>CM020503.1:2785000-3385000 GCA_009823395.1 Thamnaconus septentrionalis
GGCTCTGTCTCTTCCATCTCACATCCACTCACATACCTGTACTCACCGTCAGTCCCGGTACAGCTCCATTGCTCCTGTGCGAAAGTGCGTGCCACGTTTTGTTTGTAATATAATTTTGTAAATTACTGTACAAAGGTGAAGTGTTTATTTGTATGTAATATTTTGGGTGTTTAGAGAGCATTATTTTTGTTTATTTAATGGTGTATTTCTGTTATAACGGCACTTGGTGAACCATTAGGGGTTTTGATGTTCCCCTCCTTAGTGGTTTGCCCCAATTGTGTTTAGGGGGCTGCCATATACAAGAAGCCCATTCAGCTCCCTGGAGGTGGGCAGAGAAGTGGAGACCACCAGCTTGTTGTGAAGCTAAGTTACCTGCCAGGTTGTATTCTTTTTTTATTGCCTTATATGTTCTTTTTCTTTGGATTAAATAAAAAGGCTTCTTTTTCTGGCACCCAGTGCTTCCCTGCCTCATGGTTTAACCTCTGCTACCTGAGGCAGGTCTGCCCTGATCTCCATTTACTTGGGGAGGCCGCGTCAATCCCCTACAAGTGCAAAGACTCTCAATACAAGAGATATGCCAGGATTTCCTCAGTAAAGTCTGAATAGACTGTCTAACATGTTTTTGATATGTTTCTATTGCCTTGGGTGTTGTAGCTGTGATAGAAAACCTCCATCTCTGTTTGAATGACGTCTATGGATGTCAGGTGTGTGAGTTCATCACTGGCGCTACGAAAATGGCGCGATCAGGGATGAATCATCTTCACAATTTTAATGGCGGACATAAATTAGAGTTTTACACGTCAACTGACGATTAATCTTTTATCACCTTTAATAATTTCTACACAAAATGCTGTATAATCATCCTGAAAACTGAAAAGCAACCTGAGCGGTTCCCTTTGTTCATTTGTCTCCTCTTCATCCACGCCATCATACATACGCAGTACTCCCACTGCCCTTGAGTAATTTACTTTGTCCATGGTGATGACTTGGGAAAGGGAAAGTATTCCCTTGAATTTATATTTCTGAGTAAAGCATCAGCCTAATCAAAAATAAAGGAAATAATTAATAAAATAAAAATGTGAGAAAACAGTAAAAGGAGAAAATATATTTTTATGTTATCAATTATTTTTATTTGGTTGCCTTTTTTATATTTTGCAATCATCTCCAGCTGTTTCAGGTTTTCTAAATAAAAAAATAAAAAAAATCGTCTAAAAAGCGATGTAACCAACATGTTGCAGGAAAGTAGAAATAAAGATGCAATGGTGCAAAAACCAGTGCTTTAAGAAGGTCTTGAGCGTAAAGTGCCACTCATTCCCCAGCTCTTACTGCAGAACTGTTCTAGTTCAACTGTATCAGTTAGCTGCTCTTGCACTGGTCTTAATTTCTACACCAGGGTCTGGTGGCGTTCAGCTACACAAAGTGGAAAAAAGCAGTCCAAGTATGTAAATTGTCTGATAAAATAAGAACAGCTCAACTTCCCCAACATCGCTCCTCCACCCACACAGGCTAAATATAAAACCTTTGTTGTTCCTTGTGTCGGGCCTCTGCTGCAGATCTCAGGTCCCTCAACATTTCATTAGAGGAGTCTGACCCAAGCCTCACAGGAGTAGAGCTGAATAAATGCGCTGGAGTATCATTAAGTACAAAATAGCTCCATACAAAAACTTTCCTCTCTGCCTGACACCAGTTCTTCTGGTAAAGTTGTGACTCCCACATCAGGGTCCATTTCTTCCATGTCTCGGGAAAATCTGTGAGACCAAGAAAAGTCAGTCCCGACAGTACCTATGTAGAACCCACTTTGTGTTTCCCAGAGTTTGGTACCAGGGTAATATTAGCAGCAGGCTTCACTTAGTGAACAGCTCCTCGGACTGGTGAACCCCTGGTGGATCCAAATCACAGAAGGTCCAGGGCTCCTCCAAGACCTTGGGAAAAGAGCCCTCCTCTTCCAGTACTGTCAGTACTTATTAATACCAAAGATCCGCACACCGTGTAGCTGTGGCAGCTTGGGGATGAGTACAGTGAGCAGGGAAAGAGTGTTGAACACAAAATGCATCCTGTTGTATTTGGTGTAGAAGCTGGTGAGGATATACCTGAAGGTGGGAGGTAGACAAAAGGAAAAACTGTCTCAATCTGTGAATCTAAAATAATAGAAATAATAATACATAGAGCGGGGAGAAGAAATAATTGGCAGATACCGATTCTGGAAGTTGTCCCACTTAAAAAGATGATAGAGGTCTGTAAATGTTCATCATAGGTACACTTCAACTGTGAGAGACAGAATGTAAAAAGATAAGATCCAGGAAATCACATTGTAGGCTTTCAAAGAATTTATTTGTTCAATGGTGCAGGAAATAAGTATTTGATCAATAACAAAAGTTCACCTCAAAACTTGAAATGTAAACCTCAATACTTGGTTAGCAATGACAGAGGTGAAACGTTTCCTGTAGGTCTTCACCAGGGGCCTCATGTACAAAAAAGTATGTGCCGTTCATCCTAAAACCTGACATATGTTCAAATCCAGAAAATTACTTTTGTCCAAAAAATCTGGATGTTGAAAATGTTGTGAACGCACGAATCCACGCACATTTCCTTTGTACATCCCGATCATTGTAGAACTGAGCGTCAACAAACATGCGTCCCACTCCTCTCTTGGAACGCCACCATATACCATATGCATATTTATCAAAATAAACTTTGCAGTTTGGAATTTCTTTCATTGTGCAATCGATCTCAGCATGAAAAAGAAAAACTTCACTGACTCTAACCTGGAAACACTTCGAAATGAAGTAGAAACACAGAATGATATGTAAATTAATTAATGAGTTAATTAATGGGCTTAATCATATCTCCCTTCAGTCATCAGCCTTCGTGTCATCAGCCACATCTTCCAAAGGAAGCCACGGTCACTCCAGGTTGATTAAATAAAAGTGTATTAGAAACGACATCATGTGCAAAATGTATTATTGGCTTCCATTGAGTCATTTTACACGTCACCAACATGGATCGTACTAGAAATGCCACAGAGCGCCGGCGAAAATAGGTCACAGTCAAGTCACTTTTTGTACATCTGAACGTGAACATTGAAACAGATGTACAACGGGGTTTTGTGCGTACGTACCTTTTGGACATGAGGCCCCAGGTTTGCACACACTGTAGCTGGTATTTTGGCCACGATTTTCTCAAGAGCTGTGATGTTTTGGGGTTGTCGCTGGGTAACATGGACTTTTAACTCCCTTCAAAGATTCTTTATTGGATTGAGGTCAGGAGACTAACTAGGCCACTCCAGAAACTTGAAATGCTTTTTATGTAGCCACTCCTTCGTTGCCCGGACGGTGTGTTTGGGATCATTGTCATACTGGAAGATCCAGCCATGTTTCATCTTCAATGCTCTCACTGATTGAAGGAGGTGTTTTCCCGAAATCTCACGATACATGGCCCATTCATCCTTTCCTTAATGCGGATCAGTCGTCCAGTCCCCGTTACAGAAAAGCAGTCCCAAAGCATGATGTTTCCACCTACATGCTTCACAGTTGGTTTGGTCTTCTTGGGATGCAACTCAGCATTCTTCTCCCTCCCAACACGGCGAGTGGCGTTTATACCAAAGAGTTCTATTTTGGTCTCATCTGACCACATGGCATTCTCCTCTGGATCATCCAGATGGTGTCTGGCAAACTTTAGACGGGCCTGGCCGCCTGGATATGTGCTGGCTTAAGCAGGGGGACCTTTTGAGCACGAGTGTGTTACTAATAGTAATCTTTGTTACTGTGTTCCCTCCTCTCTTCAGGTCATTGACGAGTTCCTCCCATGTTGTTCTGGGCTGTTTCCTCACTGTTCTTAAGATCATTTGGACCGCACGAGGTGAGATCTTGCATGGAGCCCCAGGATGAGGGAGATTGTCAGAGATCTTGTATTTATTCAATTTTCTAATAATTGCTCCAACAGTTGATCTCTTCTCACCAAGCTGTTTGCCTATTGTAGATTGGCTCATCCCAGTCTTGTGCAGGTGCACAATCTTGTCCCTCGTGTCCTGAGACAGCTCCGTGTTCTTGGCCATGATGAAGCGGTTGCAGTCTGACTGTTTAAGGGTGTGGACAAGTGTCTTTAATACAGATAAAAGGTGTTCAAACACGTGCCATTAATACAGGTAACGAGTGGAGGATAGAAGAGCTTCTGAATGAAGAAGAAACAGGTCTGCGAGGGCCAGAATTCTTGGTTGTTTGTAGGTGCTAAATACTTATTTTCTGCACCACTATAGAAATAAATTCTTTGAAAATCATACAATGTGATTTCCTGGATTTTTTTTTTTAAATTCTGTCTCTCCCAGTTGAAGTGTACCTATGATGAACATTACAGACCTCTCATCTTTTTAAGTGAACTTGCAGAATTGGTGGCTGCCAAATACTTTTTTGCCCCACTGTCTTTCCTCATCACTGATGACCAAAGCGAACAAAAGCTACTTTTTCAAAAATGTCACTAATCTTTATTGACCTCATACTTTCTTAGAGTTCAATTATATTAAATCAGTCTGAACAATAAGACAAAAAATTATTTTGCAAGCAAGCTTGCATACTAGCCAACAATTTTAATAACTGGATAATTAGTCAAGTTTTCCTTCAGGGAGAAAAATGAACAGAACAAAACGATGTTCAATAAACTACTGACATTATAAAAGAAAGATAAAAAAGTTGCTACATAAGTGTGAATAAAGATACACACACACGTTTGCACATATAGAAAGTAATGCCTACATCAGTAACTCTGCAGAACTTATACAGAGTACTGCACAGCAGACATCTGTATTCAGTAGAGGAGCGTGCATGTGCAAAAACTGCTCTCAAGAAAATGTTCACCACTGAGCTGGGAAATCAAGCTCCAGAGACCAAAGAGCTTAATACCTGCAGAACTTCGCTGACTAATAAGGACATGCAAAAAGCAGGAATGAGGGCAGCGAGGGGAGCGACGGCCCCTGATAAAGTTTAAGCTCCGCTAATATGGAAGCATCAACGACGGACGGTGAGTATAAGTAGCAAAAGGTTTCAGCGTGTCGCTTTGCCGAAAATGACAACATTCACTCTGTCACGCTCTACTCTACTTGTTTCTTTGTGTGCACGTGGATGAGCTCAACCTTTGCAGAGAGCCGAATGTTCGTTCGTGGCGAGACACTTACAGCACAATAGGTGTGATGGTGAGGAACTTCCGCGAGGCGGTGAACTGCACTCCGTAGTCCATCTGCTCCCAGTGCGTGAGCAGCCGGGCCTTGCCCTGGTCCGGCGTCTCGAACGGCGTGCCTTTGACCGTGTGCAGGAGCAGGTACATGCACTGCAAAAAGCAAGAGGGCGGAAGGTGTGAGCCTCCAACATCAAGCAGGACAGGTAGAGCACCAAAAAAGAAGCTTCCTCAGAGATAGAACTAAAATATTTCAAGTGTAGGAAATGCCTCACGACTGCATTAAGACACATCAGTGGACTTTTCCTTGATAACTGGGACTAAAAAATGGTCACAATTTCAGACGAAAATAGTATTTTCCTGCTGCTGCCAGCTTTTAGCACCTCCTGCTGCACTGACCAGATTGTGGATGAGGTTGGTGAGGGTCCAGACCACGGGCACGCTGGCGAAGGGGATGCTGAGCAGGATGACGTGCAGCAGGCCGATGCCCAGGATGTAGGACAGCCACATCCCTCTGCTGTTCATCACTCGTGTGTTGGGGTTCACCTCGCTGTGTGCCGTACCCACGTTCATGGTGCACAGGGTCGTCTCCAATATCCTCCAAGACAACCAGGTCAGCTTTGGTGGAAAGTGAGGTCAGAGCCTCTGATGGAGTGTTTATTACCTGCAGAACATTACAAGACTTTTTGGCCCCCAGTTATTTGTTTACATGACACAATGACAATGGGAAAAAAATCAGGGCAGATCATCAGAATGTCATCATAGAATATCTGTGATGTAACAGTGATCAAATGTGGCCACATTGCTTCTCTCTGTCTCTGTCTCTGTCTCTCTCTCTGTCTCTCTCTCTCTCTCTCTCTCTCTCTCTCTCTCTCTCTCAGTCCCCCGCTTCCCACCCCACCCAGGATTATTGTGGTACTTATAATGCTTACTTTAAAACTTTATATAGTAAGTTTATTATATATAATATATTATGTTTTGTTTTGCTGTTTTTTTTGTTGTTGTTTGTTTTTCAGTTTTGGTATGTGCCATAAAATGAAATATTTCTTAAGGCGCCCCTGATATACACACTGCAGTTGCCACCATTGTGCAACACTGATAAGACACGCTCGACGGCGACTTTAACGGACACCTGCCAGCCAATCAGAGGCCAACATTGTCCTGGGGCCATGGTATCAACGGAACACGGGCTAAATTAGGAATTAGCTTATTTGTAAGACAGAGTCAAGTCACAGGGCGAGTTAGGACACAGAAAGTCAGTGGAAACAACGAAGGCGCTTGATGCTGTGAGCCCCCAAATTAAAGCGGTAAGAAGATTATGCATAACGTAAGACTCATCTGTGAGTTCCTCCGCACAGCAGCAGCCAATAAAGTTCATGTAATAGATTTCAGCAATAACAGGGAAAAATAGAAAATACTCACTGCAGTCAAAAGTGGTTTTAACTCCAGCGTGGGGAGTCTGTTATCAGTTTTGTTGTTGCTGTTGCTGTTATTTTTTCACTCCCTGATTGATGGCCTCAATAATGCAATTGGTATATTTATTGGACCACCGGCGACATTCTGTTCATTCGGTCACACTTCCGGTGTCTTCCCGGTGCTCCCGCCGTGCTGCTGAGTGCCGCGGCCGGCTACCGGTTTCACGAAAAGCCGAGACACGGACACTTTTCCTCCGTCCTCACAGACAACAGCTGGTGACAACACGGCACACTTCGTGATGTAACGTCACCGCTATTCGCTTCCACGCCCCCCTCCACCGGTGCGCTCCGCTGCAATTGGCCGCCGGTTGTCACGTGGCATCAAACTGACCTATAGCTATGGAATGCGTTGAAAGGCCGAGTAGGACGCCCACTTTTGACGTCAGAGCGGAGGGGGTTCAGGGTCAGGATATTTCAGGATATTGGAAAATATTCGACATTTTTAAAACCCTTAATAGAAAAATGCTAACAAATTTTAAAGATATAACATTATTTTTTTTCGATTTTCATTTGGATCTTTTTACAACAAAAAGAGCATTAACACAAAAATGTGTACATATAAAAATGATTTTGATTTTGTAAGACCCACAGTATTTATTATAATATATCATATAAGCAGGAATTTATTATAATATCTATAGTAATATTGTAATATAATATTTATTCAGACTTCAAGCCATTTATGCCAGATAAAATGTAAGTGGAAGATATTTCTGAAGGTCTTATTGATTGTGAATTAGCAGCATGGTGCTTTCATATATATATATATGTATATATATATATATATATATATATATATATATATATATATATATATATATATATATATATATATATATATATATATATATATATATATATATATATATATATATATATATATATATATATATATATATATTAATTTATACTCAAATCATCTATGTTGTGTTTGTGGACAAAGTCTGTGCATGTAATGTGCCATTGCTTGGGTAAGTGCTTCCGTTTGCATGTTTAATGTTTCTGTTGTTCTAAAATACAAACAAATGCCCGGAACATATCATATCATCTCGCAATACATCATTTTGTATCGTAATGTATTGCATCACACCATATTGCATTTTATCATTCATTCCTTCATTCATTCATTCATTCATCTTCTTTACCCGCTTATTCCTATTCAGGGTGACGGGGGTCTGCTGGAGCCTATCCCAGCTGTCTTAGGGCGAAGGCAGGGTGACACCCTGGACAAGTCGCCAGTTCATCGCAGGGCCACATAGAGACAAACAACCATTCACACTCACATGCACACCTACGGACAATTTAGAATGTTCAGTTGACCTCACATGCATGTTTTTGGACTGTGGGAGGAAGCCGGAGAACCCGGAGAGAACCCACTCAGACACGGGGAGAACATGCAAACTCCACACAGAAAGGTCCCAGGCCCGGGCCCCGGAATCGAACCCACGACCTTCTTGCTGTGAGGCGGCAGCGTTAACCACTGCGCCACCCGCATTTTATCATATCATAAATAAGTATGTTCTTAAATTTAAAAACAGGAGTACAAAGAAAAGAGATGTTTAAGGAGGTTTAAATCCACTTTTTAGACCCTTTTTCATTAAATGTTTGTCATTTCTTCGGTCATGACTTGACTCCAGTTAGTGTTTTTGAGCTAACTACATAGGAGTCCCCTCTGGGTCCAAAAGTGAGAAATGGTCCATGCTGGAGGTGACAAAGCATGAGTGATGGGTTGGAATCTTTTGTCCAAAAATCATTACCAGTATCACCTTCTTGGTCCAGACACAACCTGTACTACTAATTCAGACACAGAGGAGCTTCAGGCTAATAGGGTTCTCTGTATTTTACTGACATGCAATGTTACGTGATACCCACAGTCTGTGAGGGTGAGTCTGCGATGAGTGGCAAGAAACAGGTTTGGCAGTCTGACCGTGGACTCCCTTACATGCTTCTATAGCCTCAGGTGCTGTAGCTGTTATACAAATGTAAACCTCCACCTCTGTTTAAATGATTACTATGGATGTCAGGTGTGCGAGTTCATCACTGGTGCTACAACAATGGCCAGATCAGGTACAAATCAAGTAATAATAATGAATATGTATATATATATACATATATATATATATATGCACAAAAGACACAAGAACTGCTATCAGTACGCTCTCTGAATACTGACGTTTTAAATACCACATCTTTAATACAAGAAATAATGTAAATACTTATTTATTAAATATTTTCATTTATGCATTTTCATTAATCTTTTGTTTTTAGATTTAGAAGTTTTCATATTATTCTACCATACCTTTGAGTGAAAACAATTTTATTTAGATTTTTGCAGCTCTATTTTATCGAGATTAAAAGTCCAAATATGCAGAATTTAAGGATATTTACTATCATAGAATGTATGGTTTTACTTAAGGCAAACACACAATTTTTTCTGTTTTAATTTTTGATTACTACGTATGTTTACATATTTACAATTATATTTACAAATTCTTACAATTTATATATAAACTATTTTTGCCATATTTTGCCACCACATATCTTCATATCTGTTGGCTTGCATGGACCTGCTCGGGATTCCTTAGTTCTACTGCATGTGCATTACTTCGAGGAACCTTATTATTATAAATTACCAGCAGATGTCAGCATTGCTAAACTTTGTGGCGGCTTCTCCCATTCTGGGGCCTTTCCATTCAGTCAAGTTACTGAACCGACTTTCAATAACGTATACATATGAACAAAACATGTATCTATAAAATAATTTCACATTTTAAGTCCCATAGTCATTTATTCGGAGTTGTGTGTGTGTGTGTGTGTGTGTGTGTGTGTGTGTGTGTGTGTGTGTGTGCGTGTGCGTGTGCGTGTGCGTGCGTGTGTGTGTTATACTGTTGTCACCAGCAGAGGGCTATGTGAGACCCTACAGTTAATAGTATCACAGTTGAGAATGATTCATATTTGACTAATGAGTTGTGATGAATCAATATCTATTACCAAAACTGACAGAGGTCTGCCACCAAGTGTACAATCTAATCATCAGACAGAACCAAGGACCTCCAATTAACATCACATTTGCTCACAAACTATCTGATGCTCTTTGATTTGAAGGCGTCTCAGCTTTCATCCCAAAGTTTCTTCACTTTTCAATCGCAGTTGCCTGCAAATCAACCTCTAAGATTACAGTGACTCGGAAGAGTCGGTCTTCGGAGGCATATCCAATGCTGCCTCTCAATACAGGCATGCTAAGTTAAGCATAATTTACTGAAAAATTGGATTGAAAGAGCTCAAAGCTGGTAGGATTAGAAAACATGGAAATAGATTCAGACAAATCGTTTTGCAATAAATCTCCTCTGGTTATCTGGCTTCAGCCCGTTGCTGGATGCGACGCAGAAAGACACGATTGGGGCAGGGTTTTTTTTTTTTTCTTCCTTCTTCTTCTTCTTCTTCTTCCTCCCCAAAAGAGACGCGGACTTGTGACCCGGGTCGGCTCAGATGATGGCCTCGCTGGAAAAGGCTGACGCAGGGAGTCCATTATTGCCCCTAGAGGAAGCTGAGGATTAGGACACCAAAGAATTTCAATAAAAGAAGTGTCTGTTTGGGGGTCGGGGAGGGGGAGCGGGGTGGTGGCGGCGGCGGTGGGGTTCCCCCCTACCTCATTGTCCCAGCGGTGATTGAGAGCGGGAGGAGGAGAGTGGGACGGCATTGTGCTCGCAGCCCCTCTGGAGAAGGTGCTTATTAGGGGGGCCGACGGCGGAGGGCTTGAGGGATGGCGAGGCTGTTGACTCTTCATCTTGTGTGAACAAAGTCTCTGGCACGTCGGCCCCTTTCAGTTCCCTCTGTTCCTACACCTCCTTGTTTACGAGTGCCATGAATTCTGTCCCTCCCCGATGCCGGCCCCCCCAACCCCCAACCCCCCAGCCCCCCACCACGTACCCCCTCCGACTCTAACCTGCGCCAACGCCTCCGCCGCTGTCGCCACACATTGTGGGGGCTTAAGTGCCCTTTAATTAGGACCGCCTCAGTGTACGGCTGAAGGCCGCTGACTGTGAGGGGATCAGTCCCGCCTCCCACCCACCGCCTATGGATTGAAGTGTTTGCTGCTCTAATGAAAAAGCTTTATGCTGGGGGGGGCGGGGCTTTATCTCCCTGTGCATACAATAAAAAAAGGCCCCACAAATGTGTTGATATTATCTGGAACACGTTGCCCATTTCCAGGACACGTCGACGCGCTGCGCTAGGACTCGGAGGTGCAGCAGCGACCGTCCTCCGAGTGCGCTCACCACCCCCTCCCGCCCGACACCCCCACCCCTCCGGTTAAACATGATGCACGTCCTGCACAGACGCAGCGCACCAGGAACCCATTAAAAACTATCTGGTGTGAATTAATCAGGCACGACTGCCTCACTGACGGGGGGTCACTGCGGTGCTGGAGATGATGCGGCGCAGCGTGAGTCTGCGCATAAACATTCCCATCGACCTCAGAGGCGTCCAAAGGCTCTGGCACCCGTTCACGGGCCACGTTTCACGATCATGGTGAAAATTCAAAACCTCAGCATTTCATCAGAGTGGAAGAGAGGCACACACTGACCCCGTCGGGAAACAAATCATTTTTTTATTTTTTTGTAAACGGCCGCCCGCCGTGTGAAAAAGTCTCGACTCCAATGTGGGGGCCAAGGGAGGAAACAAACACGGGGGCAGAGTGGAATAAAGTGGAGGAAGGGAGGAATGAGCCACTGAGAAGAATGAACAATGAAAGAAGAAGAAAAAATGGGGGGGGGGGAGGCGTGTCCGGGAACTTTTTCTGTTGCAGTCCGCTGTGTGTTGATACCCTCCTAATCCCGGTTTTATTAGCTGTCTGTGTCCGGCCGCGATGCTCAGATTGAGGAGGGAGGGCCGGAGGAGGGGCGGACGGGGCGAACACATGTCCTCCTTTGTGGCAATGTGCTGTTTAGGCCCTGAGAAAAAGAGCCGGACCTGGTTACAGCCTTTCTCAGGTTACCATAGAAACGGGCTCTGCAGGGGACCTTGCCCCCCCCCGACGCCACCTCTGCGATGATGTGTACCTACTGATGCGAGGTCTTCCTCTGCACAACTCCACCGTGGTCATTGTGAGTTCTACCTCAACATCATCTTGTTGCAACTGCTGCAACTTCCACCTGGGATTAAAAAAAAAAAAAATGAAAAAGCGAAACAAGGCGGTTCCACCCCAGACTGAATCTGCTCGTAAATGACGGCGCTGTCACTTCCACCGCCGTCCAAATTCCGAGATGCTGAGCTCGGCAGTTTTCGAATTGGTGCCGTGACACGAAACAAGGTCGGTGATGGGAAACAGACCCTGCCTGACTGTCAGCGCTGCGGTGACACACGGCGACGACTCAAAACATCAGGAGGTCATCCTCGCTGAGAGGAAGGTGGGGGGGGTTGCAGCAGACTCCCCTTGCCTCTGCTGGCGTTTTTAACAAACACGTCAATTATTGTCCCATTGAGGGGACGAACCCCAGTGCCGCTCTTCCTCCAGCTCCTCCTCTGTTGCTTTCAAGCCGGGCCGGTAGATCGAGCGCTGCTCAATCACTGCCTGTTGCCCCGCCGCCCTTTGTTATGGAGGGAGGGATGAAACAGCAGTGCTGGGCGATCTGTGAGTGGAGGGGGGTGTTTGTTGGCGAACCACCGCTGACCTCCAGACTGCGGCTCACTCGGAGCTCCTGCAGAGCGACCTTCCAGCCCCAGCTCCCCGCCCCAGTCCACCGGGCTTGCTCATGCCCTGGAGGTGGCAGAAGGGGGACAACAGGGTCCCCGAGGCGGCGCATTGTCAGAGGCAACTGAGATATTCTGCTCGCACAAAAACGCTGCTGCCCTACTGAAAACACAACTACAGTCAAACAATAGAATGAGCTGGACAGTCGCAATCCACGTAAAATTTAGTGTTCCTGACGTGTCAATGAAAGGTCCATCCTTTACTTCTCCTCCTTGCTCCACTGTTTTAGACCCGTCGGTTTAAGCAGGAACTTCTGGAAATCAGCCCTGTGTGATGTCACAGAGGCAACTGATACCTCTGCCGGGTTAGTGACGATGCTCCTGGCCAGGCATTCTCCTGCCTTTGATACGTGGAAAGTACCACAAAGCATCAGTTTTATCTGGAATCTAAAATGCCTTTTTAAGCAGGAGGGTGTAAACAGAGGGCTAAATGAGGGCTGTTCGCTGTGTGTTTTTTGAGGTGTTTTTTTTATGTCACAGTGAAATTTACAGCCAGATTAGATTTAAATAATATAAAATAGATAGATAGCTAGATAGCTAGATAGATAGATAGATAGATAGATAGATAGATAGATAGACAGCAATAAATGTGCAGTAAATTACTCAAAAATAAACAATTAAATTCTCTCTCCCACTTTGTGTTCCTACATTTTCAAATCTTAACACATTTCGTAATGTGCCACTGAACCTATTATGACCCTCTCCGACTTGGAGACATATTTCCTGCAGGCTGGTTTCCATATGGCTGCACATGCTTGTCTGCTGAGAGGACTATCAAGTAATCCATCTGCTTCAGTGACTATTAGTCACCCGTTAGCGTGCGCTGTTCGTGCATTTTTAATAAGCAGGTTTTAAATAATTGGATACCGAAATGGTACGAACTGCGAATTCTCCTGAGAAGACACAGTTCAGACACAGGGTTAACAACAGGGGAGACGCTTTGGCTGAACACTGTGGGTTGGCAGGGTTACTTCATTTGTTTTGATTTTTTTTGTTTTTTTTTAACAGATAATCACAATAAGCAGCAAAATGTAAAATCAATAAAAATGGTTAAGTCAACACCTCCAACACACACACACACACACACACACACACACACCCGTCACATAGCTGCTGGCCTCACCCACCCAGGCTTTAGAATGACAATGGTATAGATGTAAAACGTGTTGCCCTTGGGCTGCCACAGCACCTAACGCCTGCATGCCTGGCCACTGCCGCACTTTATGGCTTTATTGCACCCACTTTTATGTGACCCCCCACCCAGACAGGCACAACAATTTAGAAAATTCACTGTTAGCGGTGCGTGTGTTGACGTGCGTGTGCGAACTGCATGCAAGGACATCTCCTTCGCTGCTTTCCTGAATCGAAACGTGTGTCGCGAGGTGACCGGGCCTTCACAGCTCCTGAACTTTGGAATTCCCTGCCGGAGGACGTCATACTGGCAAATTCTGTGTTTGTGTCTGTTTGTTTTGCTGTTTTGCTGCTTGTTTTTTGTGCTCATTTTCATTTAACTCTAGTTTTGAAAGGACCATTGGGAATAAAATGTATTGCAATTAGAGCAGAGCAGTGGTAAGCACCGTGACCTCACAGCGAGAAGACAATTGGGAAAATCTTCCTGTGTGGAGTTTGCATGTTCTTGCTGCGTGTGTCTGCGTGGGTTCTCTCCGGCTCGTCCGGCTTCCTCCCACAGTCCAAAGATGTGCACGTTGGGCTAATTGGCAACTCGAAATTGTCCGTAGGTGTGAGTGGGAGTGTGAATGGCCATTTCTCTCTTGTGTGGCCCTGAGTAAATGGCGATTTGTCCAGGATGTAGCCCCGCCTTTGCCCTGCCACAGCTGGGATCGGCTCCATTGCGGGAGAAGAGTAGACAGATCAGGGATGGATAGATTATGATTGGAAGTATTATATTATTATTAACTGTTATTAATTAGCCTGCACACAACCCTCCAAAATCTGAGTGTGTTTAAGTCCTCTTACATCCCTGAAGCAGCCACCCTGGGGATTTGTGTGTGTGTGTGTGTGTGTGTGTGTGTGTGTGTGTGTGTACGCAACCAGGATCCCGGATGAAACAAGTTGAGTAACTTGGCTTTACCTTTTTCATGTCCTGTCTCCTCCCTCCTCCTCCTCCTCCTTCTCCTCCTCCTCCTCCTACTCTTCCACCTCCTCCTCCTCCTTCTTCTTTTTCTTCTCCTCACTCTTCCCTTTCTCTCCACACTACCAGGGAGGGGGGAGGAAAGGAGGGAGGGAGGGAGGGAGGGAGGGAGGGAGGGAGGTTGCGTGATTGACAGATGGGAGCAAATTTTTTTTTTTCGTAACCTAAGGCCATCTCCTGTGATTGGCTTGCCAGCTGACATCTCCAAAAAAAAAACCACCTCCACCACCCCATCCCACCCCAACCACGCGCACCCACCCCCGTCTCCCCCCCCCTTTAATATGGGGCCTGTGGATGAGGCATCCTCAGGGAGAAAAAAGTAGAGAGGGAGAGAAAAAGATATCTACCTTTGGGGAAGAACCTCAGAGAGAGGGAGGGAAGGAGAGGACGGGTAGGAGTGTGTGTGTGTGTGTGCGTGTGTGTGTGTGAGAGAGAGAGTGTGTGTGTGTGTTGTGAGTGTGTCTGTGTGTCAGAGACACTTATTCTCTTAACTACGAGGAGACAGACACACTTTTCCTGGCCCTACTCAGAGAACGAGGAGGGGGGGCCCGAAGCAGGAGGAATATTCTTTCTTTCAAATTTTGATTTTTTTTCAATATGATTCAAAACTTCCCCCCTCTTTCATCAAGCGAGCTACCCTGAAGCTTCCCTGGAAAACAAAAATCGCCTGCTGGAAGTTCTATGTATTGATCCGTTCAGCCTCTCGCTCTCTCTCTCTCTCTCTCTCTCTCCCTTACACACACACACACACAGAGACTGTGCTGCTGAAGGCTTACCCTCATGGATTTGTATCTGATTGGATATTTGATGTGTGTGTGGTTGTCCGGCTCGCGGGTGCTCGGAGGCTATCCCATCTGGTGGTGAGTACCAATCCACACACACACACACACTCACGTTCATAGGAGTTTCACCATCAGGAGCCCAGAGAGGAAATCCTTTTTGGTCAAATGATCGTTTTGGAGAGGGCACAGTGGAAAAATGTCTCCGGCCCAGTCCAAAGAATCTTAACCTCAAAGAGTGGAGTAGTGGAAAAGGCTCGCCTTAATTCCCCCCCTCTACGCTCAGGTCCATCTGTCATATTGACGTGATGCAAAGAGGACGGACTTTCAGTTTCACAGCCGTAAAATTAGTGAAAACCCAGACTTGTGTTTGGAGTGGCTGAGCTGCCGTGTTGACACGAGTGGCCAGCAGCGGCAGCGGCAGCAGCAGCAGCAGCAGTAGCAGCAGTGTGTGACTTGTGAGTCTGTGTGTGTGTGTGTGTGTGTCTGTGTGTGTGAGAGAGAGAGAGAGTCCTGCTTCTTCCATCCGCTGCGTGTGTGTGAGGCTCGGGGACAACACATCGCCGGTGTAGCTCATGACAACTCAACAAAGCATCAAAGAGAGCTCCGGTTTCGACCACATGATTGATTTCTCTCTTTCATATGTTTTTTTTTCTCTTTTTTTTGGAAACACAAGCGCATCGTCGCTAGAAACACGAGAGAACAACGATCTCATCTCAACACGGCAGTATTGTTTAGTCCCTCTTGCCGGCGTTTTGCATTCGAGCTGCCGGCCGTGCTTTGGATCTGAAATGTTTTGAGTTTTTTTTGGTGGTTCGAATAAAAGGCAGGCATATTTCAGGCAGACGTTTTGTAAAATTAAGCAAATAAAAGGTGCATTAACAGGCTGCCTCAGCATCAGCTGGAAAGTGAAATGACACTGTTTTGTTTTGGGGGAGAAAATAATCAGTTTCGCGCGTCACCCCCCTCTGCCCTCCACAAGAGGATTTGTCAGGAGACAATATGTTATGTGCCGCAGGGCTGATTTTTTTAAATATATATATTCTTTGTTAAATTGCCCTGCATCGCTCTGGGCACAGGCGGAGTGAAATCTAGAGGTTTATCTCATCAGAGATTAAGGCTACACGCAGCCGGCCTCGTGGCTCCCCGTCTCCCCTCTGTAACATAAGTCTTTTATTTGGGAGATATTTGCCCTGGCGGACGACAACGCTCTCTCTTGGCCGGCGACACCATCCCCTGTCAGAGCTACTGCGCTTTTAGTAGCCCGAGTAGCATGTGGTCATGGCAGAGCGCTGTCCAACCCTCCAGCATCTTCTGGTTTTGGTTTACAGCGGGGGCGGCTGCCAAGTGCGCAGGCCACAGGGTCTTCTGCAGCGAGCCGGACGTCTTCACGCTCATCCTCCAGCGACAAAGGAGATTCTCTTGCAGCTGTTCTGTTCCAGGGGCTCGTGCGCGCCCACCCACGCGCACACACACACACACATAGACAACATCGGTTTGGTATTTCTCAACAATGAGCACCATCTTTGTTGTTGGTGAACAAGTTCTGTAACGTGAGCACCGTGCTGGGTGGCTGTAGAGGCGACTGAGAAACGGGCATCCGGTAGTCAGCAGGCACGACTCCGGGTGTCCGGCTTGTTCGCGAGGAGGCAGAACGAGGTGGCGAATTCAATAAGGAGGGCGTTTCAGTCAGGTTCATCTCAGCCTCTGTCCCAGGGGTGAGGGCTGCGCTGTGAATCACGCAGCAGAAGTGGGACAAGGGAGTTTTGACGGCTTTCACGCCCCGCAGCCTTCCCTTTTTTTTGTTTTCAACAAGCCGGGCTGTTGAAAACAAAACATAAATAACAGCTTTGATCTGCACTAACTGATGAGAAAGGTGAGGATGTGGTCGAAAGGAAAAAAAAGAAAGCTCGCGGGCTCGAGATTCCGCCGATGGGGCCGCTTGCTTGCGTGCAAGACTGTTGGGGAAATGCTTTGGTAGAAAACAGACAGAAGATTTGGCACAAACACCTAAGAGACGTCACCGCAACTGTTCCAATGGCAAATATAATAGTCAAAGTATCGTCTTAATTATGAGACAGCTTGTCGACAAATAATAGCTGCCGGTGTGGCTGTTGAAACGTCAGACAGGAGACACGAGTCTCAACCAGCCAGCCAGGTACGGAGTGTGTTGGTGCACTGACGACAGTCACTTTCAGCGGCAAATTACCCCGACTGAATTCAGGCCAACAGCAGCCATCAGCGGCGCGGCTAGCAGCTCTCGCTGGTGTGGGCGACGCTGCGCAGTGGCCACGGCAGTCTTACATGCAATAACAGTAATTCTCCTAATCCCCTGTTAGCGCTGCCGCTGTTAAAACGGCACCAGAGTTCAACGCTTGCCGGATTTGGACGAGTAACTTTTAAGATGGGTGTTTCTCTGTGACGTGAAAGGTTGGAAAGAGTGGGGAAAAAACAATATAATTTGTGCACAGCATTTCGGTCCAATTCCACATACAGAGTGCCATCAAAAACATGATTTTAAGGCAAAACCAAAGAATATAAAGTCTGAAATCTGAAATAAAAAGGAGTTAATTATTTGGCTGAACTTATCAACATCATCAGCATTTAATTATACTCAGTGTCAAATTGTAACTATTAACTGCTACAAGCACATGATAAATTTAATTTGATAACAAGGGAAGTTTGGAAGTTTGCCCTTGTATCAGATAAATAAAAAACATTTGTCAATATGTTTATTTTTCAATGGGATTTTCCCAATGCTTGATTGAAATGAGGAAAAATGGATTAGCCGCATCAGCTCATCCGTAGTACAAAACATTTCTTGACGGAAGCCCTACTTGTGGAGGTTTTGGGAAGCTGGTGTGTCATTGGTAAACCTGGCAGCAGATCTCACACAAAGGTTTCACCAGACTTCCCGCCATGTACGGAGACCATCCCAGTTCAACCTGAGCAGCTTAACATGGCCCAGAAAGTCCATCTCTGGGTCTCAGGAATGTCATTATCTGGCCACCACCCGCCCCCCACCCAACTCAAATCTTCAATTCGGTCTTCAACCCCAGAACCCCTACCGTTGGCACAGGGATCACCTAAATGATTCTTACTGCGGGGAAAATCCTCCATCCACTGCCTTGTGTGTGAAAAGATCAAGGATGTTTGGCCGTTATTATCCTGGATGGTGCCATTGAAAGGTGGAAGAATGTCATTCACAGCAAACTTTGGGGTTCTCATTATGAACGGCCGTGGACTGCTGCAGGGACAATATTGGGCTAAATCCCGAGAGAAATGTGTCCACAGAGAGCATGAGAGGGCGACATCCAGTCAACACTCCTCCAATGAAAAAGGGCACTCTGAAGAATCACTAATTCTGGATAGAGATTAAAGAATAAAAGAAAGATAATGATAAGTGACTTTCTGTCCAAGAAATATTTTTCAATGTGCGCAAAATATATTTCTCACTCTGTTTAAATGTAAAAGCAATCACAAATGTAATTTTGAGGCGCACGAGACTTCAATGTGACACATAACTTTTCTGGCTTTTGGCAAGTGTCGGCACTGACATGGTTAAGTAACAAAGTTTTCCACAGCAAACACAGGGCTGTGAAAACTTGCATGAACCAGCCTCACACTGATTCAAAAAATTCTAAAATTCTAAATTTTACAATGCGTTATAAATCAAATGTTTTTGTTTTTTTTAAGTGAGATACAGATGGTAGGAGATGTGAAGCTTTGCACACAGGAAAAGTGTCTTTAAAATGACTTTTAAAAATCTACTTTTCTGGATTTCAGCTCAATATATTTTTCCAAAACACATTTCTGACCTTTTATAAAATGACTTTGTGTGGACTAATCACTATTTCTGTCGCGGATTTAACCAATTTTGACAGCGTTTAAACACCGTGTAGTGACTTTAAATAATACAAAAACAAAAACAGGACAATCGATTTGACAACGTACAGCAGACAAATATTCCAGGCTTATGATTGGACATGACAATATATACTTGTAAGCTCTTGCAGCACATGCAAAATGCCCCAATGAGACTGGGATGTCTGACTGAGATGAACTTTGTAGCAAGAAAACTTTGGTTTCTGATTATTTTGTGGTGATCTGAGACTTTAGAAGGCTAAACTGTATTATGTATGCCATTTATGTGTACTAACCTCTCCTGATGTGGTACAACATTGTGGTGATGCTCCAACTGTTGCATTTGATATCTGTGTGGCTTTTCTTTTTGTCAAATTAACACATAAGCCTCCTGTATCTGAAAAGTGTTGTCTGCATGATGATTTGACCAATACTGAAGGAGTATCTTCAATATTATACCTTTGTCCATAATGACGTCGCCCTTTAGTACGACTTAAAAAGATTTAAATGAGGCTGAAACCCATGTGCTGGTCTCAGAGCCTGTGCTTCCACCGAGCAGACATGTGGGATGAGCCAGTCGGCGAGGTTAGAGGTTCAAAGGAGAGTGCTATTTCAAAGCAGCACAAGGCGAGTCCTAATCTTCAGGAACCATCAAAGGGCTAACAATGTGCTCTCCTGTAGGAAATGACAAAGTCTGACCCCCCTCACCATTAGCCGCACTAAAACACAGGCCAGGACGGTTCCTCAAAGGGAAAAGCAACAACGGCCAGGGGCAAAGGGATCATTAGGGCACACGTGTGGAGGTCCGAGCTCACAACCTTTTAAAGTCGTCATTACCTGGCTGATCTCACCTGCAGAAGTTGTTACTGATGTTAATTATAGCCAGGGAGTCGTTTGTCTGACTGGTGTAGTCACTGGGAGAGATGATCTGATCAACTGTGCTCAGTCTAACAGTCATGACTCCACCCGGTCGTCAACTAGGTCGACCCAACACCACAGGTGCACAATGGAGAGGAAAAGAAAGTAAAGGGTACCATTCAATTGGTCATTCACTAGGTTACCAGGTATATTTCTATACGTGATACAATTTATGAAACGTTGATTAATAATGAAACATAGGAACTGAAGATAGTCCCAATAGCATCAGTAATGCCAGTAAAACTGGGTATGTCGTCCCTTTCAGTATTTGACGGTGCAGATAAACACCTTCTTGCCACATTCAAAACAGACTACAAATCAGATTCCTCCGCTAACGGCAGAGTCAGTGAGGGTAGCTTGTTGGTGCGAGAGTCAACAATTGGCATTTGTTGTCATCCAAAAAAATAATGGAGTTGAAATATTTTTGAATGCATACTTTTGAATTTTGGCGTTGGCACAGTGATTAGTGGCCTTACGGCAAGAAGAACCTGGGTTTGAATCCTGGGTGGGTCAGGTTGGCCCAAAGTGGTGGTGCACAGAATCCATGAGAAAAAGATTGTTCATCAAACCAGTTGTCACCTTGGCAGAAACAAAGTATGAACAAGGAAAGAAGGTAAATCTTTGACAGCACCTATACTTCATCATTTGGATCATGATGATCAAAGCATCTTCACTCTCATACATATTCAGTACTGAAGTACTGATTCCAGGTTGTTGCTCTTTGAATACAAGTAGGAAATATCACCTGTTACAGAAATACCTACAGAGTCGCATGTTTTACATTCCATTTCTCCCCCCCCCCTCCCCACCCCCTACATCCCCCAGATGTTTCTTTTTTAGAATAACAAGTTTGCCACTGTTACGTTTGTTAGGATTAACACAGTTTGCAGCAATTAGTTTCTACACAGAATTTAAAAGTTGCACAACTTAATTCTAGACATATGCGGGAATATTCCAGACAATCCCTTGAAAGTTTTGCTTTGCATGACTGCTCACTAACCGAGCAGCAGCGCCAACAAGGTGGCGCTAATGAGCTGTGTCGCATCGCTCCGGGCCGAGCAGAGTCTGGATGAAGACAGCAGCTTTGACTCCTCTGCGTCCATTGACTGACTGACAGACAGACAGACAGACAGACAGACAGAGAGACAGCAACCATATGCATCCATCGGTGCCTTCTATTCTCTGGTGCACCCATCCACTTCCCGTCAGACAGGTTCACAAGTTTACATGCTGTTCAGCTTCCTTCTGTATGTGACTGCAGGGCCTCCTTGTCCCACCACTGCACTCCCTGCACCAGTCAGCAGAGAGATGGGAGGAAGGAGGAGGAGGAGGAGGAGGAGGCGGAAAGAGAGAGAGAGCAGGCTGGAACATTTTTCAGGGGTCCCGTCATTTATTATCTGATCAGCCAGGAGCTGTTGAACTACAAATCAAAAGTGTGCCAGAGAGAAAACAACAAAACACAGACGCAAGCTGCGCATTCCAGCCTCCACCAGGAAAAGTCCCATCCTCGGGCAGAGCCGGCAACTGTTCTTGGCCCACTTATTCTCTTTTGTATTGTTATTTCACCGTGGGCTCTGCTCGTGGGATTCATAAAAAATTCTGACATGACTTTTCAACGCATTGTCCCTCACGGCTCAGAGCGGGCCTCATTTAGCATCACCGCGTCCTCCCGGCGAATCTGACAAGCCGAGTCGCAGCGTCAACATGAAGGTGTTGTTGGTGGCGGGGCGGATCAGAGGAGGATGGGGGCTTAATGCAAACCGTTTCTCCGCAGTCTGACGCCACAGATGACGCTTTCAGGAGAGTGGTTTTCTTTAGTAGAACACACCAAGTGGGACTCAGCACTCCAGGCGCAAACCCAAACACAGACAAGCAATAATTTCTGTTTATCAAAATAAGTTAACTTGTTCAGACACGGGCAAAAACGACTGGCAGTCGTTGTCGACACAACAGGGTTTCATCAAATCAAGCTTTGCAAAATGCTCCTTTACTTCAAACTGATGTTTGATACACTTGGCTGCAGTTTCTCAAATGTAATAAAGGTGAAGACAGAAGAAGTTGAACAAACATTTCCCTCTCTGAAGAGAACATGTTCAAAAGTTAGAGGGCCGTGATATGTTCTATTTCTGAAAAACTCTAATTATGCCCTGTGCACAAATGAGGCGTAGCTGAATACATCATCAGCCCTTAAGTCCCCTCTTGACCTCAAACCAGCCTTCTGGAGAGAGTCCCAGCTCATGCTGAAGAAGTAAACGGAAAATTATATTATCAAGTGTCAGCACTTTGAAGAATCTCCTGCAACAAGGGCTCGACCCAATTAGCGCTATTGCAATGGTTGCACAGAGCGGGTAATGCGATTGAAGGCACCAAACCTTCCTGCCATCGTCGCAGTGACAACCTGGCTGCAAGTAGGCATTGTACATGTAGCAACACAACCCAATTGGTTTTGTCTCCCAACACGCATGCACGCAGGCTTCCACGTGTCTTTAAACAACGCCTTAGGAAGAGTAAATGGCGCGATGGATTGCAGCAGGCTTTTTAATCCCGCTCCTTGGCTCCATGATTGACTCTCATACTTTGGCTGCCACGCCAACATTCCAATTTGTTCTAAACAGGAAATTACTGGAAACCTCAGTCAATCAAAATTAGGACAAAAAAATCAGGCCCAGTGGTGAAACGGTATATATTCCAAAAAATGTAAAGAGCAATACATGGGTGGTGGTAATGTAACACAGTGAGTTGCCACTGGAAGGTTTGATTTCTTTGGCTAAAGAGGCCAAAACTGTAAAAAAAAAAAAAAAAAATTAAAATAAAATTAAAATTAAAATAAAAAAGTGTGCGTTGATGTAAGTGATGTTGGCAATCGCACCATGGCCTCAGTATAATCTAGGTTCTAATCTCATAAAACATACTTACGTTGGTTCTGGTCATGAACTTCAGGCTCTACTTGTCGGCCACTGGGCTTGAAGCACTGAGGTCAAAAGCCATGTTTGCTCAACAGCTTCAAAGGGTCACCTGGGACTCTACATGCCTCTGGACATGAGGGTCCTTGTCACAGAAAAGAAAGCTCATCTGCGCACAGACCTGAGCTACACACTGACCCCTCTAATGTAGAGACCCCCACCCACCACAGCAGCTGTAACATTTTTTGTTTTCTGACAGTATCACAACTGCCCCCCCCAAGACTGGCACCAGGGTGACCGCTGACTTGTAGTCTATTGGAGTGGGTGTGGCTGAACCTTTGTTGACTAAGCCTTGATTGCATAAATCTTGTCTGTTAAGCGTGTTGTGGGGTAGACTCCTCTTTACGGCCCCTTTTGTCATCCCTGTGGTTTCCAGCGGCCAATCATACTTTCACATCAGCCGAGTTTAGATACTGAGAAAACTCCGAGCCGAGCTGTAACCCCCCTCAGGCCAGCAGAGGCCCTCACGCAGACCTGCCTGGGCACGCACCGGCCGAGACCTGTTGCTCAGCTGCTCGCTCTCATTGCCTGCAGCAGATTCCCCCGGCGGAGTGCGTCTACTGCTCTCCCGATTCGGTTGAGACATGTCGCTTGTGGCTTCCCAGAAGCGAGGCAGCATGGCGCACATGTGGTCCGCCATGCGTGAGTCTGTATGTCTGTTTGCACGATAAGTCTTCTTAGTCCTTCGGGGGTTTTGAGATGCAGGGGGGAGGTTAAGACTCTCATTAGCACTTTGAAAAAAAAAAAAAAGATATCCCTTTTATCTCAGCTGAACATGAGCAACAAGTGAGGAACTTTCAGTGTGAAAAGAGCTCAGTAGGCTGCTGAAGCTCAGGCCTGTAGTACAAATAAGCTATGTCCACCAAAACCCATTCAGTTAAATGCAAGATTCAATTAATAATACAGAATTCATTATAAAAGCTAGGACATCAGGTGAGTGCACAGACAGTTCATCAATGTTGAAAAAAAAAAACTTTTTTTGCTGAACCAGTTCGGTTAATGGTTTAAAGCCATCTGGCGGCACTGGGTTCATATCAAAGTTCCATGAAAGGCATCGTCTGTCCATCCCATGCCATGGAGATTAATGGGCAGTAACCGAGTGAGCAGACAGTGTAATTAAGGTCCTTAGTCACTCACTCACCAGACAGCATTAAGTCAGCAACACTCAAACTCAGTGATGTAGGTGGGAGTGGGACTGGCAGATGAGCTAATGTGGCTTCCTTTGCCCGGGTACCCACCCAAGAATGGTACGTGTATAGAGACTGATGGGAAGTAGGAAATTACTAACTCTGCCCCAGTACACCAAAATCAGCAAAACACCATCTAAAGCTGAAGTATCTGTAATGAATAGCACTGTTGTTGCAGTTTAAAAGTCGGCTTTGAAAATCACTAACACATTTGGTGAGTGTATTATCCTCACGAGCGGCACCACTGAAACTTTGCCACAACGGTGACAAAACCATTTGTCGAGCACTGGGGGATACTCAGAAGCTCCTGCAACAACACTTACCTGAGATGAAAAACAGCGTCAGGGTAGTGTGTGTGTGTGTGTGTGTGTGTGTGTGTGTGGGGGGGGGGGGGGGGATCAGGGTCACATGAGCTGTGAACCAATCCAAAGTTGTTTTTCTCCTTCCATATGACTTCAATGGCTTGGCTTTTATATTGGGGTGGGGCAGTGTGCCGCACTCATCTGTCAGGAGTCACTGGTGATTATGATTGGGTTGCAGCCTGCAGGGCTCCTGAAGTCATCCAGAGCGGTGCTCTGATCTCAACAATGACAATTGTACCCCCCCTCCCCCCACCACCACCACCACCCCACCCAAACCCCCTCAACTGTTCTCATGGCCTCTAGCACCACGTTGTCCGCGCAGTGTCTGTTCGCCGCTGCTGCTGCGCCGCTACACCTTCACATTCCCCAAGCCAAACACCCTCCTCCAGATGACACACACCTTCTGTTAGACTTCCAGTGACATGTGTACGTGTTTCTTCTGGTGCTGTACACAATTAGCAAAAAAAGTGTCGACCTTTAGTCAATGCGTGACCCTCTGGGTGAAATCGTTTGAGCTTGTTATACAAACAGCATGTTTAAACAGGGCCGCAAAAAAACAGGTTTTTATTCTTCTTCTCCTGTCTCTCTTTATAAAGAAGGCAATTAAAATTAATAGCCCAAATGAAACTATAATGGTTTTTGGCATCACAAGTTGATCTAAGCTGTCTCACCGTGGTGATTAATTCCTGCTGAGGCACATCTGCACGCGCCTCCTTGTGAGGCATACTTCTTCAGATATGCATTCATCATCAGCAGAACTCAGCTGCATGTCAACTAAACCCCCTAAAAAAAAAAAGAGCTACAGAGCAAAAACCGCAAATGGATGATGGAAGTGTGGAGGCAGGTGTTTTTGTATATTTCTACGGGGACTTTTCCCGACCCAAACTGACAAGTTCATCTGTTTGATCAGTAAGTCTGTGTGTACACTAACAAATGGACCCAGTTTTAGAACTCTATGTTAAGAGCTTAATCTCTGCCATGAAGTGGGGCAACAGGAGCTCTTGGTAAAAGCAGCAATGGGGTATGAATGGATTTTACAGAGGGGAATTAATCTAGTTAACATTACAGCCACCAGCTCTTTTAAAGCTGGTTTTATTATGGGGTAAAGCTCGGCAAAGAGAGCAAGACAGAGTACAGAGCCTTTGTGCCACACCCTAAGACCAGATACAACTCCTGTCACCAGGTACTGAGTGGAAATGAACCACACACCTTGGGAAAACATACACATTCTTTCATTTCAGTTCTTAAATTCCCATAGCATGGGTTTTCTGTGATATCTGGACCATCTTGCTCACACCAATTGGATGCAATTAGGAGACAGGAACTGAAACAATACACCGTCGACACTGTACCAGTTTAGATCTGACACTGGCAAAGTACTTTTGCATTGCCTAAATACGAGTAATATTGCAAGACTTTCAATTGTCAAACATTTTCAAAATGTTGGCTATATACACAACAATTTTGTTTACTTTGTTCTAAATTTGAGGAACTGAATCTGAATGGATATTAGTGTTATTACTATAACTAAACAAGCAAATTGGATTTTTTTTTTTCTTTTTTTTTTAATAATTCTGGTTTAATCTTCAAGACTGCATCTGTGGGTGACAATTGTCTGGCCAATCTCATCTAATGATCCTCTCCATGTCTATGTTCAGGTCCCTGGCCCTGGGGCAGCAGTACTCATCTCTGGGCTCCCAACCCATTCTGTGTGGCTCTATACCTGGCCTGGTGCCTAAGCAGCTGCGATTCTGTCGCAACTACATAGAGATCATGCCCAGCATTGCTGAGGGTGTCAAGCTGGGGATCCAGGAATGCCAACACCAGTTTAGGGGGCGCCGATGGAACTGCACCACCATCAAGGACAACCTAGCAATCTTTGGGCCTGTCTTGGACAAAGGTAATTATTTTATTCATTCCTATATGTGTCGACCCTTTGGTGAACTGATGCAGGCTCACTGCTTGCAATAAAAACTGATCTCTGCCAAACAGCACTCAACTTTGTAAAATAGGTTGCATCACTGTTTTCATGCTGTTAAAATGGCATTTCAAAGTTTACACCCTCAGGCCTGTTCTTCGGGCTTTTGCTGACAAATAACTAACTAGGGCAATTACAATAATGTACACCTTTTCTGAGTGCAGGTTCAAGCACTGACACATTGCTCAACTCCAACTCAAAAATCACATTAGCCTTGAATGTGACTTTGTCCTTTTGCTTTGTGTTCCCTTACCTGTCAATAGACTCTCTCAAAGAGTGTCAGTGCTGCAAATTCATCATCATCACTGAATATGAAGAGACATACCACAGATGGTGGTATATATAGTGCACAGACACCACTGAATCCCGACAATGGGGGACAACAATCTCAGATGTATTACGCGGATGCTTGGCTACCCGTCATAACAACAGTGATAATTGGCTGCATCTTGCCCATGACGCTCCTGATAGGAAATGAATTTGCCTGAAATGTCAGAGGGGAATAAATCTGGTCGAATACGGGCAGTTGAGCAATTCCAGCCCCTCTGTTAAATAAAAGGAAGAGGGAGGCCAAATGAGATTACAGGCAATAGAAAAGGGTCAGGGGGCTCCGCTCAACCCCTGCTGTGCATGAAGACCAAGTGCGCGCTTCACACAGTCCAGCTCCCACAGACGCCCCATTCACACGCCCTTTTGACTCTGTCATGAAAACATGCTGAAAGGAGATCTCTCCCAACCTTAGCCCAAGTGTGCACTCAGAGGGATACGATGAAGCACAAGGAAGGGAAGGAAAGAAAGGGAAACGCGCCCAAGATTGGATGGGATGAATGGAAAAGTTAGAGAAGGAGAAGGCACCAACCACCAACCGCAGCCGCTGCAAGCTGCATGCTGGCCAGGGTGGTGGAAGTCTAGAAGGAAGGGGATGGGGGCGGGGGCATGAAGGGTGACCAGAGAGAGGGACAGCGGGAGGGAGTAAAGGAGTTTTGGGAATGCCAACACTGGGCATAGCAGGACTGTGGGGGTGCGAGTTGCTGGGCCCTTTGTGCGGATAATACAGTGTGACACAAGGGAAACAAAGGCGGATTGATGGGCCCAGTAGGTAGCAGGAGCATCAGCCAGAGCTCCAAGGGCCTTGGGCTCATAGGCCCCTGTCGTAGTGGGCCAAGCTAAACTTGCCAGGGTGATCGGGATGAAGAAAATCTGACGACTGCATGTCATCCAATCATTGCAAAAAAATGTTCAGTGCAATGAACCAAATCAGCATCCTTTGGCTTTGAATAAATGGTTAAAATTGTATTTTATAGTCAAAGCAGAACAAAACTATACTTGGTTCCAATTGATAAGTTCCTTGTGAACACTCTGCTCTGCATCCTGCAATTTGTTTGCGCTGAGATACTCAACGTGAGTCTGAAAGTATCAGAATGCATTTTAACCTAGCATTGCCAAAATTACACCTTGCATAAAACCCCAATATTTTCGTTCATTCCCGTCTGATGCATGCAGAGGAGGAACGCTTTGGCGGCCTCCAGCCAAACGTCAGTAAACCTTGACTTTTGCTTGTAAACTGGTTTGTTTGGGTCCTGAAAGCCGTCTTTGGCAGTGGAGTAGCTTAGGAATTCCTGGCTTTAGCAGCCACTGTGGTCTGCAAAGTACAGGTTTCATTCCCGGGTCGTGTTCATACAAATTTCTAAACTCAGATCACGCAATTGCCGTATCATAACCCAAGGCCTCTTGATGCTCTGGAAAAAGTCAAGGAGTGTGGGAGGAGCCTGTCCATGGACGTATTCATCTCTAGCTACAGTGTCATGGGTGAGCCACGGTAAGTGTGCTGTGATTGTGAAACAATGGTGTCTGGTTACATAATAAGCTGTTGCCTTCAAAGGAGGGGTAACTCCATCCCTCAGTGTAAAAAAGACGCAGGTTGACACACTGCTCGGTTTCACCAGAGGGCCTTGGGCTCCAAGCAAGAAAGGATGGGCGGGGAGGAGGGGTGACAACATTCCTGAAACACTATCCAGATGCAAAGCAGCACACCTCAGTGATGACAGGAGGTCAGACGATCCCGCTGAGTGCTAGGCCTGCCTGACACAACGACAAAGGCCTGTCGTCACTGAAGGGACTGAAAGTTCCAAGTGCTTCAACGCTGAATCTGTGACTCTTGCTTACTTTCACTTCTATGTTGTTGTTTTTCCCCCCACTGCTGCCCTGAGACAAAACTGTGTCATTGCCCGTACACTACATCTGTGTTAATGATGGCAACTGTAAATGTCAGAATGTCAACGTTTGACATGTGTCTCTCTTTCTCCTGCTCTCTTTCCATCTTCCTTCCTCAGCGACCCGGGAGTCAGCGTTCGTCCATGCCATTGCTTCGGCAGGTGTGGCATTCGCAGTGACGCGTTCCTGTGCCGAGGGCACATCCACCATGTGTGGTTGCGACTCGCACCACAAGGGGCCTCCGGGGGAGGGCTGGAAGTGGGGCGGCTGCAGTGAGGACGCTGAGTTTGGAGTCCTGGTCTCCAGGGAGTTTGCAGACGCCAGAGAGAATCGTCCAGATGCTCGCTCTGCAATGAACCGGCACAACAATGAGGCAGGACGCACGGTAAGTCTTCAGGCATGGATTGAGTAGGGGGGGCACCTCACCGTTACAGTGACACCTTCCAATACCAAAATCATTTGGCACTGAAACAGACTTGGGTGCTCTGGGAAGGTTTCCCACAGGATCATTGGAAGCTGGGTGTAGGGATTTGCTCCCATTCAGACACAGGAGCATTAGTGAGGGTCACCGCTGATGTTGTGCCGCGGACAAGGCTTGGCTGGCAGTCGATGTCCCAGTTCATCCCAAATGTGTTGGATGGGTCTGAGGTCAGGGCTTTAAGCAAGCCAGTCAGGTTCCTCCGCACCAAAGTGGGAAAAGCATTCCTTTATAAGGCTTGCTTTGTAAATTGCAGAAAGAGTTTCATTTGTATCCTGCTCCTCCACTTCAAGGAGCGCTAGCAGGGGGGCCCAATGCATCGGTCTCCATGCATAGCAGGCAGAATAGCTTTGTGAGAAAATGATCTCTCCACCTAAGCTGTGGTGGCGATTATTTGGCTGCTTGTCCCAGTTATCTTAGAGCAAATGCAGCTTCTACCCTGAACAACGTGCCAGTTTGTAGCGGGGATAACATGGAGAAACAACCACTCACTCTTACCCCTAGGTACAATTTAGAGTTAAAAATAAACCTAATGTGGATGTCTTTGGATTGTGGGGAGGAAGCTGTAGTGTCCAGAGAGAACAGACACACAGGTGCAGGGAGAACATGCAAACTCCACTCTGAAAGGCTCCAGGTTGGGATATAACTTGTGACCTTGCTTTGCAGCCATAGCACTAACCATTGCATCAAGACGAAAAACACACACACACACACACACACACACACACACAAAAAAAAAACTAATCCAGATTTGACCCAATTGAGAGAATGATTTAAAATCTATTGAACTATTAAATGAACAAAAGAGGAAAACCCTAATTGATGGATGTGTTCCTGTTTGAAAATACCAAGCGTTGGGGTGGATTAGGTATTGGCTTGTCCCCACATTTCTGAGTTTCAACTTGAAAACGAGTACTTGACTTTTAATGACTGGTAAATTACCAGTGCAAGAAATATTCTCCCTTTCACATCTTATTCCACCCCTCCACATACACATACATTACCTTTTCTGCCTTGCAACCAACTGAAAAATTCCCTCCCAGACAAATAACCCAGGTGAGCTGAGGGGGAAAAGAAGGCTATCAGCTCTGACTTTGAATATCAGCAGTTGCTGTCACTGCTCGGATAAAACATGCTCCTCAGCAGCTTGCTGAGGGGTGAATGGAGAGACCACACGGCAACAAGCAGCCCTTTGATGTGAGCGCACGGGAAACCACAGGAGCTAACCAAACAGCTGCACTGGCAGGGGCTTCTTCTGCTCTCCACCTGGCCCTCTCACGCTCCGCAATTCAGCCCTGAGGGCTTCAGGGACTTGATGGTAGCATGACAAGCTCCACAGTGAGATGTCATCAATCCATCCACCCTGATTCTCCCGGCACCCAGAAGATGCCTCAGCCACCTGCCTTTGATTCCAGCTGGTGATGTTTCACCGCCTTCATAGAAATATATATATACATATATATAATCTACAGCAGTTAAATTCAAACAAAATACTAATTATAGCACAGAGGCAAAACATACAACATGTCTGATCACTCACACAGAGTCTGTATTGCTAAACATTTAAAATTCAAATTACGGTTGTCCTTTCTTTACCGCCGTCAAAATGATTGAGTTGTCAAGTAAGAACTGGCACAGGTTTAAGTTGATTCCACTTTCAGATTATACTTCTGTACGAAAGTGTCACTACTCTAAGTCCCAAAAACCTAGCTGGAATACAGCTGGAGCTCCAGGTGTTGGTGACTGAGTACAGCGGCAGAACAAGGAGGGAGGGAAATTGTAAATTCTCTTGAAGTTGAAAAGGAAACTTCACCAGGATTAGTAGAGATAACACAGGTTGCAACGAGCTTGTTAAGTTCCTGTTGATGTTGCTGTTAGAATCTATTGGGATAAACGAAGGAGAGACATTTCAGAGCCTGAGGGCAGTGAAGCTTGGCACTTGAAAGAGTATTTTTTTGGGGGGGATTATTGCTTCAAATCATCAGGCACAAATTTCAAAAAACTTTCTAGATTCTTCAAAGTTGGTCAGAAAGCTGTTGCTTATTTTGGATGTCAAAGCACTAAGAACATTAGTACTGTTTCAATTTCAAAGGGTATGACCCTTTCAAAACTTGCACAAGTTGTTCGTGTCCTGGTGAAAATACAGTGTCTTTTGTTGCTCCTCAGACCATTCTCGATCACATGCACTTGCGCTGCAAGTGCCACGGCTTGTCAGGAAGCTGCGAGGTGAAGACATGCTGGTGGGCACAGCCCGACTTCCGCATGCTGGGCGACTACCTGAAGGACAAGTATGACAGCGCCTCGGAGATGGTGGTGGAGAAGCACCGCGAGTCCCGAGGCTGGGTGGAGACGCTGCGGGTCAAGTACAACTTCTTCAAGCATCCCACCGAACGCGACCTCGTCTACTACGAAGGCTCGCCCAACTTCTGCGAGCCCAACCAGGAGACCGGCTCCTTTGGGACACGCGATCGGGTCTGCAACGTGTCGTCGCATGGCATCGAGGGCTGTGACCTGCTGTGCTGCGGCCGAGGCCACAACACCCGGACTGAGAAGCGCAAAGAGAAGTGCCACTGCATTTTCCACTGGTGCTGCTACGTCAGCTGCCAGGAGTGCGTGCGCGTCTACGATGTCCACACGTGCAAATGAGCTTGGCAAGGCTTCCCACACCAACAGACTGCTGGACTACTAGTGCTGCCCATCCAACCACTTCGACTCCCCGCCACACCCTGCATGAATCCCTTTCCTCCCCAGATTGATGTGCACACGACCCACCCTGTACAAGCCCCGGCCCTCCTCCTCTAACTATTGGCACAACGTATCCAGCCCAGAAAAAGAGTGGATATCTACTTTTTTCATAAAAGTCTCCTTCTTCCCCAAAAAAGTTCCTCCACCCCAGTACATCTGACCAGACTGTGATCTGTGCTGACCTGAGATCTCCTCCTTATTTATTTTCCCCCTTCCATGCCTACATAAACAACTTGGCATGTACAGTAACACTTTGTAACTATGAGATTAATGCATTAAAAAAAAAGGACTTTCAGGCTCTCTGTGCTTGTATCTTCTAACTAACACCTCACTGTGGTCACTGAAAGTGGTTTATCTTTTGCTTCTTTTTGTTGCATTTCTGAACTAAAACGACTTTGATGGCATCATTTGCCTGTACCTTAATTTTTGTTGTTACTACTGAAGCTGAACTTAGCAGGCGGGTGTCTGCTGTGTACTACTGAGCGGACAAACTTCTCAGAGCTGCTTCTCCCTGCTGGCAGTGAAGGCTGGGGGAAAAAAAACACGTACAGTACACACATGTACGTATGTACACATACATAAATACATAATACATATATATGTGTGTGTGTGTGCATGTGTGTGTGTGTGTGTGTGTGTGTGCGTGTATGATACATCCTTGTTTATATAACCTAGCGTTTCTGAAAAATCAATGTTGAACTGAGACTGAAGGTATGTACAAGTTTCAAATAAGGAATTGACAAAGATCTATCTAATCTCAACTCATTAAATCTATTTTAATATAAATTAATCACAGAGGTAAGGACAAAGTCAATAATTTGCTGAGTGCAGCTTGAGCCCTGCCTGTGAAAGAGTTAACTCAATGATGGGAATGCAGTCCAATAGTTGCTTTATTTCCCTTCTTTCCATGCCTGACAGTGAAGTGAACACACCATTGAAATATAGCTGCTATTAGATAGTCAGTTCTTAGAAATTTTGGTCATGACTCTGTGATGTTAACGTGGACAGAGGAATGGTGATGAAAGTGTTCTGGGTTGTAAAGGAGAGGAATAGTCTTGATGACACTTTTTGTTATTTTCATACTGCCACTGTATCACCATAAAGTCATTTGTGTCTGGAAAGACCCGAAAGACAAGGTCCACAATCATTTAGCTCTTCATTTTGAGTACAAGTCAAGCAGAGGCGTTGATGATGCACTTTGCACTTTAATGAATTTGATTTTTATCTCATTTTGAGATTGCAAAGTCTTTTGTACGCCTTGTTTCAATTGACTTCTCGGCATTGCATCCAGCCTCACATTTTAGCTGACAGTTTGCAAAGTTTGCACATTGATCCCAGTATGACATGCTGGCTGATGGATTCTTTAATGGTACAGTTGCAGCGTCTGGCAGAGCAAGTATGCAGGTCACAACATCATTACATTTGCTGATGATTAAGTCACTGCATCCTTGCTTCTGTAATGACAACCCTGGTTTATGTCCCTTGTTCTTAAAGTGTTCACTGATCGGTCTAAAGCCTCCCCCTAAGACGTTAACATATTGAAGACCAAAGAAATGGCAGTGGATTTCAGGTCACTGACAACAAATTGACATTTGAGCGTCTTGTGTTGTGGGCAAAAAAGCCCAGACATTTGCCAATGTTTGTTTATTTGATGTAAGAATATTAGAATCTTGTTTCCCAGAATCTGTCCTGACCTTCACAATCACTGACACAATGGTACAGTCTCCTTAATCAACAAACTAGAAGGTGTGTTGCAAGATAACAGGCCCCTTCCAGATGATCAATTCTCGCTGAACCCAGCCGTCCCCTGGTGAAGGAGCTTAAGCTGCATCTATCTGGCTGCAGATTTAGACTGTCAACAGATTTAAAAAGTTCTCCCACTTCTGCCATGGGTGTTTTAAATTAACAACCAGCTGCGATTTGAGGTGTGATGTCTGCAAATCTATGTAAATTTTGTATTTTTTTTGTGTTTGTTGTTATTTATTTTTGTGCTTGTTGCTGGCTGTACTACAAATTGGAATTTGGGGATAATAAAGATGCAGTGAACCTTAACTTTAACTAACAAGCCTAACCATCTATATGTAATGCACTATTCTGTTAAACATTCACTGTCTTTAATGCCAGCTAATCATTTGTCAGTGCAAGCTAGCAACTCTTTGTAATCAACCAGTAAATTCTCACAAGTTTCACAAGGTCTGAGGCAACCAAGTCGCATATATTGTATTGTAAACAACTACATAAAACTATGATTTGTGGCTGTCTCTTTGGAAAATACCATGGAGTTTTTGCATGTTTGATATTGAGTCTGATCCTCCATGAGAAGCTATTATTGTTGGGAGATGTTTTTATGCCTTTCACTTGCATCTGTCAGGTCCATCTTTTGTCAGTAGCAAATCACTTGTATCACTGATTTTAAAAAGTGGGACATGTGACAACATGGAAATCAGTGGTAGTGGCACACTTGGATAATTCTTGGAGACATAATTCTAAGAAGCTAGGGGTATCATCTATTCCATTTCTTTTTTTGTTTTGTTTTGTTGTTGTTGTTGGGTTTGTTTTTTTTTTTACTTTATCTTGGTGCCATTTATTTGTTGACAGTTTCTTTTGCTGCTAATTACCAACTAGATGTGCCGTACAACATTAGGAACTTTCTATCTAATTTCTGGGAGAAAATATCACAACCAAGAACTGGCATATGTCTTGCTGAGAAGGATCATAGTTAGCATAGCTAGCCTTGCAGACTGCTCCAAACAAGGCTTGCATTGTGACTCTGAAGTCATTATTCCTGCTATTAAATACATCTTTTTGTACTTTGCGGCCCCAAAAATGACTTCCCATGGAGTTGAGTTATGTTAGAAGACCGATATCTCTGCAGCCTCAATCTCCCACACTGAGCAAAACTGAGCAGAACTAAAAGCACAGTAACTCGTCTTCATACGCTACCATTTTACTTGAGTCAGATAAAACATCTTTTTTTTTAAGTATCAAAAAATGCCAAAACCCAACAGTAATTATATCCTTTCTTGAGGAGGTCAAATGTGGTGGAGAATTTTGGTAATATGAATATTAAAAACAACCTCAAGTCACACCATAAGGACAGTTTGTATAACCTCATAATAAGAATGGTACTTTCCCAAAAGTACACACTGATAAATCTTATCCTACGATCACAACAAAGCATGTGCACGTTCTATAAACGAGGAACCAATTGAGTGAGCACTGGCTTGGTGAATGTAGGAATGCAGGTTCAAATCAGATGGAGAAAAAAAAATGTTCCAATGTTCTGACCGTCACACTCGTTTCCTGTTCATTATACTTAGCAAAAACAGTACAAGTTACGCAGTAGTGTGTAGACGTTGCCTCTCAGTGACATAGTTTAGCATGTGTGTCTACTCCAGCCCTTCCCCCATCCTCCCTACCTGGACTTACCTGTCTATGTTCAGTCCCTCCCCCAACACTTCTCCCGCTATATCCAAAGTTTTGTACAAATGTTTTAAAGTGAATAATTCCCTCTTTATTTTATAATCGTAAATGTTATGTTTTTATAAATATTATTTATTATACTATGTATATATCTGTATGACTGAAGTAAGATTATATATTTGAAGAACAAAACTGTGTTGTGTTGGGTCTTTTTTTTTCCTAAATCACCAGATGCACACACATCTAAAGGGTTCTCACCCACTTCAGAGGTCCCCACTTCATGACATTATAGTCAGGTCAAAAAGAGCTCATTTATAATGAAAAGCAAGACTCAATTGTTTTTATGACATGAGGTTTAAGGACATTTTTTTGTAAAGAGTATGTTTTTTTTTCTTTTTAATTCTTTAACATAAAACCTGCAGACATCCGGTTACCATCAAGTTGGTGGCAGTTGGGTGGAAGCAGTCCTTGTTGTTCCTCCTTGATGAATAAGACCCTTCCAGTATTGGAAAATTACAGCTGTGTAAAAGTATCCCTCGTCTTTACTGTCAGTCACATCACACAAAAGTTTTCCATTTCATGGCTTTATTTTGGTGTACGCTTGTGAAAGCTCAAGAGCGACCAGCTGCAGTAGCCACTCTGTGAATGGCCGATTGTTTTCCTCTTGAGCTGCTCTAAGTTTACACAACATACACGCTTTAGTATATATTAACCGCAAGAACATTCAGTTCCACTTAATGTAGGATGCCAAATTACGAGACAATTTGGCTTCATTGTGATCACAACATGAGTCATGATTTCAACACTTAGTAATTAAGACGGCTGGTAGCAGATGAGCGTGACTATGACAAATGGAGATTTTTAAAAATAAACTGGAGACAGCTGATCACTGGGCTTTTGATTTGCATGAAAACACATCTTTGCAGTGGTGTGTACACCTGTTGAGACACACACTCATTCATTTCTACAAAACACATAAGTCGCTACAAGGCTGGAACTAATTTATTTAAGGTCAATAACATGTATAAATCTTGGAATGGTCAAATTACAGGAAACTCGGGTAACAATTTATAATCACAATTTTTGAAGCTACAAATGTTGTCGTTACTTGATTTGTACGCGCACCCATAATGTGTATTCATACTTTAGAACTGATGGATGAGGGCTAGGGTTTGTCTACTCTAACCATAATCCATTATTCATAAGTATGAATGCAGAATGAATAAACACATAATATATGTTCTTACAAATCAAGTCACAAGAACTGAGCAACTGGGTTTATAAATTACTTGCTAGTGTCTTACTGTAGGAACAATGTGTTTGAAATTATTATTAAAATATTTCCCAACACTTTACTTCACTGCTACAAGTGTGCAGTTATTAGAAAGTGTTACCAAAACTGTCAACTTTCTCTTTTCCAAATGACTTGCGTGCACACAACTGAGGTGTTCTAAGACTCTCAGTTCATAAACCAGAAAGCACTCTCCACAAATGTGAAGTAGAGTCATCCACAGAACTTTTTAAATTTTTAATTTAACATTCATCACAATCATTATCAAAATAAACATGTACTGCCTCCAATGTTGACAGTAGACCAATGTGAGAGTGAGAAAGAACCGACACTCAGGCTTCCTCATCCTTCAGCAGACTCAGGAACTTTTCGACTCTCTGGCCAGAATCCATCTGAAAGACAGAAGCAAAAACTCTGTGAAGGTCTCAGATCTATTAACAGGAGTCCCGCAAGGGTTAATATTCCATCATCATGCAGGAACCTGTGGAATGACATAACGTTAGGTGCAAGAACACGGTCACTTTTCTTCCGTCTATCTGATTGAACCGTTTCCAACAGATCAGACTGTTCAGTTTCCGAATGAAGGGCACCCAGCGATACCCAGAAGTGGGCAAATATTTAAAAACGTGTTTTTAGCTGAACTAATCTAGCTTGTTTTTGTTTGTTTGTTTTTTCATTTTGCATTCCTATTGGACATGATTGAAAAAAAAAAAAAAACCCACAGGCACAGATGTGCTGGAAGCAAATATTTTTTTACACGTGACGTGTCACAATCGTGGCGGACGTTTGTGCACAAGGCTCCTACAATGGGAAGCCATCCGATCAGATCGGGAACAAAAGGATACATCAACTACGATCTTATTGGAATTTTGATCGAATGGGGCCATTTTGTTTGAAATGGAGCGTTTAGACGACGTGATTTGAATCAGATCAGGTTTAATCTGATTACAATTGTTGTTGTTTTTCTGACTAAAATCACCCTTCACAAGGCAATAGCAAACATGGCACTGTTTTTTTTACTACACTTTTTTGCTCACTATTCAACCATTTAAAATGAGCTGCCTGATGCTCAACATCATCCCTAAAACTGCCAATTTCGAATGCAATTGCTGCATTAGCAAGGCACTGTTTACAAGACACCTTAAAACTGACCACCATCGATGGGTCTTTTTTTATATAACCAGTTTCAATGGAAATGATTCTAACATCAACATTTCCCAAACTGCATTGCTACCACCATCGCAAGGAAAAAGTCAAATATAAATACGAATGCGTGTGCTGAATTGTTTTCCAGAGGGGTCAGAGGACAGAAACCGACGGCAACCTCTGGGATGGCCTGCGGCTGAGAGCGGAGACGTGAAAAATGGTCAGAAATGCTGGAATGAGGGGCGGGGAGGGGAGGGGCGGGGCGGAGAAGGCTGAGCTGCAGTCGTCGACGTAGCTGCGCGGCCGCTCGCAGCAAGTCTCGGCAAACACGCTCATACTTTTTCAGCCGAACACGACTGCGTTTGTGCATACCACAGCAATTACGGAGCAACAAACACGCAGCGCGGGGACATCAACACACCGCAGACGCATCACGGAGGCGTCTGGATTTAGGTCAGTTTCTGCCGCAGCTCAGCGGAGGGCTTGCTCGCAGACTCGTCATGTCTTCGGAGCAGACTGGGAACCAGCAGTGAAACCAGCAGCAGTGGGGTGCTTTTTACTAGAACAGAGTGTACTCTGTGTACTCTGGTACACAACAAACATCCAAAACCCCATCAGCAGTCTTCACCAATTCAGCCATATCCAGGTCACATGAACTCTAAAAAAATATATGTATAAGAAAAATGATAAAATACTTGACTCATCTTCACAGCTACCCTCAAGTTATCTGAGCTTCACATCTTGGCAGAGTTGAAGAACGGCTAATTCGGACTTTTCGTAGCACCAGCTGAATCCATCATCCCAACACTGTGACAAGGTCGCAGCACCTGGGAGTCTGCGTGTAAATCATGTGGAAGCAGGAGGAACAGAAGTAAGAGCTATTTCAATGGGAGGTTGAAGAAAAAATAGTGAGAGGTGCAACTCCTGGTCCAAGGTGAGCAGACTTCACCTACTTTCCTTATCTTACACTGACACCATCACAGTGTTGCAGCCAAGACTCTTTTGGATTTGTGATCGAAGTTCTCATGTTCACACTTGGAGAAGTTTAAAACCCAGCGAGGAGTTTTTAAAGCCACTATATGGACCAGCGCTGACTGGCTTTTGCTCTCAGTGCACCAAAGTATTGAACACATGTGAAATGGAACCAAGTGCAGAACACGATTTCAAAACATACTTGATCCCAAACTGGATCCCGGCGCTCAACAAATCATCGGCAACGCGGCACACTATTTCACTCTCGCTGACAGATGACAGCTTTTATGAGCGTTTGTATGGCGGAGATGGATAGTGTTGACTGGTGAGAGCGCCTGCCAGATGTCGAGGAAGAGGAGGGACAGACCGCACCATGAGAAAAACAATGACACACATGTGGGAACAATTTGAGATTTAGTTTTTCTAAATAAGATATGCAGGGGGAAGTGAATTAAATCCACCAAGAACTTAACCATTGCATCATCTGCAGTGAGAACATCTCCGAGCAGATGAAGATGCAAATATTTGAGATCTATAAAAAAAAAAAAAAAGATGGTAGTAAATGATGGTAATAAAATTAATATAATTTTCCTTCTCTTTGGACTATACCGTTGCTGTAATTGTGCAAATTTCCCCAATGTGGGATTAATAAAGGTCTTCTATTCTATTCTATTCTATTGAACTACTTTATTTTATTTTATTGACTGGTTTGCACTGAAAACAGGATAAGCTCCAATTTCGTTGTACTATATTCTATTCTATTCTATTCTATTCTAAGTGGTCTGGTATATCTTTGCCCATCAAGGCTGAATTTGTAGAAGGAGCCTGTAAAATTCCAAGTCAATGAGAGAAAGACAGCACTATCATTTTAATTCCTCTGCTGTAATGGGACCAGTCTCAAAAATGAAATAAGTATTGTTTGGCCTCTCCATAAAATCCCCTTCTAGCTCAAGGTTCAGACACTGAAATGAACTGGTCTCGTTCTCACCTGGGCAGCCATTTCTATCAGCATGAGCAGCTTCTTGATGCCGATCCACAGGCTCTTGCCTCTCACTGCCTTGGCAATGCTGGCCCGCTCAGACTCCTGAAAACTGCCCAGCAGCTGTGCGGTGGAGACAGAGGAGAGCAGTGTGAGAAAACAGCTCCAGATTGTAAACAAACATCTACAACAAAAAAACACATCAGATAATACATCAAAAGGAAACTTCAAAATAAGACAAAAGAGAGTTTGATGTCTGGTATATGTACATACACATGACAAAATACATTTTATTTCTGCATTTTAAACTCCTGATTCTTTTTCTGGACCTTCAACACCTGCACTGAAGAGGAGGCCATGCCACGCGACCGCTTTACAAATTCAAAAATCTTTCTTGTGTTAATACACTAATCAAGTTTAAGTGGCAAAGTGTGTGTGTGTGTGTGTGTGTGTGTGTGTGTATGTGCGTGCGTGCGTGCGTGCGTGTTACCTCCAGGGCCTCGCTGAGCTGCTCCCCCCTGGAGATGTTGGGGATGCGGATGGTGGTGCTGAAAGCGTCCAGCATCCTCATTTCCTGGAGGACATCTTTGCAGCTGGTGGTACCGATGATGAGCAGCTTGCGACCCTGATGGAAATGATCATCAACCTTCCTCACACCAAGTGTCAACAGAGCGCGGCGCTGCTGCGATACGTCACGACCAACACGTGATGCTGTTATTGAAAGTGCAGTGGACGCAGTCTTTGGAGAGGTCGCTTCGATATAGCCATTGAAACGGAATGAGAAATAAAAAAGTGTTCTTGTTTTTTTTTGTTTTTTGTTTTTGTTTTTTTTGGGGGGCGCTTGATTGATTGCAGGGTTTCAAAACTTGATAATGATCATTTCTGTCGCCATAGTTTTCTGAACAGAAATATACCACCATACTTTAACGCACAGTAAAAATGCCTGAACGTTCCCTCATTTGCACAAATGCCCATTTTTAAACTCCATAAACCATCCTTGATTTCTGCTCGTCTTGGAGTCTCACACTGAGGCGGACGACAGCGTTTTCTTCTTCCCAACGACGGTTTCGAGCGTACAAAGTCGCGACGAGGCGGCAGAAGTCGACACAAACGGGGAAGGAGGACAAAGAAGAGCAAGAGGAGGAAAGACGGGAGCGGAGAGGCAACGTCTCGGCGCTAAGCTGACGAGCTGGAGGAGGAGGAGGCGGAGGAGCAGGAGGAGCGCGAGGAGGAGCGGCAGTAGGAGAGTGGCGAGGAGACGGGGGGATTATGGCCGCCGGCTGCCCCCCCATGGCGTGGGGGGTTGCGACGCTGCATGCAGATGAGGTGCCACACAGGCGGCGGCGCTGCCAGGTCCTGGCTCTCTCACAGAGCCCATTCTCCTGCCGGTCCCCCCGGACCCCCGCGGCCCCAGGCACCCTGCTGGGCTCCCTGCTTTACAAGCCTGGAGGAGCATTCAACAGCAGGCCCCGCGCCACTTCTCATGCACATGCGGCCCGTATAGTGGGGCTACGCTCTCATTCAGCAGCGAGCCATCGAGACACACACACACACACACACACACACACACACACACACACACACACACACACAGAGAAGATACAAGCAAAGCAACTATGAGAAACAGATCTCTACCTCCAGCATTCACAGCGACACACTGGCTGGCTAACGACCCTCCACTCAGGCACTCAGACACGGCAGCCCACCGACCCCGACCCCCCCCCCCTCCACTGGTCCGGGCGTGCAGGGGGATGTGCTGCCCTCTCTCTGCAGGCCGGGGACTAGCAGCCGGAGAGCAGCGGACCTACCTTGGGCGGAGGTTTCTTCAGTAACACCAGCAGAGCTTGCAAGACCAGGTTGGAGAAGCGGGGGCCAATTGGCACGTAGTCTGAGGGGACGCACAAGTTTTTGTTTTCAACCGTCAGTTTTTTTTAGGTTTTTTTTTCAAACAATGTATTTATGGATATTTTCAATTTGTGAAAAGAAAAGAAAACAGAGAAGAACTGAAGGTCAACAAATGAACATGGATGTTCATAGGCCAGAGGTGTCAAACTCATTTTAGTTCACGGGCAGAACATCTATTCCTAAGTGGGACGGACCGGTAAAATAATGATAGAATAATAACTTAAAATAACAGCAACTTCACATTGTTTTCTTTGTTTTACTTTGGCGGGGTTCTTGGAACACTCTGCACTCTGCATGCACTTATCTCTTTTTTGACAGAGACAACTTGGGCCAATGAGAGTGGCAATCAGGAGATGTAATAGGTTGGGCAGGAAGATGATGTAGCTTCAGAGTGGCTGTACTAGGGCCCACTTGCTCAGCCCCGGTATTAACAGTTGGCTTGCATATAAGGAAATGCTACTGCAACATCCAGTGGACAGTAGAGCAGCAAAATATTGCAGCTCGTTTTTAAACTTTCCAAAATCATCTTGCGGGCCGGAAAAAACACGTTCACAGGCCTGATCTGGCCCCCGGGTCGCATGTTTGACACCCCTTCTATAGACATTTAATGCACACAAATATTAAAACCCAAACATGAGGTTTTCCCCTTTATACACATATGGTCACTAAGAGTGCAAGCAAAATGGGACCAAAAAGTTAAATTAAAAATAATGACAGAAAAGACACAAAAACAAAACAAATGTAACCGTCAAATTTGCTACTTAACGCCGTCATTTATTTACAATGCAGTGTTTAGTGTTCCCACTATTCCCCGAGGGTCTTACCTAGCAGACGTTCAATGTCGTCTACAACCACGCAGCTCAGCTGGGACTTGTAGGCATCTTCAAATATCTGCGCAGAAAGAATAATCAAAGCATGAAAAACATCGGGAAGAATGCAGAATCGGAATTGGAGGCAGGGAGCCACAGGGGCGCCTTGTTGTTTTTCCTGTCACTCTCAATCTGAATGATGTGTGAAAATGTTTTCAGCTTGAAAAAAAATACATAACTCCCATTTCCTGGAGTCAGTATGAGACTTTCAAACTAAGTTAAACTTTTATTCACAGGCGTCGATTCCTCGCTGGGATGACAGATGTTGGCGTCAATATGAAACATTCTTCATGTCATTTTTTTTGGGCGGTTATTTCGCTTTGTAAACGGTGGGAATTTTAACATGGCAGCGTGCAGAGTCGGAACCTTTTTGATGGCCTGGCACTTGGCGATCTCCGAGTGTCCGATCATCTTGTCGGGGGAGCAGATCTTGATGAAGGGGAACTGGGAATCCTCGGCGATTTTAGCAGCCAGCGCCGTTTTCCCACTGTTCGGGGGCCTGAGGGGGACCATCAATCACCAATCAGCTGTCTGCAATGTGTGAGCAGTCTCGCAACACTTTACTCGGGTTGATCCTGCGTGCGGCCGACCTTCCAGGAGCACCGACACCAGCGGCGTGCAGTCGCTGTTCTTTGTCTGCTGGACCAGGAGCTCCCCGTCCCTCAGCACGGAGGACACCGTGTCGCCCCACCGGATGATCCCGTTCATGATGTAGCTGGCGTAGTCCTCCTGATTGGTCCCAAACGCCTGGACGGGAAAACGCACATGTGGGCACAGATGAGTGATTGTGTTTTGAGGACGGAAATTCATTTGTTTGTACTTGAAGCTGAGCAAAATAGGAGCGTGATAATCAACAATACAAAATCCAACACAACTAATGCAGGGCAGCAGTATGGCTTGAAGGTGTATCGCTAATGTGACCAAGCAACACAAAATGCCAGAATACAAACATGGATCGGGATCCAGAAAGTGGAAATCCAAAGTATTAAAGTCTTTGGCTTGTAAAATGTGCTTATATAATCGTATATCCCTCGCAAATGTGCATTTTGTGATAACAATAGATAGATGTGTAAAATAGAACCAAGTGATAGGAATGAAGGATATAGCCACAGGCTTTGGAGTGGATCTAGAAGGTTTCATCACTCCTGCTGTTGACTGACTGCACTGAGAAGCAAGTGCAGGTTCGCACAAAACTGCTGAAAAGACATTCAGGTCAATGTAAGTTGCTTTGTGGTGCCACCAAGTTGAATTTTCTTTAGTTTTAAGAAATCAAAGGGGAATATATTAGTGTGGAGGAACTGTGTATTAACAATAACTCTGAGCAAGTGCCCTGATTTCTTCAAGCACAAGAGGAGAAATATGAATGAACATTCATATTATCTTGGTCACTTTGTTAGACTTGAATTTTAATTCCCAGAGTGTTTTCAACATTTCCATCTTTGTAAATAGGGAGGGCAGGATCGCCACAGCAATGTTGACTTCTGAACATTGACATTCAGGGTTTTGAGTGACCTCTGCCAACCCCGTCACGAGACAAACCAGGGACAAGTGAGCTTTGGTTTCATCCTGATATGCAAAATCGCCTCTAAATGTGCAAACCCTAAAGACATTTGGGTCAAAGTGTCACAGCAGTTTGAGAATTCTACCATATACATGAGGACAATTGGAAAGAGGGAGGTTAACATGCATTGAACTGTTGAGGCTGGCACTGTGAATTCTTCACAGATAAAAAGAGAGGAGCAGCAGCAGCAGCAGCAGCGAGTGTCATGGAGGGACGTACAGGTTTGATGTCGTTGTTGAGCGCTCCCAAGAAGTCACATCTGTTGACCACCAGCTTCTCCGCAGTCTCGATGTTCACCTCCACCGTGTTGCTTGCCTGCAGACACAAACACACACACATGCACGATAAGGATGTGAGTTGACGACAGGGGATGACGAGTCGCACTCAGCTCTGGTGTGGTGACATTGCTGCAGCTAAAGAAAGCCGTGTCTCAGCGAACACAGACAGAGCGGCCAGAGTGGGGAGGCGGGGGGTTGGCGTTTTGGAGGGACGGAGAGAAACGTCATAGCCGTCAGACAAGAGTGAGCGCCTTTGTCTTCCATACATCATCACCCTCTAATATGCGTGTTTGCAGTGGGGAGGGGGGGGACTGAGGGGATGATGAAGACGCTCTCATTTTGTGCAGACTGGAAACTGTGCACCTGAAAAAAAGAGACACTTACTGTAAGTGAGCAAGCGCACACATGCGCGCGCACGTGCACGGTGGGCAAGCTGAAGTAGAACCTACCACATCCAGCATTTGTGTGGCCTGCACATGAAATAAGACCATCATCCCTTAAGGGCTTTCAGAAACAGTGCATCAGTGACTAATACCAAGCCAGAAAAATGACAGTTTTGAAGGTCCAGGCCAGCAAATTTTAAGGGACGTCGTGTATTTAGGAAGCCCGTCTGACAGCGTGTTTCGTATTTAGGCCACTGTCAGGTGGGCTTCCTTACTGTATATATACTCTTATATATATATGAAAACCATTCTAAGGGCAGAAAACCCAAATGACTTTTATTGTACTGCAAGTATACACTTTCATTAATGTATTGATGGGCAGTATGTTCAGCTTTTACCAATATGAAACTCATAACTGAAGCCAAATTTGACACACTGGACCTTTAAGAAGCAGATTAACTGAGAGGGAGTGCAGGTGTCAGTACTGAAGAAAGATCTCCTGTACAATCTAACTACAACCTAAATAAATAGTATATTAAAACACATGTAAAATAACAACTCTTGGCCATACACTATAGTAATTCTCAGTGTCTAAACTGATTGTTTAGTAATGAGTTCAGGACACAGCGTAACTGGCTGCACAACTTCCTTTGCCGCCTCAACAACTCTAAGCACTTTGATCCTTTCTTGGGTGGAGACAAAAGAAGCTGAACAGGAAAAAGAAAATTATTTTTAGTGCAAAGTTTCTTTGATTTATCTGTGCGCTCTCACTGACCTTGATGTGTCTGTTCATGGCGGTGGACTGCGCCGCTCTGACCAGACCCTCCAGCTCAGCGCCGCTGTAGTTCTTGGTCTCCACGGCGAGCTCCTTGACGTCGACGTCGCTGGACAGCAGGTTATGCTGCCGCATCATGGCCGTGTGGATGTTGAGGATCTGGACCCGCCCCTTTTCATCCGGCAAACCTGGCAGAAGAGAGAGGAAAACAGGTTTAGTGTCTGTTAAACACTCATCACTGTGGACAGTTTTGGTTTGCTTTCCAGTGAAGCAAAATCCCGTGATGGAACCTTATCTCTGCTGCTTACCAATCTCCATCTTCACCTCCAGCCTGCCCGGCCTCAACAAGGCCTCGTCTATCAGGTCGGGCCTGTTGGTCATACCTGGGGCAGCGGTGCAGATGGACAGATGGGACAGACAAGAGAAGGAAAAAAAAAGACAAATGTCAAGAAAGCAGATGGGTGATAATATCGAAGAGCCCTCGGGCCGTTGCCACTGTGTGTCGGTGTGTGTTTGTGTGTGTGTGTGTTCACACCTATGACTAGGATGTTGTTGAGCTGCTCCACGCCGTCCATCTTGGACAGCAGCTGGTTGACCACGGTGTCGTGGACCCCCGTGCTGCCGGCCATGCTCCCGCGCTGTTTGCAGATGGCGTCGATCTCGTCAAATATGATCATGTGGAGGCCGCTGTTGGCGCCCAGCTGAGGAGACAGTCACACGCACTCAGCTTCTCTTCAGAGGGAGACTGATAAGTAGACCGGCAGTTCTTTGATTCTTTTCAATCACGCAACCTTGGACCAGTGGCATCAAGGATTGAACTAATATATTCTAAAGCCCTATTCGCATGGGACTAGTATTACCTGTGGACCTCTGGGAATTAGTAATAATCACAGAGGACGTCTGTGATCTTTATCCCATGTAAATGCGCCATGTCCGTAATTTGTAATGTAAAAATTCCACCGTAAATGACCTACCATGTTTCGCCAAACCCAAACGTCCTGTAATAATAGCAGTAAAACAAATCTGCATCTCAGTGATTGGGGTGTTTTTTTTGTTTTTATTGCGCCTTTTTTACTTACTGCTTTTCCAGTTTAAAAATGGCTGTGAGGGAAATTATTAGTGGCAGTTTTGGCAGCGTTTTAGGTGCAAATACAGACTCGTATCGGTACTGGAAACCAGTTCAATCAAAAGAGCAAAATTTCAGAAGACAATGAGATAAATGACTGGCATAGCAGCATGCGGTAAGAAACATTTTTCTATGTTTCCAATGGCTTATGATGGCCCGTTATTATAACTTATGCTTTGACATTTCATTTACAGTTGCCATGCAGTTGCTTTGCACATGTGACAAAAGCGGATGTGATGTGCACCGCATAGACATCATATCAAATGTCAGCGAAATAAAGTAAAGTACAGACTTCACTTCACCGTGCAAATGCACCGAAAGAAAGACAGACGGGGACAATTTGCAAATTACCAGAGGAGCCAGCCAGGTAATACTAATCCCGAGCGAATAGGGCTTAAGATTCACCTACATTACAGAAAACATTTTGCTGACAACTCATTTTAGGGACTCACTAAAATTCTAATCCCTGATTATGTTTGGACAGGCCGCAAATTGAAAAAACTACACCTCTACTGGCAACAATGTTGTTTTTCCACTGCACTGCTGCTGGGGAAAAACACAACACAGAGGTGACTGACCAATGAGCAGGATGTCTGGAAGAGAGAGTTGGCCCTCAGCAGAGAGACGGCCTTGGGGGGAGGGGTTATCTGCACATCTACAAAGCTGTCAGTCTCCACCGTAGCATTTGAAGCAGGTGTGGAGCCGTCCTTATTACACACTGAGGATGGTGTGTGCGAGTGTGTGAGTGAAGGTCTAATGGGAGGTCAAAGAGAGCCTGGCCCCTCATTAAGTGGTGAAGAGTGAGGCCCAACATGAGTGTCTTACCATCCAAACAGACCACTGCTGCCAGGTTTCTGCTCATAAGCTCTCCACCAACACAAACACACACACACACACACACACACACACACACACCCACAAGAAAGCAGCTATTATTGCCGTGTCTGACCAGAAGGGCAGCTCCCTCTGCTCTTCTCCCTGATTAGAAAGACGAAACTGCGACCTGGATGAGAACAGATTTATCATCCTCCTCTCCGCTCACCCTCTTCTGCTCCTCCTCGGCATCCGCAAACAGCTTCCTGATGTTGGCCTCCGACTCCCCGACGTACTTGTTGAGGATCTCGGGGCCGTTGACGATCTTCGGCTCGCGGGCCTTGAGCATCTTGCCGATCTGCCGCGCCATCAGAGTCTTGCCGCAGCCGGGAGGTCCGTACAGCAGGATCCCCTTCACGTGTTTGCAGCCTGGAATTGAATTGAGAAGTCAACCTGAACAGCTCCACTGAGTTAATCTGGCAACTGTTGCATTTAATTCATTGCTGCAATCGTTTCAACCACGTTCACGGAGGAGAGAATGTTTCGTGACATTCTAAAGCTGATCATGACAGTATTTGTACACGACAGCAAGTTTTATTATCATTTGGAAATTTTTAAAATGAGTATTTTTGGTGAGAAATCGAATTTTTGCATAAAGTTATTTCTTTAATATTTCACCTCCATATTTAATCAATTGTGGTTGACCAAAATGTTTTCCTGTGATAAAACCTTCTAACCTGCAACATTTTACAGTTGTGTTTAAAATGCAGTATAAAACTCATGTTTTAGGCTTGTAAACGGCGGTTGAGTGCAATTATTGTATCAAAAGAATTTAGTCTGTTTTTGGTTACATGGACATTGTGATGCAGATTATTACAGGAGTACCACATCATCTCTGGATGTGTTACATGTGCATGTTAATGCATGTTCACTTTGATAGCACCCATCATGGACTGCAATTCTTCTCCTCGTTTAGTCTGAACAATGAAGAAAAATCAGTCTTGCGTGATATTTTGGAAGCATTAAAATATTTTTTGTACCCTTGTGGAAATAAATATTTTTGAAGACTTATTGTGTGAAGTTATGAACTGACCTGAATGATATTAAATATTCAACTTGCTCATGCATTGCTCATGTTGGTCGTAACAGGACTATTGCATGTCACTTTTTAATCAATTTTATTCAACCTGCCATAAAGATCAAGTGTAAAGAATTTGGAGTGTGATTCTTAACAAAAATGATCTTTTGCACCTGCTTGATGACATTTAGCCCGGGCTAATTAAGAGGCCCCCCTGATAACCATCTGAGTTGCCATTTGGGCCTGCTGAGGGAGTCGCAGCCAGACAGTGGCAGGTGGCGAGAAGTGACGAGGCTGTGTTGTGTTTGCGAGTGAAAGCGCCGAGGCTTCAGACTGACTGCGTCACCTCTCGGGGAGCAGAGGGGAGACGAGGTGAAACCGTCGAGACGTTCTGCTTCAGCTCAAACGCGCAACCTGCGCCTCTGTCAGCACCTCCTCCTCCTGCTGCGTCCCTGCGCCAGCCAATTACAGCTTCACCTTTAGCTGGACGCTCTATCGGGGCTCGCCATCTCATTACAGCAGCCAGATGGCCCTTAACCAAACCCTGGCTTCTGCGCGCTAAAGGTCAGCCTGGCCAGACGCCGGCCTGCGGGCCCAGAGATGGACGACACCCGCAGGGTTCCCCCGGCGTGGCGTGGCAGATGCCTGCGCTGCCAGACTCCGATGTCGTCCACGCAACAGGATCTCGCAAGAGCGTCGGGTCTGGAAGCGTGGCTCGGGGCTGAGAGGTGACGCAGCCAGTTTGTATGCGTGCAGGAAGTGTGAGTCACAAAGGAGATATCACAATGAGTGGCTGTCCTGACGGCAGCGTGAATCACCTCTGTGATCCTGACGGCTGCCGACGATCTTTTAATAAGTGTGCGCAGGGATCACGTCAGGGGTTTTCTGACAGTTGTTCATTCAGACTCTCAGGGATTCAGGCAGCGATACTTTACAGAAAGGAATTATTCATCGCCTTCTTTGCTGCAATGCCCATTTAAGGATTAAATACACACTGTATATAAAACCTGAAAACAGTGATTAGATTTGACGGCTATTTGTGTATTGTTTTTATCCTGCCGAGTGGCAGCTAACTGTTTGGATAATGGAATTTTTTAATGCAGAGTTCAAAGCCTGTGGTGATGATGTGCTGATATGAGCTGGATGAATGTGCATGTGAGCTTGTGACACCTTAGAAAAACCCAAACAAATGACTGAGTGATGGGAGTATGGGGGACAATGAGTGGAGACTCACCCATCTGTTCCACGATGTCTGGTGGAAAGACTCGAGATGCAAAGGCACGGCGGAAGATGTCGGAAAACTCCTTGTCCAGGCCGCCGATGCCCATTTTCTCAAAGTTCCAATCTGGGCTGATGATGGACTGACGAGAATCCCGGGTTTTTGCTTTTCCTGAGTGGGACGACGTCAGGACAGAGGAAAATAAAACCACATGCCAAACAAAAAACATAAACTTGTGTACACAGCAGACTTTTTACAAATGCGGGAAAATGTGATGAGGAAGAAATTCAAATTGAAAATGAAAATTATTGTTTGAAGTGAAATTATCATTACTGATTGATTTTTGAAAAGAGAGATCAATAATGGGCTTCTACAAATGTGTTGTGTGCTGCATTATATACTGTGCATTAAATTTAAACCCCAGTGCAAAGGTTCCAGGCCATTTGAGAGGGAGAGCCAAACTAAATATGGAAATGCCGCCCCCTTGTGGATTGATAGAGAACTGAGGTCCGCAGGGTCCAGTCACAGCATCTTATTTCTCACCATTATCATCACTTACAATGAAAAGAAATCAGTCAGAGGCCGCTCGGCTATTTGAGATGTGTGTTGTAGACACTCACCAATCAGATTCAGGGGTGAGTTCTCAGCCTTCTCAAAAATCACCTGACTGTTTGCCAACAGCAGACCAGTTGTGATCTGAGAAAAGCAACAGAAGCCATCAGTCACTATTGGCTGTGCCCAGCCACCAGGGATAAAGCTAATTAAACAATCTGTGCTCTAAAAAAAAAAAATACAGAAAATGATGTTGAAAGAGAAGAACACACTTCACAAGATGAATACCTTCTGCTTCTTGCTGGAGGGCTTCTCACCCCTCAGGATGCTGGGGTCCATGGCCTCCATATCTTTGACCACCAAGGCAAACAGCTTATCGGAGAAACTGAACGCCAACTGCAGGGTGACAACATGCAGAGGGTGAGATTTATGATTGTGAGTTTTTCTCCGTCCTCAGACTCCAACATGGTCTCCTCGTGCTCAGTGACTGTGAACTGGAGTCACCTGCTGGTCAACGCTGAAGGCCTGGTTGTTGAAGTGCTGAATGAAGTCTTTGGCCATGAGGTCTGAGTCATATGGGCTGCTGTCCACATTCTTCTTCTGCAGGAAGTCCACTTGGATCATGATGTTGCTGACACACTGTTTGGACCTGTCAAACTTGTAGTTTGTCACTAGGAGGAGGGAATCAAGTGGAAAAAACAAAGAGATGCCTTGAGATCATGACATGTGATTACACTCATACTATCCATCAGGTTGAACAGGAAGCTTACCTTCAACCTCCTGTCCAATGGAGAGACAAGCCCATTTCCTCTGAAATGAAAATGATAGAGACCAGGGATGGACAGATCAGACATGAAGAAATACAAAGACATATACCGGAGTCAGTGTCTTAGGGAGTTCCTTTGCTTTGCATGGTCTCATCTTAGAACACTTTCATATGCCTGAAAAAACGACATACATTCATTTCATCCATTGCACATGCCCTGTGTTTCTTAGATGCTTAGGAAGTTTAATGAATGGGAAAGGATAAAATAAGACCACTGTTAGGTTACAGCAGTACCTGCGTGCCGCTGTGGCTCCAGAGTTTAGGAAGAGCAGGTAGAGACAAAAAAAGGAGGAAAAAGCGAAAGAAAAAAAAAGCATTAGCAGACAGGTTGGACAAAAGATGTCAAAATAAGAGTCAAAAGACAACTGTGCAGAAATTTCCCAGCAAGGAGACCTCTCATCATGGCCACACAGCTGTACTTGAGTTGGTGTAGTGGCAAAATGAAACTCTAAAGACAAAGATGGCAGCTGGGATTTGGAGTTTAGTTAATTGAAATATTTAAACTGAAAATAACAAAACATCAGTTAACATCAGTATCAGTTGTTAAGCAACCAAAGACCAGAAAGGAGTGAAGACAGCTGGTGAAATATCTCTACATCAGTAAGATAGTTTGTGGAATCACATATTTCTGCAAGAAAGGTTGCTATTTATTAAACTTTTACCGTGTAACCACTAAGAATGACAACTGCGTCTTCGCAACAAAAAGCTTACATTAGGATCTATTAAGCAAATGTGTAATTGAGACAGGGTCAGCAGTTGTTAGCATGATGTTAGTAATCATTTTTTTTTTTAAAAAAATCAAACATCAACAAGAAAACTAAGCAATTATCAAACAACAGTCAGCATTGAGGATGATGTAGCTGGGAGGGTCTTCCTTCACAGAGCGACACCTACCTGTGGGAGACTGAAGGCGACGGTCCCCGGGGTGAGAGAGGGATGTGTTTTTAAAGTAAACACATAATTGTGGCTTAAATTGCGGACGTTTATGTGCCTGTATGTGCAAACAGAGGAAGGGAGGATGGAGAGATGGTGCTTAGTTTTCAACTAGAGAAGTTGAAAAATAACATTCACATCCAAAATCACAATTTCACAATTTCACCAAATTGTGCAACGCTACTCACTGCTCAAACTGTTGCTCCTTTTCACTGGTGAAGACACAGTTGGTCAACGACAATTCGTCTGACGGGCATCGAATCGCTTGCATCATCTTATTAAACAAAGCACATTTCATTTTTTCTTTTAAAAAATATAATAATAACAGAGTCTAGAGGTAGAATGTGCGTATTCCCATTTTATTTATTTTTACATTTATATTTGCAACAGCCAGCCCTAACTGCTGCAAGCGGGTTCTGGTGTATTTATTTAATGTCCAATATAATGTAGAGATCTTCATTTTATATATTTTAACACATCCAGTCGACAGCCATATACATTTCCAAATACATATAATGTATACTGTGTACATAATGTATACTGTATATAGTATCTAATGTATAGTGAATTACCTCAGATGTTGTCAACTACAGATTCTTCAACGCAGCGGGCAAAACAAGTAATTTCGTTTGCAGAGGTTGCATTATAATTGCGAACACACTATAGCTGCTCTTTCATACAGCCGCCTAACAAATAAGGTCAGCCATAAGAATGTCCTCCTCAGCCCGATGCGGATGGCTTACGGGTGATTAGTAGAAGGTGTTTGTACTTACAATCACCTGCATTTATTGAAAAACAACAACACAAGAACCAAGGGACAAAGGATCTGTCTGAACCGGCAGCACGGCTCTAAATTGGTCTCTGATATAGACGCTATTGCACACAACTTTTTCCCCCTCCGTTTTCACCTATTGCTCAGCTTTTACCCTATTACCCTATCCTTCCCTCTTTGTTGTTACTTTAAACCCCAGCTGTTTTAGTCTTTCTGATGTTCTCGGCTAACTCCACTTAGCATTTAGCGTCGAAGTTGTGGAGAGGATATGATGCATCCTGGAGCTAAAATAAATAAATAAATAAATAATAATAATAATAATACTTTCGCTCTAACTTATATTCCTTTAGTGAATGACTTTTAGAAAAGTTAAATAGCTTTAAAGGTGCTTCGCACAACCATAAAAGTTCGCTGTCATGGGATTCTCACGTCAACTTCCTGTTTCCCTTAAAACGAAGTTTTGAATGACATGTTAAGCTGCCACACAAGCTAGTGTTTCGCTGGCATCATTTACGTAAGGGGGGAAACCGTACAGCAGACGGGAGGCTTCGAAAAGAGCTTGATTCGTTTAGGTGTCTTTTTTTCCACTTATGATGTTTGCTTGGAATCAACTTACCCGAGCGGCCATCGTTGTGTTTTAGGTGCAAGTCAGCATTAAAAAAAAAAAAAAAAAAACCTCTCTGGAGCCACAAGTGCCGTAGAAACGAGAAAGTGACGTGCACAAATGGGCGGTCCCTCTTGACGCACAACACGTGGCGTCATTGCGCAAAGAATGATGATTGGTTCTATTATTTACGGAAACGTAATGCTGCCACCCTAGGAAAAAAAAAAAACAAAGGGCTCTAACTGTGTTGTTTGTTTGTTTTTGTTTTTGTTTTGTTTGTTTGTTTGTTTTAATGTGGCAGCCATGCGTTTCCATATGGGAGAGCAATCAGTGCCATCTGAGACATATAAAAGGCAGGTTTACAAAATGCATATTTTAGTACAATTTTTCTGAGAAGTGAAAGAGACAAAAGAAGTGAAGGAAGTTTCTGAGGACTTGATTGGCAAACTCATTGAAGACACACAAGACACACTGTGGGACACAGGAGCAGAAATGAGAAGTGGTGAGAATAAAGATTATTCTCAACCCTATTATTTTAGATGCAGGGGAATTGTCATTTTTGCATTCAGTGTTAATCAGAAATACTAAAGCGAATATCTGTTTATTTCCTTTGACTGCTAAATTAACATATAGGTGTGTTTTTACATACTCAACACAGTAGGTGGCGACATACACCTTCAACATTTTGTTGCCTGCCACCAAACGAGTAAGAACTATTTACGTAAAGTAATGGAAAGAATAGTGACAAACATTAGTATATTTTCTTGAAAACAAAGTTGTTTTTTTGTTTTGTTTTTGCAGGTTTTCAAAATAGGTTTAGAATTGGGAGAAGTACAATAGATTCTATTGTAGTCCTAGACCAAGATGTCACACAAGCTATTGTTAATAAAGAAGCTGTGGTTGCTGTATTTTTAGATTTAGGAAAGGCTTATCATACAATGTGGAAAGAGGGATTATCAATTCAATTATATGATGCAGGTGTTAGAGTTTGGATGTTTTATTGGATTAAAGATTTTCTAAACAATAGATCTATACAGGTCAAGGTTGGGGGTGAGCTTTCAGAATCAGTTAATATTTTAAACAGAACTCCTCAAAGGGCTGTTATTAGCCCTGTTCTTTTTAATATAATGATCAATGATATTTTTTCAAAAATTCCTGATTCTTTTGGTAAAACTTTGTTTGCATATGATGGGCCTATTTGGAAGAGGGGAAGAAGTTTTAACATTTTGTTTTGTCAGACACAAAAAGCCTAGATCAGGTTGTGGAGTGGGCCAATGACTGGGGGTTTAAAATATCTGTGGCGAAAAGTAAGTTTATGATTTTTGGAAATAAAAGGAAGATTCCTGAGGTAAATTTGTTCATGTATAACTGTCCAATTAAAAGAGTTGGGGTATTTAAATTTCTTGGTGTGTGGATGGATGAAAGACTTTCATGGAGAGGACATATTGATAAAGTTGTTGGGAGGTGTGAGAAAGTTATAAACATCCTTCGTAGCTTGACAGGAAGTGATTGGGGGGCAGAAAGAGACACTTTATCAATGATTTCTCGTGCAATGATAAGATCCATTTTGGACTATGGCTGTGTCATCTTCGGGCAGCTGCAAAGTCAGTGTTACATAAGTTAGATAGAGTACAGGCAAAAGCCCTGAGGATTTGCTGTGGTGCTTTCAAGACGACACCGATCCCTGCGCTGCTCATAGAAATGGGGGAACTAGCGTCAAGTTTAAGGAGGGACAAATTAGGGATGAACTATTTTATGAAATTATATGGTGCAGGGTTAGGGTCGGTCTCAGACTGTCTCTTGGCCAGCTCCTGGGAAATTTCAAATAATATGAGAAAGGTAAATTTTCTTCATCATATAAAACGGGTTGCTGGAGGGTTTGAAATAAGTTGTGGGAGTGTGGCTGCGGCAAGATGGTCACCTGTGCCTCCTTGGCTCCTTCCTGAGCCAGAAGTTTGCACGTCTCTTCTTGAGGAAGTGAAAAACAGTCTTAGGTCAGATGTTGAGAGGGTTTTAGAGCAGTTTGGTGGGTGGGTGAGAATTTTTACTGATGGGTCAAAGGATCCTACGACAGGGAGAACTGGGATGTTTTTTTTTTTATTGAGAATAAGGGGTTGTATTTTAGTGTTCGACTGTCTGATAATTTGTCTGTTTTTTCTGCAGAACTGCTGGCTATTTTTGGTGCCTTGGAGTGGGTGGAGACTTATACGCCCATAAATACGGTAATATGCTCTGATTCTGCTGCTGCTTCAGTGGCAGTGAAAGAGGGCAGTTCAAAAGCTCGTCCTGATCTCATTTTTAAGATTTTGTGCTGCATTAGGAGAATTGAGAGGGCAGGGTGTTCTGTGGGTTTTTGTGGGTACCAGGGCATATGGGTATTTCATGAAATGAAGCAGCTGATAGGTTAGCTAAGGAATCATTGGCTAGAGGAAATATTGAAGATAATGTGGTATTGGGGAAGGGGGAGATAATGAGTATTGTTAAAGGAAAATTGCAGGTTTTGTGGCAGCAGGAGTGGGACCAAGAGAGAAGGGGGCAGCATTATTATTCTATACAACCATTAGTAGTATATAAAAAATGGAAGAGTTCTCTGGGGAGGAAAGACCAGGTTATTCTGACTAGATTAAGGTTGGGGCACTGTTGTCTGGCGAGTAGTTTAAAATTGGTGGGGAAACATGGAAATGGACTGTGCGTGTGTGGAGAAGTAGAATCAGTGCTGCATGTAGTTCTTTTTTGTCAAATGTATTCTTTGCAGAGGCAGAGGTTGTTTGCTGAGTTAGCTGACCTGGGTTCGGGAGCTTTCTCTCTGAGAAATATACTAAAGGTGGGAGAAAAATCTGATCTCTTTGGGAGGGCTGTTCTGAAGTTTCTTCACTCCTCTGGAGTGTATGAAAGGATTTGAGAATATAGATGGGTATGATTGACCGGTGGAGGGCAGCATTGCGCCGTATGGCGTACAGCCTGCCGGAAATCAGAAGAAGAAGAAGAAGAACTAAGGTCGCTTCCGCTTCCGGCCAAATAGTAAATAGGAAACATGTCTGTCTCCGACGAAATTAAACGTCTTGAATATTTGTCTTTGGTGTCCAAGGTGGTCACGGAGCTGGAGAATCATCTGGACATAAGCGAGAAATGCCTGGGTAAACTGCTTTCACATTCAGTGAGCCAAAAGGCTGCTACTTTGAGACTCAATTGTCGGATATTCACAGTTGCTTTCCCCTCAATTTTGTTTAATTGTGTTTATTGCAGCGGAATTCATCATCCACTTGGCTGAGAAACATCCCACATTTGACGAGTTTAAAGCCGCCCTGTGTGAAAATGGAGCGCATTTCACGGTACAGACGGGACTTCACACACGCACACGACTCGCATTCCCATTTGTGCTCTCTGTTTTCTCCACTAACCTCTACGTCTGTTTCCAGGATACTTTTACTGACAATCTGCTCAGGCTTATCAATACCATGCGATCTGTACCGTCAACAAGCAGAGGTATTGAACTCATAAAATGCTCTGAGATACAGCCAGAAATATCACAGCTTTAGGAATCTAATATGTCCTCTTTGTGTGCCAGATAATGAGCCACTGGTCGAGCCAAAGGGTGAGAAGGACAGGCTGAAAGAGAAATATCCTGCTTTATGCAAACCAGATGCTCCTGCATGGACGGTGAGGCTAATGGAAACTAAGGGGCTGTAATCAGAAATGGTGGAGGAAAAAAAAAAAAAAATCTAAAACCTGTCCAGTTTTTCACATTCTTGACAGTCATGATGTCACATTAATCAGGTTCCACAGCGTCACACGGCGACCGAAGACGAGCAAGTGGTAGCTGCAGCCATGAAGGACCTGGAGATGCTCATGCCAACTGTCCGTGGAAGGATTATTTCTGACAGGTTATTGAAGCTCAAACATTACATGTGGATTAGGAGGTACTTGCATTGTGCCCCCATTTTGACTTGTATTCATGCTCCTTTGCACAGCAACCGGGGACGAGACACAGTGACAGACGGCGAACGTAAGCGTAGCCGGTCGCGCTCCAAGTCTAAAGAGCGTGACGGAGAAGGGACCCAAAAGCGCAAAAGGAAAAGAGCATCGCGCTGGAGTGACCATCCGCCGAGTCCACGGAGAGATGAACTTGGTGCTGACGAGACGACGCCGGTCGAACGGGCTGTGCCTGACGAACCCGTTGTAGGAGACATCTATAATGGCAAAATCAGCAGTATCATGCAGTTTGGCTGTTTTGTGCAGCTGGAAGGCCTGAGGTTAGTCAGCTAGAGGCGATAACCTGCCTTCATCTTCTAATTTCTGTGCCAGTATGCACAGAACTCACCTCTGGTGTACATTGGCAGAAAACGCTGGGAGGGTCTGGTGCACATCTCAGAGTTACGCAAAGAAGGACGCATAGCCAACGTTGCTGACGTGGTGAGCAGAGGCCAAAAGGTGAAAGTTAAAGTGCTGTCGTTCACTGGAAGTAAAGCAAGCCTCAGCATGAAGGTGAGTCATGTGTGTCTGATGAGTCGCACAAATGATTGGAATGCTTTTTTTTCTGTTTTCCCCAAAGTAATTACAGAAGAAATAGAGTTGTTACAAGAGAATCAGTTTCACATTTGTATGCAATCAAAAAAGATATTTAAGTTAAAATTACAACTTTAAAAGCTTTTTTTTAAGCCTAGACATGTGTCAAGTTAAGTGATATCATGGGAGATACATACTGTATATACATACTATACTGTATATACATATATATAGATATAGATATAGATATACACACACACACACACACACACACATACATATATATGACTACAGTTCAGGTGGGCACACACCTGGTAGCCAGCTGCTGTTCTCCCATATTTAGAGTGTAAGCAGGATTAACCATTTAAACAAATAGATAGATAGATGAATACTTTATTAATATCCAAGAGAAATTTGCATTTATGCTCACAGTTGGGGTATTCTGGCTTGTTCCCATTCTCCCAGGATGTGGACCAGGAGACGGGGGAGGACCTAAACCCCAACCGGAGACGAACCTTTGATGCTGGAGTCGGAGACGAAGCCATGAGAAACCCAGACAGGCCTGTAGAAGCCAGCATGATAGAAATGCAGGAGGACCCATCAGAACGCAAACGACTCGCCAAAATCACAGACCTCGAAAAGTGGGAGATCAAACAGGTTTGATGTCACACAAATTCAGATACTCAGCAGTGGAAGAGTATCAGGGCCATTTTTTCTCACATGAGTTTTACTCTCGTTTGTCCAGATGATTGCGGCCAATGTGCTTCCTAAGGAAGAGTATCCAGAGTTTGATGAGGAGACAGGAATCCTTCCCAAAATAGACGATGATAACGGTAAAACACTCTGTTCTAGAAATGCTACCCATAAATAAATCTAGCAATGTGATTATTTATCTTGTATGTCTGTTCCCACTCAGATGAGGATTTAGAAATTGATTTGGTTGAGGAGGAGCCTCCATTCCTGAGGGGACAGACCAAATGGAGCACCAACATGAGCCCAGTAAAAATAGTGAAGGTATTAAAGGGTTTTGCTTGTATTCAGCCTTGTCTGTAAATGTCTAGTTGTATCAGTATTAACAAATGCCTCTGGTTTTTTTCACTCTTGGCAGATTTTCTTTCTGTATTTGAGGATAAGCAAAGCTTTTCACAGTAGCCACATCAGCCCATTTCGCTGTTCTGTCTCATTGGACGAGGGGTAGATGTGTCATTATTATGGCTTAGTTCTGAAGAAATAAATTATACTTATTGGTTATACATTTTCAGCATGTTAAAAGTCTGTGAAAAATATATTTAATGTTGAAAATTAAGTAGATAAAATTATTCTTGCGTCAGGATTACCAGTGTCATGAAACTGCTGGCCTGTAGGTGGTGCACATGAGCAAAATATGCACCATCTCTCAAATACACAGCTACACCAGAGGGAGCTGATGAGTTTTGCTCTTGGTCATTTCTGCCTGGTTTTTCTCAGTGGTTTTAGGTAACAGCTAATAAAGTGAGTGGAAGCCTGTCGAGATTTTCAGCAAATCGGCTCAAAGCATTGAAACCCTTTGGTTTTTTTGTCCATGATCAAACTATGGCTGCTGTCATCCTCTCCCGTTAGAATCCAGACGGCTCCCTCTTGCAGGCCGCCATGATGCAAAGCGCTCTGTCCAAGGAGCGGCGGGAGCTGAAGCAGGCGGCCCGCGCCGCAGAGATGGACTGCATCCCGACGGGTCTCCACAAGAACTGGATCGACCCCATGCCAGACTGTAAGAAGTTCCGCAGCACAGAGCTGAAGCAGCACTTAAATATGTGGCGTCAGTCAGTGGGGGGAGAAAACTGCCGAATATTATTGCTAGATGTTAATTAATGGATCTATTAAAGATTTAGACATTAAAAGGAATCATCTGTCTTGGGCCGGCCTGATTACACTATTACATTGTTACCACTACATGGCTGGAGATGATTATCTAGCGTCCCCGGCACACAGAGTCATAATGCACTGTGACTTCCAGAGCCAGAGGGCACTTTGGAGGCTGACAAGTTCCTTCCAGTCCTGGTTACTGTGTCTGACTCATACTGAAAGTGCTTGTTGGGAAGTTGGCTGTTGCTGCTGTTCCCCTTGATTCAATAAAACGGCAGATTATAGGCGGTCAGATCTGGTTAGAACTTTGCAGTATCGCCGACTCCTCTTTCCTCTCGTTGATGAGCAGATGAAGGAAGGCAGATCGCCGCCAACATGAGAGGCATCGGCGCTATGCCTGTCCATCTGCCAGAGTGGAAGAGGAAAGCCTTCGGCGGCAATCAGGTGTCGTACGGCAAGAGGACGGAACTGTCCATCGTGCAGCAGAGAGAGAGTCTTCCCATTTTCAAGCTGAAGACGCAGCTGGTTCAGGTATCAAGCAAGTTGTAAAGTGACTTTTCTAATGTTATAAAGCTGACAATGGGGCTATTTCCTCAAATATAAATTCAGTATAGAAGATGTCCAAGATGTAGGTTTGGACCACCGTGACCCACTTTTCCATTTTCTGAAACACTCAACAATAAAAATTCTTGTTGCCATTGAGAGCATACAGATTATAACGGAGATTAAATGGGTAAATGGACTTCATCTCTTCACAGGCCGTCCATGACAACCAGATCCTGATTGTGGTCGGAGAGACGGGGTCTGGTAAGACCACCCAGATCACTCAGTACCTGGCAGAAGCAGGCTACACCTCCAGGGGGAAGATCGGCTGCACGCAGCCCCGTCGTGTGGCCGCCATGTCGGTGGCCAAGAGAGTCTCCGAGGAGTACGGCTGTCGTCTGGGACAAGAGGTGAGTTTGAGCATTCTCCCGAAAAACAACCCAATGAAAGCTCTTGAAAACACTTTTCTAAGATCAGTTTGTCGTTTGCATTTCAGGTCGGTTACACTATTCGATTTGAGGACTGCACCAGTACGGAGACGGTCATTAAGTACATGACTCATGGAATGCTACAAAGGGAGTGTCTGCTGGACCCGGACATGAGCCAGTATTCTCTCATCATGCTCGACGAGGCACACGAGAGGACCATCCATACCGACGTTCTGTTCGGCCTCCTCAAGAAGGTATTTTGGGTCCTTCGAATCTCACAGTTTAAGTGTCAGGAGAATGTCTCTGTTAAAGGATTTTGTCTGTCTGTTTAAGACCATACAGAAGCGCAAAGACATGAAACTGATTGTGTCCTCCGCCACGCTGGACGCTGTGAAGTTCTCACAGTATTTCTTTGAGGCGCCCATCTTCACCATCCCAGGAAGAGCCTTCCCAGTGGAGATCCTCTACACCAGAGAGCCGGAGACGGACTACCTGGACGCCAGTCTCATGACTGTCATGCAGATTCATCTGACTGAACCACCTGGTCTGTAGACTTTAGTGGCAATCAGAGGTTTTAGGTTTTTTTTTTCAAGAGAAGAAAAGGTAACAACATAAATGATCTGCTTGTCCTCTGTCCAGGCGACATCCTGGTGTTCCTCACAGGACAGGAGGAGATCGACACGGCCTGCGAGATCCTGTTTGAGCGGATGAAGTCTCTGGGGCCTGATGTTCCTGAGCTCATCATCCTGCCTGTGTACTCTGCTCTGCCCAGCGAGATGCAGACGAAAATCTTTGATCCTGCTCCTCCTGGCAGCAGAAAGGTAAACTAGTGCTTAGTGTGAATGAATAAAATGAATATGTGCTTTCAAAGCGGATCTTCTTAAGATTTGTCTACCTGTTTGTCCAACAACAGGTCATCATCGCCACAAACATCGCTGAGACGTCATTAACTATCGATGGGATCTACTATGTTGTGGACCCTGGATTTGTGAAACAGGTTGTCTACAACTCCAAGAGCGGAATAGACCAGCTGGTTGTGACTCCAATATCTCAGGTTACGGGCAAACATTTTACATTTGTCCTTCTTGGTAGCCTCAATGGTCTCAAGGGCTTAAAGACTAACTACCGTGTTTTTCTTTTCAGGCCCAGGCCAAGCAGAGGTCGGGCCGAGCCGGAAGAACGGGCCCGGGCAAGTGTTACAGGCTCTACACAGAGAGAGCCTACAGAGACGAGATGCTGACCACCAACGTGCCTGAGATCCAGAGGACCAACTTGGCCAGCACTGTGCTGTCTCTGAAGGTAAAGCTGCTACATGTGCAAGTTTGGAGTCCCCCAGGGTTCTGTTATTGGCCCACTACCACTTGAGTCAATGACGAGTCACCATGGTGTTATGCAGATGACTGTTGGGTTTGTCTGGATATTGATTACAGTGGGGCCAAAAGTCATTTATTGTCAAGCGTCATCATAAATCCGGTTTGTCAGATTTGGGTTAATGAAAAATGTAACACTTTAACCAAACTGTTTTTGTCTGACCTGTTTGTATTATGGTCCCCATCTCTTCCAGGCCATGGGCATCAATGACCTCCTGTCCTTTGACTTCATGGACGCCCCCCCCATGGAGACCCTGATCATAGCCATGGAGCAGCTCTACACACTGGGAGCCCTGGATGACGAGGGTCTACTGACCCGACTGGGACGAAGGGTGAGGAAGATGGGAAAATCATCCCATCATTCAAACCTTCACATAACATTTCTTATAATACCTGTGCATTTACTCGTTCCATGTTGTGGTGCATCAGATGGCCGAGTTCCCCCTGGAGCCCATGCTGTGCAAGATGTTGATCATGTCCGTCCATTTGGGCTGCAGTGATGAGATGCTCACCATCGTCTCCATGCTTTCGGTTCAGAACGTCTTCTACAGACCGAAGGTAAGAGGCTTTTTGCCCCAAATCAGCCACTAATGATCATGTAAACAGAATTTACATAACTTTAACTAATTTACTTTTGGTTGTAAATTAAGATTTACAAGCTAGGGTCTGTGAAAACAATATAAACAACACTGAACAGGGATTTTGCCCTCATGAAAGGGATTTGGTCAGTGCGTTCCTCTATCGTCAAAGTCACAAGGCAATTAAAATATTCAACCCTCAGGACAAACAGGCGCTTGCTGACCAAAAGAAGACCAAGTTCTTCCAACCAGAGGGGGACCACCTCACATTGCTGGCTGTCTACAACTCCTGGAAGAACAACAAGTTCTCCAACCCCTGGTGTTTTGAGAATTTCATCCAGGGCCGCTCCTTAAAAAGAGCTCAAGACATCCGCAAGCAGATGCTGAGCATCATGGACAGGTACAGCCTGAAATGCAGTGCTCATCTTATTGATCTGTGTCTATGTCGTATCACTCAATATTTTTAATAATAATACGTTATTTTTGACAGTATCCAACATCAAAGCATTTTTAAACGTGATCATGTGATTGGTTTATAGAACCACATGATATTGTTTAACTTCTGGCAAAATAAAAACATTTTTGTTATATTTACACCCAGAAGATATCATTGGACTGTTTTTAAATGATTATATTATCCGTCCATCCATCCATTGTCAATACCCACTTATTCCTGAGCTCAGGGTCACGGGGGTCTGCTGGAGCCTATCCCAGCTGTCATAAGGTGAAGGCGTTATTATATTATATTAAATTAATATTTTTACTTCTGGTTTAATACCGCAGGCACAAACTGGACGTTCTGTCCTGTGGAAAAGCTTCGATCAGGCTTCAAAAAGCAATTTGCAGTGGCTTCTTCCGGAATGCTGCGCGGAAGCACCCCCATGACGGCTACCGTACCCTGATCGACCAGCAGGTGGTGTACCTCCACCCCTCCAGCACGCTGTTCAACCGCCAGCCTGAGTGGTACGACCAAATGCTTTGCATGTTTTTAATCCTCCATGTAGAAGAAACTGAGACTCATTTGTCTCGCAGCCAAACTGACTGTTGTCAAGATATCTCATCAAGTGAAAAATAACTGACGTGATGCAATTGACTCCACTCTGTCCTTTCTCCCCCGGCAGGCTTGTCTATCACGAGCTGGTGCTGACCACCAAGGAGTACATGCGGGAAGTGACCACCATCGACCCCCGCTGGCTGGTGGAGTTTGCGCCTGCGTTCTACCGAGTGACCGACCCGACGCGCCTCAGCAGGCAGAAAAGGCAGCAGAAGCTGGAGCCCCTGTACAACCGCTACGAGGAGCCCAACGCCTGGAGAATCTCCAGAGCCTTCAGGCGCCGCTGACGGTCGGCAGTGTGACAGCAGCTGGACAGAGCTGGAGAGACTCGGATCACACAAACTGATTTTATACTTTTGAGGCCAAAGCTTTGGCTTCGACCGATTTCTTTACTGATGTTCAGTGTTTGATGTTCATCAACCTGCGCAAACGTTACAGTGGGCAGACTAGCTGTTATAAGCTAACCGTTCATATTGTGTCACAGTCACATTTCAGTTTGAAATGAAAATAAACATCTTATAAAGAATTCTTACATCGCAATCGTTCTCTCGTACAACACAATTTAAGAACACACGAAACAAAAGAATAGTCGGGACCTCAGTTGTGGTGTTATTATGGGTATTTATTAAGCAATTTCTTCAACCACAGTCATGTTTATGGATTGAATAGGCTTCAGATGTAAGAGGAATGCAGCTCTTAACAAAATAAAATCCCTAATGAGATTAATTTAAAAACAAAAACGCCATAGCCTTATATACAAGTGGATGGGGTGGGCGTGTGCAAGAGGTGCGTGGGGTTTTTGGGGCGTGTATGATGATGATGATGACGACGATGACAGGGATCGTCGGGAGTCTGGAGGCAGGGAGGAGGAGGAGGAGGAGAAGGGGGGCCAGGGTGAGTGGCTGGGTGGGTGTGGCTTTAGTACATATAGCCTTTGGAGTAGGTCTGCGGGCCTATGTTTTGGGGGCCTTGTTCCGCTGAGTAGGGCCCTCCCTCGTCCAGGTGGGACAGGGGCACCGTGTCCTCCTCGTTGACGTAGCGCTCAAACTCGGCCTTCAGGCTGGGCCGCTGATTGTCGGGGAAGGCCAGGGAGATGAGGGCCTCTGGCTCACACACAAACTTGTAAACGTAGCGCTCCCCCGCCACCTGGATGGGAGAGGAGAGGGGAGGCACGGAGTCAGTCAGGTTCACAACCAGAATGGATAGACTTTGACACACTGAAATGATTTATTCAACATGTGGGTTGCCAGTTTGTGGAAAATCTGTAAGCCAGAGGTTTACCGTAAATGTTCAAAAAAAAAAAAAAAAAAGCTAATCCCATGTTTTCCCCAACTGGGATCAGTTGACTGTCTGCTTAAGTACACCGACATCCAACTTGGACCTGGACCTCACTGAAAGGCCCGTGTCTAAGCAACTGTGCAACAAACGCAGAGAATCTTACTTATACAGGAAATTAATGGAGCATCTACCACACGTTAAGGAACCTTCATTGTAACACAAAGCTCTGTTTGTGTGAGAGGGTTTTTTCTCCAGCCAGAGAGCCATCATTAATGGTGCAGCCAGTCATCTTTTGGTCGATTCTTCTCTATTCTTCACCCAACAGTTTCTCTTTTTTGGCTCCTTTTCAACTGTGCCGACAGTACACACGCGCTATTAGAGGATACAGGTGGGCCAGTTTTGTTACCTTCTGCATGATTCCCTTCTCGTAGTAATAGCGCAGAGAGCGGCTGAGCTTGTCATAGTTCATGGCTGGACGGTTCTTCTGCATGCCCCACAGCCTGGCAACCTGAGGAGGGAGAAGAGGAAGATCTTTGGTAAAGCTGAAGTGCAAGGTGTTTATTGTCATTTACAGCGACGCTGCAGCGGTGAAGAATCTTATATGTCTATTTTTCTTTTGCTAGTTGATCGTCCGAAAATTACCAGTTCACCCTGTGGCCACCAGGGGTCCTCAACAACAAATCCAAGTCCCATCTGCTTTTTTTTTTTTTTTTTAACACCATCAACATGCCAAAGACCAGGGCGAGTCCCCACATGTGGATTCGCTTCCTTTTTTTTATGTAACCCATTACCACTTGAATGCAACCAGAGTCCTTCAGTGTTTGCAGTGTAAGACGGGTCGTGGCTGGCTGTCAGTCGCAGGCCGTGAAACACACTCCTGAGCCCTAAAATTTACCCCAGGGCTGACACAAGACCACCAACTCCGATTGGAAATTAAGGCCTTGGCGACAAGCCCACACAATCGGGAGGGACAGTAAATCAGTTGGTGGTGGCGTGCGATGTCGGTGTTGACAAACAGTGGAAGAGGCTGCAGGGCTTTGTGGAAAAAGGCGGGTGGAGGGGTTGCAGAGATTCATGACTCAGGAGGAGACAGGTTGAATCCCAGTGTGGCCATCAAAGCAGCAGCCCTGCTTGATCTCTGAGAGTGCTCTCAGCCCTAATTGCTCTTGTAAAAACTCTCTCTCTCTCCCCCTCTCCCCGCATTCATTTTTAATGTACAGTAAAAAGATAATGGAAAGCGCAGCACAGGGCCGCAGCGTATCAGGATCCCACCCAAATGGACGCTGCAACGGTGCGACCAATCAGAAAAAGCCAAAGCGAGACTTTGTCTTGACTGGAGAAATGTGAGGAGGCGAGAGGGCCTGATGGGGCTCATCCTTCATTTATCAATCTAGCGCGCTAGCGCTGCCTTGAATAATGAATGGGGGTAGAGGTGGCATGGGGTCGGGAGGTGAGGGGGGGTTACTAATGGAAGAGGGGTTGGAGGATAGACCTGTGAGGGAAGAGGGCACATCTCACTTCTCATCACTCTGGTCCTGTCTAAAAAGAAAGCTGAGCTACCCCCACCCCCCCCTCCCACTGCCACCGCTTGATTGCTGTGATCAGATTTCTGTGAACACTGTGATGGCAATCCATAAAGTTAAACTGTTGTAGATATAGCCAGAAACTTATGTTCGACAACACAATGAAAGAACTTTAAAGTGTAGAGTGTCCTGTTGTCATTATTTGCAGCCTAATTAAAATGACAACCTGCTTTATTATATGGAATATACTGTATGTCATTTAAAACGCTCCAATGTGTAGCTTTAATGTTGATGCAAGTTTCTATTTTATTTATTTATTTTTTAATAGTAAATAATAATCTACCTCTTCGGGTTCAATGAGCTTGAACTCCATGCCGCGGCCAGTCCATGCAATGAAGTGCGCGTTTCCCGGGTCGTCCAGCAGGGCCACCAGGAACTGCCAGAGCTGCAGAGAGCCTCGGCGCTGGTATGGGGTTCCCTCGCGAAAAACGCTGCCGCCCTCCTGCTTCACCTCACCTGGAAAGAGGAGACAAACCAAACCTCAGCAAGATGCTTTCTATTTAATCCTCAGTTCTCTATCACAGCCACCTGCCTCCATTAAACACATTCTCGTCAACTACCACTCCCATATTGCCGGGTTTTGAAAAACAAAAAAAAGGAGTTACGCTGATGACTTTTTGTGAAGTTTTGGCCGCTGGAACGTCGGGGCCGTGGGGTTCGATAAAGACGGGGAGGTCAGCCGGTGCGTCGCTGTGTCAGACCTCTTGCTTGTTTACCGGTCACCGGATACATTGTACACAAGTGTGGGAACGCGAGACGCTCATCTACATTACCGCTTTTAGTGGCCTCTCTGAGAACTCGCACCCTTCACTGGTTGAGCCGCCCGCCGACGCCCTCGGGGCTCCGCACTCAATCTCCTTGAGCGTCGCTCGCTCACAACACTGACACCATGGGAAACTGGCTGCCTCCGTTCTCACCGTGACAGCGGCCCTTCGTGTGTGCGTGTGTGTGTGTGTGCGTGTGTGCGCAAGGAAACCGAAGCAAATAACTAAACTTCTGAGGATCCCTGACATCGATATAAGACCGTCGTTCGGCTATTGGTTCGGCTGATCGCCCCCTCCACAAACTCCCAGTTCAACCCGACATGTTCATTTATGCATGTTCTGACTGAGCGCCTCTGTGTTTTCCAGTGCCTATGAGCAGAAAAAGGTTGCAGCAGGGGGGGCCGAGAGCTCCTGCCCTGGGACTCCCATGTCTCCCATGCAGCAGCATTACCCTCCCCCGCCCCCAAGCCCGATGCCGGCTACATGAAGTCCACAGCCGCCTCCCGGCCACTGGCCAGCAACAGCTATCCCATCAACACCAGGTGAAGCGCCGCAGCAGCTAACGCTATTTTTTTTTCAAATAAAAATGGTCTCATTTCATGTTTTTAATGTGTAAAATATTGACTATCAGAAATTGAATGTGGAAATATTTGTGTGTGTGTGTTTATGTGTGTGTGTGTGTGTGTGTGTGTGTGTGTGTGGAAACCAAAGCCAATAGCTAAACTTCTGAGTACACGAGGATCCCTGACATCGATATAAGACCGTCGCTCGGCTGTAGGGATCGCCGGCGGCTGAGCGCGTCTCGGGTTTCCCTCTCTATAGCTGCCGGCTAACGCCTCACCCCGATAGTGAGCGTGTGGTGGCGGCAGTTGGTTGCCGCTGGGCTCACCTTCGAACTTCTCTGGCACCACGCGGGAGTCGTTCTCAAACAGATACCCTGGGAGACAAAGAGAGAGAGAGAGCTGTGCGTTAGCGACCACGGCAGCCTTTGAACGGCATCCCATCGAAAACACAAGGATCCCATTCATGCAAAGAATAACTTTAAGGCCGCGAGTGCGCACTCTGCGTTAGGGAGGAAAAGTAGCACTTGAGCAGCCGAGAGCAGGGTTTGGTGTAGGAAGCGGCGCTCCGGCTCTCGGGGCCAGGGCAGTTATTCTAACATCTTACGGCCTCGAGGACTCGCACGGCTCTCATGTAGCCCCAAACATAATTGTTCAAAAAGAATTTAAATTGCTTGGAATAATGCGACTCTGAAGGAACGGATTGTTTTTCTATTTTGCAAGGGAACTGGAGGGCTTTTTTTTTTTCTTTCCAACGGTTGTGTTTACTCAGGGATTCTTGAGGCAGGGGTGAGGCCTGGAGCCGCTGCCAATGGAAACATGGACATGCTGCTGGTTAGCCAATGGCGACACGGACACTCTGCGCCGGTTAGCCAATGACCGCAGAGCTTTCACCAGAGACAGAAAAGGTGGATACCGCACACATCCGTTTCTCACGGCGCTGCACTTTTGACAGGGTGCTTCGATACAGGGACATTTTCTCAATAAAAAGCGAAAGTATAGGGACAGGAAGTCAAATTACCGTCACTGCTGTGCGGAGGGTTTGGGTAGCCCTCGTTGTGGTGGTACATGGAGGGACAACCCGGCACATCTGTAAGAGAAAAAGCACAGCAAAAACCACGGGATAAATTTCCCTTCTTCCAAAAATGAGAACCCAACCCAATCAACCTTTGGAAGACATTCCGAATACTGAGCCACCACCAGACTGCGTGTCCGGTGACATCACTGAAAGGACAAACGCTACATTTATCATATCACTTCCCTCGTATCTCTGGTATTTTTAGGCCACGAGTGAGCACCGTCACCAAACCAGAGGAGAGGCGCAGTATACAGTGTCTGCACTTCATCCGGACTCATCATTGAGCGGCCTGCGCCGACAGTTTCAACCAGTACACTGCCTGTCCCAGAGAAGCGCTGCCACTTGTATTTGTGCTTGAAAATGGGGGCATTTCTTTGTCCCGTCCAGTGTTCCTGTGTACTCCGTGCCTGTTTTCGTTCCCAAATTGGAAAATAAGGCGCGTCCCCGACTGTTGTCTTTGCGTTTTCACAGTGCCTGCAAACTGCACAAAGGAGACCAGCAAGAGCACAAAAAAGCAAGAAGGTGCAGCTCTTTGCCTCTGGCCGTAGCCGTGACTCACTCCTGGGGAATGCGGCTGCAGCGCTGCGGCTGTGATAAGGTGCCACTGGGGAAAATCAAACCCTCCATTCCGGGGCAGCAGCGCTGGTTGTGTGTCTGCGATGGGCGGACCAGTTGAGGTCAATTGTGTGCAGAGTTCCAAGTCCTTTTAGGTGGCAAAGTGGCAGCGACTGAGCCCTGGAACTTCCTCATAAAACTGGGAGAGACCGCTTTAACAGTGACGATAAAAGGAAACATGGGAACCGCTAAACTTTTCTTGATATTTTACTTATTACAGAAGAAAAAAAACTTCATGCACATCCTTTCTGTGCTTCACCACCTCTTGCCTGAAACTGCACAAAGTGGGAAAACCCTTCAGTCTTTGTTGTTGGTGTCAACTCGTAAACCAGCGACACATAAACAACAATCATTGGATCTCCGAATAATAAGCCTTGTGGTTTCTCCACAGGACCCATTGGTTCACAGTTAAGCCCCTGAAAGACAGATATATTTTTTGCTGCAAATGCTACAAAAAAAAATCTGATACTAATTAAAAAAACAACATTCTCTTATTGCAGCGGCTGGATTTTCGGTTAAATTTTTTTTCTTAAAGTTGAGGTTATTTGACAAACACAGCAGTGAACCTCTGTGTCAAACCACCGTTTTGCACATGTTTAGGTTTCTGTCACCAAGTGCGCCCTTCACCTCCTCCCCTCAGTAGTAAAAGGAAAAATTCCTTTTTAGCAAAACTAAAAGGATGTTTTTAGCCTCGCTTCAAGATTTGTCGTTAGCGTCTTCAGGCTGCTGATTTCAAGGCAGCTTTCCTGAAGCTGCTCTGAGTCCACAGCTAACAACTTATTCTACCTTTCCGTGCTCTCCGGCCTGCACGGCTTGTTGTTGAAGTGCCTGAGCCAGCCACCTCAGCCCGTACCCCCTCTTGGCCCCCTCCCCCTCTCCCAACGCCCAGTCAGTGAGAGGTTCGGGTTACTGTGGCCACGCTCATTTTTCCATTATGAGTTCATCTGCCTGCAGAAAAAGGAAGCCGCCGGTGCAACCTGAAACCCTGGAGCACTCCACCAGGGACTCTAGTCTTTCCAGTGCCCTCCATTTTCTCAATGAAATTCCTCTGCCTCTCGCTAACACAGAGGGAGGGAGGGAGGGAGAGAGGGAAGGAGGGCGGAGTGTAGCAGCAAAAAGAAAAAAAAACACTTCTTTCTCCTTTTCTTTGCAAAGTGTCAGAGAGTTGAAAGGAGGAGCTTTAGGAGGTGGAGTCTGGATGGAGTGAAGACGTTTGTTTACCTTTTGGACATTTTGTTCTAGCTACACACTTGCAGGTCTTTAAAGTGTTGGTTTCAAGGACAAATGACCCTCAGTTTCTGTAACATCAGTCTGCTTGTATTTGCGTTTATGACATTGCTCAGGTTTGAACACAAACACTTTAAATGATCCCCAATAACCAGGTGTGTGTTGCCAACAAAGCCAGCAGTGAAAATGTAAAAACTCCAGGACTGTTTCTGGTCAAGATTTGTTGTTTTGGCATTTTTTATGTAATACTGGTTTTGCTTCAAACTGGCATTTTTGCAGTACTGCCATATGCATTACTGGCTCAGCAGCTGATTGACAGGGATGAATCTGAGATCAGCACTTACCAGGGTCGTAGGTGTAGTCTGTGGGCTCCTGCTTGACCATCATGTGGGCCGGCGGGAACCTGTGAGGGTGGGGGTGCGAGTGCGCGTGTGGGTGAGGAGGGTGGGCGTGGGGGTGGGGTTGGGGGTGGGGGGGTCCGTGTCCTGCTCTGTTCCCGTGCCCGCTGCCGGCCATTTGACCGGCCCGCTCGTAAAGCGGGTCCAGGTATTCTTGCTTAAAGCTCTGCTGCAGGTACGGCATGCAGGGGTCCGAGTGCTGGCGGTGGTAAGCTCCGCCCGCCTCCGCCTCCTCCACCTCCACCTCCTCCACCACTGCCACCGCCGCCACCGATGCCCCCGCCTCCGGCTGCACCGCCGCCATGTCCCGCAGGCGCAGATGGCATGCGCTGAAAGGCCTGGCCTGGTGGTGGGAACTGGGGGCACAAAGGTTCTCCTGGAGGGCCCTGATACCTGGAACTGAGGAAATAGAGGTTTAAGAGATTAGCCACAGGTTAATCAGGGAGGGTGGAGAGGAGGAGGTGGGGTTGGGGATGGAAGCCGGGCAGTTGTGGATGAAAGAAAATGAAGCCTTTTAGTATTGCGACCATGGTTATTTGCAGCTAAATGATACAGTAGTTGTTCTTGAAAACACTACTTATGACAAAGATTATTTCAACTTAAAGAACATCTGCTCAGTTCAATCAATTCTTGGCTCGTCGATCATAGCAGAAACTCAATACGTACACTTTGATTCAGCTGAATACAGACAAGTCCACATGCATCCACAGGGCTTTCAGATATTTTCACATTCAATATCTGATTGTCAATATTTGACCCATCATGCATTAAAGGTCCATTGTCTCAGCATAAACATAAAAATAAACTAAACATATTGGCCATAAATAAATGAATTAAAGTATATTCTCGCAGTAAGTAAGTCATTTGGTTTCCCTAACCTTAGAATGGTTCTCATATATATTTAAGAATATACACAAAGCAATAAGGGTCTTGCTCCTAGTTAGCTGCCATCTTGCCCCGCCATTTTGTGAGGAAGCCCACCTGACAGTGGTCTAAATAGAAAACGCACTGTCCTTCCTTCAATAGTGGGCTTCCTAAAAGATTTTACACACTGCAACTTGAAATGAGATGATTTTTATTTAAAAAATAAGACCGAAAGATGTGATTGTTGGCCGGTGCGATGCTTCACCTGGCGTTGATGGGGTAGCTGTTGCTGGGCAGTGGCTGGGAGGCGGCGGTGGGGTTCATGTAGCCGGCATCAGGCCGTCCGGCCGCGGCGGGCTTGGGGGAGTAATGCTGCTGCATGGGAGACATGGGAGTCCCGGGGCAGGAGCTCTTGGCCCCCCCTGCCGCAGCCCTCTTCTGCTCATAGGCACTGGAAAACACAGAGGCGCTCAATGAGAACATGCATAAATGAACATGTCGGGTTGTACTGGTGGGTTGCTGGGGGGGTGGTAGTTATGGCTTGTTGTTTGCAGTCAATAGAACAAACAGAGCTAATGGGGCGGGGAGGGTGAGGGGGGCTTTGTGGTCAATAGCGTGTGGTCAGTTGATTTTAGCAGAGCCAACAGGATGGCTGACCAGTCAGACATGAATAAGACATTAGTGAGAAAAGTTAAGTGGAGTCAGCCTCTGTTGCAGAGACCAGAGAAAGGATTGAGTGGGAGTCCTAATCAAGCCTTAAATAAGGCCACAGACACCCAGACTATATGATCATGTAGGATTTCAATGCAAAATAAATTGCTCACACTGCATGATTTGTGCTCTGTGGACTGTTCACATCCTGAACAAGATTTTGGAGATTATACTTTCTTTTGTTTAATGCACTGGGAAATGTATCCTACTTTTTATGCTATACTTTAAAGAAAACAAGCCAAACTTAATGCCTTACATGTCAGCAGAGATTTATGTTCATCTCAGTAACAGTGTGTAGTAGGACTAGCAGGGAGGTTTGCATTGAAAATGAAGTGAAGTGGTGCGGAAGAGACCACAGCAGGGTGTCCGAGCGCCACTGAAGGCCCAGATGTGAGCACGTACAGTGCTTTTTGTGGGGAGGACCTGTTGCTACAGTACCTGGCATAAAGGCACTGCTCCCCGCTCGGGTAGCTGAAGCTCTGCTTGTGGCTGCAGGACTGGCTGGGGTCAGAGCCCGGGCTCTGCGGCTCCTTCTTGATGGTAACTGGAGGGCTGTGAAATGCCACCGCTGCAAGAGACACACAGACACAGAAGGGTTGGTGTACACAAAACACCTACACACGGCGGGATTTGTACGTTCTTTTCACACTCGGCCCCGCCGCCCCTCCCCTCCTCCTCCTCCTCCTCCTCCGATACTACGGTTGCTAAGCTCAGAGTGCAAAAAGCAAACAGTCCGGTCTGCAGAGGAATCTCTTTTACGTGCCAGCCAAAAATGCTTAAGTGACTGCGAGGTTGCAGGGAAGCGCGGGGCTGCAGACAGACAGAGTAATAAATGGACGCTCGCAGGCGTGCAAACAACAGTGTTGCGCGCACACACACAGACACACACTACAGCATTCCAGCAGTTGTTTGGCCGTATCCTCACCCACTTCTCCTCACTCGTCCAGACACAACAGCAGCCAAAACTTCCCTTTTGTCAAAGTCAAGTTGAAAGCTAAACAACTCCACGGGCCAGAGAGATGTCTGTGGACCGATGAAAGCCAATGTCACACCTCTATTAGAGCAGCACATATACACCCATCTCCCAGTCTCAACATTCCTTCCTCTTGGTATCCAGATGTTGGCAACGTGCGCCACACAAGGGGGGGAAGAGAACGGAAGGAAGGAAAGGACAGTTGGAGCCGGGCGGTTTCTTAGGTTAAGATTATAAAGTGTGCATCGCACATTTTTTTGCAGCTTCCCATTTCATCCGAATAAAACTCTGCCGGTATCTTGAGCAGAAAAAAAAAAGCCGTCCATGGAGAAGGACTCCTACAGGAGACCTTCGTCTCAATGGCCACAGAAACCACCCAAAGTGGAGCTTCCAACTAAGCCGAGGGCTTGTGTTTATTATGTGAGGGGAGGTTTTCACCCGGAGAAGTGTACAGGATGTTTTTCTGGTCCCGACAGGGTAAACAGCAGCAGCTGTGCACTTCCAGCTGGGGAGGCATGTGTGTGCGTGTTTGTGTGTGTGTGTACGTGAGTGCGTGCGTTGCATTCACCGTGCGAGTCGTGCGTGCCTGCGAGCGGTGGGTGTGGAGCCGATGCTAAAGGACACGCTAAGCTCGGCTCTCAGGTAATTACATGCTGCCGTCCATTCATAAAAAAACAGGAGGGGGAAAAACGTCTGGCTGCGTGAATCAGAGCGGAGAAGGTTGCCGCGCCAGTCGGCGACAGACTGGAAGGGTACAGACAGAAATGATTAAGAGATTACGACGACGTGAACTTTGAACGGCGGCGTGGATGATCTGCTGTCAAGCTGGAGAGGAGCGATTGCGATGGCTTCAGGTTTTTTTTTTGGAAAACAGGCTCTTGGCCAAGTTATGAAGGACAGTAAAGATTTTTTTTCTTTACGGTTCTAAATGTTCTGGTCATTTGCATTGTGTCCCACCTTCAAGTCTTTTCTAAGTCTTTCTGCAATTCTAAATCAATACTTTGAGTTAAAAACAAACAAAAAAAGAGGTCAGGATGGCACTTTGTCACAAGCTCTCACTGTTAGCTGTTCTAATATTTGTTCACATTTTGCTGTTGAATAAAAATCAAGAATATCTTTCAGGATTCTTTGAATTTTTTTTTTTTTTTCTTGTAAAATTTGAGTTCCTTGCCATCGTTGCTCCAGCGATCCGCTCCTAAACCAGTTTGACGGCCCTGAGGGAGAGACGTTCCTCTTCTCTTTCTGTTTTTTTTTTTTTTGAATGGCCAAGTCGAACAATCAAAATAGCTTTACTGCTGCCGCTCATCATCGTCCTCATCATCCTAACCTGCCTATTTTTGGCCTGTTCTCACTCTCCCATGGCAGCCGAGCAGGTGAGGAAGTGTTGGCTTTAGTGGAGGATCAGCGGGATTAGAGAGCATTTAGGCAGATTTCCCAGACAGACGCGATGGGATTCCAGCCTCCTCTAAGTCTCCGACAGCTCGGCTGCCGGTGCGCCGAGGGTGGCACATGACGGCCACTCTAATAACACCAGTGTTTGTCTATTGACACCTCCCCCACCCCAACCCGGCCTTTCTCTGCCTGCCATGGTCATGAACCGCAAACAATCCTGGGAGAGCACACACACACACAAACACACACAGCCTATAATGCGATTGGCTCCAGCGGTGCCCTTGATGTGGCTCTTGGTTTTATGAGGATGTTCCGTTCGAGACGCTGCAGCCCGGTAGCAGATGCGCCACGACTGCATATGTGAACAGGACGGCGCTATGGGTGTGTGAGCTTTATTTTAAAATGAGTACCCGTTGCAAAGTGGGCAATCACCATTAATGTGTATTTAGAGCATTCTTTCCTACGTTACACCCGCTACTTTGTCATATTTGTTCCAGGTTCCAATGTGAAAGAATGCAAGAGGACCAGTGACCATCTTTTGGGAGGACAGATGAAAATATGTTGAGAAATTTTCAGAAAAATGTATTTATGTAAAATACAAAAGCACTGAAATATAAAAAAACAAAACAAAACAAAAAAACATGCAGCAACTAGATAGGATTTTTAGTCAGTTGGTCCCACAACAGAGGTTAGTTCATACAGCACTGATGGGTTTTTAGAGCTTTTCTGCTAATGACTTTCCAATCACTGAACCCAATTTGCTACAACACGCATTTATATGTTGGCATGACCAAGCTTTCTGTTAACTTTACACTTATTTTCAGGTTAAACCTCCAGACTATGGCAGCCAGTTCTCGCCAGTTGGGATGAATTGTGTTTTGACGCTGATTTTAAAAGGGCTTCATACATGGCCAGTGGACATTTATAACAAACGTGTCAAAATTCATCCCATAGATGTTTCAGGTTAAACACAAACTAGGGGGAATTAATCCAAGCTCCACTTCCAGGAATAGACCTCAATTTATAACAAACCCCTGTCCCCGCATAATATTACAAGCCATCCAGCCTGTTCCGGTTAATCTCCCCAGCCAAAATTATGTCAAATTTGCTGCTGAAGTTTATAAGGTGGTGACAGTCCTGTAAACGAATCCAGGGAGAGTTATGGGTTCCTTTTGCTTCCTGCTTTTGTTTGGGGGGCAATGTGACCCTCTCCGACTACTTGAAGTAGAATGAAACGTTACATCACAGACCCTCGTATTTCATTGTTTTGTTTTCTTCTTTAACTACGTGGAGGGGATCTATCAATTGAGGAAGTGTGATGATAAACAGGTGTTTAGAAGTGAGAAGACAGACAACACAATGTCGTCTGTGTGTTGAAAGGGGCATTTTTGGGGCAGGTTTGCAAGACAGCTAGATCTTTCAAGTCCAAAGTCTCACAAATCCAACACGAAAAGCTGTCATTTGAAGCATTTCCAGTTGGTTGAAGTATGACCAGACCAAGCAGTGTCCTTTATAGAGATGGAGACATGAGGGGTTTAGTTGTGACAAAAAGAAAACTATGCTACTAGATATTAAACAGCAATGTTGCAGTAATAGGTCAGTTTCATCAGAAGATGAGCAGAAAATGATTTTTTTTTTACTAGTTTTGGAAAGAGTTTAACAAAAACAAACATTTTTTGATCCTGCAGTAGATTGCCATTGGGTGGCAATCCACCAAGTGACTGCTAAGCGTCCCCCTTCGCACCAGTGAACCTTGGTTTTGTTCCCGAAGGGTCCACTGCTAGTGAAGTAACGTGCCACACATTTTGACAGTGACAGACAGAGGGCTCGTCCAACTGCCAGCTGCCTTCCATGTTTTTCAGAAGGGGGCCTCTTCCTTTCCAAATGTTTTCTGTGGGCCCGGTCCCAGGTGTGAAGTAAATCAAAACGATTTGTGACACTTTCCATCTGGCGTGTCAGGTTAACAGTTTTGAGGAAGAGCTTTGTGTGTCCATGTCATCGCGCTGAATTGTGGCAAGCTCCTCCCCCATGGGGGAGGTCAAAGGGTTTCCCCCCTTGCTCCAATCTTGGGTCCCCTCCCACCGTATTTTGCCCATTTCCCACCCACTGCCCCATTCTGAGGTGCGAGGTAAAGGGATGACCCCCTCCGCCCAGCTAAAAGCAGGGTGGAGTGACTTTTACATATGTAAATGTTGTCCCTTTAGAGGGGGAGGATGCAGGGTGAAAGGTGATGGTCATGGTTGAGTGCTTTAGGAAGTAGAGGGATCATTACATGTGGGGGTGATGGTGGAGGTGGTGAGGGTTCCTTTCAATGGACGGCCACCACAAACAAATGACATAAGCAGTGATGCCCCCCTCCCCCAAGACACACTCAAACAAAAACAATAATAAAACAATAGTGAACAATAACACACAGTGCTCATGGATTGATCGTGGAATGTTTGCAAACCTCCTGTTTCAGTTTTTATTTATTTTCTATTTGCCCGGCGGACTGGGAGATTGAGGCAGGAAACCTAAATGACAAAAAATGTCAGCAAACTGTTACTGGCACGACTCCCAGTCAACCTTTACATGGACCTTTTAAGGCTTTGTGTTCTAAAGTAACTCGAAGCAGAAGTTCAACTCGGTTGTTTATCCAGACCGTCTTCTCACAAGCCATCTTTCTTTCTGTTCTCTGTGGTGCTAATGTTGTTAGCGAGCTCCTGCTTCTTTAAAAACAGTGTGTTTCAGGTGTTCTTCTCCTTGTTCCGCATTCAGGGAGTAAACTTGTGGCGCCACACCAGGCCTGGTATAGGTACTACATCATTTTCAATGTTGTTTCCAGCGTATCCGTGTAAACGAAAAACATTTTGAAGACGGCTTTGTCTAAACACGTTTTTCGAGAGCGTGCAAACAGCCCCTCATTCTACACGGTGGGCGCCTCAGCCAAACACAGTGGTACCAGGAGCTTTTCAAGGATCCCCGCTGAATTCCTTAAGAAAAAAAGAAACTTAAAAAAGAAAAAAAAAATGATGCGGGAAATACGGTAAAGTTTAGGAAAAACAAGTTGAATGTAACTTTGATGCTTATATGTAAATATTAATGTATCACTGATTTGGTTTATATGGAGAAAAGTCAAACAGTCAAAATTCCAATTTTTCATATCTTGTCACTCAGTATTATGCAGGGGGAAAAAAAACTGATTTTGCAAGAAAGTATTTCAACTGAAAATTCAGAATTCCAAGCTGGAAGTTACTGTCCTAAAACATTTAAGTAATAATATACAGAAAACAATGAATTCAGAAAAGAAAATATGTGTAACTTGTCCAAGGACTTAAATGAAAAAAGAAAAAGAAAAATTGCAAGTCAGACGTCAGAGCTGAGAATCACTTTGTGTCAGTCCAAGGTTGAGGGCGGATACCTTCATGAGTGACGCTGGTATTTTAATACCGTCATTACAACCAGAAGAATGAGAATTGAATTGAACAAAGTCAGGAAATTAACCTTCTGTGCAGCTCTCAAAAAAAAAGTTACCATGAAGAGGTTTGATCGCCGTTTAAGAAGACCTTGCCATGAACTTCCAGCTTCTTACGAGACCTGTACTTCCTACCATTAAAGGCCCTGCTGAAAGGAAATCCGATCTGAGGACAGGCAGCAGCGGATCTGGAGAGTCTTATGTCCAATGTTTATGTGCGACTTGGCCGAGTCGTGAGCCTCTGGAAGTCAGCAGCACGACAGCTTTGCTGGCAATAAATCACCGGACATCAGCCGTGGCGTCAAACTGGGTGACTGGATCTCGCCCAGCTGAAGAACATGCGAGCGTAACGTAAATACACACTTAATGGGTCCAATCAAACAAACAGGACTTGAGTCTTGCTCCGAGAAGGATCATCTCAGGGATATCTGGAGATCTGGTTCTTATCTTGCATGATACGGGCTGTACATCAAGCCACTTTATGCCTCAATATGCAGCACGCCAGCAGCAAGCTGGAACTGTGTAGCAGCCAAGACCTGAATCTCTCCTTGCCTGGATAAATAAAAGCGTGGACGTCAATTGTGCCACGTTGGTTTGAAAAGTTAAAAGGGAGGCTATTTTAGTGCCTAATTTGCAAATCACATTATCTGCCTTGCTGATACATTGCTCCATTGTGGTTAGAGGGCGGCATATAAATGCGAAAGCAAAGTGTGCCACTTTGAAGGACTGTGCTATGATAGCCTACAAGCCCAGGAAGCGAGGTTGATCCTCATTCAGACCTCTAACCAGATCACAGTAAACTACAAACAACAGCTGATATCTCGGCCAGCTTTATGTTTGCATAGCCAAAGTAATGGCTGCAAATGAAACCTTTATTTTAAATCATTTCCAAAATGTGTCTGTTAAAGGAACTTTCAAATAGCCTAGCCATCACAAAGTTCCAGCAGTTCCAGTGGGAGGAATTTCTCTATGCTGCTGTCACCTTTATCCACATATCAATCTAAGCACCCAGATCTTTGTTCTTAAAAAAAATGTGTCCTACCAATAAATATAATAATTAATATTAATAGCAAAAATACTAACTGTGAACTTTATTCCACTTTAACAGTTGAGCGAGCAAGCCTGCTTTTGTACAGTGTAATAGAGAAAAAGAAAAGCACAAAAGAGCAACGGAGAAAAAATGAAGGTGGTGGGGAAGCGAGGTGGTATCACATGATCTCGAGTGTTTGGGCTACAGATTGTATCCCGTCATTCCATGGAAACATGTGCTGCACATGTGTGCCTCTCGCTCTCTCTCAGGTCACTGCACAATTAGGAAAGACGCGGAGAGAGAAAAATAAGCCGAGCGGCTCATCCTGGTCTCTGAGAGCCGGCGGGGCCCAGACAGCGGCCCCAGCGAGAGGAGCACCGGAGCGTCCGCTGCAGCGTCCGCTGCATTCGCGTCCGCTCAATGTGATTTACAGGTCGTCCTCTCCCATCTGATAATGGCGCAGGCCTCCTTGAATATTTAAAGAACGCTTGTGAGATAGCTGCCAAACGAGCCTAACGAGATTGATGGAAAGTGGAATCAGCGAGGTGACGCGGCCCCCTCTCATCAATTGGATTTGTTGAGGCTGTTGTTTTTATTGTGGTCGGCCGTTAATCAGCTGTTCCGTGCCTCGCGTCGCGTTGGCCAACAGGATGTAGATCTGAGTGACGCATCACGAGGACAAGCGGTCGCACGGTCCATTTATTTGCAAGCGGCAGAGTTTCACTTCCCCTTTGTCGACCGAGAGCGGCAGGAAGGGGACAGCTTGGCTTCTTTTTTTCTTTATAAGTGAAACAATTACTAAATTCTACTTTTATTCATTCATTAAGAGCCAGTGAGAACAAGATCTCTTATGGTAGCAAAAAGAATCTGCAGCCGCACAGTCGTGACCTCGAGAGAAACCTGCCTGGCGAGTCTAATAATTACCCTTGTATCTCCGCCGTCGCATCTCAATTTTGATCGCCAAACGCTCTGACATCTCGCCTTTTCCCCATTGTGTACTTTGCTCCCGATTGTGCCGAGTTGGCTTTTTATAAATGGCCATTGACCAGCAATAAATCCGGTGGCTGCGCCGCTGTTTAGTGGAGCTGATACAATACATCCCTGAGCGGGGACGTGTGCGGCACGGGGGACGGCCCGGGGAAGGCGAGGGGTAGATGTAATTAATCTGGAACAATATTGACTCCTCGCTCTCCATCGCTCAGCCCCCAATATAGCCGTCCCCTCTTAATGTTTAATGTGCCATCGATCCACCCCCACCCACCAGCCCCCCTGCGCTGTTGCTGAAATGATATAATGAGCTGCCACCGCCCCAGCGGGGGGTACGCGAGCAATGCGCGGCTGTTAAGTGTGTTTTTTGAGCTGTCGAATGGGCCAAATTTGGCCTCGTCCACAAATGGATGCATCACCCCCGGATCGCTCGGCCAACTTCATTTGAAATTGCACACGGCCCCCTCGCACCCTCCTCCGTCTTGACCGCGGTCATTCCCGCTTCCACTTTTGACCCCTCTTCCTCCTCCTATCTGCCTCTCTGCTGATTTATCTGCGCTTTATCTTTATCAAGTCGTCCAGCGGCCCTATCCATCTCCTCCCGCCGCTGCTTCTCCAGCAGCGCTGATCGATACCGTCATACGGCCGCTCTCGAGGCGCGGAGTAAACCACACACCTAGCGCTCTGTGTCAGCAGGTTACCACCGGTCCAGCCAGCGTGGCGGGCTTCAGGGCCTGTTGGAGGGCAGAGCGCTGAGGGAGATCTAGAGGGCCACCACAGGATCAGGGAGATTTTTGGTTGGACGAAACCAGTAAAGCCTGATCTACATAAAGTTACAAATGTAGAAAAATCTTGAACACAGATTGTGTGTGACGGGCAAGTCCTCTTCCAAAGGTTACCGGGGACACAACAGGTATAATGAATACGCATTCCTTTCTATTCTACATCTTGCAACTCTTTGGGCAGGAGTTACCAACGTCTCCGAGTAACGTTGTAAACACCAGGAAAATATCAGGTGTGAATGTATTCAGCCATTTCAATTGTAATTGGAGCACAAGAATAAATAAACAAATAAATACATAGATTGCTGTATTGGCAGTGTGGGTCAGAAAAGCCTAGAAACAGGAGGGAACTATAAAGGGAGTAAGCCTGCTTTAAATGATGACATGTTTGTTCATGTTTCTGCAATTAAAAAAACTGAGATGGACTGAATACTTCTCACTGGTTCAAGCATCGTCCACACAATTGGTGCAACTGGCTGTTACTGTTTGTGAGCTTGGTGGTGATGATACATTTTTAACTAGGAGATGGAACCTGGACGGGTCAGACCACCTACCTTCTATTCTTAGGCCAATAATAAGTATTCTCCTTTGTGTGTCTGTCTTACAGTCATATACCTTCTCACTCTCCCATTCTACTTTACTCATCTCTATCAACGCTCCCATCAAACTCTCTGGAATCCCAGTCACACGTCTCTGCCGCCACGTTGTCCTGGCCGCAGCATCTGGCCCCTGATTGGTCTGGAATGGCTTTAGCGGGAGGCCTCCCCGCCGCGGCGGTAAACACACCAATATGGACGCACAAAAGCACGCGTGAGCATCGCTGTTATATACTAACACTCCCACACACACACTTTTCCCCTTCTGTAATAAAACACACACTGCCGTCCATTCACAAAACTCTGCGCCGCCTGGCTCTGATCCCCACCTCCCTCCCGTCCCTCCCCCTCCCTTCCTCTTTGACAGAGCGGCTCTGAATCAACACGCCACAAGTGCAGCTTTTACTTCCCCACTGGAAGCTGTTAAACGCCTATTACTTTACACACTTGGCCTTAACAAAGCCATTTTCTCTGGATTTGATTGAGCAGAACGGATGAAATAATGCTCTAAATTTGCAGTGACACTCTGACGGCACACTTAACCTCATTTTGGAGGCAGTTGAACAACAGTGTTCATCTTTGTTGGGTTAAAATAAAATGTTTAAAACCTTCAAAAAAAAGAAAGCGTTTTCAGTGATTGAAATACTCTAAGGGAACTGCAGGTTCCCTGAGGGTTGTTTAGCCGCAGAGCGAATGTCATGAATGAAGGTTCACTCCCCGTAGTCCGAAGTGCTGCCTCAGCCACTCTCTCACAACCCAGCCATTCAGAAAACTGCAGCGCTGGAGTTTGCGTGTGTGTGTGTGTGCACGCCTGTGTGTGTGTGTGTGTGTGTGTTTAAGAGAGAGACAGTGAGAGAAATCCCCCTGCCCCCCCCCAAAAAAAGGAACACGACCATTTCACTCATAGTCAAAACAAAATCACCACAATAAACAGCAGGCAGGCCAAGGAGTGGGTGAGCGTCCTGGTTTGGCAGGCACCTGGATGATCCTGCACACTTTTGTTGGGCAGCACAAGGGTTTTCTTTCGGGGGGGGGGGGGGAGGGGCAAGTTTCTCTCTCAGGAAGAGAAGGATTTGGAAAGGGAAAGGGAATCTCCCCCGTGCGCTAAAAAAGAGGCGATTGAGAGGAGTCCTGGTCCGGGCACGGCTCCCCTCACCGCTGGAAATACAGGGCACACGCCATTCTGCAGCGCTGAGCATCAGGATAGTAGTTGGGACTCGTTTTGTGGAATCCAATAATGACAAAAAAAAAACACGAACCAGCCCCACACATTAAATAGGTTTTCATGGGCACGGTGACAAAGCAAACACAATAGTGGCGGCAGATGCGGCGGCAGCAAGGCACCTCCGTTGCAGTCGCACTCACACGTTTGCACATTTCACCGTAAGCATCACGTCAAGTGTTCAAAGTTCTATCTGGATGTCCCTTTACCACCGGCAGCAGTTTTCCTGGTTCGCGCGACCACATTGATGCCTCATTCTCCAAAGCTTTCACTACTGTGGGACCTGGTTTTCAAGTTTAGATGATGTCGCCATAAAAACACAATACTGTCGAAACCTCCTACTGTCTTCTAGTTGCTCTCGCAACAGACGAATTTGCCAAATTGGTCGAACAACTAGATTTATTTTTTGGTTGCTTGGATTCAAAGATGCCCTTTCAAACTCAATTAAAGGTTCTGAGGGATTTTTTTTTTTTTCATTTTGCACAGACTTTAAATAATTACAGCAGTGTTCTGAGCGAAATAGAACAAAGCGTTGCAAAAGGCCTTTAAAGCTAAGAGTCGCTGCGACTCTGGATGACACTGCCACGCACCAAAGACTAGCAAGCACTAAAAAGGAAACCAGCATTTTTCTCCCATCGTTCCACTTTTACCCCATTTTTCCTTCATCCTTTTGTCATTTCTTCTGCCCAAATTTCTGCTCAACCTAGGGAAACTGCATTCTATAGCCGCCGCAACTTCCTATATAATTACTGCAAGGACCAAAAAAAAAAAAAAACGCCCCCCAAAAAACACTAAAACAATCGTCCCACACAAGCTCGGGAGCTTCAGGATTAGTTCACATCTTGGAACACTCAGTGCAAAGAGAGAAAGGGGGGGTGGGGAGGGGGGGGGGTAAATTTTGACTTAGTTTGCACAGACACAGGAAGGGAGGGAGGGGTTTGGAGTATCCAGTTGGCTGAGGGAGGGGGGGAGAAGGAGGTAGAAGGAGGGGGCGTCTGTAGTACTGTAGGGCATTTTTTTATGAATGAAGAGCGAAGGAGGGAGAGGGGGGAGGAGGGAGGGAGGGAGGGAGGGGGGCACTTCCTCTTACGCACACAGGGAAGAAAATTTATGAATGGCTCACATCTCTCGAGCTGCTTCGAGTGTAAACAACAAAGCTGGACGAAGACTTTTCACCAGTCGTCTCTCGGAGGTTCCAGCGCACCCATACAGCACCCTTATAGGGTGTGCGTGGCATAAATTTGATTGACGGCTCTGCGCGTTTGTTCCCGGCAGGTTTTCGGGGGGGGATTAAAAAAAAAAAAAAGTCTGGAACAGGAGAAAACAGGCTCGTCAAGGTGGAGGAGCTCAGTCGTGCTCTGCAGGGGCCGTTTCTTCTCGGACTTTGTCATCAAAGTTCAGCACAACAAAAGCCACGCTATGGACACAGACGCGCTCAGCGTGAATGTGCAGGGGGGCCTGTTTGCGTAACCTCCCCTCCGATGGCGGACAGAGCGCGCTTGTTAGCGGCGAGCCGAGGGAGAAGGCAGCAAAATGAGATACGTTCACCAGATGTGCGGGGAGGTGTTGCACAATCCCTCCTTTTGTCCCCCCCCTCTCTAATCCAGCATTCCGACGCGTCCCATTGTTGTTGGGGTCTTTTTTTCTTCACTTTTTTTATTTTATTTTTAGATAGCCTTCCTCTGCCGTCTGTCTGTCTGTGTCTGTCTGTCAACGCCACGCCCCGAGGCAGGTAACGACCTGACTCATTCAACAACAACGTTTAATTTTACCAGGGCGCCATTCTCAAAACAAGCCTCAATTATATTCCGGTCACCTGGGATTATTGCTCAGCTTTATGTTGTTTTTTCTTTTTTTTTTCTATGTGCTTGAGTTTTCCAAAACAGGTGAGTCACCTGTTTTCAAAGGGGCGACGCCAGACGCCGAGGGTTCAGTTTCAGTGTCAGGATCAGCATCAGTGCAATTTTCAGACTTGCCAGAGAAACTAATGGGCAACAAGGAATTGAAATAAAGAAATAAATACAAACTTTTTTTGTTTGCAGAATTTTAAAATCTGATCAAAGCAATGCATGCCATATTTCGTTGTTCATGCAAGAAATACCCACAAGTGTTGATGCAATGTTGGTGTGAGTTCGTGTGCAAAACTGGTGAGACAATTTTCATTACGTGGCTGCATTTCCCCATGTAAAAAAAACTCTTTAAATCTGAATGAAAGGAGAAATACAGACTGCAGCACATTCAGTTTAAAAAGTGAGTGACTGAAAACAAAATGCACCTCCTTAAAAAACCTAAAATCTGTGAACGGTTGTTCAAAGTGCAAATTGCAATATGTGAAAAAAAAACCCGGTTCAAACCTTCTTAACTTACAAGTTACTAAGTTTTGAGATGAGTGGCGACCATTGTTGAGAAAGAAATAATACAACAACAGGATGCTCGACGCATTCGAGGTTCATTTTGAGTCGCCCGTCAGCTCCACTTTGCCAAATGTCCCCGGCTGCATAGAGACGCCGCAGCCATTCAGCGCCACCAACAGGGACACTGTCTGTCAACGCCAGAGTGTCTCTGTCGTGTTTAAGTGAGCTGCCCGTCAAACCGGAGCCCCCGTGACCCCGCAAATCATATCCCCGCTCGGCCGTTAGCGCAGGCCTGACAGCTGATTGGCTGTCGGGTCAGGGGGTTAAGTAGACACGGCCCCTGCGCGGCCCCTGGGGTTCATCTGCACTTCCTCCTCGCCATTGTGGCCCAACACGGGGCGACAATGTCGTGCGGGGCCTGTGTCACCGAGGGCGACTTCAACCACACGATGTCTGCACAACAAAAGACACACACAGGGTCCATCGCGGAGGAAGCACCTTTGACTGGAGCCCCGAGCTGTCAGTTGGACTTTGGGAGGTGGGATTATTCTCCGAGGTGCGGGACACAAGACAGAGTGATTGAGAGAGGAAGACAGACGGAGAGAGAGAGAGAGAGAGAGAGAGAGAGAGAGAGAGAGAGAGAGAGAGAGAGAGAGAGCGCGGAGGAAAAAAAGTGTTTGCAGAGCGCCGCCCGCCCATATCCTGAGCCGTCATTGTTTGAGCACACAACAAGAGAGGGAAAGTCATTCAAATAGTGTCTCAGTTGTGCAGCCCAGGAATTTGCTTTTCCATTTTACATCTTCCGATGTGCACAAAGGAGGCCGTCTTTGTACCTGCACCCTGAATATTTCCCTTACTGGTTTCCTGGGCCGGACCCGGCTAGCCTTTTCAAACGCATGCAAATTAGCACCACATAAAGCAAGGTATCCGCTGCCTCAGATGTGTGTCTGCGAGTGTGTGTGTGTGTGTGAGAGAGAGAATCGGCAGGTTCCAGGAAACCCACCTGTTCCTCCGCTCACTCCGGAGACACCCAAGGTTCAGATGTGACAGATGGGCAAGCCGCCGAGTGTGACGCACAGATCAATATCGCAGCGACAAGCTGATCTAGTCCGTTCAATAAGGACTGGAAAAATAACTGATTTTGAGGCGCACACTTGCATCGACCCTGCCTGGCCGCTCAGTTAAACACAGTCACCGCGCAGGGATCAAGAGTGGTTCACTCACAGTTCTCCGAGTGGAAATCAGGAACAAACTGCTCATCACTGTCAGGAACTTGAGCTGGAAGAGAAATAATTGGGAAAAAAAAAAGATAACAGCATTATTATCAGAATATTGTGGAGCACAAGCCAGTCAAACAAGTTGCATATTTTTTTCCCCAAGAATTTCACAATTATCTGAAGGTAATTGCGGCTGAAATTAGTTTTTTCTTTCGGGAAAACATAGCTTCTCCAGGACCAGGAATTCCGTCCCCTTTTTTCTTCAGTCAATACTATTTTATTGATTTTTTTTTAAGTCTCACAAACTAACTCTGCAATTTACAGGTGGAATTTGATTTTTTTTTTTTTCTAATCCTCCTACAAGAACCAACTGGAAAAGCTACAACATCAAATTACACCCTGCTCATCTTCTGAAAACCACAGTTGGGTCTCCACCACCAACCTTTCACAAGTCTTTGCCTATTTAAACAGATTAAAACAGTCTGTCATGACGAATCAAGTGAACCGGGGCTCCCTTCTGCTCCAGAGAGGGCGGGGTCCCGCAATCAGAGGGTGGTTTGGCTTTTACGGGCTGCCAGTAAAACGTTTGAACGGGAGAAGAGATATTCGGAAGACCACACTCTCCTGCCAATGAATGTTTCTTTTTAGACGTAAGTGTTGGAAACCCATCGGAGATGGATGGTGCCAAAGATCCAGGTGCGGCGCAGCGAGGCAGACGCTATTGTCGAGCTCATTTTTTGTTTTGTTTGGGCATCCATTCACAGTTTTATCCCCTCTGAGCTTCGGACGCTGAGTCACGCAGACAGAAAGGACAGAGCGGATTGGCAAACGATTTGACCGCCAACACCCTCAGTGGGGTGACAACAGTCAGATTTACCTAAAGAGCCACCAGAACCGGAACCAGGGTTGGCCACCTTTTAGTTCCTGTTGTGCAGGTTTCTGGGTTGTTGGTTTTTTTCAGTGGCACAACAGAGGGCTAGCTTCACTAATGGTGTGCAGAGTTTGATCCATCACATTAAAAATTATTCATGGAAATGTAAAACTTTGGCAAATTTGGAATAAAAAAGGTCCATATCTATTCAAGGTGCTTTTTGCTGGCAGTTCAGACAGCGAGACAATTCTATTTCTCTTGCCAACTGTGAACGATGAGTTGAATTGTCTCATACCCAACGTCACGCAAGAAGCTTTTTTTCACTTTGGGTGAATATGTGCCATGTGAAAACAGGTTTGTGTGAAGTGACGAGAAACCAAAATTGTTATTCGTCACAGAAAAAGTCTCATCTTAGATTCAGGATGGAAAACACCAACAAGATTGGCCACAGTGGTGCCATTCCTTTTAAAATCTACATTATTTGCCCCACACCAGCTAATGAAAATGAATCTAACAGGCCCAAAATCTCAAATAAAATTTTACTCCACGTTTCATGATAACTTAACATAAGCAGCGCACAAAAAAAACAAAAACGATGTCTTGCGTGCAACCGTAACCTCACCCATGAGGTGTGACCCAAAGTTCAACTTCTTCTTTCTCACGGTTCTTCAATCCACCGTTTGGTAAGACGCAGAAACCAAAACCCAAGACAACAACATTGAAAAACAGAGACAAACAGCAACAGAAGCCAAAAAGAGGAAATAAGATATTCAAATTTGCTGTCCCTCATCACAATCCTCCTTCCTTTACACAGGAAACCGGATGATGGAGTGTATTTTTTTCTTTTTTTGGGGGGGTGGGTGGTTGGAGCATGCTCAGATAAATGACATTGATTTCTTATACAACAGTGCATCCTGTGGCCTACTATACCATAATAAAATTACCCCCCTTTTAACTTTGCAGTCTTTGGCCCTCGGGTGGTGGTGGCGGTGGTGGAGCGGGGGAGGCAGAGCTGCTGCATGAGACAGAGCAGCGACTGATATTTAGCTCCAGCAATCAATCAAGTTGGCTAGTTTCAACATGTCCAAAAAAACAGAACAGGCTGGACCTCATAAAGAGCAAACGGAGGGGACGGACTGAGGAGACATCTTCGCAGGCCTGCAGCGTGTGCCGTTTGTGCATGTTCCTCTCTGGTCGTGTGTGTGCGTGCGAGCGCGCGTGCACGCTTGCATGTGTATCTGATTTGTTTCCAGGAAAACCTCGTCAGGGGCTTTGAGATGCAAGTCAGCACAAGAAGGAAAGTGTGTTTATGGGGAGCACAGGCGAGCGTTCCTCCCCGCCGCTTCCAGGCACCTTGAATGACTCTTTTTTTCTCCCCTCACAGTGGGAGATCTCGGTGGGAGGAGCCTGAAGAACGGCCCCAGTCATATAAACCTGAAGGCCCCACCCCCCCAACCCCCCGCCCCCCCTACAAAAATGAGACAAGATGTGACAAGCTCCTGAACCCCTGCCATTCAACACTTCTCCCCTTTCTGTCTCTGCCTCACTTCCGCTCTCGCTCTGCCGAGGAGGGACAAAAAAAGAAGAGAAAGAAAAGGGAGAAGAAGAAGAGGAAGAAGAAGAGGGGGAAAAAAAAAACTCCCTCCAGCTAGCCAGCTTTTTACAATCTCGGTGAATCCCTCACAACTGCAATCAGTCATGATAAGGTCTCTAATTAATGCCACAGGAAAGGAGAGGTCTAAAGCCCGGGGAAGCTGAAAAACAAGCCAGTACTTAGGCTTAAATAACACTTTGATAGAGCTCTGCCGCTCGGCCCCGCTATGCCGCCGCCGCTGCTGCCGCCGCTGCTTTGCTCCCTCTGTGACTTTACAGCAGGGCTGCCACAGCCAATTTGTACATTTGCCACGACGCCCCTTTATTTATTCATTTGTTTTACCTCTTTATTTCTCTGGGGCCGCAGCTCATGAACACACTTTTCCTGCCACATGATTGTCTTGCAAAGGGACTGTTGCTTCTGGCGGAAGATTCAATTTAAATTGCTAAATTCCCGTCAAGCTCCACTCGAAGTAAGATGTGGGGACAAATATGTGGCTGTGGGCAATTGCAAATAATCCTTTCAAGTTTAGTGAGAACGCAAGGGGTTTTTCCTACTGGAGCAATACAAAGCCGTTAGGTGTGATTTCAAACAGCCTCCAACTTTAAAGTGACAGTAACCCATTGTGGCCCTTTTATTGGTTCTCAAGCAAAGTAGCTTTTTTTTTTTCAAGACTACATGAGAAGTGGTGCAACAGCTAATGCAGGTACGGCCCTGCATGCCGTTAGCAGCACACAGTTCCCTCCAAAGTAGCTTTTTTATTTAAACGGCTGCTCTTCACACAATCCTGCCTCACTTCTCTGATGTGCCGTGAGCTCAAAAGTTTGCCTCTGAGTCAGAGGCAGCACTGGTTGCACTGACTTACAAGGTGACATAAGACTAAAGAGGACACAAAAGTTTGTTTTTTTTCTTACCATTTTGCACTCTGACAAAGTCTACTCAATATAAACCACTAAAAAAAAACAAAAAACAAAGTGGCTAACCAGATCTATGCAGCTCAATCCAAGTCCACAAAACCCCTCATTCTCAAAATCAATTTCAAAGGACATGATTTTTTTATTTCTTGTCACTGGCAGTAAGACTAGAACATCTGCCGCAGCATCTCGGCGCTGCATCAGAACAGAGTCTTCCCCTGTCAGTTAAAAAAATCCTCATGGTTGTGTGTAAATCTGCAGCTTTTCTCCTTTATTTAATTAAAGACAAATCTCTGGCTTCTGTGGCCGATTTAAAAGAAAGCACAAAATCATCGAAGGGCCTTTTGAAGAACAGACTCGCACAGTCACCCAACCTGTGCATCCGGCTTCAACTTTCAAAAGAGTTACCCTTTCACAAACTAAACAACTATGTGAGATTTTTCTTTGGATGTAGAGTGGCATATTCTTTGCCGAGGTATCTGCAAAATGTATCAAAATTCGAAAGAAATAAAGTTCCTCGTCTGGCCGTTAGACACGTCTAAACTTTTTAAAAGTCAGCAGGGAAATAAATAAACAAAGAAGAATTCACACAACTGGCCAAAGTGGGAAACGGAGACAAGAATCCAGTTGGATGAAGACATGGTGGACAACAGCTCCAGCAGTTCAGATCCCCCACACTCCCAAACACACACACCAAGGCACATCAAAGCATCCAACACACCCCAAATTCACACCTCTGGGTGCAGCTTCGGCCACCTCTGGGCCGCAGGGTGGCACCCAAAGAACACAGAGAACCTCGCACCTCTCTTTTCTGCGGGGACCTCACTTCGTAATCACAGATGCGATGCAAAGTGGTCGACGGCCGCCTCTGACTGGACCTCATTTGGCCGCTGCCCGCCTTTGATTGACATGAGCCAAATAGCTAAATAGTTTGTTTGCACTGGCTGCAAGCTGCCATGTCAACATGGCCAAAATAGGACACGCTCACAGCTAATAACGACCCGTCTGTAAGCTCTCCTTTTTTTGGGGGGGAGATTTGGTGTTATGAGCCTGTGTGTGTGTGTTGCATCAGAAAGTTTAGGGCAGCACTCTGACTGACAGAGAGAGGACGTTGTCTTTAGTTTTCCAGCATTTCAGCTCACAATTCTAAAGCTGGACTGACAGAAAACACGGGAGCAAGCACGGCTCAGCTGCTTTTCAGGGATGGAGGTTTGCTGAGGAGATCCACCACCACAAAGTGTTTTAACTCTTCAGAGGTCTGGGGATTCCGCTCAGAGTCCTCATCGCACAAGAAAACAAAGACATAAAAAAAAAAAAGAGCATACGTGAAAAGAACTCACCTTCTGTCAGCCACGTCTCCTGCAGTTGGCTTAAATCCTGGAAGAGGTCTGCAGACAGGAGGGGAGAGACAAGCAGGGAGGTCATTCTATATGTCCTGCTGGACGTTAAGAAAATGCACACAGTGGCGACTCTGACATCTCCCCAGGTTTAACCGCCATGCCCAGTGGAGGAAGGAGAGCAGAGGTCAAAAAAGAAGAGAGCTTCCAAACTACAGTTGTTGTTTTTTTTACCTTCAGATTCCTGAGGGGGCAACTCTGTTTCCATGTATTTCCTTTTGGCTGCCATCAACAGTCTGTTTAAGGGCCCATTTCCATGCGATTTCTGCACGAACACACACACACAACATGGATAAAGTGAGGTGCGACGTCTGCGTGCACTCGTGTGAGCACACGGGGCACAACATGTATCAGAGTGGTGGAGGTGGAAACGACGCGCTGCTTTCCGCGTCCTCGGAAAGTGACCGCTTGGCACACGAGAGCACTTTTGTTTGTCCGAGCAGTGGAAATCACCTGGAATGAACGCACCCGGGAGCTTTTTTTTTTATTATTTTTTTTGCCTCGCTAGACATAGAGCATTTTAGCGCTTTTTCAAAGTTTATACAGATAAAAAAACAAACAAAAAAACATCGGCGCGCGTTGGGCTCGAACGCAAAACTCGTGCAAGAGGCGAAAAAAAGAAAAGAAGCGAGAAGCCCGGAGCGCGTCGGCAGAACGCGAGACATGGAAGCGGAGCGAAAACAACAACAAAAGCAACAACAACAACCATACGTACATTTGCTAAAGTGTAAGGCACTTGCTGGTCCAAATATCCATCCATCTTATAATCCATCCGTTAGCCGTCTGCGGTCATTTGGGCTGCGCGGATCCACGCAGCCTTGCAGCGGAGCGGAGGGAGAAGGAGGGAGCGCAGCCTTGTGAATGGAGCTGCGTGGAGGCTGCATGCATAATGAGCTCCATTCACAAAAAAAAAAAAAAAAAAAAAAACGCCGAGGGGAAGTGATGGCGAGTGATTACCCAGCAGGCCGCTGTCCTCCCCGTACAAATCTCTTCGAGCGTGTGACAAGGCGACTCGACGCGCCGGATTAAAAAATAACTTTGAGGTGATTTCACAGTTTTTAAATCGCAGCTGTTGGTCCATGGTAATTAGCACTTTGGTTATATTTTTGATAGTTTTTTTTTTGTTTGTTTTTTTTTAAAAATAAAAACAAAAACCGAACCGTTAAGTTTGTGTCATGTTGTTTGTTTTTTGTATTTTTTTTTCTCTCCAAAGCTTTTAGTAGGTTTTCAGTTGCGTTCAAAGACACCGCAGTCTGCCCGCTTTTGCACGCAGGACACAGATGTGCGAGCGCAACCATAACTTGTGCGTGTCCGCAACTTTATTCTGACGCGCTTTAAGGCGAGTTTGCGTTCACTTTAATCGGAGTTGAAGAGTGCTCGTTTCTGGCCCAGCTGTGCTGCCATTTCACTGCAGACATGAATGAGGGAGAAGGCGGTGGGAGGGGGAGGGGGGGGCAATAAACATGGAGACTCGACTTTCTTGCTGGAAGCGCACGGGCTCGACGATTGGCGCATTTCCTCTTTCAAAGGCTCGAATTTCTCCTTGCCTTTGTCCGCATGAATGCGCTCACTTATGAATGAAGTCTCGCCCTCCCCCCCTCCAGCGCGCCAGCCAATCAGGGGAGCCGTGCTCGGGAACCTAGCAACAGTGGGCGGGGCGTGGGCCGCGAGCAGCCAATCGCACGCCGGGGTTTTTTAATCTGGATTTTCCAGTTGTTTTTCATTCACAAAAAAAGAGAAAGAAGGAAAGTTAGAGACGGAGAGAGGGAGGGGGAAAAAAACTCCATTCATAAAAAACCTGCCCTGGCACGAAGAGTCCTGACGTGTTTTCTGTTTTGTTTTTGTTTTTTCAGCTCGGATGAACTCTGAGAACTTGACTTTGTTTACCTCAAACACACGACTCGCCTTACAGAAAAACTGATAAAGCACAAGTGGGGGGGAAATAGTGGCACAAACCACTGCAGCGACTCTTGACATTAGCGCCACAAAAGTGACGCAATTGGGCTGGAGAATGTGTATTTTTTCACATTCTTGAGGTTTGGAAGTCTGCGCCACATGGGAGCCACAAGGCTTAAAGTTTTTTGGACAGAAGGTCCTGCTGCTGAAGCAGACTCCGGTTTAAAAACAAGGCAAGTGTGTTTTAAGAGCAGGAAGCCGGGACGCAGGAAACAAAGGCCTGATGGGATTTGAGTTTCAGGTTAGGGGGCATATGAGCCCACACACTCCTGATTCAATCGCCATTGCAGGTGATATGGAGCATGTTATTTCCTGCTTAATGATATTTAGATGGACATTTAGATACACACGTGCACGGGCTGTAAATGGGACATCATCCGTGAGCCGCACGGCCGGTTTCTGACCCGAGCGGAGCAGTATTCCATGAGTCTTAAACAACACGCTTGGTTGGAAGTTGTTTCATTTTTCATTCAATATCAATTTATAACCAGCGACAAAACATTTATTCAACCATCACAGTGAGTCAAAAACAGCTAAGGGAAGGAAACGGTTAGAGGTAACGGAACTTTTCCGTCTTTCTGTCTTTTTTTGTATTTTCGCTCGTGTTGTGACGCAATCGGAGGAGGAAATCATAAAGAAACAAACTAAAGCAGTGATATAAACCCAACTTCCCCCAACAGTTGAAAGCTGGATGAACGACTACAAAGTTGAAGATCTGAGACGTGGTTTTTGCGGTTCCTCTGGTTTTCATCAGTTTGCTCATTTGATCCAAAAACTTAAAAGTAAAACCAAACACGATTCTGTTGTCAGCCAAAACAAAACAACAGACACACACACACACACACACACACACACACACATGTGCACACACAAAAACATGTGGGGTTTAGCGATGAAAAATTTCCCTTTTTTTTCTTCCCCAGGATGAAGAAGGTTTGTGGTGAAGTCCTTGAGCAAAAGTCGACGGCCCCCGGAGGACGAATCCTTTCGACCTTTGTCCGTTGTATGTATAAAACATGAAAACAGAGAGCGGGAGGCGTTGATAAGAGAATGGCATGACTCACTGTTATTGTGTGCTGGCCGCAGCAGAACAAAAAAGGATTGCATGTGATGTGTGACATCAAAGCACGTGAGCTCCTCAAGACACTGAGGTTTCCTCATTTGGTAGGGCAGAATTTGCCGTTTCACCAGTCGGTTCATACAACTTATGTGCGGAAAATGAGGAATAAGGTCAAGCAAGTAAACAAGGTTAACACTCGGTTTTGTAAATAGTGACGCAACTAAAGAGAAAGAAAAAACATCTGGTCAGTTTTACCTGCTCATGTAAACGAACATATACTATATGTGCTGATCATTGTTTAGAACCTACATGATTTTATTCTTTTTTTGAATGAAGAAAGAAGCAGGGCAAAGGCGGACGGTTGAAAACTCTGACAGTGACACAATTCACTTCTGTTGCCCTGCTGCTGTAGAATCTGCAGCCTTTTTAAATCTCTTCAAATGAAATTAAAGATCTGAAAACATAAAGGCCCAGAGACAGAGCCCCAGTGTCCTTCACTTACAGTACACACACACATACACACGCACAAAGAGAGAGAGAGAGAGTGAGAGAGAGACAAACAGCAGTGTGTTGTGAAATCTATTGAAACAGTCACCCGCCCACGAGTCTAATATGGCCTTGTCAGCAGATAGATAAGTACTGACAGAGACAGACGGGAGACATTTTAAGTCCTGGTGGTGCTGTGGAGTGGACTCAAAGTGCTTATTGATCAATGCTGGATGTGCCTGATGGACGAGTGAAATGTCATTAGGGCCTCAGCTGTCCGAGTTAGCGAGAGACAGAGGGGAGACGCGGGTGGAGTGGAAGCTGGATGAGTGAGAAGGGGGGGTGGGGTGGGGAAAAAAAGCGAAACAAAACAGAAAACAGAAGACATGAATGAAGGCATGAGGAGCCAGGGAGGTGGGGGAGGGGGAGGGGGGAGGGGGGAGGGACGGGGAGCCAGAGGCGTCTGTCGTTGGGGGAGGGTGTTGTTTGGAAGTCTTGCCGACAACACCTCTCCGACTTCCTCTGCCTGTAACTCCTCCCTCCCGGCCCGATAAGGTCGCTGGCGGCTGATAAACAAGCAAGGATCTCCGATGAAATGGGGACAATCAAAGCCACCCCTCAGATGCACATGTGACCGTACAAGACGCACGCACACACCCTGTCAATTTGAACCCCTGTCGACTCTTTCAAGGCATCAAAAAACACGTCTCAGTTTTCTCTCGCAAGCTTGTTTTTTTGTGTGAAATAAATAACAGCCTCCTCTTTGCAAACATCGCTCTGCTTTTCCAGGCAGAGCCAAAACCATAAGCATATGGGCCCAATCAACGTGGGTAAACATGTAAATTCCTCCACTGTCAACCTCCAAATATTTATAAATGAACGTATTTGGCTTTGTTCTGGTTAAATACATATAGCATAATACAATGTGTACGCAGTGGGTCCTTCACTGGAACATTATGTGGACGGGTGAGTGACTCCGCTCCGAAAACGATCTTTGAATTTGGCCAAATTAATGCAGCTATTAAAAGTTTAAAATGCACGTGTTGAGTGTTCCAACTCTGTTTTAGGTGTCCAGCAGCACCTCAGGGTGAGACGTGAAGCCAAATGCTTGGCATTCTTTGAACGTTTCATGTCGCATGTGCCATTCTCTCGCTGGTAATTGAAAGCAGCTAGCAGTTAGCCTCGCCCAGAGACAGAGAACAATAAGTGAAAATGTGCGGCAGCTGCTGTATCAACTCAGAAGAGGGAAACAAAAAAAACAACCGCATGGCATCAACAGCTGTTGAATGCTAATCGTCCTGTTTTTCAGATTACTGAGGCGTTGCGTTTTTTCACTTGGTGCATTTACGTGCAGTGACGTCGAGCTGCGGTTGAAGCTCCGGGCTAACTGTTGCTGCACCCCCGTCTTTGTTGAAATATACAAGCACAGGAGGGGCAATCATCTCCGAAAGTCTCCCTTCAGTAGCGGGCCTCTCAGAGGCTGACACATTACATCACGGAGCGAACGAGTAACAAGCTAGCTCGCGGCTAACTGGTAGTATGACAAGTGAAACAGAATGGATGACTTAAAGTCAGGGATGAGCAACTATGCAGCGTGCTGAGAGCACCAAACCCCCAGGGGTCTGACTGAGGGGAGTCTATCCAAGTCACATTGTCTGGATGTGTTCATCCAACTTTGAGAAATTGTTTGGCTGACTGAGTATGATTTCATGCTTCAGGTTTTGTTGAGCTAACACAATATAGACATATGCAGTATACATACAGATATTTGTATATACATATATATACATTTATGTATATATATATTTGTGTGTGTATATACACATACATATAGATGTAATTTATTTATTTATCTTACTGAGCTTGAAACTAAGGTAGCATAAACAAATATTACCATTTGTAACCATTGGGCAGAAAGGGGGAGCAACGACCAAACAACCAACTAATGCAAAAATGCTCTGAGGTGAAACTTATACGAGAGGAGACGCTCCCTATAGCCGGGTTCTGTGCTGTTCGCGGTATGAACCTTTAAAACAAACATGGCTTAGTCCCAGGCTGGAGGCTGCCAGGGAGCCCCGGGTTGTTTGGAGTGTTCGACGGGTTTCCGAGGAAGGGCAGCCTCTCTCACGTGCCATGCCAACTGAAAAATGATTCCCAATGCAAACAGTCTTTGTGCAGTGCCCCGTTTCACATGCCGCTGTCGCTCACTTGTGTGTCTGCGCAGAGACGAACCATTTGCCAGTTTTCTCTTCGCTTAGAGAGTGACCAAAAATAAATCGACCCCACGCAGGTTTCCGTGACACATCGCACATCCTCCCCAGGCCAAAGTGCCAAATCTGGACCCGACCGCCCCATCCCACAGTCCCCGATTTACGTCCAGGAGAATATTTCCTCTGCAAACAATACATACCTGAAAATAACTCCAGACAAAATAGAGTCACCTCTGTTTGTTGCACTACTTCAAGGGTGGAAAAAAAAAGAAAAACGCTTCCTCTAAAGGTCAAGCTGGATTATTTGCAGTTGAAAACTTCCTGAAAGGATCTTGTTGTTTAGGGCGTTCTGAGTGCTGCTCTTGGAGAGCTGCCCTCAGAGCACCTTGCTGCGGCTGCACTGTGTTTCCAATTTGCAAAGCAGGAGAGGCCGCACATGTTGAGTCATTGTGTCGCCACGATTGGTTGTTAAGCAAGGACAAGTTCCAGGATTGCGATTAACGCCTCTCGGTGGGTAGCTGGAGATTGTCGCTAGCTGCCGGCCTTCTGACCGCTTCACGCGGCGACTTCCCGCCACCGTGCAGCAGCCCTGTGGAATTCCTGGCAGTCAATCTGAAGCGCCCAGACAGGCTCTGGCTGCCTCGGCGGAGCTTCACCAAAAGGTGTCTGTGCAGCAGAGGAGGGCAGAATGAACTTTATGAGTGTGTTTACAGGATGGTGTGTGTGTGCGCGTGCGTGTGCACACCGCCTCCTTTTGCCGTTTGCGTAGTTGTAAAGCGCACCCAGAGGCCTGTTCTTCATTCCCCCCCGGGAACACGGCACCGTTGCTGGGATGCCTGCTTGTGTATAGTCAGGAAATGTCAGTGCTGGCATGATGACGAGGGATCGCTTTGGGAGCTCAGCCCCATGTGCGCTGCCTCCTCGCCACCTGCAGCCCAACCTCCTCTGCTGCAGACACTGGCCCGCTTGTTTTCCCCCTGGCTTCTCCTTTGCCATTCTCCACCACAGTCGGCCTGTCTGGCCTCTGCCGGTGCCAGTGAAAGATCAATCAGGTGAGCACAATTGCATTTATAGGGGTGGTGTTTTTTTTGTTTTTTTTTGTTTTTTTTTAACGGGTGCCCCCGACAAAGAAGAAGAGGAGCTGTCGTGCAGCTGCAACGGCCCAGCTGAGTCTCCAGATGACACAAAAAGCGACTTTAAGCTCACAGACACAAATAAAAAAAAACAAAAAGGCAGAACCCTTCATATAGAGGAATTCAATATATCTAATATACAACAATTTTGGACCCATACTATTAGGTCATCATCAGACTTCTGAGTTACCTTGGTATGATTAAATGATAAATGGAAAGATGTAGCTTGTCTTCTTGAGTTTCAGCTAAAGTCCTGAGCTGCAAAGGGAGCAGCTGAATGCACTTGGCAGGGTTGTATGCACCATTTTTCAACAAATCCATTAAAAGACAGTAAGAAACAATTGATGGATGGCTCCCTTTGATCCTTAAATAGAATGCATTTATATAACATGTTTGTAGGTTTGTCCCAACCACTGAATGCATCCCACACATTCACTCGGCAACTGGGCTCCTGCAGTGAGGGCTAAAACTCCACCTTTTAACGATGATACACCTATTTATAAGAGTGTCTTATTAGATATTTCTAGGTAACTCTTCTGTTTGAACACACTAACAATGTATCTTTATTCTATTATACTATTCATGATTTTTATTCATTATTCTTCAATGGTTGCTTCACTTGCCACAGCCGCTACACGTAAATGCCTTGTTAGAGATGCATGCAAATACACAAGCATTCACATTCATATGCGGTCACACGTTCTCGCCATAAAACATGCCCCTCTATTTGCAGCCCAAAGGGCCGCAGAGGAGACCAAAGTGCGTTGTGGGAGATGTTGTTTTGTTGTAAAAAAAAAAAAAAAAAAGAAAGAAAGAAAGAAAGAAAGAAAGAAAGAAAGAAAGAAAGAATGAAAAAAAGCAGGACGGCTCGGAGGAGACACAGAGGAGCCTTGTTGATGTCTCCCGCTCGCTGGATGCCCACACAGCACTGGTTTTGTGTAACCTCCCCACCCCCCCGCCAATTGTTGCACCCCCACTATTCACCCACATTTCCATTTATATCCCATTTTCCACTTCATTTCAATGCTAATTTAGGGGAGGCGAACAAGCTCGTGTCATGTCATATATAGTGATGCAGCTGGTTTATCTGTTCTCACAAGAGCCCGTGTGGCTGGCCTGCGGGGCCCTTTCGCCTCTCTTTCATCAAAACGTCCTCTGTTGGATGAAAAGCATGATATGTACATGGCAAGGCTGCTTGGCGCACTGCTAATAAAGACACCAGTTGAGGTTTTTTCCCCTGCACAATGTGATCGTCAGTGTCAAGTTGAAAGACTAACGACGGACAGTTGTTTTTTTTTAAAGCCTGTTTGTGAGCATTTTCTGCTGGGGGTCTCTCTTGTTTTCACAAGAGAGCCCGTCAATTTTTTTTTCTGGATTCCTGTCCGTAATGACTCCCAACCCTTGTAAACTCTGCGGTGTAAACAATGCCTGCAGATCTCTTCCACCAAAAACAACATACAAGCCCCAACAAGTGGGCGGCTGTGTTTGGTTTGGGCTCATCCGGTACTAGGAGACCTGATAAAACAGGGTCAACGAGCTCGACCGCAGATGTCCCGACACGGGACAAGAGAAAATCCCGCTAAAGTCGAATGATCTAAAGTCTGGATCGTCCCTAATATCATGTGCTGCATCTTTTTTTGTTTATATTGTATGCGTTTTTGATACTGAGAAGCTTTGTTGTCCTGGAGATGTTTGTTTTCCTTTAATAGCAAGAACGCATGAGTCATAACATGTCAAGCCAGCCTCTCAGGACTGTAACGCTGTACACGGAAAAAAGAAGGAAGGAAAGCACAAACTGAGATAGAACATTTTAAAAGGAGTCAAAGATATACGATATTCTGTTTTCCTACCAAAGACAATGTTTTGCAGGTTGTGGAAATGTTTAAATATGTCAAGAAAGCAGCAGTTTTTCTACACATAGTTTCCAATTAATTTAACCCAATTGTGGAATAAATTTCAGGCGATCTCAAATGTCATTGGATCCATTTTCCTTAACCAAACATGTCAAGTGGAACGAGTTTGATGACGATGAAACGTGTAAGGCAAGATGTTGAACTTTGCCTGCAAACCACCGTACCATCATATCGAGTCACTGATACTGATGGTACGGTTGTTGCGTTGTGGAACATAACATAACGGTAAATAACTTAAATAACAGTTTGATGCAATGCCACATAACTGGGAAGTCAGAGTCAGAGGCAAGATCCAGCACCAGGCACAAGCCCACCAGACCACGAGCCCAGAGTGGGCAGCTAGGATTGGTCATTGAGTGTATATTATTAGAATGAATATGATCTCTACATGAAAAGTGCCCTGAGATACAAGACGATACAATAATGGAACTGACTAATTGATCAGCCAGAACTGCACTGAAATATTTTAGAAAAATACACTAAACTGCAAGGCTGTAGAGAACAGTGCCCTATTGTAAACAGGTAATGTTTTAATTACACAATTTTACTATTATAGGTTGTGGTCTAAAGTCTGAGGTGTGAAACTCCAAACTCCAACTTTCAAAAGCAAGGAAGATAATTTGGCAAACCATGATATCTGTGACAATTCATTCTAGATTTCCTCACAGCGTGAAGACTGGTACCTTCACAGTGGTGCCAGTTGGTATCATGGCGGGTGTATCTTCCAGTCAAAGTGTCGACACTAAACACAACTTCATTCTTTGCCCTTCCTTTAACAGTCTTGTTGCACCTCCCTGTCATCATCACAGGTCACAGGTAAAATGTCACTGCAGAATTCCTTTCCTGATCCTTTTTCATTCAATTTCCAATTTCAATATCACAACAGAAAGGTTTTTTTTTTGGAGGGGTGCAGAGAGGGGCTGTTCATATAATAAGTATGTATGCATGTTAGCAAAGTGTGGTATGTAGTGGTATGAATGTATACAGAACAACCATGGCAGCATGTTGGGATACGTCTGGGCATGTGAATTCCCACTGTATAGGCCATCACGCCTCCCTGACCTGTTTTTCATCTCTCATTCTCGATGTCTTTTTCTCAGAGAGATCAGTGCAGAGAACCAGAAAATGTGCGAGTGAGCGCTGCGCTGTAACATGGCACCTTGTTTTCCTCCTGCACGAGTCCACATGTCCACGGCATGACATAATTAAAACAATATTCCGTTGACAAATCCTGGGCCCGTATTGTGGGCAGCGCTAAGTGACCGCTCCCTTTTGGTGTCATGCTATATTTGCAGGACTCAGGTAGAGGCGCTCTGATGTCAGCCCTCTCTCCGCCTCACAGCAGCGGGATGAAGTCAGTGGTGTTTGAAGGGGTGAGATCATTTTTCCGTTGGCTGCAGAGTGGTGCAGGGTGAGGGATGCCTCTTGTGGCAGTCTGGGAGTGTTTGCCTGTATGACTCAGGGTCTCTATCTAAGAACTGTCTCTGTCCGTGACCACACTGGAGGCTGCAAAGCATTAGCCGAACACGCTTCAAGTCTCATCATGTGATCGACGAAAAGACATTTTGGAAAAAATACTTTTTGCTGAGCCTTGAGGCTACACTAACTTTCTGCTCCACATTGTTGTAGCTCAGCTGAGCGAACGGAATTCTCATCCAATCTAACGATAACCTTTTTGATCACATTTGAGAGGTTTTAAACACATCAGGAATAAAAATATATGGACGTATAAATAGTAAATGGTAAATGGACTTCACTCATGTAGCGCTTTTCCAGCACCTCCACGGTACCCCAAAGCGCCTTACATTGGCCTCATTCACCCACTCAGTCACACGTTCATACACCAATGGATAAAGAGATATTTTTAGTACAAAGTCACAAAACCTCACTTTCTTTTAGTGATTAGTGCCTGAAATAGTGTTTACAGGAACACACTGCCTTAGAATTATCACACCATGCCACTGACACAGCTGGCCTGGTACAGGATTATATACATTTGGTCGCCTGCCCAGCACCCTCCTGCGAGAACACAGAGATTGTCTGCTCTGTTACTGTTGCACTAGTTACACAGTCCCAGGCCACCTCACTGCGTCAATGGCAGGGCCGCCAGTCTAACATTTACATAACGTTTCAACATGCAGAGTTGCTTTAAATGGCACTTGAAAAAAACATTCTATCAATGTAAACAAGCAACAATTATAGTATGTATGTATGTATGTATACATATAATTATATATGTGTGTATATACATACATATACATATATTGATATATAATTAATATATATTCCCATACTATTTCATCTTGATAAATGATAAATTGAGACGGTTTATCTACATTCTCCATTTCGTACATATGCACTCACACACACACTGAAACGCTAATATGTATTCTAAGTGCACAACGCATACTCTAATTGGAGCACAAAGGAGGAGGACACACACACACACACACACACACACACACACACACACACACACACACACAGGGGCACATTACTTTTGTGAGAACACAGTGTAACAAACAACGTGAAACAAAACACTGGTGGCCACAAACAGGACTGCACACAGGCATGTGCGTGCACACGCACACACTTACACCCACACACGCACAGTCTCAGCATGACATCAGCTCATCCTGGGTTACTTGGCCTCCAGAGTGTCCTGATGGCAGAGATAAGGCAGGAAAGTCACTGATTAGCTGGGAATCTCGTTACACCCGGAGCGATGGGCCCTCCCTCCTACGACCTCCCTCTCCTCTTAACTTCCCTACTCCATCACTGATGCCACAAACAGTCCACTCTAAAGATAACATTTGAGATCTACACACCTCATTGGCATTAGCATCACCTAGCTGCACATATGTTAGTGAATGCTCCTATTTTTCTGATCATTTACTAAGCTGCTGATTTTGATGTCTAAATTATAGCCATTAAAATAGTCTGATTAAACCTCAACAACAATCATCCCATCAAATGCTCAGTGTAAATAGAAATATTCAGCACATTAGCTAGCTAATGTTCCATAACGAGAAAGGCTATTTAGCCAATGACATGCTATACCAAAATGTTATCTAATTAATTGAGAGCACCTAATCAGATAAGAAATAATGCTTCACAGAGTTTCCAGATATTGATGCCAACAATTTGCTACAAAGTGCTGCATAGTAAACTTACTGTGTGGCAAGTTTTAATGGACTAAAGCCAAGGTAGTAACATTAGGAATGTAAATCACATTGTTGTTGACTTAGGCACCCTTTTTTCTGGGGTTTTAAGCATTTCCCCACAATGCTGTGAGGGTGTTGTTGCTTGGCTTTGCTTCAGTCGGTCCCCATTGTCTGGAATACAAGGGGAGCAAATGTATACTCGAGGAAGCCCCCCTTTTAGGACTCAATCAGTCCTTTGGTGGGGTCCACTGACCCAGAAAATGGGTTTCCACAGCCAGAGGAAATGATACTCAGTAATCACCTTACCGGCAACACTGGAGGAGGAATGCACAGGAATCTCACACTTGGACGTAAGAAAGAGCCCACACCTCGGTAGATGTGAGAAGATAGCGGTAGCGCACAGATCAGAGTCCATTTTTCTTCGTTCCCATGACAGTTTTTAATGCCATGGTACACTCATTCTTGTAATGTACATGTTTAAAACTGCATTTTTCCAGCGACATGAGCAGGTGTATCAGGTGTCCTATTGTGCAAGTTTGTGCAAATGAAAATGTAAAAAACACTAAATTAAAACCAAATACAACATTGTAAAAATATGACAATCCAAAAAGGTTCCTTATCTTTTCCTGATTTAGCTACCTTGTTAAAACTCTGTGTTTCACGGAAAACATACATGGCTCATCCGATATGGGTGGGTCTGTTTCAGTGCAAACATTTTCCCTGCGCTATTCTGTTACACATGCCATTGCATAATCACGAGGGGTTCAAAATAGGTCATTCAGCCAGTTGTTATTGAAGATTTTCAGAGGATCTGTTTTGACAGTCAGGCTATTGATCTGACCCCGAGTCAAGTTTCACATTGGAATTGATTTTCTGATAAATATAGAATGAGTGATTGACTTGTATCAGAAAACACATGGCCACAAGCCTTCCCACTGGCACCTTATCCTTATTTTAATAATCTTTGAGCAATGTCGGGTGTCTATGAATTTCCAGTCATTTTGTCGCAGAAACGTAATTGCTGTTATATAGTCCCTCGCGAAACTTTTGGGTATTTTGGCTGTTGGTAAGCTATGAAATGCAAAGTTGGTTGTTCTAAACTGCTTTTATAGCAGACCCCAGCTCAATATTGTGCTCATCAGTTGCAGTTTACATTTTCAAATGTTAATTGCACTTAAGAAAAAAAGAGTTTGCATACATTGTTGAACGTGGCCTTAGCCAGCAGGTTAGCTAGCATCCACGACAGCAGTATATCCAGCAACCCTGGAAGCAGAAATTAAATTCAAGTCAATTTTTTTTTTTTTTTTTTTTAAATTGTATGCTGCTGGTTTTAAAACAGGATGTAGTGCATGACTCTGATAAACTGAAATACCCTAAGCTGGCATTTATTCATTTATTAATTAATTTAGCTAGCCAGCTGCAGGGGTCAACTCTGAGAATGACACGAAAGCAACGAGGGCCGTAGTTTTTGCTCCACAAACTAACTGAAATTTGTTGATTTAAAGACCATGTTTGATAAGTGTGAATCTGGACGCGATTTTTTCCCCCCCACACACACACACACACACACACACACACGTTCCCTCCATCCGTCAGATATGTGTTTCTATTTACGGTCAAACAACTCGTTTAGTGTCTCTCTACCTGCTGCTTGGAGGTGGGGGCAGATGGCCGAGGAGGGGAGCTGAGGGAGGACGATAAGGTTTATGGAGACGTCCCCAGGCAACCCGCAGCTGCCGAGATAAACCTCTGGGCCTGTGTTTGATTTAGGTAAATATTTTGAAGGAGAGTACGGTGGCAACGGCCGCCGCGCGTGAGGGATGAGGCGGCGCTGCTTCACGGAGACCGCTGGTGTTTGGTGAAGGTTTCCAGGAGAAATGACCGTGAAGGTGAAGCGGAAGGCAGACTCCTCATGTCGAAGCCTCGGGCGCCACCTTGAGGTCATTGTAGGCGGCTTGCGCAACCCATGTAACTTGATTTGGCCTTCTCACACAGAAATACTGGGCTGAGCGTTGACAGCAGAAGAAGAAGAAGAAGAAGAAGAAGAAGAAGAAGAAGAAGAAGAAGAAGAAGAAGAAGAAGAAGAAGAAGAAGAAGAAGAAGAAGAAGAAGAAGAAGAAGAAGAAGAAGAACCCTGTTGCTGACATTTTGTTCGGGTTGCTTAGAGCTACTGCAGCAAAAACACGCTGCTCAGGTCTGTTATTGTGCATGCCGTGTGAAACAAAAAGAAATGATGTGCGCAACAGCAATCCACCAATTTCTCTTTCTTTATTTTTTGTAGCAGCTGAATCGATTTTAATTGGGGGTTTGTGATTAAATAAATCAAAAGGACAATGAGTGAATCAATAGTGGAATTATTTGTGAACTATTTAAGCTTCAGGTTTTTCTAAACCACAGCCGTCATCATGTCATGTATCTAAATGAACACTAGGTGGCGATGGTGACCAGTTATATTTTCAGCCACAGGTGGGGCGCAATTGAGACGACAAAGTAAAGACTGACAACAGCAACAACAATAAGTTCGAAATTTAAGTTTCACTTGGGCCATTTCAAAAACGTGTACAGCTGGTTTGCAACAGGCAGCTGTTGTTCTGCCGCAAATGTGACCGCAAACCAACTCAAACAACACAACAGAATTTAGAAATATTCTGTACATTTTCTAGATAATGCTGAAATGTTGCAAGTGATACAATTATTAATGCTTATCAAAGCCAACAACGTTTTGTTTTAGTTGATACAGTTTATCTCGAACAGCTTTTGCGTGTTGTGGATGTTTTTTTTTTTTTTTTTTTTTTTTGTCTTTCTGAGATAGAAACTGACTAACAATAATAATAATAATAATAATAATAATAATAATAATGGGTTGTATTTCTGATAACTGACCATAACTGATATCTGACCATGCAAGATGACCTTGGGAACAGCTGGAAACATAAACCACTGACCCATGTGCCCAACATGAATAGCAGTTTAAAACTGCATTCGGAAAATCTGTTAACAGGCGCCCTCTCTGGTAGAAATATGTAATTGCATATATAGTTGCACAAAAGAGCATGATCGAAGTGTGTGGGAATAATCTGATGATTAGTTGACCTCAAAACAGAAACAAGAGCAAGAGAACTGTTTGTTTTTTAACCGTCCATTATATTAATGCACATCGTTCTGGAGGCGGAGCTTCTTTTTGATTGTGTGGCATTAAAAGGTAAAAAGTCAACATTCCTCACCACTCAAAGGACATTTTATTCTTTTTACAGTGTAAGAAAAGAAAGTATTTCAGCAGGCGCGGCAGTGACGGCCCTCTTATTTAAGCACAGCTTGAAGACTTTCTGCTGAATAACAATACGTTTCTCTTTTTGGTGGTTCACATTTAGCTGTCTCCTGAAGATTAAAACAGCGTCCACAGACTGTCCGACTGGGTTACACTCAGCGGCGTGGACACACATATTTCTCCGTTCCATGAATCCGTTTCCTTTGGCCCCGTCCCGTCGCCAGGGCTGTATTTCAAACTCCCACTCACTTGACCTCTGCCGGGGGAAACCCACACAATCTGGTTAATGATGTCACTTTTCCGAGCCTATCAAAACCAATTAGAGCGCGAGGCAAGGACACGTGCGCACAGGGGCAGACGGACACACGTTGACACACATAGCATGTGCACACACGCTATAATTAAGAGAGGGGGCTTGTATAAACAGAGTAATATAATATCTTAAAACCCATTTAGAAGGAGCTCTGAAATAAACCTTCACCTTATTGCATTTGTCAGGTCTTTCAAACTGATTGGTCTGTCTCTCCCCTCAGCCCGCAGACGTTTCTCCTTTTCTCCTTTCTTTGCCGTCTGCACACCGATGAAATATTGTGCAGGAGATGAGTGAAACGCACCGAGGTCACTGAAGGGAGAGAGACAGGGGGATGCGGACGGACGGCTGTGAGGAGGCGGGTCAGGACGGTGGCTCTTTCTCGAAGGTCTCGCGTTCGCCGTACCCGAGGCCGGTGTCGAGTAACGCAGCGCCGCGACCCGACGTTGCATCCGCGTGACAGACTGACAGAAACATTACTTCTCCCCGTCTGCCTTCCGTCTCGTCGAGCACAAATCTCTCGAGCACTCTGCGCTTTTAATGAGAGAGCAAGGAGTACAGGGAGGCGGTGGAGGGGTGTACATACAGAGCAAGATCTGGTGGGATCCAGGCCAACAGAGTCGAGTAACAGGGAGCAATCTATTCAAATCAAGTGAGCATGATATTTGTGGTTGCAGTTTTGGATCACAGAGTCTCCAATTATGCGTGTAATTTTGTAAAAATCTGTCTTTTTCAGCACAAGAGTACAACTCCTCCCTCTATACCCGGAATGTCTGATTAGATCAAAATGCAAAGATCTTTAGTTTGGCGGGTTTAACTTGTTGGAAAAATTAACAGGATAAAACACTCTGGACCGAGGCCTCTGCTTTCCGACTTTGCAAGGAAACAAGAATGTCCATCATGAGAAACGCCTCTATAAATTATTTATTTACTCGGCCAATCAGCATCCTTTGAAGAAAAAGGAGGCCCTTACAGTCAAGGTTTACTTAAGAGAAAAATAGGAAGTTAGTGTTAGATAGTGAATTGTTTATCGGATAACATTTCCTTGTTGAAAGAGGAGCAAAGGACTGAAAAACAGTCTTTCCTTTAGTTTTGACCGGCTCTGGCCAGAGTTCAGTCAAAACAACTGATTGTGGCTCAAAGTGTCAAGTGGATGCTCCGGTTTGGATTCTTGCATTGTTACTGACTGGCTCAACTGGGCGGGAAGAGTTTCAAACTTCAATATGACTGACAGAGAGTTCTGTTTTACTTTTGACAAACTACTCCTTTGGAAATGTTTTCTATGGGCTCTTTTCCAGATGGTTTTGTGAAATGAAAGCCATAATTTGCTCTCTAACAAGTAAAAAATTACAGGCTACAATTAGCAACACCACGGAAGTTAACAAAAAAAAACAAAACATAAAGGTTAAAAGTTGCTTTTTCACTAAACCTGATGGATGAGCTTTTCTGCCAGGTCTTTGCCAAAAAGCAAGTTTTACAGCGTGGCGTTCTGTTCTGAAGAGGAATTTCAAGGTCACGAACGCACACACAGCACTAGGCGTCCCTTTTAGAAACGCGAACGCAGGAAATGGCTCCAGGTTCGTGCACTTGCTCTGGGTGCCTCGCTTGCATCCGGCCAGACGAGGAATGTGGATTTACAGGCCCGTGCAGCCGCGCAGATGTGGAACCAAAGAGCAAGTGTTATGGCGTATCCCCCCGGAGTGTGAGTCCGCCGTCTCCTCTACTCGTCCCCACCCAGTTCTGGCCTTCCCCATGTTTCCCCACATGCTGTGCACTCCCCCTCCCCCCAAACCAGTGGCAGGGGCTGCAGCATCCCTGCTGGGCCCTGCCTGTTTATCTCTTCCGAAGCAGCCATGATTAATGAGACCCTGAACACATCCTCTCTTTCCCCTGGACCTGGGGAGCCCCACAGCTGAGTAAACAGGCCCAGCCACGGTTCTACCCCGCCATGCACGATCCTGGGCCCTGAGTCAGGTCGACGGGGAACCTCGCCTTCACCCCGCTGCAGCCTCCCCGCTGCAGCCCCCCCGCCTCCCCCACGGCAGGTAGAGACTCATGAGATCTGTCAGAGGTTCGCTGCCGACATCCAGATATATCACGATGCCCGACTTGTGTAAGAGATCCAACAAAAAGTCATCTGGGTGTCAGTGGGTGAGGGGGAAAACATCACGTCTCCGTACAGCAACGCTGCCTCAGTGCGTGTCACACACACACACACACACACACACACTGCTTCCTCACGGTCGACCAGCTCATGAGGGAAGCATGCTGCGGCTGCAGATTTATTACTTTCTTGAGTGTCCTGCAGAATGAACGTGATGAAAAAGTTTAAACCTGCCCAGAACATTCTCTTTCACTGGAAAACAGCAAAAGAACTCCATCTCCAACGTCAACGTTGCTATGAGAGGTGTATTTATTGTAGTAGATGGGAGTTGTCATCTGTGCAAGAGTCTCCATTGTCTCATTTATTAATCAACGGTGGGTTACAGAAAAATGTTTTCCTCCAAACAAGCTGCTGCCAGCAAAACGTGTAAGAAAAATATTTATGATGTGTTTCGCATGGTTTTGTCCTTTTATCAATCAATTCACATTGGAATATGTGGCAGGAAAGTGGATAGAAAGACATGATTAAAAAAAAATAAATAAAAACATAAAATAAAGATGCACAGAACACAGACAGAATCAAAAACTTTAATCAGGTGTAGAATATTCACTTCTTGAAAATAAAAGTGTTGGTAAGTATACAAATACAGTATTGTAATATGACAGCGCCGTGTTATTGCAGATTGAGAAATGTAAAAATCCTCATCCTTCAAATCTCACCAAATCCTTGTGGAGATTTGTGTAAAGAGTGCAAATTTTTGGGAGATGAATATCGTCTGCTTATTTGTAAAGATATCCACCTCCAGTGTTGCCAAAATCCTCGCAAAGATTTTCTCTTGGCAGCCGCGCTGGAGATGAATCTACAAATTCTGCTGCTCTGACAGGTCGGCTCATCGAAACAGATACCTGGACATATCTGAGGCATTAGCTTGTGGGCAGAAAACAACATAATCACCAGCAGCATATGGAATTTACAGCGTCTTTATTTCGTCTCCCAGACCTGGCAGTGTACAGAAATACTTTCCACGTCAAACGTAATCTGTCATGACAAATGACTGCCGACTTGTTATTTACCAAGATGAGCCTCCTCCGGTGTCCTGCTGAGCTCCCAGTTTGTTTAGGACTGAATGTGGTGCCAAAACTTTGTTTCTCGTGTCAGCCCAGGGTGTCAAATGTTATGTTCCAGGCACAGCAGGGGAACTCAGTGCTCCAACAACCCATGAAGTGGATTTAACAACTCTAAAAGCCCACCGTTGGCTGCTGCTACACAGGTGATGCGGCTTTTAGGGCGCACTATAAAATAGCAGTTCCTTGACTTTATTTTGGGCCATTTGTCAATCGGCACTTCCTCCATTGGACCTGTTTGTTTTTAGAGTGTAGAAAGTAACACCCTGCAAGCCGCGACACAGTGCGGCAACAGCAGTTGTCACATTTTTCGGTGATCAGTAAACAGCGTAATGCAATCTTAATTCTTGGACAACTGAAGGGATTTTGAGAACACACCTACTGATCTGCCTTTTCAACAAAGAAACACCAGTGACATAGTTGCAATGTGAGCAGAAGTCAAAACACATATGGTTTGCAACAACTGAGATTCTCTCCGAAGAAAATGTAGGTGTGTCGTAGTTCAACTAGAACAAATGTTTTTGAAACTGACTGAAAATGTAAGTACTGCCTCACTGAACATGTACATGCTCCAAAGAAATTCAGTAATGCATTGGAACAATTATCACACCATGTGCATGTGAATGCGTCAGATCAAATTATTAAATATTTTTGACTACTCCCAGTCATCTGATTTTTTTGTGTGCATGCAAACGGGCTCACTGTTGACACATGTTAAAGATGCTATGTGAGAGCCCAGACACAATGTCTGGCCACACACATACAGAAAGGTCAGCCATCTTAGACTGCGAGCAGTGGAACATACAAATTGGACAAAACAAATAAAACAAACACACCTCACACATCGCAGCTATGCTGATTAACAAAGGTAAACAAAATATCAAGGGAGATATAATCTTCAATTCCAACCCATTTCAGTTTTATTTAAATTTATTTAAAAATATGTATATAACGTAATACTGCTTAATTGTTGGAATTAAATGAAATTAAAGGCTAAACACATTACCTATAAAATCAGGACACATAAGCTGTATAGGTAACTGCCATAATGGCCGACTTTACAGCATGTGATTGTGCAAGTGAACGCTTGTCAAGTCTTCGTAAATAAGTGTGTATACAGTTGAAATTTGCCACTTCATAACTTATCCTGGTGTTGTGTAACTAATTTAAGCATTATTATGTTTTCTTCATTCAGTATGGACAAAGTATGAGTCGTTTTTATTGATTTTAGGGGGAAACGTCTTAAAATAGTGACTTCTGCATCAAGTTTGTGAATCTACAATGATGCTGTAAGGAATGAGTCATTGCCAGTCATTGGTGAAAGTCTGTTGGCTTGAAAAAGCTAAAACACTGTTGTATATACAATGTACAGGTTTTAAAATACATGTGATAATCACAACAGAAATATGATGGGGCTGCCAGTGGGTTTGAAACTGCACATACACATCAACCAACAAGACAACCTCTAGAAAGTATAAGACAAGCTTGCCATTTGTCAAAGCTGTTCTCGCTGTGTAGAGCTAAACTGACTTCATTTTGAAAATCCACACGAGATTCCCCTGGTGGGTCTCATTACTGGCAGATGCTGTAGTTTATTCAACAATAGAAGCCTCCCAGAGTGATGAGAGGTGGATGTACCCTCATCATTTACCCCCTGCTTTCTTGTAGATGTTCTGGGGATACAAAATACCAGACACACATGTGTGAGCGTGCACATCCACATGAGTGTGAAGAAATCCCATGGCGGCTAATGCCAGGGCTCAGGCTGAAGGCAAACCAGGAGTGGTTAATGTGTAATGGATACAGTGGTCTCAATCATCGGGGACTTCTTTCCAGTGACAAACTGCCTGCTCCACTGGCTGGTTGGCTGGCTGTTTGGAGGGTGTCTGGTCTGTCTGTCCCCATGTCTACCCATCTGTCTCTGGGCTGGGCTCAGAGAGGTGTGGGGTGAAGGATGGGGAGACGGGCAGATGTGCCGCCATTAGGTGGTGACATGGGTGAGAGGCTGAGAACTTGTGGGAACACTGCAGAGGAGCCAACATGAAAGGACCTCTAGACCCTTTCTAAGGGTACATCAAGAGCATTTTGCTAGGCAGGTTAGGGATTCAGTTGTGACAGTTTTTTTTGTTCGTTTCCTGCACTGCATGAAAAGTATTTGTTTTGACTTTTGTTGCAACAAGGAATTTATAAAAATATTTTTTGTTGGTTTTTTTTTTTTTTTTAGGATAAAAATACTTTTTTTCAATAGCTTCCATCCAGTGACAAAGGGACCTGAAATATCTCCTCAAATCGTCCCTCATTTGTTCAGCTGGTGTTGCTTACCACTGCTTCTGCAAAAGGCCGTTATATGACATAACTATCTCAATAAATCACATTAAATCATTTCTTTGAAACTCATGGTGTTGTTGTTTTTTATTTCAAGAGGAAATTTTGTCTACTAAAAACACATTCTACGTTTTATGGAAATTCACTATAAACTTCACAAAGTCGAATCTTGTTAGATCTTAGCGCACCCTTATTTCCACAAAAATATTTTTTTGTGCAAAATGAGCCATTTGTGAAACTGGTTGCAGACTCAGAAACTGTCTCTCTTCCTATACATTTTAGCCAATCGCATAATTTTTAAAATATTTTTATTGATTTTTTTTTTCTAAAAATCCATATCATGTGACAGAGTGAATCTTCAAACTGAGCGGATGCGGTGGACGCAGCGCTGGAGGTGGCAGTGGGAACCAGCTGCGCTGAGGTTAGACGTGAGTGAGCTCTGAGCTGAAGATCCCGTTTCAGAAGTAAATGGTGTGTGATGGTGTTCGGGGGCCATGTGCAACGTGCACGTTTGTGGTCGCAGGTAGTTTGTGCATCCATATGTGCATGTGTTTAGTGTCCTTGTGTGTGTGTGTGTGTGTGTGTGTGTGTGTGTGTGTGTGTGTAGGGATGTGCCTGTATTGTTCTACGCGTGGTCATGCGTGTGTCTGGACTCTGGAACTCTCCCATCCCCCCATCCTTAACTCAGGAGGCCTGCACTGTTTGCTGGAAACGCTCCTGACGCTCTTCCTCCCCCCGTCTCCTCTCGTGGCCCCGCCCCCTAAATCGGCCTGGGAGAACACAAACAGAGGTGCTGCCTTCGTGAGGCACAAATCCCCGCTTCCTCTGAAACTTCCAGCGCCGCTTTTTTCCTGTCCAAATTCCACAGCCATTAAACTTTCCTGGCAGGCATTCAGAAAACAACTCAGAAGAGACGAGGATGAAGGCGGTGGGAGGATGGGGGCGATGAGGGGGCACTGCCGCCCTCCCCTCTCCCCCCTCGTTCCTGCGCCTCTGGATGTCACAGATCTGTGCTCCTGCCGGCTCCCTTAAATAAAGATCTGACTTCATTGTTGTTTTCCTTGCCGATCAGGTTTCCTCAAAACTGTCTGCTCGTTTTCGCAAAGGGTCAAGACAAGGTGTTGCCCCCCCACCTCTTCCCCGACCCCACACTCATCCACTCACAGAGCAGGATGATATAAACCATTTCCAGATTAGTCCAAGGTAAATATGTAAGTTCAGAGGCTTTATTGCCGCTGGAGCTTCGGTTCACCAGCGGTAGTTCCACAACACAAACAACATGGCCCCCCCACCCAGCGGGACAGCTGAGGGAGAGGTGCCGCTACCGTCCTGGACTGCGTCTCACTTTCTCACTTTTCTGCAAGATCGTCTCCAAGGGAAATTACACAGTGCTTAAGTGACTTTATGGTCACTGGCAGTCACAGCTGCTGTTTGTGGAATATTCAAAAATAAGGAAACTGGCCAACACTGGGCACATATAAAATGACTTTTATTGACATAACTGCCATATGTTCACATTGCATTACGGTATTTCCTGCAAGAACCACAGCCCGCTGTGAAAGCAAAATAGCTTAATTTGCATCTCAAACCACAGAACTGTCGGATGATGGATGAAAAATGTCTCCAAGAGAGTGTCTCCAAGTCACAAATCACCATATTGTGTTTGTCGAGTTTTTAAGTGAATGCACTGATGCTGGCACTGCCCAAAGCTGAGTGATCGGTGAGCACAGACTGTGGTGGGGCTTTAGTGAGAGTTGATACGATTAAAGTTGTTTCTCTGCTTCACCTTTGCATTTTCTTTCTTTTTCTTTTTATTCTGTCATAGCTTAGCAACCATTCCTATCAGCAAACTACTGAACTGATTTTTAACATCCACCAGAAAACACGTGTAGATGCGGCAGCTGTAAATGTGATTGCTGAAAACCAGTTATAGACCTACCGACTGGAGGGAGGAAAGGTCTAATTTGGGCAGAAAAGGAAAGAACAAGCTACATTTTCCTGCAACCTCTCCAACAGCACACTTACTATAACCAACTGTAGACATGTGGGCCTTTGTATTGAGTCTTTGATTTACCCCTCGGTCACTTTCCCCAGGTTGTGGCTTCTTAATCAAATTTAATTTAGATCGGGCAGCCAAACAGCTGCTCAGATTTGTAAAACCAAGAGATAGGATAGAGGAATAAAGCATTGTTTGACAGAGACAGGGTCAGCGTGCAAGATTTGGGGTTCTGTGGAGAGATAGCGAGCCTCCCAAACCAACCAGAATAAATGAGAACAATGTGGGCCGCCTTGTGTGCGCCGGAGAAACAGACAGTGCGTGAGAGGCAGTGGAGCAGCGCGAGAACAGGGAATTAAGGCTCTCGTCAACCAGGAGCGGGATTGACAGGAGAACGGAGGAGAAGAAAGTTTGAGACACCTGCGGCGGAAGATCTCCTCCACACACTGTTAGGGGAGAGAAAGGGGTCAGGCCAGGGGGCGCATGAGGAGGGCGGGGGGGTGGGTGGGTTGGGACAACAGAGCCATGTGGCCGGGCCGCCCCGGTCCACACTGGGCCGGCGCTGCTGCGAACAGCCGCACTGTAATAACTCAGGGACCGCGGGGCTGAAAGGCGATAGCCTGGCAGGAATTGTTTTACAGCCAGAGCAGCCGTCACGAGACTTCCCCCGCAGACGGAGGCTAACTCCAGTGTAATCGGTGTAAGGCTAGCTTTCCTGTCGGCCAGTGTTTGTGTGCACAGACCCGTGGCAGGTCGGCCCGTCGGAAAACTGGACGGATGAACTGGATGAAACTGGATAGCGCGGGCGTTATGAAGGGCTGGTGATGATGATGTATCGCAGCGAGGCGGCACTTCTGGCCCGCCGGCTCCACCAGGTGCCGCGCCGAGGGGAGGGGCTTTGAGGGGAACCTCCGTGAGAGTTCCGGTCGGCTGTGGAACAGGATTAAGAGGGGAAAGGATACAGGCCGCTGGTCGTGTACCAGCTGGGCGCCGAGTTCGTAGCAGGCCTTTGGTTTGTTTGCCACTCTATTTGATGTGGTGTTAAATCGCCGTTGCAATCGGCCAGTCTGACAGTAGGAAGTGTTGAGACCTGCGAAGATTAATTCAAAGCTGCGACTACAAAATGTACATACATTCTCAGAGACTTCCTCGGATGGATTTCTTCTTTTGTCCCAAAACACATTTTCTTCAAGGCTATCAATGTGTGGCAGCCTTGTCACCCCGACAAACCGAGAATGTTCTGAGATTACGGTGCAAGGAAAACGGTTGTCTGGGCCACAGTCTCAGGGGAGAAAGCATGAGAACTGTGTGTTTATTAGAATTTGGATTGATATAGATTGTTCTGCGGAATAGCTTGCATTTTAGTTGATAAACATAATACACACAATTGAGGTCACTGGCATTAAGTACAGAAGCCATCGCACAAACTCAGGTTCTTACTAGGTTATTTTATCCAACTTACGCTGCAGCCTGTGTTCTTAGTCTGAGATCTTAGTATCAGTATAGTATCACAAAGGCAGGCAGTCTCTTTCCAGCCAACACGCTTCTGACAGCATACGCAAAGGACAGTGTCACTCTCTTATATAGATGCCTTTTTCAAATGGATCAAAATGCAAGCACAAGTTGAGATGATTCTCACGTGAACTGGTGACTGGTCGTAAATTTTTATTTTGACATGTTTGTGTGAGTGCTGGGCCTCGCTGATTCCTTGTGAATGGATCTGTTTGGACAAGTCAACACTGACCCGTGGCCACAGATGGCGGCAGCAATGACTCGTGTTGCTGTCAGCAGGGAGGCAGTCATCCTCACCCAGAGTAAACAATCAGACAAACAAGGTGCAATCCCAGAACTGTTTAGGTTAGGGCTCAGATAGCCTGTTGATTGGCATAACAACCTGTCAGTTTACCAGGACTAGAATCACATCATGTGTCGAGGGCTGTTACTTCCAGTGAATGCAGTAACTTCCGTTAAAGATTGCATGTGATAAAAACATAAAAACCCTTAATACGACCACTGCAATCAGGGAGCATACTTATAGTACAATGAAGCACAAGGCAAAATACAAAAAATCTTTCCCACAACGCAATTTATTTTGGTGAAAATGTTAATAGAAATTGTAGGACTGATCAAGAACAATAAATTATAAATTAAAGACAAAGCAAAACTACTGGGCCCACACTTCAGTTTCGCTGCCAGCGAACACAGCACACAAGCAGAACATGGAGTTTGTGGTGGTGGCTAACAGTTTATCTTCTTGAAACAGCAGTTGTACGTTAACAATAGTCTTACAGCTGAAGTTGCTTGAGGTCACAATACGTTCACTCCCAGTCCTCATACATGTTCTCAAATATTGCCATGGTCGACTATTCTCCAGTTGCCCGCCGGCCGAGTCAAGACCATCTGCCTTCTGTTGCCCACCGGGTCGGCGGTCCATCGCATCCATGTGGCTGAACAAACCTCCAACATTTTTTCTGTTTGTTTCTCTCAGACTGTTGTGGTCATTGATGCTCGGCGGTCGCTCGGCATTTTTTTTAAATTTCTCCCAACACTGTTTTGCTGTACTGTGACCACCAGCAGCGAAACCAGGAAGACCTTTTCATCGCGTGTCGCTCAGTCAAGCGCTCTTTGAGCTTTTTCTTCAGCCACCGAGAACAAAAACTTTCTGCTGTTCTTTGTCCGCCCATGACATAGTTTCATAATTGTTTCAGTTTTTTACTTGTGAAAATGTAAAAATCCACATGCAGGGCATTTAAAAATGGCGGTTTTAGTTTTCATAAAAAACTCCCATCTGGCTTTCGTCAAAACTCTTACCCAATCAGTGCCCTGCTCGTTGCTTTACGTCACCATATTGGTAGCGTTTCGGCCCGCTTGGATCCCCAAAGAAGCAGGGACCAAAATGGTAACAGTTGGAACGGTGTAGGCGCCAGTGGAAACGCCTACAAACTGAACCAAGGCACGCCCATGGAAACATGCCTTTAGACTCTAAAGGTTCAAAATTTTGAGGATGAATCAAAATAGTTCACACTTATTTATATTTGTGCCCAAAGCTACCTTTTTACTACTAGAGGTAAGAAATGTGTACTTGACCATAAAAAAAAAATCTTCCTTTTACTATTACTCCCATACTATACATCCTGCATCTGTACAGAGGGTTGATTAAACTTTTGTGAAAGTGACTGGACAGACTATGGTGTCATCCTTTTCACTGGATTACCTCCATTTGGTTTAGAAATACACACTGCCATACATACAGACATTTTTGCAATATATACTGTACTGTACTATTTTTCTATTGGCTCACTATTTGTCTGCTGTAATCAATGAATGATTATAAGCATTAACAATCAAATCAACCTACTACTGTCTTAGCATTGACTTAACTCTGAACAGGGATATTCCCACTGGAAGGCATGTTGTTGCTGATTGGAAAGATTTCTCCCACAAGTCCTGCCCATTGAACTTCTCTTGGGAGAATCTGAGGGTTTTGACTCTCACTGAAATTGGAGGGTGTGGAGGCTACCAGCAGCATACAGTGACCCTGGGCAGCCAACAATGGCCACACACACGCATATTGTTATGCTTTGGCCCCTTGTTGCACCCCTCCCCCTTCTCTCCTCCACTGATGGATTGCTTTCCTCACTCTCCGTGCTTGGCGTGTGCTGTGGCCTCACAGGACTCCAGACAACCGCTGGGAACTGCACTGTTTTCCCTCTCCCCGACTCCGAACCTCCAGACAGTCAGCGACTTCACTCACGAGCTGCCTTCTTTTCTTGACTTTCAACCATATTGGGTATCCTGTTTTGTTTTTACCACGGCAGATGAGACGGGTCTTTGGGGTTTAGATTTTGCTTTTGAATCTGCTTCCACTCAGTGGAGAAAAAAAATACAATCTAATGCTGGTGCTTGTGGTTCCCATTAAAGACGTGAAGGAAGCAGACCCATGTAACAAGATGGGTATAGAGTAACTGGCTTCCGTCTTGCTAAACGTCCAACACAAACCTTGTTGGATTTTGCCCGCATGCTGTGCCGACGAACTGAATAATAACGTCTAGGAATAAAGTAACGTAACCATGCGGATATATACCCATGTGCTGGTGCCAATTTGCCAACGCAATAAGACCCTTTTCTGCCTGTGTGGGGGCTGAAGAGCTGGTTCTTACTTTCAGGGAGGTGAAGGTGTCACAGGAAGTCAGATTGCTATCCACTGGGTGCGCAAGAGGTCTGCAGCTGGATAACAGCGACTCTCAGAGGATTAATCCCCATGGATTTGAGTGGGATTTTCTACACTCAGTGTGCCGACATAAACCTGCATACAAGTGCCTACATTTGGCATAGACTAAGGCCTGTTTGAACAGACGGATACGAGTCGTTCTTGCAGCCGTGAAAAACCAGGAGCATGCATCCTGAGGTCAGCCCAGGCATAACACAGTACAGCAAATCCTTGCCCATTCTTTGAGCATGTCGTTGTAATAGATTGAATAATGACACTACAAAAGTCTGCGGCCAGACTACCAGCTCTGCTATGTTGCATCTGGTGTGTCGACATGTTGGCAAGTATTTGCTGCAACCAATTTAGACATATGTTTAATGTTGCTGGGCTTATGTCTGAATTTTTAGTGAGCGCAAATCAAATTACTAAATAGCAACATACTATATATACTTGCATTTACATAGGAAGCTAGATTTATTAAAACAAAACTAAGTAAAACTGTATTGGACCCATAATACTGCCTTGAGGTACCTCATTAAAACTCAGTTTAATTAACTTACTGCCAAGGGTATAAAAATAAATGCAATCCAAATTGTTCAGTTTTATTTAAATCTATTATAGTAATACATGATAAAAAAAAAAAAAGAACTTGAAGAATGACAACACAACAAAAGTTTGAAGTCATACTTTTTTTTGAGGAGAGACTTACTTAAGGCATGTAAGTGAGCGCTTTAAGATTTGCTAATTGTGAACATTCAAATTACAGTCCCAGTATTTTTGGATGTCAACATGCTTCTCATTTTATTCAAATCTGACGGTCATGCCACTAATGGTGCTGCTATTTTGGGTTGCTCTATAGTTTGCAGGAGACACCTAATTTTCCCCCAGACTCAGACCAGACTCACCACAATGATTGCCCCTTCTTCCTTGTGCATGAGCATGCATGTGAACAGGAAGCTATTGGTTACTGTTGATATATTCCTATCACGCATGATTTTCACACTCGTGGATGAGCGCCTGAGAAGGACGAAGGGGCTGGAGGAGTTGTGGGCGGGTGCAAATCATTCTGACATCATCACCGCCCGCCGTCTCATTCTCTTCCAGTGCCCCAGCACTGACAGGTCCTCTATTGTTCCAGCCTTGCGTGGGTTCCCAAGGTTCCCATGTGTTAGAAATCATCCACCCACGTGCTGCAGCAGACGGAGGCTCCAGACTATGAAACCATATACTGAGAGTCTGTGGGCTGCAGGACGGTGCCTGATGAAAGACAGTGTGACTGCAGAGAGAATAACAAACGCCAGGCTCCTGGACACCATACGTTTTGCACACACACACACACACGCATGAACTCACACGCACACGCAAATATCTGCAGATATGCGTTGCCAGCAAACACACCCACACAGATATCCACACACGCACACACAAGGCACACAAACACATTGTCATGCAACGGCCTTACTCAGCCCCAGGGCTCAAGGGCCAATGGGAGTTGGAGTGTGGGTGGAGGAGAGGGTGGTGGGACAGATGGATGGATGGTGGACGTCTGGATGGATGAGGAGATTTAAAGAACTGCGCTTCACGAGGCTCTGAGCCCACTTCTGGTTCTGCTCAAAGCTGGTTTGGACACAGGCCAGGTCCAGTGCGCTGGCACAGGTGAACGCAGTCACACTCTTGGCTCCCAGTCGCCCCACAGATCATTAAAAATCCAGTGAGAAGAGAAGCGGGTAGTCTGTACATTTTCAAGTTGGAGCTGGAGCCCACTGTGTGGCTTGCATCTGCCTCTCCCGAAATTGTCTGCTGACCTGGATGAAATACTGTTTGCAAATATTTGTGTAGATTCTGCCAAGGGCGCCAGATGGTTGGGAAATGTTACATTTGAGAGTGAGTGCAGCTTTAGCATGTGGTCACCGACACACAAGTAACTGATACTAACAGATGTGTTATGTGACTGAGGACCAAAATTTGTTTTCAGATTGATTTGGAACCACTTTTACTTTTCACAACAGTGTGGTGAACAGACTAAACGCAATTTTCAATTCTTAAATTCTGCTCTCACATTTTAGACTTTAGAAATAAAATCCTACAAATGAGTTAAGACACATACAAATAAGACTTACGAGCTTAAAAAGGAGACAACCTAACTGCTGATGAATGCTAAAAGCTTACAGCTGTGTGCAAGCTTCTGCAACTCGTGCTCATACAGATGCAAACTTGGAAGAAACAACCTTAATGTGTAGTACAATTTTGTAACATCTGTTTTTCAAATTTAGTGTGAAGGTAAACAACATCCAGCGAGACATGGATACAAATTATTAAGGTTATTTGGGAGGGTATGGCGCACTGAATTTAGTGTACGGTAATTCCAATATTCTTAAAACATTTGTGAATCTGGTACCTCCAACTTTTCCAAACTGGTCTCATGTCTGAACCATATTTACTATACATGGAAACTCTGTTTCACTTCAAACACTTCACCCAGTTTGAGCACGAGCTCTGAACTCCTGGTGGCGCTGACATCATGCCCTTTTTGATGTCATTACCTCATAAAGGTGGCCTAATTATTAGGCCACAGTCATGGTTTTTATAGCAACACCTGTAGTTGAAAATCTGTGCCATCTTGAGCCTAAAACTTTTTTTTTTCCTCTTCTGGAAACCCAAACCCCTGGAATTTATTGGGGGCAGTAAACGTGAGGCTGATGGTTGGTAACCTGGACATTTACTGATCAGCCCATGAGTGTTAAACTCTATGATTTCATGCCAAGGCTAAAAGCTATTTTAAAGCTGTACCCATAATCTGAGAGAAGATGGACATTGTCAGAAATCGGATGCCTCATTCTTACAAATAAAAGTATTAATAAGTAAATAAATGAATGAATAAATGTTTTAGCAAAACATGTGAAAGCCAATTGGAACTTGCACTTTTTTAATTTGATTTCATGAAGATCTTTGAGGATTGTAGGCTGGTTACAATGCACACTGACCCACACAGATGCAGAAGAGGCCAGACACATGATGGAGGCTCGTCCATGTTTTGGCTTTTCTGGCTGCCTTGACAGCTTTCCAACAGTGAGCTGATCCCAGTGAACTCTGGTGGCCTTGGTGTTGATGGATGATCTCTGTGCTCCCTGATGCCATCGCCTCCTGGGCCATTTCCCCCAGTGGTCTTCAGGCCAGGGCGACTGGGTCCAGTCACAATGGCTCAGTCAGGTTTTTGTATGACAGAGAACCTTGTTAGCTCCTTCAGAGAGCTCAATGTTCTTTTTGTAAAATTAGTTTACTGTGAGGACAAAGTCCAGCGTTTTGCTGAAAGGCTTATGATTTTTTAGATTGATTTGAATTATATGTCTACTTTGTAACCTTTACATGTCCCACTGTGACATTAACTATACTGGAATTTCACACTCCCACTGTTGCGTGGTCTTTAGTCTCCTTTTCCAGTTGCCAACTTTTGGAAAAATAGAATGGATTTGTTTTTTTTTAAATGGTGCACACTAGACAGAAAGCAGAAATATACACTTAACTATGGGACAGTACACTATATACAAACCCTTGTAGCTTGTAGGGTGTGGCAATTATGCAAGAAATATAGAGTGGATGCAATAGAAACTAATTGTTTATACTGTTGTTCTCCAGCAAGATTTTGTCCACCTGCAAATGTATGTTGTAGAAGCTACTGCGTCCCCCTAGCACTAGTAGATTTTTTTTGCTTAACATCAATGGCGGAACTGACAACTTCCACTCTAAAGCATCATTTTTTTTTCTACGCATCACTATTTTCTATTTCTTGTTTTGGTGACGTCCACAAATCTATCAATGAGGTCTAACTCTGAGGTCATCTGGTGAACAAGGCCTGCTATGTTACCTTCCCGCTATGAACTGTGTCTTTGAGCGGTTCCCTGCATGATGGTGTGCAGAGCCATTGAAACAATTGCTGTGGTTCCTGGTTCGTCACCAGGTAGGGTGCAGCAGGTCAGGGGTACCAAGCAGGGGAACTGCAGGACCAAAGTCCCGTGGCTTGTCGGTTCTCTTGCATCTTCTGCGGACCAGTCCGAAGGAGGCTTTGTAGGAAGTCTCAGATAATTTAACGTTGTGCAGCTCCTTAGCTCTGGCCTGTCCTGACAGATTGTGCAATGGAAACTGAGGATTTACGGTTCCAGCAGGAGTCACTAATCACCAGAGGCGAGCAGCTTGGGGGAGGAAGGACCAGAAGAGGTGCTTTTGCATGATCGTCCAGCCCCGACTCCCACTCATCGACTTCCTCGCCAGGCTTCCTCGCTTACCCGCAGGTACGCAGACCTTAACGCAGGCACGAGATGCACACACACGCAAACACGCTCTCACACGCATGACACGCATGCTAAACACACGCTCCTTGTGCACCTCCTTCAGCACAACGGCCGTCTTGGGAGGATGTGTGCAAGAGATCACATACTTCCTCCTCCCTTTCTTGCCGTTTGGTGGGTTTCTGTCGCACATATGTCCGAGGCTGAAAACACACCCACAAGACGGAGGGGCAGAGAGAAATGGATTCGCAGGTGGCCTAAAACAACAATGAGGATGAAAAGAAAGAGAGGATGTGCATCCACGTCTTGCAGGCTGCTCTGCGAGTGCGTGGATGAAAGATTGGTGAACGGAGGACAGGAAGACAGGGGAACGGTCTCGCTCGGCGAAGTCTCTCATGGGTCCGTTTGTACATGACAAAAGCCAGTGTGTGCTTATCTTGGCAAAGTGAGACAAACGTGTGCATGATTCTTGCTGTCAGATTTAAAGCAAAGAGGATCAACAGCAGACGGCTTTTCTGTCGAACTTCACCAAGTCTGTCGCAGACAATAACGCACCACGTTGTCAGTCCTCCTCTTGGCCAAAGTCAAAGGTAGACATGATGCATTCACATGGACACGCTAGCATCCCCTACTGATACCTGGTGTTAGCCCAAGTTTCCACATAAAATGTTTAGTGCAACGAAATGGCTGTGCGGAGAAAATTCCACTGCTTCTGCTGTGATCCGTCTCTGAAGTGTCAAACAAGTGTTACAGCACTCTGCTGCACTCCTGACACGCTCTGAGTAAATTCTGAGGTGCTGTCACTCTCAGTTCCAAACTTTTGTGATCAGACTGCCCCAAACAGGAAGTCAAATGTACACAACATTCAGTAGTAATAGCCCAAGCTTTTGATTGTAAGTAAAGACAGTCACAAAGTTTTGATCCACACAGTAAACAGCAGCACTTCTAATTTAGCACTAAAAGATGGACAGGATTCATGGAAAATGAGAATGTCCATTTAAATTTAAAGTTAATGCGCATAATGGGAAATGGTATCCAGTATGAAGAATAGATCTCAATGTCCTAATTAATTTTCAGCTTCTTCTGATACCAAAGGTTGTTTGTATCAGTGTTTTTGGTCATTCCAACTTGAAAATACCTATGATGGAAACTACAGGTACATGTGAAACAATGGGGAAAAAAATGCAGACTGACTCATGTCTCATCCATGAGAGGAACATCACTTCAATTCATGTTGGAAAAAATTCACAAAATGAGGAACCTGATGACCTGCCCACGCTGCCAACTTTTGTTTTGTTACCAAACTTAAATCCCTCATTCAGTTCATTAAAAACCTCTCCCAGAGATTTTCAAAAGCTCAATTAACATTTGCCACATATGTAATGGAAACATGGCTTCTATCTGCGTCTTTCCACATAAAATCTGGTGGAAAGGCCCTTTGATGTGAACAACTTGCTGCCGTCCCAGAAGCCGACGGTAACAGCGTGCAGATGGGTGTCAGGCTGCAGAGGGCAGGGCCCAGTAGGAGAAGAGCGTGCTTTCATTTCTGTGCTCGCCTCTCGTCGGGCTGACCTTCACACCTCCGGCGATCCATCAAGAGGTTTCCCGCCAAGAGTCAAGAGCGAAAACCACCGGCTTTTCAAAATAAACGCAGTGCCGGGGTGAAGTGCTCAACAACATGAACTGTAGATGGACTGAGGCCACACTTGCCCCACGTCAATGCCTCACATTCCACCTTTTATTTGCAACACAGTTAGAGCAATTGAAGCCACGGATTGAACTTCCTTTAACCTTTTCTGTGTTTTGAATGCAAAATTTACAAGTTAAACTTACAAGCCACAGAAATTTAAACATACCAGCCAGTCCAGTGTCGCACATTCTTTTCTTCCATAAAATTGGAAATTGGAGGCTTATCTAAAATTGTAACTTTGTAAGGCTGTGAAATGTTAAACAATAAAATCCTGAAATGTAATTTTAATTTTTTTTTTTTTTAAATTGACATTGGAAATATAAAGGAGAATGTAGCAACTTAAATTCCATTAACAAAAAGGCATTCTGGATTTTGTTTCAAATTAATTTGATAAGTTCTTGTTTCTTTTCTATATGTATTACATAGCTGTTATCATGGTGTGACTTATTTATCTAGAATTGTAGCGTCTGAACAAGAATAATAAATGAATCTACTGGGCCCTGCAATAATTGTGATAATGACACAATTGCTTGCACTGCATTGTTTCCTTAATTTGCTTCTAAAAACCCTTAAGATATAACTTTAAGAATGTCATATTTTGGTATATTGTGTTATTTCGATAATGAAGAAAATACACATACTGACATATTAAAACAGGGTTGGAATCAGAACCATCATATGGTGCAATATTTTTTAAAATACTTGGATCCTAACAGGACGTCTGGACATGTAGCTGTTCACATTTTACCGCGCCAAGCCTTGGTCCTCAAACGCAACATTTTGACGTCAATCACTCAAAAATAAATTGCTTGGTTGAATATTCTTTCCTCTGAGTGGCAAATCCCTCTGATTTAGGAATACTGCAGCTGAGGGTGAAGTCAGCGGCTGCTTTGAAGATCTGACAAATGCTTTCTTATGGCTTTGCCCGCAGAGGCGTTCGCATCCAAAGACAGTGCAGTTATTTCAAGAATGTTCTCTGCTTTTACAATCAAAGATGACGAGTAGCTCGCCAGGACTCACCATGTCCTAAATCTCTTCGGCGATCGTTGCCGACGCCTCCACCGTCATCTGGGGACCGCTGGTCGACGTCTCCTGCAAGTCGTGCAAAACAAGAACACGGTGTTCGAGGCTACTGGCAGGGCGAGAGACGTGAAAGCGAATCCTCCAAATTTTCTCACTCCTCGGGTGTTTTGGCTCACTCCGACATCCCGCAATCACAACACTGCCAATTAAATCTAATCCACAAATTTGACCGCCCCTGTGGCTAGAGAAGGAACCTCTACGGTGCAGGAGCGGCATTCCAGCTTCATGAGTTTACGCTGCTGATATTAATACTATCATTACAATTGGACATGGTTTATTTTGACTACTATTACCACTAATACAATAATAAAGCCTAATAGGGGTTGAGTGCGGCGACGGCGGTGGTGGCGGGAGGGGAGGCGGCCACGGGATCCACTTGGAGTTTTTCCACCCCCAGCAGCTGCAGCAGGGGCCCGCCGGGGTCAGACGTACAGTAACACTTGACCTGGACTCAGTGTGTGCGTGGAACAACCATCCCACCCTCCCGCCAGCTCCGGTCCCTGCAGACCAGCAGAAAGGGCAGTAACCTCTGAGGGCTTTGTTTGGTTGGCCGGAGTCTGAGCATAGGCCCACCATTGTAAGTCTGGGGGCTCGGGCTCTTGTTTTCTTTGGGAAGCAGGAAATTGGATGACTGGCTACCTGCTACAACAACATCCTGTACTTGAGAAGCCGTCTTTTCACCCATACCCACCTATTATTTCCCTTTTCCATCATACGCAAGTGGTCAGCCAGCAGACCGACTCTCTATTTCTTTCCTCGGGGTCCTTGGGGCCCCTGTGCGTGGGTTTTGACCAGGTTCCACTCAGGTTGAGATCAAATTGGCCCCAACCAGATGCTTCCGTTAAAAATAATGTGTGGGGGCCAAATACTTTCGTTTTTTTTTATTTTTTGGTGGAGCACGGCACCACCTTGTCAGGTTAATGGCCCTTTGTGCTCAGTGATGCTTTGCACAAATGAACTCCAACAATCACACACGCAGATGTACTTAAGGCGCTGTCAGTGCTTGTCAGGTCAGCGCACAGCGATCGGGTTGATCTGCACCGGGTCTGAACGAGACCACTCGCCTTTATGAAAACATCCTAAGGGATTACGGTGCGACAGAAAAGGTCCAGGTGGGCGTTATTAAGAGCCGATTGCGATCTGACAGAGGGGATATCCGACCTCCATGAGAGATGTTAATGAAGATAATTGTAAAATTCATCAGAGTGACTTTAGGGTGATAGACACTTTGTGGCCCTTGAAGCCTCAGACAGTCTATGCAATTTTAGCTTTTTTTTTTTTTTTTTTGCAAATGTCAGCATCTCTCGAATTATTTGGGTACCACATTCAGTTTGGAACAGGTCCACTTTGAGGATTGTACACTGAACAAATCTCATTTCTCAAGTGATGTCACAAGAGCACTGGAGCAAAAACAAGTTATGAAATAAATAAATAAAAACAGCCAAGTTTTCAGGAAATTTGTGTGTGTTGTAAAAACTGAGAAGAAGAGGAAAAGAAGAAGTGGACGATGGCTGTAATTAAGTGGAGTCAGGTACCTCCACAACACTTGGCTTGGTAGACAGTGATTTATTTTATGATTATAGAACGGATGAGGAAAATTAATTAATATATTTGTATGCTCTGTTTTAATTGTTAGTGCCTGTCTTTACTAGATGGACAAATGTGTCTCATAAATAAATAGAAAAAATTATTAGATTATTACAACCACTTGACTTGTTTGGCACCTAATTGTATTCATTTATTTATTTCAAACCATATCTTAAAACAAATATTAAATATAATGGAATTTCACTGGATTATTTCATTAAATATCCAGTGCAGGCAATATTCTCAGGTCTGTCGTTTGAGTGTGGAAGACACTCAACGTCCCAGAACAATAAATCTAACGTGCCCATTCAAAGGCAATGCGTTTAGGAAGTACAGAATGGTGTGCAGTAGTGTACGCTGAGTGACAAAGGAGTCCCTGATCGTCACTTAACACATGGAGTGAAGCTAAGTAAGCTAACATCCACAAGTTGCACAGTGACTGACTATGCACTGTTATACATCAGGTCTTTCTTTCTAATAATGCATACCACCTCTGAATGTTTTGGTGGAATACACCATCGGACTGTGCAAGTCAAGTTTCACCACTTGTTGCTACAGCCCGCAAAAGTGTGCTAATACACCCAGGTGTGTAGCTGTAGTTGACACAAATGCAGTCCTGTTTGTGTATCAGAGTGGATATCTTGTTATTTTGTTTGTTGCAATCTCTGTTGTCCCATGTTGTATCTCTACCTTATAGCTAGTCTCCACAAGCTAGCTAGATGGTACTTAATTATTTTTCCTGTTTAATGTTTTTAAGTTCTTCTGAATATAGTTCAAAAACTTAAAAAAACAAAAAAAAAAACATTTTTAAACAAAGCAAAAGCCAAAATTACAAGAAAAATAATTAATAATTAATAATTACATCAGAAGCTTTTCATGATTTCTCAAAAATGACTCCGGGAGTGATCTATTACAAAAAAGCAAAGAGTTGGTATGATTTTGCAGCTCATGATTTATTTAATCAGCTGAACAAGGTAACATCTGCTTTTTTTAACAATACTATTCATTATTTATAAAAAAGAAATAGAAAAAATATTGATAGAGACAAAAAAAAACCACAATATTAAAAAAAGAAATAATACAAAAAATAAAGACAAGATTTGGAGGCACTTATTTGGCTACACTTGAGCAGTGGATTTTCCCAGTGATCCTGTGGTCAAGCGTGAAAGACCAGGCTGTGATTGTGTTCCTTCAGCTAAAAGGGGAATATTTCCCAAAACAATCACATTCTGGTGCGACATGCTGTCACTGGCCTTAAAGCTGGAGTCCGGATGTTGTCATCAATCTACAACACCCTGTGGGTATCTCTCTCAGGATTCATGACAGTCACTGCAAATGGTATCACACAGTATCTACCAGCGGTGGAAAGTTCTTCATGGACATCGTCGATCTATTTACAAAAGCCGAGGAGATACTACTTTCTTGCAAGTGGGGAATGGCCAACCCATTCCTTCTTGCAATTTTTTTTTTTTTTAAGTTTGTGCTGTTGTCCAGCTAAACCCCAGTCCAAGCCTTGTTAGCATTTCCTCATCATCATCCATTGTGTTTCACTCAGAGCTGGGTGAGGCAGCTGAGTCCACGTCATCGTTTTCCAAGTCGTTGGGCGAAGATGACTGTCCGCCCTTAACTCGCTTCCACTTCATCCTCCTGTTCTGAAACCACACTTTGACCTGGAGTGGAGACAGGACATGTAATTAGAACATGCAAATGATGCTAATCAAGTCAAATTAAAAATGTAACCTTGATATTGGTGAGCGGCAAATTTGACGAATTTTACAAGGTGTCATCTGCATACGGCAAAATGCGAAAATTTGTGCAATTTACAAATGTGTGTCTGCTCTGCTTTACTGGTGACTAATTAACTAATCTATCAATTTAGCTTAATATATGCTAGAAAAATTTTCTAAAAAAAATTATAACAGCTTTTTGCAAAATAATGTCCACAATAATGCTGGCCTACCACAGTATGCACACTTCAAATAACTCCAAATAGAATCTTACTGCCTTTTATTTCACTTAGTGTGAACCTGTAACTCTATTCCTCTTGCTTTTCCATTTTTCTTTTTTGATTCCTCTAGACGAAAAATTTACAACATGGTCAGCAGAATCACAGACAAATAATCCATCCCAAATCTCCCACTGCACCATATAAATTGTCTCTGTTTTGCCTCGCTAGGAGCTCTGCTTGTCAGCCGCTGGCTCCAAAAAATCTCCACAAAGGCCGGCAGAGAGTATCGTATGGACAGCAGGTCAAAGGAGTCAACTATCAGGATGTGGGCCTACACAGGAAGTACTCCTGTGCAGTCTGGATTGTCCTCGTCGGTGTCACTGCAGAGTGCTTATATGACGATGGTATCACGCTTTAGGTGTTGGGCAAAGAGTAGTGGCATAAACAAAAAGCACAGACGACCGGCACGCTCAGCAAGTCTGTGGGTGACAACTCTTGCTGTTACAGTATTAGGAGAATAAAACCAGTCCAGCGCAGACTGGCTAAAACTAAAATTATTTCATCTTTCAACTTGCGTTACTGAAAAAAAAATAAATCCTAAAGGCCTGACTATTTAGTAGTTGGTGGTTTTCATTTTGTCCATTTCGTCAATAAGATAAGATGTTTGAAAATACTCATCAGGTCTTGTAATTTAGAGTTTGAGCAAATTCAAAACATATATCTTCAAACAACTAAATTAAAATAAATAATATTGAAGCATTATTGTGTTTTTTCTAATATTAAGGCTAAAATCTACATTACATCTAAAATGAAATCTACAAACCATTTTTTTTATTTTACAAGAAGCAACTTATTATTAAAGACAAATTTAGTCCGCAAAGAAATTAGCCATGAAGCAGGAAACGGAAAAGAAAATCAACACTCTAGATTGAAATAACGTACGTAATGAAACACAGAGAAATGCAACTTTTCAGAAGGAAACACCAGTGGTGAACAATTTGAGTCGGGGTCTTTTTTCAGCTGTACATCACAGCAGCAGACTAACACACACGAGATATTCTGTCTTCCAGTGCACTTTTACGCGTTTTAATAGTTCCTGGACTTAAGCGGCACAGAGGAATAATATATTTAAATAGCAGCTGTGGATTTGCGGGTTGTTGATATACTGGTAATATGAAGAATGTTTCGGTGGGGAGCTACTAAAGCATACTCCATTTAAAACTGTAGGATTAACGAAGAGCACTAATAATTCAATACTTTTTATTCCATTTTTATTAGAGCTGTGCTTGTTAATCGGAATTTGGAAGAAAAAATAAAATAAAATCTGTTCTCAGCTCAGAATCTTGAGGGTCAAGAGGCTTTTGGAAGACCGTCAAAAATTTCCCACCGCAAAATCGTAGTGTCCTCTGGCGATTTGTCACTGATTGAGAGGACAATGAGGAGCCACAGTGTGTTGGATGGAATGGAAGAGGGCTGGAGCTGCTGAGAAGAAGACGTGTGCATACGTCTGTGCAAGTGTGTGTGTGTGTGTGTGTGTGTGTGTGTGTGTGTGTGTGTGTTCCAAAAGTCTGGGGAATAGATTTAGGAAGAGGACCAGGCGGCAGTATGTGTGGTCAGTGTGGCACCGCCGCCTCATTAGGCGGAGTCAGGGCCGAGCTAGCCTGACAGGCGGCGCAGCCTTTTTATCCAGCGGGGTGGACACATGTTCGCCCCATTTCACCCGGTCTGGAGCTGCCACCCACTCATTAAAGTGGCCGGACGGGGGAAAAAATATGGAAATAAAAAAGCCTCATTATGATCGAGCTATCTTTGTCATTACGAAGTGGAAGGAACGACGTCGGAACCACATGAAGCGAAGGCTGTCGAAGGATTTCTTCTTTGATTTTATTTCTTTCCTGTGCATTCGAGTATCAGGGAGTTCATATAACTAAAAATACCATCTGTGTGTTTTGTCTCCCGTTTTGCAGGAAATGTCTGAAAGAGTTAAAAAAAAAAAAAAGTGATCACATTTACTAAGGATTAAAAAAAATTAATAATAAATAAATGCCGATTGGCCGTCTTTGCCTCTGCAGGATATCAATCCGAATAAAGGCAGTTTGAGGAGTGGATAGAAATTGATCTTCAGTTTTCCTGCCCTAGGTTGGGGGAGGGGCCGCTGTACCTGCCGCTCGGTGAGGTCCAGGTTGACGGCGATCTCGTAGCGGCGGAGGCGGGTCAGGTAGTTGTGGTGGGTGAACTCGGCCTCCAGCTCCCGCAGCTGCTCCTTGGTGAACGCCGTGCGCTCTTTGCGGGCCTTGCAGCTGGAGTCCACCTTGAAGCTGGACTCCTGGAGGTCTGCGGGGGAGCACAAGCACAGAGCTGTTTGACCTCTCTGTCGCGCATGAAGCCCCATTCCCCCTCCGACCCCAATCCCCCCACCCCTCCCGCGCACTCACTTGGGCGTCTTCGACTCCGTGGAGAGAGAGAGTTAGTGAGACGTTTTCAGGAGGGATTCTATTTTACACCTTGATTTGAATCGACTGTCAGTCGGACATTGAACAGGCCTGTTTAGCCAACTAACCACGCACTCCATAGACTCTTTAATGGGAGGCCCCTCGTACACTTAACACTAAACGTGCACTGTAAACAGAGACCACCCTGACCCCGAGGCCGCACACCACATCGGCTCACCTGCAGCCGGCACGCTAATCTTTCCGCAGTTGCTTGTGCTGAAAAGCATACGTTTTTATGTGCATCTCTCATTATATGTGCGTATATATATATTTATATCTGTGTGTGTGAGTGGGTGCGGGTGCGTGTGTGCGTGTGTGAGGGCAGGGGCCACCACAGCAGCCACAGAGGGACTGAGTTAGGCGAGGAATGCGGCGGAACATCGTTAAAGCCTCCAACAAAAGAACAAAGGTGCGGATGTGTCCAGGTCCGAGTCAAGTGTGTGTGGGTGTGTGTGCACGTGTGTGATTTCCCTCTGGACCACTGACTAGGAGCGTCACATTTACTTGATGATAATGACATGACAGTAGAAATACACCGGGGAGACAGTGTCTCCAGTGGAAACGTGGTCGTCCGAGATCTCTTCCTCCGCGGATGTCAGCGGAGGCAGCTGAGCCTCAGACCTCGTCCGGCCTAATAAGAGCAGATTGTTGTTGGACTATCAGTGGAATCTGCGCTTGGGAGAGATGTTGGGAAACGATTGTGCGCTGGTAGCGACACAAGGGGCTGATGTAATCTCAACAAAAAAATGGTCCTAATTTGTCAAAGTGAGAAGTTTTGCTGGTGCCTGCCAAATGTGGCCTGGACTCAAGTAACCGGACCAGATGTGACTGGCTTGGATGTGAGTGTGTTGAGCTGGTTCCGTATTTGTGCGCAAAATGAATATGCAAAGGAAAAAAAAGGGGTTGGGGGGGAAGCAGAAGGAATTGCTGGGATTGTTGTGGAAGTGCGATCAGTGACGCACGGCTGTGGCCCCTGTTGGATCTGGCCGACAGCAGGTCCGACTGCCGAACACCTGGCCGGCCCCTCAGACTGGTTCCCAGTAAACAGGCCCCTAATAAATATCCAGCACAGCCAGAGACCGTAAACTGGGGTGGGGAGAGGGATCCTGAACCCAGCGGGGGCCCGAACACAAACAACATTTGGTGCATTTTGGCGCAAAAAGTAGTTTGTCTCCATCATCTGCACCGGACTGGAGTAAAAACCTGCTGCGATTATTTCAGAGGCGACTGGATGAGGTCGGTGTCGGGAACACCGAGGAGCCGGGACGGAGCAGGAGAGAGTCATTCACACAACAGCTGAAACTCCTCCTACTCTCATTTGTAAGCAATAATGAAGTGAAGGTGCTGGTTTAAAACTCACTTTAGAACCTGCTTAATGGACACGTGCAGGAACCTTTTTTAAAGTCCTCCTCTAATTTTACTAAAAAAATTTAACATTTTTGTGTACTACATATACATTAACACAACTTTAGTGACAAACACTTATAAAGATACTCAGACCCTTTTGAGCCCCAGAGAAGCAGCGGCAGTGGCTGCTGCATTTTAAATCAGTGTTTTTGGACTGTACACGATCTTTTATAGATGCACAGAATAAAGAATCGTTTCAAAATGACTGAACAGTTTTATTTACAACAGAATAATAAATGTTTTTTTTTTAATTACTTTTTAGTAATTTCCGAGTTCAGTGAAAAAGTGAAAATTATGAAAAAATAAACAGAATATATATTACATAAAGATTGAAAAATATATATAAAGTTATTTGTTATATATATTGTGTTGATATAAAAAAATATTAGACAGAAATGTATTATTTATTATTATTTACTATTTTCTTAAAATAAACTACATTTATTCATGAGGAAAATCTGTCTGTCAGTACAGTTTTTAAAGTTTCTGCAAAAAAAAAAAATCCTGATCCTAAATTATTATTTGTCCAGATTGACAAAAGCAGCCAAATATATTTCTGCGTCTAACAAATCCATATATAACAATTTATAAAGCCTTTTTTTCTAATCTAATCAGTGTTTTCAAGTGTGTTTATTTGCTCTGGAGGCAAAGTCTTTTTTTTTTTTTTTGACATCTGAAGTTTGTTTTTCATATCAGTAAAATAAAAAGCCACAGACAGACCCAGAGCAGAGCGCAGAGTCTGTAATGCCTCTGCCTCCAGGACATTTTCCTAATATATGCTCCTCAGCCAGCCGGTCAGCGCACGTCTGAATGTCTCCCCCTCTCTAACCGAGAGCTAATGTCGTGGTCAGACATGTTGCACGCACTCGCTGGGAGATTGTGTTACGGCTTAACGACAGGAAAATGTCAATGGATAAGAATGTAAAAAAGTGGGCTCGCAGGCAGAGTGATTTTACCAGACGTGGTCTGGCATGTTTTCAGCGCAGGCAGCGGAGGTTACACTAAGGTAAGGAGGGGAGGGGGTGAGGAGGCCGGAGGAGGTGGGGGGGTGGGCAGAGAGGGGGGTATGCACTCCCACGCTATAATGCTGCAGCAGACAGTGGCCGCAAAGTTTTTCCATAGAAGATTTTCTAAAAAACATGTCTGGATTTACACAAATGTCAGTCTCACTGCAAGTTGGGTTCGACTTATTCTAAACGCGCTCCTTCCAACAGGCTGCACCATTATTTCTCCAAAATAAAATGTCTTAAAGGGGCGCAAATGAGCTGATCACACACACGAGAATGCAACATCGTCCACGTATTGAAGGTGTTCTTTGTTTGCCCTTTGTGTTCAGCACGGACGCCTTGAGATCCTGTTTGAATCTAAACATTTTCCCCGCGCCCTCAACGCTAACTTTATTTCGTCACGGGTATCACTTACTTTCCCCTCCTATTAGCCAGGTGTGACACATGATCCAGCCGCCGTAATCCAAAAGCATACACATATATTGTTTCACGACTTATAGCAGGAACTAATGTTGTTTGTATCTGTGAGACGATTTCTGGTAATAAATCGCATCCTATTGGAACTGGCTGGGGTTTGCAGTAAAAAAAAAAAAAAAAAAAATACAATTTAAGGAAAGCAGATGAGTTTAAAATTAACAATGAAATAGTTTTAAAATAACCTACATTGCAAAAAAAAAAAAAAAATCCTTCATTTACTTTCATATCAAATAACCTTTTTAACACCTGTTCCTGCTCACTTTTTCCCTGTGGTTTGCTCGTCATTTTTTTTTTCTGCCATTGTCCTGAACGCGGGCACTCTGAATTTCCAACAATAGTGTGTTTTCAACGGATACAGAGGCTCAAATCAAAGTTTCACACGGCCCACTAATCATCTGAACAATGAGAGGATGCAACTGCTGCTCGCCGTGCACACGTCGGTGAGCGCAAAAAAAACCAGCAGTTTGTCGAACCGTCAGGAACGCGGCCTGCCGGCGGCTGCAACTTCTGAGCTTTTCCTGAAGTTCTGAATGGAGGGAAAAAATGCCGTCTTCACAACTTTGCAACTTTTCGCGCGACCAATGTGACACTTTTCCAAACTCTTTTTGCACTCTATTCCTGCACCTCTGCACTCCTTCTGCAGCTGCTGCGGTGATGCTGCTCTTCCCTGCGGTCGCCCCTCCCAGAGCCACTCACCTGACGCCTCTCTCTTCCTCTTGCCGGAGCCCTTCTTGTCCGAGTCGGCCGACGCCGCGCTCTGCGGCGAGTACTCCCCTCCGTCCAGGCACCCGGCCACGGCTCCGACCGACCCGTCCAGCTCGGGCCCTCCTCCTCCGCCTGCCGCCGCCGCCACCGCCGCCACTGCAGCGGGATTGGCCACCACCTGCGGGCAGGCCTCGGGCGCCCTGGCCCTGGCCTCGCAGGGGTTGAACTGCCACTCGGCCCTCTGGTAGCCCCCCTGGCTCTCCGCGTAGGGCCTGTCGTCGCGGGGGTAGGAGGCGTGGGGCGGCGTGGGCACCAGGCAGGAGCTGCTGAAGTCCGTGTAGGCCAGGAACTCGGGCTTCTGGTGGAGGGAGAAAGGGGCCTGCTGGTAGGGCGACTGCAGGTTGGCCCCGGGGACCCCCGAGTGAGGGCTCCTCATGCAGCCCCAGATGGGAGCGCTGGGGTGGGCGCTCCTCATGCAACTGCTGGCCGGCTGCTCCATGACGCTGGAGGTTGGTGGAATAAACGGTGGAATCGACCGCTCTCTCGTTTATGGTCTAGGGAGCTTGTCAAGGAGGAGCAGGGGGACCTGCTTGGAGCTCGTCTCAGGTTGGAAAAAAAAAAAAAAATCCGGGCGGGCTCCTCCGATTCGTCCTCCGGCTCAGGAACTCAGAGACGCTTCCACAGCGCGGGACGCATGAGGACAGGGGCTCTGCCGCCACGCCGTGCTTCCCTCTCAGTCTCTCTCTCTCTCCCCACTTGCCGTGACGTCGTCGTCGGGAGCGCTTCTTTTCCTTTGCGTGGCTCCTCGCTCTCTCTCTCGCACTCACGCACGCACGCACGCACTCACTCACTCACTCACACCCCTCTCCTCCTCGCAGACTGCATCCGCAAACTGCTCCACTCCCCTCCTCGGCCTGGCTGTTTTCACAACTTCTTCCAAGGCATTCTTGACAAGTGAGCCCTCCTACTGCCCCTCCCCCTGCCCCCCACCCCCATCATCCCCACCTCTGCCCACCCCTCCCCCCCCTTCTTTAAACCTATAGGTGGGAAAGAGTGGCAAGTTTATGGAGTGTAACGTGAGAGTGCAGAGGTGGAGCCTTGCGGGCCACATGTTGGTGGTACCCTCCAACCAACCCTGCCTCATCATCTATTAATCACCGGGGGGGGGGCGGAATTTTATATGCACATCTAATGGGCTTTCCAGGCGCGGGACTTTTTAAAGGGACATTGTGCGTAAGAAGGCGCAGCGAGCCACCGTCCACTACACTCGGGCTGGTGGCCACGCCGTTGTTTTCGTGACAGCCGGTTCAGTTCCATTTTGTTGATGACACCCTTTGGAGTAGGAGTGACGGAGTGACCTCCCCGAAGCCCTGCTCCCCTTCCTGTTTCTCTTCTCCTGCTCGGAGTGAGTGTGCGTGCGTGCGTGCGTGCGTGTATGTTCATTAAAGCTGCACACCCAAACCCACCTGGGTGAACTTTGGGCTGGATCTGATATTCACTATCACACCTCCGGAGGTTTTTGACACTTAAGCGAGACACAATATGAAATTTCAGATCGGAATTTCAAAGACACACGCACACCCTGCTCTAACTGTGCGTGTGTGTGTTTTACTCCTCTGTTGCAGCGGCGGCAAGCCTGTATGACAGCAGTCACATGCAGAGTAATTACATCTGGAGCAGCAGGGATGTAATTATTCAATTTTCTGATCACTAAAGTTTAATCTCCAGTGGCACGCTTGATACAAGCCACTTCCCCATGAAGTCATGTCTCTAATACCATTAAAACCTTTTTTGGCTACACAAAGAATTGGCCTCCATCTAAGCGTATCCGTTACCGATGAAGCCCCGCCGGACCACACTCTGCACAAATGCACATTTCTCTTCTTGCCACTCATATTTGTGCGCTGAGGTTTTCGGGGGCTTCTGACCCCTCCTGACAGGCCGAGGGGAGAGGAGGAAGCGGAGATCACACCTCCAGTGACAGGAGATGCAGGCTTGATTTGTAGATTTGGATTGTAAAAGCGTGACTGAAAAAAAAAAAAGAGGAAATTTCGGATGAGAAAAAATCTCAGAGCCAGAAACAATCATTTTACTGAACCTTTATCATTTTGATTTGACATGGCCTGATACCAAACCATAAAACACAAGGAAAGGTTGTAAAAGCTACTTGAGTGAAGTATAAAGTTTGGTACAACTTGTGTCATGTGGGGGTGTTGGAGTTGGAGGCAGGACCCAAAATGCAGACAGCTCCAGGTTTGGAGAAGAGAAAACTATTTATTCCAAATAATAAACAAAAACTCAACTAAAGGTGTCCGCATTGGTAAATAAACAAATCTAAAATGGGAAACTTAAGCAGATAACAGAAAAGGATCCAAAACAGACAACAGACCTGAGGATTGAGACAAGACGAGACAAGATGACCAAGCAGAAACCACCATGACGAAACAATTACAAAATATAGGCAAAGGGAGAGAAGGACTATTTATACAGGAGCGCAGGGGAACACAGGTGAGAACAATCAAGGGCAACGCTGACAACTAGACACAGGTGAAAATCAGGAGGCAACAACAAAGGTGGTAAAATAGGAACAGAATTGGAAATAGAAAATGGTTGCAAAAACTGCTGACTTTAGTTGTTTTTGTTGGGCATACAATTAATACACAGTGGGCCAAGCTCATGGGTGCAAAAAATAAAGTTTGATGAGACGGGTTCTGCACTGTTTACACTTATTTTACCCATAAATGCCTGATGGCACTGACCAGGATAGAACAGTAAAGAACAAAAATATCTCTTTCAGATATCAACCACAGGAACAACATCTCTGACGCGAGCGACGGAAAAGCAGCGGCAAAGGACTCACAAAATGGAAAATTGAACCTGCCTTTGGCGCCATCGTCTGACTGCTTTACAATCACCCTTATTTTTCCAGACCAGTCGATGGATGTGTTCCAAATACTCAGTTTCCCCAGATTTCAAAAGTTTGCTTAAAATTTGTTTTGCATACAATGGAAACATGACTGGTGTGATAGGAAGGGGAGAGTTTTGAGGTCTCACACTCTCTCTTTCTCGCGCACACACACACACACACACACACTGAACTCTTTCCATTTACGAAGCGAATTGTTGAGCCGTGAAGCATCCCCAGCTTTTACTGGCAGTCTGAGCTCCGGCTGCACCGCAGGGAGGCGGGGGTTACACTGCATTTGTGGTCAGAGCTGAGGCCATCTGTGTGTCAGGATAAATTAGAGAGGGGTGTCTGCTGTGAAAGTGTGTGTGTGTGTGTGTGTGTGTGTGTGTGTGTGTGTGTGTGTGTGTGTGAAAGGTGTTTATGAGTATCACAGTGAAAGTAGAAAAAGTCCAAGGTGCCTAATCAGGTTTTGTTCTCGAGGGAAGGCTGACGTCATCGATTCTCATGAAGCTACTAAATGCTGAAATGGAGGGAGGAAACTAGCGCTTAGCAGAATGTCTCGGACCTCCTTTCTCAAATTTGATCTGATAATTCGATTGATTTTTACTTTGGAATGTTTTGTACATCTGTCTTTATAAAGACTTCTTGTGCAGTAGTTCGGTGGAAAAGGACAGTTAGCCACATTAGCCGAGCTGCATGTGGAAAAATTCTCATTCTTAATGCCAGTGAGATGATAAGTTACTATCCTCCTTTATTTTATTTCCTTTTTCTAACGACAACCTCCAGAAAGCATGTGAGCACTGCAAATCCTCCCTAATTGAACCAAATCCATGTTAAAAACCAATCTTAAGGATGTGACTCAGTTTATTTAAATATGATTTGTTAAATTGCAAAAAAAAAAAAAAAAAAAAATAGGCGCCTGGCTGCCGTGTATATAACAAAATTAACAATACATCTGTTCCAAAAAATGTTGCATCGTTATAACAGTGTGTGTGTGTGTGTGTGTGTAGTGTGTGTGATTGTTCCTGCAGCTGTGTTTCTTAACATGCTGTTGTGTTTGTTCGAGAAACTGTGAGTGTGTGGAGTTGCTCCAGTCTCTCACACACACACACACACACACACACACCACAGATTGCAGATAAATGACCCACACACCCCCCAACTCCCATGCCAACCTGTTACTGTCAGTCTACTGTGTGTGTGTGTGTGTGTGTGTGTGTGTGTGTGTGTGTGTGTGTCAGAGGCAGATAGAATTTAACATGCACAAAAAACAGATTTCACAACAACTTTTTCTACAAAGCTGTTGCTCATTTTTTCTCTCTCTCTCTCTCTCTCTCTCTCTCTCTCTCTCTCTCTCTCTCTCTCTCTGTGTGTGCACATGTGAGCGTGTGACACAGAGAGACTCCATGGGTGTGTTGGTTGGGAATTCATCTGATCCACCTTGGTGATACTGGCAGGCTTAGTGGCCTCCATCAGTCTCTGGCGTCTGACAGCCTGACCTCCGGCAACCCCTTGTTCACCTCGGTCCCCTCGGACGGTGGCAGCTCCTCCCCGTGATCTCTGCCACCGTCCCACAGCAGGGATCAAGAGGAAAACATTTCGCAGACAGAAGGGTGAAGAGGCTCAGGGGTTCCAGGAATCAAGTCAGTCATCACAATGAAAGGTTTAATCTCCAACTCCAACAACAAAAGAAATCCTCATTTCTTCTGCAACTTCTTTATTTCTGTGTATCGTGCGTCAGGTCGACTGCACACTGCTTGGCTGCAAGTGCTTATTCAACTGTTTTATAAGCAGGCTATACTGTGCAGAAGGGCTGTTTTTAACAGATTCAGGCATGGAGAAATGTGGTGAAATGGATGGTGTGTTGTGTCGAGGGTGTTTTCTTTCCTTGGTTTGCCAACTACTACTGACTGTCTTAAACAGTGTAGGCTCAAGGTTTCTCAGGAGGGGCTTATCCAGAAGGCAAGAGTGCAACCGCAGCGAAGGCTTGTCGGGTGCTCGCCATGAAATTATGAATGTGACAAGAGAGCCGGATCACTGAGCAATGAGCTGATGTCTGGTACATCCATCTTTGAAGCGTTCCTTTTCTAAAAACTGTCTACAGCCAGTCAGAAAATGGCAGAACCAAATGACTGTGACTGGGACTTAGCAGCTACAATGTGGGCAAAAATACCCTCATTTAAAAGTAAAAACAAAACACTGAAGGTTTTTCTCTGCTCCTGACTGGCTTGGGCTAGAATCTAGTTGAAACGCACTAGAAGTTTCCTCCTGACGCACATCTGATGTTTCCGCTGACAACAGTAGAAAATACCCGCTGGTACCAAAGTGTCAGTGTGGAAATCTGATTGACCTGGTTTTAAATGTAAATGACAGTTTAAATGATTTGCTCTTTCTTACCTTCTTTTTTTTTGAAACATTTCAATGATGTAATTCCCAACACAACAAGTGAATGAATTATCTGGATTTTTATCACAACTTTTCATGTTGATTTAAGATAAGCTAAGAAAATAAAGGCCTTTTTGTCCCCATCGTGGGAGGAAAAGTCCCACTATGAGGACACCTGCAGTGTATACCGCAGCCAAGCGGTAGCAGTAGCAGACAGACACAATGAAGTAAACGTTTCATATAAATTCCACATACAACAGTTAAAATGGACTCATGACTCTATTTCTAGTCATTTTGGAAATAACTTCAGGCTTTTCGAGCAGGACACGATTGTAAACAACAGACAAGCGAGTTACATCAGCCTGCTGGAGTGTATTGGTATTGATACTGTGGCCACTGTTAGAATATGTCTGCGCACGCACACACACACACACACACACACACACACACACGGTTCCTTTTCTATCAAATTAATGGGTCTATTGCAAAGACTTGGCTCTGATTCTAATATAAATTGTCTGGAAACGCGACTTGCTGGCAGAAAATGATCCATCACAGAAACTATTTTGTATTCCAAACACTCACAAAAAAATTCTGGGAATAATTGGGAAAATGTCCGCAGACCGCTTCTTGAAAACCTATTGTCTTTGAGCAGTAGGTATTATTTACATAAAGTGTGTGTGTAAGAGCGTGTGTGTGTGTGTGTGTGTGTGTGTGTGTGGCTGGAAGAGCGAGTTGGGTTTAGCCACAGGTGCTAAGTAATCACAGATGATCACACATGATTGGAATCAGGTGTTGGCAACGGTTTGGCCCTGTTGTGGGGGAATTCTCGCTCTCCAAGGCTTCGGCCTCTCATCATCACCACCACCATCATCATCGTCATCGCCGTCGTCCTCCAACGTGAATTTGTTTACCGGAGGAGAGTGCAGGTTAGTCAGCAGTTCATCTGCCTGTGATTACAAGGCTCTTGGTTCGCACTTGGAGGCATAAACTCCTGTAAGAGAGCGACTGCCGAGAAGAATCCTGATCACTGGAAGAGTTTTTTGGAAGACTTCTAAAAAGACTGACGTCTTCTAGTGCCTGAAGACAATTTGTCAGCAAGTCAGAGCTGCCGATGATAATCTATGCGTTTGATCCGATGAGAGAAGACAGATTGATTGGACAGATTGAGTTTAGTGACCACAGTAACAAAACCAAACCATTGCTCTCACACAGCAACACCATGAAGACTCTCATGATTTTATTCCAACTCTACTCTATTTCTCTTCTACTTGTTGAAAAGTTATTAAGCGCGAGTCCAGAAGTGAACTGGTTGATTTCAATAAGGACAGTCCTCCTGTTTCAGCTCAGTTGATTATTTCAAACTTTTTAGAAGTTTCTTGAAAAAAAAAAAAACAACTGAGCCACAGATGGGGTCATCAGATATCTTGGGCACGACACCACTTCCTTTTTTCCCCTCATCACCACTTTTTTTATTCTGGTGGCTAAATTTCCCAGACAAATAACACTGAAATCAAAATCCATCTCTGGACCCTTTATTGTTCTGATCTCATTGAGAACATATATTGCTTTTTCAAGCCCTTTTACGTTATTACTGGAAACCTCGACGTCCATGTCTCCACAGAATCATCCACTACTTTTCCTGCTAGAATATTTGACTTGGATTAGAAGTGTATGATATTAGATGCAAACATTGATCTGCGGCTGGACGACTGAATGTTTCTGGATTAACCTAATATTCCTAATGCACTAAGAAACGAGCACAACACACACACACACACACACACGTACATTTGTGTGTGTGTGTGTGTATATATATATATGTGTGTGTGTGTGTGTGTGTTCATCTGACTCATTTTGGGCATAAGCACAGTTAAAAAAAAATGCAAAGGGGAGAGAGTGATTCCACACTGAAGTCTTTTCTAATGAAATTACTTTAGAGTATTTGGCTGCTGCTTTGTATTTCACTGTGTCTAGTCACTGTGTCACTAGTGGGATAAATCCCACGAGTGACGATGAAAGAAAACAAACAAGTTATTACTGAATGACTTGGTGATTCCAAATATGAAGCTGACTGCATTAAGCCTCTCAGCTCTTCTGTTACAATTACACCATCCTTTCTAGGATTACATCTCCAGCTGCCACCTCACGTCAGCCATGAAAACAGGTAATTTTTACCTCACCAACTCTGCCGCAGAAGCTAATTTCCCTGCTTCCACAGTCTCACCACATAATCTGAGCTGGGCCAGGAAGGGTCGTAGTGTGGAAGCCAGGCTGTTGATTTCATTGGCAACTCAGCCAGACACAGAGACTGAGCGAGAGTTCTTCAAGACTTACTAGGGTACATGGAAAGTCGATTAAAGACTGCCCTCTAGTGGTGTTTAGGGTGATATGGTTATTTTCTAGAAAACTGAGCACAATTGTAACTTTTGGAACACAATGCAGACAGATCTGCCAGATGTTTTTTCTTCATCAAGAAGCCATCCATTAAGGTCCACTTTGGTTTTTCTGCAGTGCAGTTGTCATGCGGTATCCAGCCATCAAACTTGCCGTCTGTTGCAAAGAGAAAATGAGCCAAACTGGCTGCAAACAGGGGCCTTCCAGCAAACTCACAGCAACCCACATTCACATATCAGGTTATTTCACAACACACAACTCTGGGCACAACACTCAGAGTTGCTTTTTTTTCCAGCTCAGCCTTGACCTTCACAGTGTTTGTACGTGCATGTAAAAGAAGGCAGCACTACAGCCGCAGCAAACACGAGATAAATCAAGGTGAACATCTGTCAGGCAGTCAAGAACACCTCATTTCTTTTTGTGGGTGTCAGAAGGTCTTGAGTCGGATGTTGCCGCATGTTGCTGCCTGTGTGTGTGTGTGTGTGTGTGTGTGTGTGTGTGTGTGTGTGTGTGTGTGTGTGTGTGTGTGTGTGTGTGTGTGTGTGTGTGTGTGTGGGGGGGGGTGTGTGTGTGTGTGCTGTGCCGTGGACAGCAGCGTCGGTGTCTGTTCGTGGATTACCTTCCTTCCTGTCGACCCTGTTTTGTTTCCAAGCGGTGCCGGAAACGCCCTGTCAGGATCAGCCTTCCCTAACAAAACACCTCGACAGGGAGCCGAATCTTGGGCGAAGCATTTCCTCAATCACTGGACACACACTTTTAGGGTTTACCTTCCATGGCCACAGGGGCGCCACCGAGCTGGTTACGTATTGTCACAGAAATATAATGATACCTGATTTTGAAGTCATTTTTCTTGCAGTGTGCACCCACAGTGATTAATAATCATGTTTTCAGTGTCCCGTTCTTGTGCAATCGTTTTATTATTAATAATCGTATTATTTCCATTCAAAAAGGAACATTTACTCAAATTACAAGACTTTGTTTAATGTTATACACATGCCAGTTTATAAGATGTTTTTAGACATTTTGAATATGAATTTCAATAGAAAAGAATGGAATACACTTATATAAATGGCTTTGAAAAATAATAAAATAATTCAAAAATTAGATTTTTTTTTCTTTAATTGCATTTATTTTAGTCTATAACTATGTAATACACATGGTATGTTTGTTTTGAAAAGGTAGCATTGAAAACAGGCAAAAGAAAACAAAGAAAAAAGACATTTTCAAATGATGACCTCTATTAACATTCTTGGTTATTACTTATTTCAGCAAGAAAAAATAAGCTTAAGGTTTAGTTCAAAGATAGAATCGCAACAACAACAACAACAACAACAACAACAACAACAGCAATAACAACAACAACATTAACAATGACAAAGATTTTATTTAAAACAATTATATGTAACCTGTCATTCTGAGATTTGATAGGCTCTGGGCTGACGCTAGCCAGACATGCATGTTTTGTCTTCTTCATAGCAGCAGCGTGTGAGCAGCGAGGACTGCAGGGTCTGCCCAGCCGCCCGGGTTTGATAAGACACCAAGTCTCGACCATGTGAGACAGATTGGTGGTGACAGCTCCCATTATTATAATTACACAGTGTGTACATACACCAGTGGAACCATATGGGGGTTTGGGGTTGGGGTGGGGGGCTTTGGGTCAGAGTACGGTCAAGTCAGCGGCGCCATATCATGTGCGGTCACATACGCGCCGGCGGCAGAACAGGCACAAGAAGAAAACAAACGTCTATATTTAGCCGGGTGACGCTTTTACGACGACGGAGCTGCAGAGTGGCTCAGCCCTCAATCATAGAACAAGAAGAGGAAGGAAAAAAAACCGAGGCAGAATCAGGAGGGGGGGAGAAATAAAGTTGAAGGGGGAGGAAAGAAATTCCAGATGTCAAACAGTAAAGTTTGTAACCACTGGAGCCTTGTGTACCTGCTGCTGAAGCCATTAGCTCCACACTGCTGCTGCTGCTGCTCCTGCTCCTGCTGTTGCTCCCGCTCCTGCTGTTGCCGGTGTCCCATCATTTCCACTTCGTGTGTGCCAAAGTGTGTCACCGACTGAAAATGGCTTCTGATGGGGGAGGACTGGTCAGGTTTTTGGCAGTTTGCGGAGGAGGCAACGGGTTGTTCTGCAGGCGTCACTCCTGTTTCATCCGGCCATCACCTCAGCAGACAAACGATCCTTCTCCCGCTTCCACGCTCTTCCTCCCTCAGCGGTACATCACCCGGCCGGGCCGGCCGGGGGGGTAGGATGTTCTTCCATCACTTTCACTTTAGCGGGAGACTAAGCAGACGTCGCTGAGTGTTGAGTAATGAGATGACGAAGCCCGGGTGGCGCTCTCATGTATCTGAATCTGATCGAGCAGTGGGCTCCAGCTGTGGGCTGGTGGGATTCTACAAGCCAAGACACGAGCACCAACCACTGGCAAACAAACACACGAGTAAAGTAACATTGTCAGTATTCAAAAGGGGAAATCTCACCTTTGCCCCCTTCGGCTTACAGCCTCAATAATACATACATACAAAAAAATTGGAATGCACAAAACGACTTCTGTTTTATTTATTAAGTCCAACATTATGATGTATTGATGTGATTTAAGAAAAATAAATTACTGTTGCACGAATCCAAGGGACGAGTAACAGTCACAGTAAAATGTTACATTCAGTGGCCAAGAATAAGAGGCATTAAACCACACTGATATATTCAGTTGTCCGTGACGCATTTTATAGTTTCTACTGAAATCTTCGTGGCTCACCCCTTATTTAAGAGGGGGGGGGGTGAAACAGTTAAGGCTCCTCGGGGGATGGAACCGTTTTAAAGTTACAGTCAGGAACAAGAACCTGCAATGCTGTAAAAAAAAAATATAAAAAAAATAGGTGAGACTTTTGTGACACACACGCACGTGCGCGTACACACACAAGCTGTATGTCAAATAGTCACCATCATGATCGCGGGTAGTTTGTTTCTCTTTTTTCAGAAAATTGTTTTTGTTTGTTTGCTATTAAATTTGTTCATGTATAAATTTGCATAAATTCTTCTGTTTGTACAACAAACCTTCATACAAGACAGGTGGATATGGCAAAACACTGATAAGGGGTCTTTCAAAGTAGCTTTTATGCAACATTGCCCTCTTCTGGTTTTTACAGGAACTTTAATCGTTCGACAGAGTACTCATACATTTACCCCTGTTTCGATAATTTACAAATAAAGGACAAAAATGTGAAAAAAAAGTTTAATTTCTAGGTCATACTGTTTATATTAACAGTAACAGTCATGTAACAGTACATGACGTGACAGACAATGTGCTTGTCATCTCTCTGTGTGATCATCTTTTATTTGTGTATCATGTTTTTCTGTCCACTCTAAATAAACAAGTGCCTGTGTTTTGACCACGCAATGACTGTAACATTGAAATGATAGATAGACGGTCAATAATTCACTGTGACTGTAAAACAGATTCATGTTGAAGAGCAATGTGTGGTTTCTAATATAAAGCTGTGTGGAATCATGGGAGCCTTTATTCTATCTAATAAATCTTGCGTTTTAGACGCATTATTACTCATTTGAGGGACTTACCGTCATGGAAACAGGGTCAATAAACTCCCCCACAAGCATTTTTTTCTTTTGTTGTCATTTACGACATTTAATGCTGAAATTTAACAGATTATAAGTTGAATTCACATTAACCTAAAATCCCGAAACCACTCTTTGACTCTCCCTCTGGGTCCTGCCTCGCTGTCTTGCCAGGTAACATGATGCAAACAATTATCCAAACAGTGTAAGAATCCACAGTGAAGCAGCAGTTGCATCCAGGAACAGAATGAAAAGAAAAAAAAAAAAGAAAAAGGAAATCCATTTGCACCACAATGGCTCCAACATGTTGTGCAAATTAAATTTAATACCCAGCGGTTGCAGAAGTTTGGAGTGGGCTAGAAACTTGTTGACTCATCTTGCAACTTTGCGGCAAATTCAGTAATGGCTGACCCCTTGGCGAGAAGAGGCGCCCCCTTTTCAGTGACCTCGTCATTTTAATAAAACAGAGAGCTCTGCAGAAGTTTGCGGGACACCGGGGACGCGGGGCTCGTCCGGTCCTTTGACTCGTCCTTGCCAGGTGATTTTAACAAGCCCCCGTGAAGACAGATCCGACAGGAGACGGCGAGGGAGCACGAGAGAACAGAGGAATGATGGAGCGCCTCAACGCGTGCCAGAGAGAAAATGGGAGTTCTTCTGCAGGCCAGAGCTGCATGTTGCCTTAGCCAGAGCCAAAATGAGAGCCACTGACCTTTTAGCTCCCTGCAGGGGATGAGAGAGAGAGAGAGAGAGTGATGGCTGTACGTCCCCACCCCCTGCAGGGTCAGGTGCAGCTGCAGAGCATCGAGGGGGGTTAGGTTGGGTGTGTCTGCTGCCAAACTCCTGCAGATATGAGCACCGAGCACTGATCCACAGGAGCTTCTCAAGCACAAGAGCAACAGGAAGACAATATTTCTCCAAGTTAAATGTGGTTTGTTGGAAATTGTTGCGGAGCCTGACTGGCAACATTCTCCTATAGATTAATTAATACTCATGGTAAGGTAAGGCAATTCAAGGTTTTAGTTGGATAGCATATGGGAGGATTGGACAGCATAAGACAGGCAAGGATAGGTTAGGATAGGATAGGATAGGATCGGGTAGGATAGGATAGGAGAGTCTCTTGAGTCACACAGTGAGAATGTGGCACTCAGCCAACACCAGTGAGGTAGTCAGGGGGGTTCGAGGTGTATGTTACACATCATTATCATTCTGATCTTTTCACTAACCCTTGTAATTAACTCCACCAACATCTGTCAGGCAGGTGTTTTTCTTTTTTTCCTAACAGAAATCAAAGCGTCAGCAGAGATTTTTAACATGCCGTCCGAAGGCTCGTCTCTCTGTCAATAACCTCGGGCAGATACATACAACATTACAGAGAGGCGAAATCTGACAGAAAGCTTTAAAGAAAACACTAAGCCTGTTTAAACTTTATACTGCTGTGTGGCACCCTATAAAGGATTCAGGTGCCAGGCTGCTTTACGGCACCTGATGGGAACTATCTGCAGATAGAATATGATACTTACATTACTTATATTATTATTAAATATTACATGAACCAGTTTCATAATGTTCTATAGTCCCTTTCTTTCATTTCTAGTTTAATTTCGCTGTGGTTGACCCTTTTCTTTCTTTCCTAATTTTCTTTTGAAGACAACCACGCTTCCAGCTCTCTTGGAAATACTGCAGCGAATTCCGATGCTTTCCAGCGCGATGTCACCGCCTGAAATGAGTCCAAGCGTCGAACGAGAAACACAAGAAGCGAGCAGTTCATATGCGAATTTCACCAAACGTTTCGCAATAGGTTGAGTTGAAGTGAGAGAAGGTGGAGGCCCCGAGATGCTCGTGCAGCCTTTTCCCGGATTAATTAGTTCCTGCACAGTAAACGCGTCTCGCCGTCTGTCCCACAGCTGCCTCAAATCGAGCCCAGACCAGGCGAGACCGTAACTCCTTATTATCCTTCTGCTGCGTCACACCGGCCCGCTGACGTCACTTCTAGTTGCACCTTCTGACAGCAAGGCCACGCCCCCATTAACGCGCAGCTTCATATTTCGGAATCTGCGTTGACCATTTTTTCCCCCCTCATCGTGATCATATCAGAGGCGACGCAGCGTCACTTCGTTGGTGAGCATCTCCTTTGTTGTATCTTGTCCGGCCACTAGTGGGAGCTGTGTGATCGGACACCGCGCGTCAGGGTGGACCACCTGAACTGGGAGAACCAGAAAGACAGAGGTGACTCATTCATCATCTCGTCAAATAATCGGATTAAGCCATGTCAAAGAAGTAGCACAATAAATATGTTCTAGGATTTAAGTGATAAAAGTGTTGCGCGAGGGCCAATAGGACTTATGAACATAAATCTGCTAAATTTGGATTTGGATCGTCTGAGATCCTGGAACTCTAAAAGCAATCATGTTGCTTGTCCTTTTAAAAGTTTGGATTTACTTTTTGAAAATACTTCCCCGGATGTATTAAATAAGTCAGTAAACAAGTCTTGCTGTCTCGTCTTTGGCAGTAGAGACGAAAGTGCAATAGTTCAGAAAATCAAATCAAGAAATACAGGACTTTAACTTTAAAATAAAGACTCGTCCTTACAATTTTCTCTGTCTAGTGTGTGTGTGTGTGTGTGTGTGTCGCTATAACTTCTGAAACTTTCAGGAGAACATAGCGTGACCACTGTTGGAAAGTTGGTTATCTTTTGTTGTGGTTGAGCTTAAATTTTCTCCATTGTAGAGCGCATCCAAAATTAGCACCTAGCTTTGTCATACAGTCGTGTTTACGTTAATACAGGCACTCTTCTTTTTTTTTTTTTTAAATGTCCCTTTGGAGTAACTGTTATATCAATGAAAACTAAACCTTTAAAGAATATTTTTTTAGAAAGTAAGTCATTAAGTCAATAAAAATAAACCAAATGCAAAAGGTTTAGAAAGGTTTGAAAGCAGTGTCAACCACAACTATGTTTTTGTGCCAGTTTCATAGTTTAAGACCCCATAAACCAGGGTAATTATTGCATGAATCTTGCTTGGTAGGTAAATCCTCTGTTGTTTACAGAATAAACAGAGCGCTAAAAGAAATGTTGCCAATTTGATGGAATTACAATTAATGTCTTGCTCAAAAATTGCCCCCCCCCCTTTCTCTCGCTCACACACACACACACACACACACACACACACACACACACACACACACATATTTTCCACTTATTTTGCTTTCACTATTAGCACAAAGTTATGAGTGATTAACTGCAGTCGGATGTCCTGTGCTTCCTGTGTGCGTTAGGGTGTTTATGTTGTTGTCTGTTTATACAATCAATGCAAGGAATGACAGATAATCCAATAATACAGATTAAATCATATCATAATTACTGTCAGTAAACGTTCGGCATATTCACTGTAAACACACACAAGGTCTTCTTTCAGTCTGTTAGAGACTCTGTTCTCACATTTTTTTTCATCTGTCTCATCTGAGTTTAATGTGGAAATCTATTGATATTAATGACTATTTAACATTTCTGTGTGTCATCACGGTAGGAGGATGTGGTCTGCCTGTTTTGCAATGTTGGCACAGATTACGGTTTCATAATTCTTCAGAACAAAATTTCCTCAGAAAAATGTATAAACTAAAAGGGTCCATAAAAAACATTTCTAGTGTCCGACTGAAGGGGTCCAAGTTGCAAAAGAAAGGGAAGGGGTTCAAGTTGCAAAAGACATGCAGCTTTCTGTTGTTGTTGTGTTGCTCCTCAACACAACACGTGCGTTGAAGCCTCATGCCGAGCTTTCGTTTCGTTTCACCTCAACTCGCTAAAGTGAGCCGGGCGGAGGAAGAGAAAAGTCTGTGGTGCCTCTTGACACAGTTGTTTACAAGCTTGCAGAAATATCAGGTTTTTTGTCACAATTAAACCCTCCCTGTCGCTCCTGCCTCTTTTTCCTCAAAGAATGCTGATTGGTCCGGTCAACCTCTGATCGGCTGGGAAAGATGGAGGTCGAAGGCAGATCGGCAACACCTGCGTCTTGGTTCTGCTGCTTCCAAGCATGGAGAGACGCATTGAAAAGGACATTTTAAATAATCCTAACATCCCCCAACCCACCCTCCCCCTTACTTGCAATTTCTGCAGATCCCTCCACTATATAATCTTATTGTTGGAATTCATCATTTTGGGGAGACAGGTGCACCTCGTGGCGCCGGGCCAGATCAGCGAGTCCGTCTCCGAGCCGGAGGAACAAGTGAGGCCACACAGGCCTGCGGAGAGGCAGCAGCGGAGCGTCTGAACATTGTAACAGCCTCCGCTGGCTGTTAGGAAATTACGACCCAATCATGTTTCAGATTCTCAGATGTCAGTGCGACATGATTTCTGCTTGGCCCCGTATGTCTTTATCGCGGGGAAGAAAAAAAGGGTGGGGGCCCTCGGCTGGCCCCGCAGAGCGCATTAGCAGGTGCTTGTCTACTCCGCCGATCTGTTGCAGCTGCGTCGTGTCAAGAGCACACTTTCTCTCCATCCAGACTCGGCGAGCGGTGCTGCGGCTACTCAGCATCACTCCCAAACATGTGGTGTCGGCAACCTTGACTGATACCTCACTCGCTCAAGTTGTCCTTAATTTTCCCAGATGATCATTTGCGCAGAACCAGGATGAGGACTGGTGAAAAATCTATAACTCAGGCAGGCAGAAGGCCAAGAATGTTTGTGCGAATGTCAATCAAATGGGCCCTGATTTATAGTGTTTTGGTATAAGGGGACGAGGGGGGCAGTGTTTTGATGCAGGTCTGCTTTCCTTAGTTACGCACTTTGCGGCCAGAATGCAAAAAACAGCTCGTCATAAATCAGCGGAGCTGGATTTTGCACCTGATATTCGACCTTGATGAAGACACAGGGAGAAGAACATATGAAATCATAGTTCAGCAAAGAAGTAAATGTCACAGCATCAAATCTGGCTCAGTTTTACTTTTGAGAATATTAATTTTTATATTTCTTCTTTCATCCTGGCGCTTAAGGCCAAAAAGTCTAAACAGCCGACTGAAGAGAGAATACAGAAGAAGAAGAAGAAAATGTGAGGAGTGACACGTTTAGTGTGTGGTTACTTTGGCAGCGAGCAGACGCCGCGTGCCAGCAGGATCTCAGTTTATGATATGCAAGTTCTCAACAACTGGTGTGCACGCGCGCACACACAAGAAGTGTGCGCAGAGACGCTGACACAAGCACAAAAAACACAGCTTGAGCCCTCACACATTTGCTCTAAAACTGTCCAATTGGCTCGGCCTTTGTATAAATGTTCTATTTAATAACACACAATGTAATACTAACAGTTTAATACACAGGAATAAATATTTATGTTAAGAAAAAAAGCCGTATGCAGAAAACCTTACAACTTCTTATTGCACAATATGTGAGGTAGGTTGTGTTCTTTTTTTAACTTCTGGACTTTTACAACACCGCATAAAGAATTAGATGTATATCAAAAATATGTATATACATGTTTAAACAATTGGGGAAACATTTAAACAAAGGAAAAACAGCGTATAAGATGGCAATCAGACTTCACTTGCAGAGTTAGGCACAAGTATTCAAACAGCCCTTCCTGAGTGTGTCTGTATTTGCACAGCAACAACACAATTACGGAGACAAATGGCACTTTCCTCTCTGAGTCACTGCTGCATCATTACGACTGTAAGGACCCGGAGCCCAATTTGTACAATATTTTCTTTGTGTAAAATCTAAACAGAACCTGAGTGTGACTGACAAATTAATTGCCAACAGTTCATCAGATAATTAAAATGATTTATGGGTGTCAGTTGGTGTTTCGAGAGCAACACAACAGTGCCACATTGACACACCTTGTTGCCGTCTCATGTGAGCATTAATGTACAAGGAAAAAGAAGGTTTCATTGTCAGTCGACACAAAGACCATTGCACTATCATTCAAGCAGCAGCTTGCATGCGCTGATCATTCTGTGCCATACACGTCATATGTGGTTTAAATCAATTTTATCTGAAATTATGATATATTTTTTTACAAGCTACTTTAGCTTGATCACAGTTTAGACATCTTGTGGCTAAGCTGGTGGTTTTTGGTGGTGGGTTTTTTGTTTTCATATTGGGGGTTTGAGGTTCAAGCAGAGTGATTAAAGCAGGTAGACCAAAAGTTCCAACTGCCTCTAAACCCACCACAACCTGGTGTCCATTATCATTATTTTCACTACATCTGTCAACAGCAACATACTGCTACAGATAATTGGTGTCCATTTCCAAAGTTTTATACTCTTTAATAAAAAAAAAAAAGACTAGAATTGACTTCATTCATGAAGAACCAACAACATTATTCCTATACTGATTATCTCGTGGTCACACAGAAATGAATGCCTCCTACTTTAAGTGTCTTACGTCGATCAGTTAATTTTACCAAAATGAAGTATTTACCGTTTTGTTTTTTTTTAGCTGAATGCAACATGTTTTTCTACCCCACAGTCTGGATTCATGCAAATGAGGGACTCGTGTGTGACGATGCCAATCCAGCGTCTCGTGTGTCGGAGGTGAAAGAACAGCAGAGAAAAGGCGGCCGGTGGGTCTTCATGTCGTTTGCGTGTGCTGTGCGTGTGGAGCCGCATTCACTGGAGCCTACGGGGGATTTGCCTATTGAGCTAAATCGTGGCCCTCTTATCTGCCCCGCTCTCTTATCTGCAGCACGGTAATTGCCAACTTCCAATCACGCTTGTTTGCTTCCAGTGGGGAGGACCCCCCCGCCCCCCTACCGCCCCCCCTGCTGTTGGCAGCCGGTTCATTCGGACTTCCCTTCCAAGCTAAAGAGGAAGAGGAGGAGAAGACGAAGAAAGAGTGAAAAAAAACAACCCCATCTCCTCGGTGATACACACACACACACACACACACACACACACACACACATAGAAACCCCTTCCCAATGGAATATGCGAACACGCATAGGCAAAAACAGACACATTCCTCAGTGGCCTTCACTCGAGGCAAGGCGAGGCCATGGGGAAAATCACTGACTTCTCTTCAACCGTCTTAGAACACAGCGGAGGACTGCAGGGTCCTCGTTATCCTCCTCCACATGTGTGAAAAATATTTTACCCTTCACTAAAATCAGCAGGGGAGCTCGCTGCACTGCGAGCCCCCAAAAAACTCAATTTGTGATGCAGCAAAAATACAGATTGTGCACCGCTTGGCTTGCACAGCCTCTTCTGAAAGCACGTCACCTTCATGCTCCCCCCTTCTGACCCTGAGGTAGTCAGGATGGCCGAGCGGTCTAAGGCGCTGCGTTAAGGTCGCAGTCTCCTCTGGAGGCGTGGGTTCGAACCCCACTCCTGACAGTGTGTTCTGTCTTTTGCAAATTTCCCCACCGTGGGATCAAAAAAGGTCTTCTTCTTCTTCTTCTTCTTCACCAACAGTCTGGGGCGTCCGTGTAACCGGGGAATCCCAGATTGTGGCTGCGCACGATGAGTCGTGGCTAACCAAGAGCTGGCCACTTTTCAAAAAAGGGCCCAGATCGATCCAAACCATCTTAAACTAATCCTCGGACTGAGGACAATAGAAGAGGCAGAAGTTCACCTAATGGACTGATTATCTTCTGCTGCTGTACGTTGGTACAAGCACAACTACCAGGAGCCAGGCTAGCACCTGCCGTTGTGTGTGGGAGGTGGTAGAAGGAGCGCAATGATGCACAGTCATTGCCTCTTGTAATGGTCTTGACGATGAACACTGCACATTGGCTTCAACGGCTGAAAAACATGTTGCCTCAACTAAACGGCGTGAGGCATCAGTCCAGGAAATCCACAGCAGATTGCGAGGCGGCGCGTGTTGCAACAAGTGAAGCCGGAGAGAAGAAAGTGATCAAGAATGAACAATTTCTCATGAGGTCTGACTTTGCAGTCCTGCTGCGCTCTTTACTATTCTCACACAATGGTCTATTCATTTGCGTCAAATTTCGTGCTAATTTGCAATAGCACCGTTAAAAACAACGGCTTGATGTCCCCACCACCACCACCACCCATATAGGCCAGTTATAATCAATTGTATAGAATCGTCTGCTCTCAGGTGAGGTGCATGTCATGCCGTCATGTAGGCCCACATGAAGCATAATTCATGGTCAAATGGGCAACTGTGTGCTAATTTTTAAGACCTCTAAACTTTTTGTTGATGACAGACTCCAAAAAAGTCTTCAAAAATGTTGCACTTCTCGCTTAAGCAACATGATTTACTTTTAACTTACTAATAACATTATAAAAAAAAGTACTTCTGGCAACTCGTTCAGTGGTTGTTGAAAACTTGTGCTGAGTTGTAGCGGCGTTCTAGAAAATCATTAAAGGCTTAGCTAACTTTCTGGTGTTGACACCTAGAGTCCCTGCTGGCTTTTTTTTTTTTGTTGTTGTTGCTTGAAGCCTATGCATTGCCTGCGGCAGACTTGACGCATAAAGATGGCAGTGGAGAGAGGAGGACTTGGCCACAGCACTGGAACAGTTGAGTTCAACACAGTGTGGTCTGATTAGCAGAGCCAGCTCCAGCGCCAGCAGAGACAGTCCTGATTCGTCAGTGTGTGAGTGTTTGTATATGTGGGTGTGAAATGGGGCTGGGTGTGGAGGGGCTGTATAGAAGAAATATGAATGCAGACGATACTGGATTGGTATTTTTGGATGCCGTTGGAAACTGAGGCGTTTGTGTGGCCTGGTGCCATCGTTTCGGGGCGAGGCCCCGAAGCAAGAGCACAAAGAGAGCATTTGTGTTTGACATCCGTGGATCTCGTACGTGTAAAGGACACAAACACAGGTCGCGGGACGACGGGCGGCTGGGATGGGTCACACAGCGCCTTATGGGTTTGTGATTCCACAGCAATACCTGTGACACCTGTTCATGCGCAGAAGGATGTGGGAGCAATTTCACCTTGATAAAAAAAAAAATTCCTCTTTTGATCAACGCACCTCGCCTGTGTTTGTGTGGTGATATCGTTTGTGTTTTGGCACCTGTTATGGTACACGGGTGAAATTGACTCCAGCTCTTTACAAATTGCGATATTGTTTCCCTTCTCCTGCTTACACTTTTTGTTTGCTGCTCTATTTACAATTCGGGCAGAGGGGCTGCGGCCCCTTCATCTACTCCAGATTTTTGCCGGCTTAGGTTTCTCTGGGTTTAGCTCATACAGAAAGTCGATTCCAGAGGTTGCTTCATCTCACATGGTTTTAATTGCCTTCCCCCGTATTTTTTTCCCTGCAGACTTTGCAGGTTCTGAGACAGTGAGAACTGCTCAGCGTGGTCCAGGCCAATGAGCTTCAGGGTGCAGGGGAACGAGAAAGAGTGCAGCAAAGGAAAGTGGGGGGAAAAAATACAGTTGTGTTCAGGTCTTGCAGTCATGTCTTGATCGCCACTAATCTGTTTACCTCTTCTACCTCATCTCTCTGTCTCTCATCTGTCACGTTGTTTTTGTCCTTGTGTCTTGCCTTCTCGTCTCCCTCATCTCATTTTCAGTGCGAGTCATCTTGACGTATTTTCTCAGGTTGTCTTATAAGAGACGATTATACACAGAGATCCTACATCCTCTACTTTCACTTTCACCTTATACATTTTTTAGGTAGAGGTCATTACAGGTTTAAGTTCCCCAAAGTAGCACTAACAGAAGAAGAAGAAGAAGAAGAAGAAGAAGAAGAAGAAGAAGAAGAAGAAGAAGAGCTTTATTGATCCCACAGTGGGGAAATTTGCATAGTTACAACATTACAGCAGCAAATAGTGCAAAAACATCGAGAAGATCAAAAATTATATAAATTAAAGAAATAAGGCAATTAAAACCAAAAGTAAAATATTTGTAGGTATAAATGTAAAATAAAAACAAGATATGTACATCTTATGGACAGTTTAATTTACATTTGTCTCATATTATTGGATTTTTATTTACAGGTTTGACATTCATGGTCCTCGCTGGCAAACCATTCCAATGATGAGATTCATGGATTAAACATAAACATCGTAATATCTTCAAAGGTCAAGTATCCTAAATGAATCTCAGCTTTTACTCTTTTTATTCTTGACCCAAACTGTTCAACAAAAACCTCAACATCTATCCATGCACGACCCGATGCTGCATTGAATCCGTATAGCTCAACACACACAGTTCCTGAGGAGGCAGTGTGTTCCGGTGGCCCTCTTCACAGTTTGCTCTAATGAAGGACGTCCCTCAACACCCCTCCTGGCGTCGGTGGCGGCATCTACTGAAAGCCCAGGGTGTTCCCATGGATCGTGTGTGCTCCAGGTCACCTCAGGTCAGTGGCAGGTACTGCAGGAGGATGTGACTCGGCCCCGCTAACAAGGGTGTGCTGATGCGGGCCCACACATCCCATCTGTCAGTGCAGCGCTTCCCGCCCAGTGGCCGGAGTGAACAGTGGAGGTATGAGGGAGCTTGGGGGGGGCAGCTGCTTCCTGAAGGGAGACGACGCCTCGGTGGCCGCGAGGAGCCCGGCGGAGGCTCCTTCGCCTGGTTTTGTTTTCATTCCCGTTGGGGTCGGAAGTGTTATTTGGGTTAGTATTCACAGAGCTGGTTTATAAACAGGACTTCTGGTCGATGGGAAAGAGAAGTCTGGCGGACACATTTTTGCCCCTTTCCCTGTTCCCCGCTCAATTCAATGTGAAAGGTAAAAAAAATAACATGTCATAAAATGTGCGGTGGATGTCAGAGTTGATAAAAGCTGCACGCTGACTGCCTGTAGGCCTGTTTTTAGGGGGAGGAAAGGTCCTGGCATTTCCTCCGTCCTGGTCGTTTGGTTTTCAGTTTAGCAAACATGAGCTAATCACACCTGGGAAAAGCAGCCCTGCATAAAAAGGAACAATACATTACATAAGCCGTGGTGGCCAGGTGCTAGAAATTTGAATAAACTGGCCTCAACACAAAGAACAGTCGGAGTTCATTGAAAAGAGATCATTACTGCTACTCATATATATATATTTCTAATTCACCAAGTTCAGCACTATGTACTCAGTGAACGCTATATTTACACAAATCCACTTAATTTGCTGCTTCATTTTTAAACAAGCATTTTAAATTTGGGGGTTGATGCTATGAATGGTTTTCAGTATTAAAACACTTCAAATGCAATTCTTGTATAGTGAAAATAAATGGCTAAAAATACAGCATCACTGTACATCAAAAAATACATCACTGCAGCTACTTTCTCTCACTAAGATCTCACCAAACAATGTGTTTGTACCAGCTTAAGCACAGAAGTGAGTCAAATCTATCAAGAGTATATAGGTAAAGAGCGGGCAAGGTTTTTTTGCAACGCTTTTTGTTTTAAAAATCTTTGCTCATCTAATATATTTATTGCTGAAGAGCAAAGCAGCCTGACATTTCGTTTCTGATTGATATTATGGCACATCTGCAAACCCTCAGTGTGATGTATGACCAACATAATTGTATCCAGGTTAGCTGCTACCAGTTGAGGCTAAGGAAAGCCTTTGGCTGTCTTGCACATTTTTATTAATGTCACCACTTAAACACTTATGGAAACACAACGGGAATATGAAAACAAAGAAAATACAGTTTTAGGGGGAAACAAACAGTGTTCCAGTGTCTGCGGGGGCCAGACAGGTCAGCTGGCCACGTCGATAAAGATCTGCTGCATTCTACAACAAACAAGTGGGCCAATCGGACGGGGTGGGGGTTTACCCGAGGCAGCAGACATAAACACAGCAACCCTCATGGATGAAGGAAGGTAATTTAGATATACCACCACCATTAGCCCAATTAGGGTTCAATGCCTATGAATCCACAGGGCTTTCCTGGCAAGAAGGGAAAGGGCAAAAGTACACGGTAATTACACTTGTGTAACGAGAAGAAGGAAAAAAAAAAAAGAGGCTGCCGGACTGGACTGGAGTGGAAGCCAAGGTGAAGTGTGAGAAGCCAGCATCTCCTCGGCCTCCTGAAAGTCGGCCGTGGAGGTAGGGTTGCATCAGAGAATGGCCGCGGGGCTTTGGTGGAGCGTGCTGGCATTTTCTCTGACACCGATCCCCAGCCGGCTTAGCGCAGATAAGACATCTGGTCGACTCCCTCTGTGGGCCGCAGCAGCAAACTTTATCCAGGTTCAGTCTGATTGAATATCACTTTGACTGCCCCTGAGCTTCTACAAGCTTTGATATGCAGAGTCGGTTTGCCCAGATTTTTGGGGTCATTTTTTTTTCTGTCTCTCTCTACTGTGAGATATTCTTGATCTTTTACTATCTGACCCTGTGCGAGCGGATGCCAAACTTTTTCGAAGACAGACATCTAGCAAACGCAAAAAGTTTTATTTAGAAAAATCTATCCCCAGCGGATTGCATTAGGTTATCTTTTGGGAGGCGACTGAGTCAAACTGGTCCCAGCATCGATGGGGAAGTGGGAAGTCCTGGGGCTGCTTTGGCGACTGTTGCAGTTGATCCTTGAAGGAGCCAGCCTCTATTTAAGGACTGCAAATGTGGCATGATTCGACGCACCGACACAATGGGGAGAAAATTGCGGCTGGGAGGGGGGAGACGGAGGGGCGGGGTGGAGGGTGGACGGAGGGAGGGAGGCTTCGGTGGAGAGCGGACTTCCTTCAAATCGCTGTGCAGCCGAGCTCAGCAGGAGTGCAACAGCTTAAAGTAATTATGATAAATAGTATCCTGGCTGACAGTGGCGATCGGGATACCTCGGGTCCGGCCTGCTGGGCCGACCCTGTGCTGCTTGACACGAGCTTGCAATCACACGTGCTGAAGTTGTAATATAAACGTTTTGGCAAGAGGTGACATGTGACTAATTAATCTGTGTGAAAACAAAGCTGGACTTTCCCGTCCGCCTCGCTGTAAAGATGCTTAATCTGTGGCCTCATTACGCTGAAAAAAGAAGTGAAGAAGTGTGGCCCTGTTCTTTGTATCACATTTTTCATGGGAAAGCGGTGGGGGTGGAAAGGGGTCGTTATGGTTTGCAGATGTCACCCTGCATAGCGTTTGTAGGGAGTCATTGCCTGGTGCTGTCAAGGCAGGGACCCTCCTCTGCTCTCCCCTGGGCACTACAGCGTCAGGAGCAGAGGGACAGTGGGACCCCCCACAGAAGGCGGGATTAGAACATGCCACTCCGCGTGCACTTGTGACAGAGAGGCCCATGAATAACGGAGTTTGCTGAACGTCTCAAATGTGAAACGCGTGATCGTCCGCATCAGTCGCTTCAACAAGGCTCTTCGGCCAGGCTCTGCACCCAGAGACAGCTGTCGGAGCATGTGTTAGCAATGCAGACGCAGGGCTGAGCAGTGCCAATATCAGAGGGAGCGTTGCTTTCCCCCGCTGTCAGCCTCACACCCAGCAGAGGCCCTGACGTCTCCCCACACTTTCTCCCTCTCTGCTGTCTGGATTTTGGTTTTAAGGCGAGGACCCCCGCTGGGGTTGAAAGGAAAAATGAAAAGGATGAACGTAAGGTTTAGAAAGTGGTGGTTTATTTTTTATTTTTTATTTATTTTTTGCTGCTTTGAAAGATTTTTTTTTTTTTTTTCAATTGGAGACTTGTTATGCTTGCTTTAAGCTCCTAAATGTTTTTCACCCTTGAATTTTAAAAACAGCTCTGAAATGCGTACAAAGTCTGGGTCAGTCAGTCAAGGACCCTATCGACTGCTGGAAGAGCACCGGCGGGGTGTTTTTAATGATGTCTCCCATCCAGCTCAGGCCGTTAAGGGAAAGCAAATGTTCATGCACCGCCGCATTATAAATGGATTTGATTTTGAGAGGTACTTAGGCACGGGACCAAACGAGGCTGAAAGGCCAGGGGACTGTAAACTAATATTGGTTCACAGCACATGTTCTAGATTTCATAACGATCCTGGAGGACACTCTTGGAGAAAACCGATGATGGATGAGCACAAGGAAAGTGCACGTGTGCGTGTGTGTGGGTGGGTGTGGTGTGTGTGTGTGTGTGGGATGCTACTTTTTTACAGATCCAAATACAAAAATGCAAATACGTGTATGCAAAACCTTTGGTCGAGGCGGGATTCTTGCGATGCTCTTATGCCTTATCTCCAGCCCAGATGATGACTCAGCGCTGTTAATTCATTCGGTTTGGATTGAAGATATACCTCCCTTAAAATAATTTAAAAAAAAATGATCGGTTGGTCCCTCTGCAGCCGCTGCACTCTGGAAAAGCTCCCACGAAAATGAGACAAATTGAGATAGTACAATAACGTTGCAAACCCCTGGCCCAGCTCCCAGAGGTTCCATCCACACTGCTGCACCGCCGTTAATCTTGATGACACAGGATACAACGGCTCCACGATGGCTGCGCTCAGATCTCCTTCCCACCCTCCTCCACCGAGGTGACACACATCAGGCGCCGCATTGGACGCGCTGTTTAATGACCAAAGTCGTTGCAGTAGCGCGTGCAAAAGTCTATAAAGTGTCGTTTAAATTTTATATATTGCACAGAACAGAAAAGTTCAATTATTATGCACTGTTAGCGCAAATATACCTGTAAATCAACAACGTGAAAAAGGCCACAGGGTTCTCTCAAACAGATGTGCATTAAGGTGTCATGCAGCCCGAGTCCTCTGGGTATCATGTCAGGCTCCTGCCGAGTGCGTTAATGTAGCCGGTGACATTTGCGTGCAAGTCAGAGTGCAGTTGTGTCTTGTTTCAACTTTGCTGGAGGTTTCGGTCCAGGTCCAGGAAAGTGTCATGTGGTGACATCACCCTGCGATGTACGACTGTGCAGAGCTGTAACGCCGACCTGGTCTCGACCTCGCAGGCAGGTAATCAAAAGCTCCGACGCAACGAAAGTCATAGCAGTTGGTTAAAGCAGCGGAGGATATTCAGCACGAGTGAGGTGCTGGTACGACCGAAGCGTCAATAAACAATCTGAAGAAGCCCTAAAAATAGTCACTTAGCCGGTTGTCTGGTTTTAAAAACCTTCACAGAGGTTTCACATCTCCTCAGATTTACACAGAGGTTTTCGAGATACCGTGTTCTTGAGCCAGTTCACTGTCAGAACTCACAGCTCTGCTTTATTTACTAAGATAAACACCACTGTAAGAAAACCTATCCCAATAAGAACCATCAGTATTTAACCCAGATTATTTTGAGCTATACCCAATGGCAATGGAGTTATCTGCAGACAGGATGAGTAAATATCCATTCATGGAATTTATATTTGGAAGAGGGACCAACTTAAAAAGTCAACAGGTCACTTTCTGGGGATGATGAATGTTTTGGCCTTCTCTGCCACACAAGCTGACGATCTCTTCAAACTTGCGACCCCAAAGAAACTTTAATGACATTTTTGAAACAGAACAAACTAGAATGTCTGTACAGACTCAAAATATATGATCAAATTCATCCCAAAACAACAGCCACAAAAATGTTAATATAAATAAGACAAAGACCAAAAGCATTTCTCTTCCCTGCTGTATGCAAAGGCACAAACCTTCGATAGGATAATGAACGTGATGACAGGTTATATTGTCCCAATCTGCAGAAATATATGAGCAGACTCTAGGAGAAAGTTGAAACTAGATGGTGTAGTTATAGTTTTAATGAGGCCAAGTCTGGATACTGTGATGCAAGATAGCAACAGCAACTGTAACAAAGACTATTTGGTCTTGGTAGAGGAAGTGTACACGATGAGTGTGTCAGCAAAACAACGGTGAGGAGGGCGGCGAGGAAACACTGCGGGTGCTACTGCCGTGAGCACGTAATGCAAAGCAGCGGTGACCGCAGTGCGAGTGTGCGTCTCTGCAGCGTTGCTTCATGTCAGTGCTGCGGTGGTCTGAACTCGGAGCTTGGCTCCCTCCCAGCAGCCCAGCTCCACTGCCAGGCCTGGCCCTGCTGTGGGAAAACGGCCTCTGTGTTATTGTACGCACAATAAATTGCTGATGACGCATTTGTTTGTGCGCTTTGCCCAAATAATGGAAACGTTAAATATTTGTCTGGAAAAATAATAATCCATTTCCTCGCCACCGCAGAAATCTGACTAAAAGTGCGGAAATATGAAAATAAGCAAGAAGTCGGCCGTCAAATGATTGTCCTTTGTTGATATGATGACGATTTGTCTGCACACACCCTGCATGGTGAACATTACCTCAGATTTATGTGCACCAGGAAAAGGGAGATCCGCCCTACACGGGTGTATTCCTTGGGAAACATCATAATGAGCAGAGAATGATTGGAAAGGTCAGCGATCCTGTTTGGCATTTTAAACAACCCATATTTCAATCTTTGACCGCGCTGGATTCAAACTGCACCCTTCAAAGCGCGAGCCTCCCGACACGGACCGATGGAAATAATTCCGTCTCACGCGGGGAACTCTCCTCCTGCTGTGCAGTCAACTGTAGAGCTGAAAGTCCCCTGTGGCAGACACTCGTCCGTCAGGAACAATCGAGGTCTCCCGCAGTCATTCTCACACGCTCCTCGCCTCAAAAATGCAGTGGGAGAAAGTTCTCAGAAGGGGCTGGGGGGAAAATCTTAAAAAAGCAAGGACATTGTGAGGATCAAACACAGGAATATAGCAGTATAAACATCACGCAAAGGGTACACTGTGGGCCAGCAGCAGCTGACTGACAGGCGGCGAGGTGCTTGGCATGTAGAGCTGGATGGAGGTCAGGCCCATTCACTGGCTTTCCTGTTTATACGTGGCGTGATATGTCTCTGGCTCAATGGTCTGGGGAGTGTTTACACGTGGCTAAGTAGAGTAAAGGGGAAGGTGGATCCTGGTTCCAATAACAGGTTGACTAGCTTGGTGTTAAGGTGTGCAAACACTCCAAAAGATATGAAGTTGCAGATGCCTAGATGCAGACAGACGTTTTTGCAAGGTAGCTGGATTAGATTAGATTAGATTAGATTAGAAGAAGTCTGAATTCACTCAAATCCATCCTGAAAAGCTCCAATCAAAAGTGCAATCCGCCGAGTTAACATCTGTGGATAAAGAGGCAGGAGTTACAACCACAGTGAAGTTGCGGCCAATACAGGAAGTTTTAACGATAAGCATCACGAAAAACCCATCACCAAAAATATCCACACTCGAAGGTGCACATGCATCAAACCATTTCCCACACAGGAGAGGGCCCCAGCAGCTGCAGAGTATTTGTTTCCTCCTGCAGCTGTTATTTATCAGTGGATGAAATAACTTCTCCTGCCTGTGCATCATTCTCATGCATCACCGCTGATCAGCCGTGATGATTCCGCGGAGCAGACTGTAGCAAAGTGTTGCAGGTCCCACACTGCTCCCGCCGCAGGATCAGATCATGTTCGTGGGTGAGGCAACGTGGACAAATAACCAGCCTGATTCACAGCGATGCTGAAAAGTGGTGGATTCATCAAGCCTGACCCCCTTCTCTCCAGATTCTCCTCTTGGCTTCGGCTGCAAGGTGATAAATGCGCTGGAATTTACTTCTCCTCTGCCCCGGAGAGCAGAGAGACTCTCTGAGAAGAGCAGCCCAGGTTGAGACCTATCCGGCCAGACATTACAAATGAAATCAACTGTCTGGGGATGTGCGATGTCAGCCTGCCTTCCAGCGGTCTTATCATCGCCCACACAAAAACCTCCCCAACGATCCGAATGGAATTCTGGAAAGGAAGCTAAACGTGTCAAAAGCTATCACTTCTGCTGGAACCCGCTCGTGGTCCTTCCCAGTCCGAGTGCTAAACAAGTAGTGTGAGAGTGCCAGCCCTATTTTTCCACTAGGAACCACGTGAAGGAGGCCTTAGCTTGTAAGAAAAAGTACAAAATCCTTGAAAGGCAAGCGTAGCCAGGAGTCAAGTCTGTTATTTTAAGAGGCAACCTCAGAGCAGGCACAACAAAAGGGTATTCACGTTTCTAATTGCAGGTTGTTGGCTCTTGTTAAGCCCCGTTTCCTCTTTGACAGTAATGGTATCCTGCTGTGCACGCTCTCTTTCAATAGGACACAGGTAGAGCATGGGTGGGACCTTCCGTTTCATGACACATTTTGTCAAAGTGCTGGCCCTCTCTTTGTGTCTGCGCATATAAAGGAGCTCAAGTGTACCCTTTCGAGCACTTTCTGTACTCACACACACACACACCCCTTAAAAAGGGACCGTATACTTACTAAGGCACTTGTACTATGTAAAAAAAAAAACACTTGCTTGAAGCCACAGTATCTTAGAGCACATGTGCCCTGCTATTATCGTATTACTTTGTTGTGTTTTCTTGCTCCATATAAAAACCGCTAAAACCTTACGAGCCGGGGTCAGACCCATTATGGCCATTTCATTATCTCCATGAAGCTTACCTTGCATGACATTAAGCATGCTGCAGGGCTTTTCTGGTTCTCCGCCAAAACCTCACTCACATACCGCCAGCTAACACTCAGTAATTGTTGCACTTTTTTTTTTCTCAACACACTTTCTAAACTCGGCCCCATCTTTGTGAAGTGTAATTTCGCTTTGTTCGAGCCACAAAACCAGTGAGGAACTCTGTGAAACAGATGTGATGAAACTTAGGGCCTGATACGCTCAACTCTACTCACACTATTGAGGGTCCCATCATATCTACATTTTGCTTACGTCAATGCCGTTTAGAGGTTCAGTCAAGTGATCTGACCATACAAATAATGAATACAACTTTTTTTTCTCCTGTTGTCTTGTCGCCTTTTTTTAGTGGGTGTTCTTTTTAGTGTGAAGTTGGATGTGTAAAGCACTTACACTTCTGCCTTTATTCCAATATAGCAGAACTAGATGGCATGAATAGAATTTACATTGGAATGACTTACTAGCACCGTCCTCTCCCAGATCCTTCTGATTTAGTTGTTTTCTAATGTTCCAGAGTAACACACCTTTGTTTGAACAAGCAGCTAGATACCTCTTGTCCTACATCTGACAGTACAAATTAAATTACAAATAAAAGAGAGATTTACCATAAACAGTTCAGTAAATAGAAAAGTTCCACAGTGGATGGACCAAGGAAATCAAGGAACAAAGTTAAAATACCAATTTGACGGAGAATTGTCCATTAATGCCATATCAAATACAGAACATTAGTACGCTAGTTTGCTAGCCATCCATCTAGCTGTTTCTGCTGATACTTGCCTGATGACTGAATCCGAAAAATATGCAAATATCCATGAGACTGAAAGAATAACCATCCAATTGTATTTTTCCACTTACGTTATGCTCACTTTGCTGTTTCAGCCAAAGCCAGTGAGGGCAAACAACCAAGTCTGCATCAAAGTGGTGAACATGTTGTCTGAACATAAAGCGACATCACATAGATAATTGTTGATGGGCAAGCTGTAAAGTTTTACAGTTTTAATGGTAAAGTATTTCCTAATGTAGCTTTAAACAACTGCATCATAATGAAACAAACGTGTGGCAGGAAAATGGTGCAATGTGTTATCAGAAATATAGTCTGCTTTGTAGTGCCCTCTCAGTCATCCAGTAAATACCAGAAGTTAAGTGACCCCTGCTTTTTAATAGGGGACACTTGTGTAGAACATTTTTGTTTCAGCTAGAGTGCAGCGCGCCAGCTTTGACTGCCAGCTCCCATAATGTGGCACTCCAAAATGTTTTCATTGCCACTGCACTTCAGCCTGACTCATCTCCACATCATAATGTGTTTTGAGAGAAAACGAAAGCTGGCAAAAGCTTCAAAAGATGAACGATAGGGGGAGAAAACTGTTGACGCTGCCTTGGAAAAATAAACGTACAAATGAGATGATGAAACAAGAAATCGTCTTGTGTACATAAGCCCTTTCAGAAGTTTCTGATTGTTTTTTTAGTGGCAGTTTCAGTTTTGTTTGAAAAGAGAAGGAAATGTAATCTGTTGAAGTGGCTGTCTCCCTTCTTTCTGAGTGTCGCCAAGGGTTCCTGACTAAGGCGAGACGTAATACTTGCCGCTGACGACAGCTCTTATTTAATCTTCCCTCTACATGTCCTCACTTGGAGATGCAAGCTGTATTTGAAGGATTTGAAAACTCTCCTCGCCGTATTCAAAGTTCTTCTCTGATGTGCCGCTCTACGCACGTTGACCCCATTTGTTCTGTTCTCCCTGCTGTCCCTGTTGCCCGAGCTCATCGTTTGGATGCTGGACAGGGAGGGCGCTCACTAGACCTTAGGGCGTCTTAAAAAGGACATGTGTGTAGGAGCTTTTGTACGAGCATCAGACCTCTAGCAGCGTAGGCGTTCAAAGGGACGACCAGAAGGTATCTCAATGAAGTCATTCTCAACAGTAAAATCTGAGCTCCAGTTGAAGAATAGGTCAGAGGCAGAGGCAGAACAGCATGGTTTTCCTCATTTTCCCCACTCAAACAGTCTCCATGACCTCATTCCCTCCAGGGCATCCCTTTGGACATACCCTCATGGATCCTGATCAGCCACTTTGGAACTGAGTGACAGGGTGCGAGCTAATTGGAGAACCATGAATTTCCTGCACAATACAGGCGGGTATGATATCTGCGTTACTTGTCCTTTCAAGTTTGCGGTTCAGTCCAAGTCGATGTTGGCTTAAACCCAGACTGTGGTATTTGTTTTAGGATTCAGAGGCAGGACTTCAGAGGTCTCTGTTGACAGATTTAAGTTTGTTAAATCAAGGATGAAATAGCAGACTTCCTTTGACTTGAGGTGGAAGTCGTTGAACTTTGGAAACATTTGGCTCCGTGTGCATGCCTCCTACATAATACCACCATTTAATTCACAAGAGTGTACTTTCAGCAATAAACATACTCCTAAAGCACCAAGATCGAGACCACTCTAGCAAAGGAGAATGCAGGAACAGAGGAAACTCTTGATACATTGTGGTGTTTGGTTGCCGTTTCCATACACAATAGCCTTCATTGCTTGTTTGGGTCGCTAATTATAGAAATGTTGTTGCCTCAAACCTTGCCTCGCTGTCTGCCATGCTGTTTATTTCTCCCCAGTGGAAAGAGAAAGTTGTTGCAACATTTAAGTCATGTTGCTTTTACTCAAATGATTCCACTTGTCTTGCTCACTGTTATGTTTCCTTTCCAGCAGAGCGCACATTAAATTTGAATTTCACCCATTTACTAGACAGCCCGGTTTCAATGGGGGCTTTGTGGTGTTATCTTATCCACATGACAATTCTTGGGTTTCATCAAAGATTTGACATGAATTAGTTAAAGACTGTACCATAAGGCATAAGACAGGTCGGAAGCAGAAGAGCGGATTTGTTTTTGTTTGGTTTTTTTTCTCAGTTAGAACAGTGTGGTGTGCTTGAACTTATGGGACTTCAAAAAATTGATTTAACTTTGAACAAATGTTTGCGTTGTTTTTGATGAGCTGACTGGAACTTATCAGCTCGTGTTAAGTAGGCTACCACATAAACTTCTGTTTTAAATTGTGGATATTCTTAAATCATAATTGACGTTATGGCATAACATTATTATTATTGTCTTGGTGCTGTAGTTATCACTAATACTATTCTTCAATCCTAATGTGCCTAGTGTTTTGAGGAAGCATCAATGGCTGGATCACTACCTGCACAGGTCACGGCCTGGTCAAGCTGTGACAACCTCTACTTCCCACACCTTTTCTTCAAGAAAAGAAAACAATTCTGAGATTTGGTGGAATGTCCAGATTTTTCAACTAATTTTTTGTTCAACGGACACCCAGCTCACACTGAGAATCAACATTAGGAGAGGAAACACATTCAGAATCAAGCACGGTAGAGAAGAGAAACAGTCCTGTTCAGCAAACAGGCAACATTGTCAAAGCCTTGTGTTGCATGAGCTGCGTGGGTGACAGGACTGTTTCCTGCGCCGTCTCCAAAGCTTTAGTGTAGTGTGTGGAGGAATCATACAGCTGTCACGGCCCTTTTGTGGACAAATAAAACTGTTTAAACCCTGCTCCACCCAGGTTAAAAGAGTGATCAAAATACATTCACGCATGTGTCTCCTCCTCATGCGGCATGTTTCATCCTCCACTCATTTCATTGCGTTTCCCGTGTTATCTCTGCTGATCTTCCCTGAATGTTACCTGACACACACTCTGGCCCTCAGCCACAAAGCGCTGCTTTTCGGGGACCAGACAATGGCTTTTCCTATGAGGGAACTTGCTAAATCCATAGGGTGGTGTGGCGGTGAGTTTACAGTCGCCTATTGTTGAACCAACACAATGCAGAAACACATCCCCTCCTCTGCAGTATTATGGTAGTGGCTCCAAAGGGCCATTCTCTAGCTCTTCCATGTGCCAAGGTGATTTCCGCTAGCACAGTATCATTTTTCTGCTTATTGATGCCTTGTTTTGTTATTGGATGCTTTCACACAGGCTAATGGTTCCTTTGGAACAGGTTAGTTACCCTGTGCTTGTGTGAGCCAGAATGTGCAGTGGCAGGGAAAGTTGTATTGTAAACATATGCATATGTAGTTGGCATTCCAACCCAGCCACTCGTTTCTCTTTTGTTTCCTTTGTTTTGGAAACAATTGTGACTTCTGTTTTTGGGAAGAATAAAGAAATAGGCTAAAACTTAATGCCCAGTTTCCACCTACTTGTACCTAATTACATTGCAATCCATCAGGATCCAATTGTTTGTTTAAGTGAACTTCATTAACAAAAGCTTCATCAGCTGTCGTCATGTTGACATAGTGCTTGTTCACTGCCGAGAGGGTGATTGATGGCTGGATTGCAGGGTCATAAAGCCGTATCGTCAATATGTTTGAACACCAAGACCTCCTGACCTCTGATCATCTGTTCCCACAAACCCGCTGCTGCGTGTGTCAGTCATGGTAGGTTGGACCAAATCTACCACATGCATATCAAGTCCTGTCTGACGACACCCAAGGGAAAAATAAACCTACTTTTTTTTTCCCCAAAGATTTTGATTGTTACACAGCAGGTGAGCTCCTACATATTGCAGGTGATGCTTTTCCACTTTGTAAAACAATCACCAGCACATTGAAGAGAACATCTAGGCTCTGAAGACAGATATCATCTACTGCAACTGGGGTCTGAAAAATCATCATCGCTATTGAGTAACGTTCAGTTTGAAGAGCACATGCCAACTATGCAGTGGAGGACAATTTTATTGCCTCCAGGTATTAGCATTCAGGAATCAACCTGTTCGACTAAAAACCACAGTGCGTCTACAAAACAGCTAAGATGCTGACCAAAAATGGTATCAGATTCCTGTGGGTACAATGAGCTGTGCTGACTATCCATTTAATTGATACAGTCATGGTTTAGACTCCCTGGTTTAGCTGCAATTTTCTGCTAATTGCGGCAGGGAGAAGATTTGTATGGTATTGGGTTTACCTTGATTAAAGGGACGGAAGACAGACAGTAATTCCTGTGTACTCCATTTAAGTCAGCAGTGCATCCTGGGTTTTTTCTGGTCCCAAGAACAGTGTTGTCAGGCCATAGTCTCTAAATTAGTGGTGGAAATGGATACGCTTTGGACTTTGCTCTGAATGTTGTACATGGCCAGTTTTTTTATTTAATTTTCCCACTTCAATATCACCATAAGTAGCTAATGAATTTACTGTTTGACTGAAGTTTTATCCAAAATCAAACGGGTTCTCTCACAAAATGACAAAAGCGTCTGTGGTTATAGCAGCTCCTTCGAAAACAAAACCATTCTTGTGCTCAAAACTTTTTAATTACAAACTTTCACTCAGATCAAAGTTAGTATTTGAATCCCAGTAAAGAGCTCGATAATCTGTGACATGGCCAAATAGTTTTGGGTGTTTACTTGGGCGGTGGCGTAAACATGTCATAGCTGGACCGTAATCGAAAACTCACGTTTGAACATGTGTGGAAATTCATGTGGAAAGCACTGGTCCATACAAATCTTGCTCAAGCTTTTTTTTTTTTTTTTTTTGGCCCGTTGGATGATTTGGTAGTCAAGCTTTCAAGTCTGCTCAAATATTTGGAGCCCTTTAGGTTTACAAATATTTTGAGAATTTGTTTAAATATTCTCTGTCTGCCTAAAAAGCGTCTGGACGGGCTGAGGAGAATATTGGACACCCACACTGTCTGAGAACCAGCTGGCCCTGGTAACCTCTGGCAGCATGGCACTATGACTTGGGCCGTGCAGCGCTGACCCCTAACCAGCCAGAGACAGCTCAAGGAGCCATGGGGGCCAGTAATTAAAAAAAAAAAAAGGCCGTCCCATGAGATCCCTAATTAAACAGATTCACATTCCTCTGGCCTGGGATAGAGCCGGGATAGTGGAGAACGTTTGGGAGAACCAAATCCATCCTTTGGAGTTTGGCTTCCCACAGAATGTTTCGATAAGGAGCCAGGGCGGGGTCTTGTGAGCAGCTCCATCTTCAGAGAAAATATTTACAAGTGTTTCAAAGCGTGGGCTGAGCCATTATCTTGCCAGTGTGGCTGTGTTGTTGGATCATTAATAACGGGAGTCGCACGATTAAGACGCGTATCCGTGAGCATCGGACCTCGCTGGCTTGTTTGCTTAATAAACACAATAAGGGGAGGAGTTTGCGAACCGCCCACCACCCCACTTTAATCTTGCTTTAACCCAGGCTCTGTGTCTTGACTTTTGCTGAGCTTCTGAGAGCCACGGAGATCACTCAGGATTTATGGACCTTTTTGAGGTGACCTCTTAAGCGAGTCAACAGAGAGATCTGTCAGTAGAAAATAAAGCAATGAGATACTTTCTGTTCTCGGACCAGGACATCTGTGTTGCCGAGGAGAATGACTCCTTTGTGGTGCACGAGGGAAATTCAACCATTTCGGCCTTTTAGTGATACTATGTTCAGTTCGTTTTCTGCAGGGTGTGTGTGTGTGAGAGAGAGAGACTGTGTATAAACATGACACACTCATCGGTTTGTAAAAACATAATGATTTGCGATCGCTAGCGTAGCGTACAAGTGTTTTTGTCCCATCTGCCATCAATTTCATGCTTAAACTTGAGAGGTTTAATCTATAAGTGTGTGTATTTGTGCATGCGTCTGTGTGTGTATTTGTGTGCATGTGTTAGTGTCCGGGGGGCGGGGAGGGGTCTCTTTACGACTGAATGTGGTCAAAGATTCAGCATTGCTCAAGTCTAGCATTTCAATGAGGCGAAACACCACCAGGGATCACATGGAAGATTGAGAAGGTAAGGTTAAAAAAAAACAAAAAACTAGCGTACCATTTTCTCAATCAGGAGTTGCACCAATGTAAACACTGGCCTGATGAAAAAGTGATCGCAGGACCTCGACGAAAACGAACTTCCAGTGCATGACCTGCGCGGGGGTTTGCTTTGGCTGACGTCCGTGGCTGCGCGCCACCCAAACACACACGGATATCTACATCCTCTTTTCTCATCAAACTTTACACAGACCACCAGCACTTCCTGTATTCGCATGCACACACGGTCGTGTACTTATTTAGGTGATTTTTGCTGCTGGGGACAGGAAGCTGGAGTCAGTGATCACCAAAGACAGGAGCCAAGCCACTCAGTATAGCTCTACTATGAGGCTGCACATTAGCAGCAAGGCCTTTAGATAAATGATCATGTCGCAGCTAAATGGTTATGCTAGGGTGTTGCGTCATCATCATATGTGCCACCCGAGTGAACATGGTATCTCATCTTCATTATGTTGCCTTAGAACAACATACTGCAAGTTGATGGAAAAGGGGACAAAGTAAACACAATTAAATGGTGGTAATGATAGTAAAAGTATAATAATCTAACTTTTATTTCAATGAAGAAATTGAACTCTGATGAAGGCATATCAATAAACATTAACTGGAAAACAGCCAAAGAGTTCGGAGGACCTCAAAAATTGAGAGTAAACCAACTGGTATTTTAAACCAAGCAAAACTGATATTTAGTGTCTGTTTTTGTGAGAGAACAATGTCCCCAAAAAGCAAACAAAAAGTGGAAGAGGAGAGTGAAGACAGTTTTGAATTTATTCAAGGGCCTTTTCTCATTGCAAAAAATAGCCCAATAAAAGTTGACACAAAGTGTCTTTTAAACAAATATATCAAACACAAACACAAATATATACACTGTTGTTGCCACATAATTATTTCCAATGAAAATTATGCATTTAAATGTCTGAAAACAAAATGATTCTAACTTTATGGGCGACAGCGTAGACACAATGAATAATCTTTTGCGTTTTTTTTTAATGTGGTTGTTTTTTTTTTAACTATTGAATGATATATTGATTTGGTTGCAGTGAGGCTGTGTTCTTCCATGCAACAAAGTTTAGAATTTACTTTTTCTCACAGCATATTCTTTTTGCAGAGTGTTGAAAATAAACAAAGTGTACACTAAAAGAAAGAAAGAAAAGCAGACAAACTCCTTCAGGAAAGGATGTCTAACCAGGATAGGGACAGTACACTGTTTATTCATCACCAGGGCGAATTCAAGAACAAACACGGCGTCAAAACACAGGAAAATGTGATTCAGGTGTGTGAGAATGAACCGAGCTGTGGAAACATTCTTAATTCTTAATGCAGACATCTCAGGGGCTGTGTCCTGGGTGTTTTGGAGAAGAAGATCAAACCTCAAAGAGTAGGCGAGGCCATTCCTCACAGCCAACACACAATCAGAAACGACAGCGAAAATTCCCCAAACTTTTCTCCAGTCAATGTCATCTGCTGCTTTCTGTTTTTTTGTTTTTTTTTCCCCTCTGTGTGCACGTTGCGTGTCATGCTGTTTGTTGATGCACTGGTTGTTGTAATCTTTTTTCCCCACTCTTGGGCCATCCAATTGGTGATCTGGTTCTCATCAGAACATTTTGTTGTCAGATTTGCAAGACAGCTGGATGTGAATTCTTCGAGATCCATCTTGAAAAGCTCCCATCTGAATCCATCTCAGTCAAGTCAATCAGCCTACCTTGAGGGGGGAAGAAGCAGGATGTGAAGCCAGTGTTTAGTTACAAGTTTCCAGGAAACTACTGCAAGGACTTCAGGAACAATTCCTCTAGTATGTCAGGTTAAATACTTTCATTTATGTGACATTATTAGTAAAACCAACAAAAAATGTGATAGTCCATACAAATTCACCACCTATTTAGGTAAAAAAAAAAAAAAAAAAAAAAAAAAGGTTGATGGGAAATTATTCTATACTTTTACTCATCTACAGCTGAAGAGGTAAGCTTTTCAAAAGCAATAGTTAAAAAATATTTTGCAGCTTATGTGATGATTTAAAATAAATACATTCGTCAAACTTTAGAGTGTATACCACAAGCTTTCAGAAAAACCTGCAACAAAATCAAACACACCTGATCGCACCAATGATTATAGTATTATTAATAACAACTTAATAACAACTATAATGTGAAAAGCTACACATTAATTGTGCTACAATAAATTGTTGCATTTTGACCTCAGGAGGGGTGAAGTGATGTTTCCATGCATGATGTCTATTCTATCAAAAAACATCAGCTGATCATTACAGAGACTAATACAAAACATTGGTAGCAGCCATATTTCTGGGAGATCCTTTAAATCAGCCACCTGTGCTCCTCCTAGTGTTTAAAGGCATTTTTAACCCAAGTAATTATTTTAAGATGTCAAAAAAAATATAGAGAGAGAACATCTTTAATGGGTTGGGTATCGACTGCAAGTAAGTGCAACATTGTAATGTGTAACATGTTGAGTAGTGATAGCAAGGCCAGCTCAATGTAAAACAGATCCTTTGTACCTTGAAATCTTGGATTGGGGGGGTCATTTCAAAGCCTGTGTATGCATCTCAGCCGGGCACCGCCCTTTAACAAAGTTTGGCTCCAGGGCTGGCGGCTGCCAAGAATGTAATGGATGGGCGCTGACCAGTAATACTTTGAACGCAAACACTTTGGGGAGGATTGTGATGGTTCAACAGCATTTCTAGGAAGGGCCCATGGTCTCTGGGCAGTTTTCTTTCTGGGAGAGGTGAGGCGGCAGGCTGACATGTAATGCGCACTGACAACAGGCCCTGGTTTTCATCTGGTCCTGCGTTGACTGCATTTTCTGCCATTAAGGCTCAGAGAAACACAGTCGATGTAAAGCCCCTCCATCGTACGGCAGGGGGACTGAGCATCAGGCTCCTTCAGTGGGTAAAAGCCCCACATTCGGCTGACGCTGCTGAACAGGATGAAGACAGTGCACGAGTGCACAGGACCACCTCAAAACCACAGCTTGACTTTATTAAACCAAGCGGAATAATTCTAGACAAACATAAACAAGCAGCAACGGAGACAAACAGACGGAATGTCTTGATGCTGAGCAAAGTGTGTCATTCATCTGTCTGTGTGTACAGTTAGAAAGGCAGTGATCTACAATGCCATGCTGCAAATTTTGCACACAGTAGCACTTTGGGCCAAAAGTTGGTGCAGAAAGAATAAAAAGTGTTTTTTTCATTAATTCACAAAGAAAAAGAAGGATAAATGCAAAAGAGGTGATGGCAAGGATTGCATCAGTGCAAAGAGAGTATAGACAGAGACCCAGGGTGAAATGCTGGCAGATTTGGTTTTAAAAAAGGAAGTGGCTGCAAGTCAAACAGTGACAGAAACAAAGAGACTAAAGTTCAGGCTTCTTCTTCTGAAAATGCACCATTTGCAGAGAGACAATCTCATGACTGAAGATCAGAGCAGAGCTGATGTACTGTGAGGCGATGAGCTGATGATGAGCAGGTAAGTTTACTTGCAGAGGCAGAGCAGGTGTAGATCATAGTCCTGATCATTATAATGACACCTGCTTTCTTGGTAAATGTGAAATCATCCTGCACAATTGCGCTGGAAGTACTGCTGCATTGTTGTATGTATGTATGTTTGTATGTATGTTTGTATGTACGTATGTATGTGTGTGTGTGTCTATATGTCTTTGTTTTCAAACTATAAATCATCTGTTCATCTTGTTAAATGTATTCACCAAGTTGAATCAAGTTGAGCTGAGCCACCAGAGTGCTGTGGATGGAGACCAGAAGACAGGCAGGCAGACAAAAACAAAAGAAAGAAAGAAAGAAAGAAAGAAAGAAAGAATTCATTATTCTTCATGATGAAGAATCATGATAAGGGGGGAAGCCTCAGACAGTCTCCTCAGAAACATCAGTATTGTAAATGTGTGTTTTTGTTTAATTGGTCACTGAAAATCAAAAATATCTGATCACCATCTTTGATTTAAAATAGTCTCGTGCACATCCAACTACCCATTGACGTGTGTCACTTACACCAAACACTGTTGCACAACTTAGAAGATGATTCTGCACAGAAACACTTAATTGTGGAAACCATTCATCTGTGAGCAAATTTCCACAGGGTATTTTTAAGATGATGAATTTGCTCAGTTAACTAGTGAATGGGAGGAGGTCACAGGAACCTCCCTTATCCTGTGCAGCCCTGCCAACAAATTACACAGTAACCCCAATAAAACAAAAGATGATCATTTGGTTCTTCCTAGTTCAAGCAATCCACTAATTCAATGACTAACATGCGCAACAGTCTTTTTTATTTTATCTTAAAAAAACAAAAAACAAAACGATGACAAGTCCTCCTGGACAAAGAAATCCTGCGCTGTCCAGTCTTCCATTTGATTTCTGGACACCCTGGCTCTTTGACATAAAGAGTACTGACTAAACAGGTTTGCTTTGCGTACGACTTCTATGTTTCAGATTGAAACCTGGAGCACTTCTTCCTGAATCTAACGGTCATAAGCTTTAACATGCATTTAAACTGCACTGACCTGAGAGCAAAATTCTGGACGCACAAATGGTCATGGCACAACGAGTGTCCTGGTGGATCCTGGAGGGGGTTGAGAGGGTATACATTGAGAAGGTTTATTGGTTTGGCCATGACCTGAGATCTTTCCCAGGTCCTCAGACTCTCCCAAAGGATGCTGGGGCTGCAAAAGCCAGAGATGAAGCCTTGCGATAAGGCCTCCGTGGCTCCTCTCAGAACTGCTGTTTCCATCCATTAGCCACCAAACTCGGGGGTGCAAGGGAGCCAATACTCTGCAGCCGACTCCACTTCTAGACCATCTGCATTCCTCTGATGCCCCTGGGATGGCTTCAGTCCATTTTCCCCCGGATGGTTGCGTATGTTGCACACATGCACGCCACACGCGCACACACAGAGAGACATGGACACCTTGACACAAACACAGACGCAATCACACCCTGATCTGGGGTCTGAGGGATACATGAGGCCCTCTCTGACTGCGTAACACATGTGCCCCTGACTGAGATGACTCAGTCTTGTTGGGCGTGTTGCACTACCATGTAGAGTCGCAGTTCCGTAGGGGTAACCATTCAACATCCACTTGCAGTGGTTACATGCACACTTGTTGCATGCTTGCATTTAGGGTCAAACAGTGCGTCGCAACACAGCTGGATCACTGAGATCAGAATGCCCACAGATCCACCTTGAAAAATGTCAGTGTGAATATTTTTCTGTCAAACATGGGAGCCATGTCCAGAGTTTAGCTTGGACAGAAACAGAAAGTAATTATAAGCCCATGGCCACAACAGCAATTGGGGGCATTTTTTATATTTATTATTATAATTTTTTTTAATCAGACACTGCCATTTCAGTCTAACTAAAACACAGAAATTGCACTGAAGAAATAGTGTACTCCTTTGTAAAGGTTTTAGTAGCACCACTCCAGCTACTGCCTTGCCATGGAATGTGGAAAATCAGATTGATGAGCTTTAAATCTAAAATTTGTACTCCTGATTTGTTTTGGCAAGACTTTACTTAAAAAAAAAAAACTGCTCACCATGGGGCAGTGGTCACACACTATGAGGAGGCCTTGCCCGGTTACCAAATGGCTCCACTGATTGTGAAGAAATCTCATTTCCTCTCATCAACAGTGGCTACATACCCTTGGTGGATTTGCCAAATACCCCAAACAGATTTGGGAAACATTCCATCTGTGGTGTTGGGCTATTGGTCTTTAGCAAATGAGCAAACTGTGTTGACGCTCTCTAATCAAAGCACTGATGAAGGACGCTTTGAACTTCTGCAGGAGATTAGTAGTGAGGTGTTTGGCACGAGGTCCCACATGGCAGGACGGAGCTGATAACTCCAGCCTCCAACAGAAATCAAAAGGAGAACATCCTCCGTTATATATGCCTGCTACAGTTTGTGGTTATTAGATTACACTGTACCTGCATTGCCTTTGCATCCCCACCACATGAAAGGGGCCAGGACAGCTCAATTAAGAAAATGACCCTCTGTGTTTTTAATCAGACGCTGCACCAGAACAAAGAGAAGTAGACTCCTGGCTTCTAGCCCAAGACTGCAATAGTCAAAACCATGTGATATGCAGATAAATCCCCCGCCCCTCAGTGAAGCAGACAACTCCACAACCTCCCGCACATGGAGAAGATTGGTCCTATATTTGTAGGAATCTGTCAAATTTCATGTTCAGTTCCAAGGACTTCTCATAACTTCTCTGATCTAAGTTGTGAGTCTTCTGTACTCTGCAATCTATTGTGTGAGAGATTTTGACCGCCATCCAAAGCGCTGTAACAAAAAACACTTGTAAAGCCCTGTTTTCACACTAGCAGGCTGCCTGTTTGTGGGTAGAACAAAACTTTCTCATTATTCAGAGAATATTTTAATGGTAAGAAACAAATTTTGGTATATATGTGTCCAGAAAAAAAAAAATCATTTATTTTAGCAATGATGGATTAGTCGGACAGTAATGAAAATTGTTTCTGAAACAATGGTCCATTTAGCTTTTTCATGTCTTGTGTTATGCTTTGGAATTGCGAGAGGACACAAAAAATCCCAAGAAATTCTTTAACACTGATGGATTTCATGCTGTGCACATTCATCTAAATATTATTGTTCTGAGCCCATTGACCTGGAACATTATCACAAGCAAAGACATCTTCTGGGGTTTGTGTTATCATAACCACGTTAGGAAACCTTCAATATATTCACAACAGCGCTCCTCGTTTAAACGAAGCAAGCGGCGAGGCCAGGCCTGGGCCAACTCGTCAGCGTGAGGGGAGGGGTTGCTGTTCATGTTCCCTGTGGGTGAGATCACATCACCTGTAGGTGCGGGAGTGTGGTCTCTCGCAGAAAGACAGAGTGACTGATGAGAAACCTGCAGCAAGGGCGTCTGTTCTCACTGCATCAAACTCTTTATCACCTCTCCTCCATCACTTTCCTCTCACTTCATCCCCGTTGACACGACAGAACTTTGTTTTCCCATGGACGCTCTTATCAAGCCTTCTACTTTGGGAGGACATTCAAAGGAAACCTTGGATGGCCGTCAATGCTGTTTTTCAACAAGATTAACAAAAGTGGCTGGGAAAAGTTGGCAGACTCCTTGACAGCTCATCGCCTGGAAACGCAGTCAGTGCACGTACGTGCAAAGTCAAGTCTGGCTGTGGGTAGAATTTGATCCGGTGTACAAGCAACGGCAGAGGAATGACTAATCCGGTGTGCCTTCCAACTCTTTACTACCAGGCCAGTTGACCTATTATGCCACAGATCAAACACCCAAACAATTTTGGCTGGAGGCTAATGCTTCATTCAAATGGCGTCCAGCAAACCAGAAGTCAGAGGACGGGAAAACTTAATCCGGCAGCAAATAATGTCCACCAGCACCATGATGTTGTACGAATGCAGAAAAACACGGCTGACATTAACAATGAAAAAGCTGGTGCTTTTGGTGCAGCAACACCCAGAAAATTTTGACTAGACCCTAGAAGCATATCAGGAGCTCTCAGAGATCCTCATGTTGTAGAGTAGTTTTAACATGAAGTCTAATTATCAATACAATCTAGAGAAATGTGATGCAATATGCTCTTTGCTCACCACCAGGTGGGGCACAGAGCTGACACTAGTCTGACCCTTTATGAGATGGAAAAAATATTGTAAAACTGCCTGTCGCTTGTCCTCCTGTCACTTTCACTGCATCTCATTGTGTGCCCAGCAAAATATCAGCAGCAAACAGGTTCAAAGTTTGAATAATTTGAAGTTTCAATGGAAAATTTGTGAAATTATAAGTCAAAAGTGGTTAGCGCTTCACAGCAAGAAGGTCGTGGGTTGATTCCGGGGCCCGGGCCTGGGACCTTTCTGTGTGGAGTTTGCATGTTCTCCCGTGTCTGCGTGGGTTCTCTCCGGGTTCTCCGGCTTCCTCCCACACTCCAAAAACATGCATGTGAGGTCAATTGAACATTCTAAGTTGGCCGTAGGTGTGCATGTGAGTGTGAATGGTTGTTTGTCTCTATGTGGTGCGATGAGCTGGCGACTTGTCAGGGTGTCACCCTGCGCCCCTGAGACAGCTGGGATAGGCTCCAGCAGACCCCCGTGACCCTGAATTGGAATAAGCGGGTATAGAAGATGAATGAATGAATGAATGAGTGTTGTCACTTTCTCAGGCGCTGCCACTCTCTACATAGGAAAATGATGGGAGGAAAGCATTTTTACCGCTGATCATACGTACACACTTTGAATGCAGCAGCAGCAGTTTCCTTCTCAGGTCGGCCTCTAGCACTGGTCATGGTGTCTTGTTTTGCTGGTACCGATCTTCTCCACTGTTGGGTTTATGTTGGTGAACTTCCAAGACAAACCCTGAGCTCACTCGGTTCTAACTGAGCTGCATACAGCTCAGGAACATTCCCAGACACTATATTTGCCTGTTTAATAGTGCGATTACAGGGATTTTCTATTTAGTAAATGGGATACAGAACAAACAAAATTTTTGGACAAATTAATTGTTACATTTATTTCATTGGTATTTGGTTAGGATAGAGCCTAATTTGCAAAAAGGTTTGACCTCATGCTAAATTTACCTTTCAATGGAAAACTTTTTCACCCTTACTTACTGCTGATCTCTGATCAACTTCACACTCACTTTTCGAGCTGAGCTGCACGATGAACGGAGCACTGCAGCATGTTCATTGTAAAGCAAATTACCTCAAACATGTCACGCTGTAACTCCTCAGCTGCTGATTTCAGCAGGAGAACGATTCTCATTTTCCATGACTAATCTGTGAGAGTGGCGCCGAGCGACGCTGCATAATTTCAGGGTTCTGGGATACGCAGAGTTTGATCAGTTCACCGTGTGCACAGCTGAGGAGGTGCAATCTGTCAGAAGACCGTCAGAGAACCAAGGAACAAAAGTGAGAACTAGCACGTCACAGCTGTTTCTGCAAATAATGTTTAGCCACTGTTTATCCTCAAGCACAGGGACTGATGCAAATTTTACATTTTCTAGGAAAAATGATCAGGGTTATGTTCAAGTTTTATCATTGTTGATGGTGTATCGATAATAAAGTAATTTCTTAAACACATATAAGCTTGTCTGCACAATGTCTACAAGGCTTGTTCAAGATTTTGGGGTTAGAGTAAAAATTAGTCTCTGCTTCCCACATTACATTGTCAGCCAGTGTACAGCTAAAATGATTGCAACAGGACTGTTGACCAATATGCACTGCAGCTCCACTTATTTAAACACACAACTTGCGCACAATTGCACCCAATAAAGACACAGGAAGTGAAGACAGAAAAAAGTCATCTTGTGGTGGAGATGTTATTTCAACTGCTCCGTTATCGGGATGTTTAAAGTCTTTTATCGCAAGTGGGAGTGTTGCTGTATGATCGGACTTGTGTCTGAATGTGCTTGTGGCTTCACAAAACAAGATCTACTTTGGCCTGGATGACAACAATAAAACAGAGGTGATGATGATTTGTTTGTCTATCTATTCATTTGGTTTTCCTGCATTTGAGGGACTTCAGACTGAAGTGCAAACCAATTAAACGTTCCCAACCAAACAACACATTGTCCTGATTTTTCATATCAGGACAATGAAAAATTCTTAAAATTAACAACTTTGTAAAGACATTGTTGTGCTACAATTTTTTACGCGAACATAAAATGAATACAGCAAAAAAAAAAAAAAAAAGAGAGAATTTATGAACACAATTTGATTACTGTCTACTGCTATTATCTTGTGTAGTTGTGGTTGCATATATGTGGAGCATTTAGGCGATGTTAAGTCCCTTCAGAACCAGTGGTGGGCCGTGCATTTTACACAAAGGCCATCAGTGGCGTCATATTTAGTCCACCCTAAATTAATGCACCTCATATTACCCTCTATATGACACCACGGCTCAAGAATCCATAGAGAATCACACTAACACATGACATCACCTTCGTATAGGTGACCTTGTCGAGCAAAACATAGTTTCCGGATCAATCAAATCATAATTGAGACTAAGAAACTAAGGCCATGGATACTGTCAAAACTCTTAAAAAAGGCGGTTTTCAGTGATTACTAAACAAAGATTTAATAAGTCCACCAAAACTGCACTCTCTGAGTTTAAACTCTTCTCCAAACTTGTCCAGTAAACCGCGCACTGTCCTGATTCGTATGAGAGACCAACGAGACGATAACGAAACAAACTATTGAACTGTTAAGTTATTAAACAATTGAACATGTTGGCGCAGCTGCTGCACCAATGCGCGATGTTGTTTACATTATAATTTGCAGGTGATTCGACAACTAAACCTTCATATTCTCCTCCAGCCGTCATGGGTTCACCATGCTGGCAACCAGATCTCCGGGTACAGTTCAGTCTATAAGGTTCTCAGGTTCTTATCCAATCACAGGACACGCAATTGTGAAGTTCAGTGTAAAGCCAGCTAGCTGGCCTTGGCATCGCAGACTCAAGATCTGATTGGCTATCGCAACTAACTGAGGTACCTTCACTTAGAGCGGACAGGAGCCTGTCATGTCGATTCTGAAGACCTCAGGCAGATTTCATGGCATCTGGCAACTGAAATATGATTGGATAAAAACTCTACCGTAATATACAACAATGCAGGCAACGCATCCAGGTGGATATTTAACAACGTGAAAAGGACAGACTGGAGAATAACTATTATCATACTTACGGGAAAAATGTACTTTTTCTAAGTATGGTTGGGTCAGTAGGGAAGGCCTCGCAGGCCCTGATGGCCCGCCACTGTTCAGAACACAGGCAAAAACTCATTTTAAGGTTTTTTGGGACATAAAAAATCTTGAGCAGAATTTTGCTCTGGTTTGAATTGTCCAAAAGAAAGAGCCAAACCCTCCCCATCTGCACCTTGTGCGAGCGCCGCTGCCAGCTACGGGGTTACTGTGATGATGTTATGGGATTGTTTTTATAGAACACTTTGCCTGTGTGTTGCCATGAATTATTCAACCCCCATCTGCGTTGTTTAAGACCCCAGTCCGAGAAGAAAAGTAGAAGCCGCGTTTTACTCAAAAGGAGAAGCTGAGGAAACACACAACACTCGTTTTTATATGACGTGTCGCTTAAAAAATTATACGTCCGGCTGCCAGGCCGTCGTCCTCGGCGAGTTGTTAAAATTCACAACAGAGTTTAAAGCTCGTTCCTCACTGCCTGCACGCACGCACTCCGTCACCTGCGTGCTCAAACACTCTGGATGTCGCCTCCCTGCCAGCTCTTTCCTCGTGAAACGCTCTTGGAGGGGGACCACCGAGAAAGTGGAGGACAAAAACTGCCAAAGAAGAGGTGCGGTTGCCAGATTTGCCGGTCTGTCAGCTCAGCGCCAAGGTGCGAAAGAAGCCAGTAGCTTTAGGTATTTCAGCACTTCATTTGAGTTGTTTGTTACCGCGGATTTTCACGGCTCCGTTTGAAAACCTCGGGAGACGTCGACGCTGACGCCCAGTATGGCACAAGCGGGCGACGCGCAGCGAAGCCGCCGACAGGTGAAATCGCTTTTAAAAGATTCGGAGCTGTCGAGACGTAAAGCTTAAGTGGCAGGGGCTCGTTTTCCTCGCCTCGTTAAAGTGAAATACGCCTCGGGAAAAAGCAAGTGCTCGCGCCGCCGCGGAGCAGCGAGTCTTGGCCTCGACACGTGCATCACCACTTTTTCCAGCACTTCAACAGTGGAAGCGGCTGGATTGGGTGAGAATTTAGAGACGGCGCTCGCGCCGGCCAGCCGGCATAAAGTCGGATAGACAGGGGGTTTATGTCGCGTCTTCTCGGTTTCGTCTTACCCTCAAGAAAATGTTCAAAAAAATATAGAGTTACCGCCGACTAAATCTCTGAAAGATGGAACAAATTTGCCTCCATGTGCATTCACTCAGTGGTATTAGGGCCTCTTCTGTCTCACAGCATTAGGACAGATTTGGGTGGGAGACACACCCCTGCCCCAGAACATCCAAACTATTAGATTTGTGGCAGCAGGACATGGTTTTAAAATTCTCCGGTCAATATCTTTATTTAAAAGGATTTAAGACTGACCAACCAGTTGGATTGCTGTATTTTCTTTGCCAGACACCGGCTTTACATAATTACATTGCCTGCTGTAGTCCACTTTCCATTCTTATTTGCAATAAAACCTACAAATCTGAATGTGATATGTGACTCCATTACACCCTTCCTGGAGAGAAGGATCCTCTACGGTTTTCTCTGAGCTTTCGTCTTTTTTCTTGTTGAGGATTTTTTAGTTTTTTGTTTTGGGTGTTGCATCTGAAAGCACATAAAGCCCTTTGAAACAAGCTGTATTTGAAAACTTAGGCTGTATAAAATCTTGACTAGATTTTTATTTGATATGCATTGCCAAGAGAGTACAAATTCACAGGGACTACAAACATTAATTATCTTCACGCAATAGCCTGCTAAGGTAGATTAAACAGTGACATTTACTGTATTGTTTGAACTTTACACATTCCCATTTAAATAAAGTAAATCATTAAATAAAATGATTGTAAAATTTGTAGCTTTTAAAATTTTTTTTTTTTTTCTATGTACTCTCCAAACAGCATTTTGGTCCCTCGTGTTTATTTAATGTGCTTTATAAATGAAGTTGAATTGGATTGCATCGGAAGACTATTACTCTATTTATACACTGTACCCCCTGTGTAGTTTGTTTTTAATACAAAACATTTGCAAATATCCAACGATCATTTTAAAACAAAAGAAATGTCTGACTGTAATAATAAACTATCACCTAAAATCTGCTCAATAAGAAACAAAAATAGGGGGGAAAATACAGCGGTAAGTATTTTTTAAACAGTATTTTGTATCAGAAATATTTTAGGTTCCAATACCTTAAGTTAAAAGTGCAGTTTTAATTTTTTTTATTTCCAGAACATCAGACGTGCTTCGAACTCCTGACTTTACAGACAGCCAGTGGCTGTAAAAGCCCCCCTACATCTGTAAGCCTTCTCCCTCATTAATGAAGCCCGTAAAGCAGACACTCCGACAGGCAGCAAACACAGCTGAGAGCCAAAGACCACTGCAGTCGGACCTCTGGTGGGGAGACCCTCATCTCCCGGGGAAGAGGACCCCAGGCACATACATCAGTCACGACAAGGAGGCCCCGGGACCCATAAGTGGTCTGGACGGAGGTCGTCCCCCAGGTCCTTGCCTGCACAGGTGCATGACGGAGCCACAAGGAATAGAGGACGAAGGGTCAGAGTCGGGCTCGGCTGCAGCTGACTGTATATAATGATATTCTGCTTGTGGAGGAGTTGTGTCACCTCCCCAGCTGTGATCTCACCGCTGCTGTTACAAAGCTCCGCAAAGTTCTGCCTGCCTGTTTTTATTCTTTTGTTTGAGTCGGGGGTTCGGGGCACGAGTTGGGGTGGGTTGCATTATATTTTGTTTTATTCTTTTATTTGTAATTATGAAAAGAAAGCTCATGAAGTTCATTCACTTTCACTGCAGAGTAAAGAAATATCTCGACAAAGAAATACAACAGGAAGAGTGAAAACAACTTAGTCAAACAAAACAGTCCAAATGAAAGTATGGTCATTATTATCTTTGACTTTTGATGTGACAATTTGGAGGGAGGAGAAAATTATTTTTTTTATGTTCTGTAAATGCTGTACATTGAACTTGCTTGCTTTATTTATTGTAGATACATATATATATATATATATACATATATATATATATATGTGAATGTGTGTTGTGTGTGTGTGCTTGTTTGTTTGTTTGTTTGTTTGTTTGTTTGTTTGCTTGCTTGTTTTGTTTTTTCAACAGAATCATTCAAAAGTTTTATCAATTCCATGCAGTGAAACAAATCGTTCGGACCAAAAAAAGACAAGGTTTCATTGGAAACTAAAGTACCAGATGCTGAACTACTCCAGTTTGAACCTGCCAGCAGAGGGTTTAGCAAAAATGATTCACTGGCCATTTTTTTCCCCTGATCTTGCGAGGAAAATAAAATCTCCCCCTGGCAGCAGATTAAGCATGGATGAGGTGTGTTTGGATGAGGTTAAACCTTCCTGATGCCTCTTCATCATAATTCAAACTCCATCTGCGGCCTCAATCGGCACCTCGGAGACACACGAGGTCTGTCGGTTCGAAGATCTGCTAATGGATCTCGCAGCACCTTTTTCAGATGGCCACCGAGAACCTTCGTCCTGTGATGCTTTGAGATGAGTTTGTTATTCCAAAAAGTAAGACAATAACCAGCAACAGAATTTTTTATTCTCCCTTTGGCGATCTAAGGTTTCAACCCAGCGGCCCGTTTGGACCTGGTTCTGTTGTTGCACACAAGAGAACACATGTTTTTGATGGCACAAACATCAGTGGAGTACTGCCGTGCTGGAACTTGTAACTTGAAGTCAAATGTTTGGTTAATAAGTTGGAAGGTTATGGCAAAGCCACGCAGAGTTGCAGCAAGATCCACAGTTTTTTCTTCGATTCAATGCAGGACACTACAGCCAGACATGCAATTATAGCAACAGTTTGCTAAAATGTACAAATTTGACCTGTTGGGTATTTCTGATTTTGAAGAGAAGTATATGAAGAGCAATGAAACCTGCCTGAAAATATTTGGATCACAGCTGCCTCCATTGCAAAAGATCCTCCCGAGCGCAGCTTAGCAACAGGACATTTTGGCAAAAGCAGACAACACACGAGGAGGCCGGAAAGAAAAATCAGCGGAATGATGTATCTGTTATCTGACACCCATTTAATCAAGCCATCAATCTTAAGAGTAACTACAAAGCCTCAGTGACTGAATCTGATTATAGCTGATGCAGCAACAGTGAAGGTTTCACAAGTTCCTGCTGCACACCAAAGTTTACACAAACTCAATCTACCGCATGTGAAATTGCACTGACTGAGGCACAATTTAAATGAAGTACAGTTAAACCCACTGTTAGTCAAGTTAAATCAGACTAAACCTCTCCTGTTTCAGGTCAATTAGAATAACCAAAATTATTTTCATTTTGCTAAATGCCACAATAATGCAAATCTAATATTTTTTTAATTAATTTCTTCAAAGTCAAAAGTTTTCATACACAAAAATGTCTGTGTCTTTAAAAAATGCGGGGAAGCCCAGATTATGATGGCATTGCTTCGAAAGCCTCTGATAGGTTAACTGACAAATATGTGAGTTAATTGAAGGCACACCTAGTGATGTATTTTAAGGGCACGCCTCAAACGCTCTGCTTCCTTGTTTGAAATCATGGGAAAATTAAAAGAAATAAGACAAGAAATAAGGGAGAGAATTTTGAGGCTCCATAAGTCTGGTTCATCCTTGGGTACAATTTCCAGATGCTCGAAGGTGCCACATTTATGCAAGTATAAACACCATGGGAATGTCCAGCCATCACACCGCTCAGGAAGGAGATGGGCTCTCTGTCCCAGAAATTAACGGATTTTGGTCTGAAAAGTGCAAATCAACCCTAGAACAAAAGCTAAAGACCTTGTGAAGATCCTGGCTGAAGCTGGTAAGAAATTGTCATCGTCCACAGTGAAACGAGTCCTGCACCGACATGGGCTGAAAGGCTACTCAGCAAGTAAGAAGCCATTACTACAAAAGAAACATAAAAATGGTAGATTACAGTTTACAAACAGTCACTGGGACAAAGACCTTAATTTTTTGGAGAAATCCTGTGGTCTGATGAAACTAAAGTGGAGCCATTTGGCCATAATGACCACCGTTACATTTGGAGGGAAAAGGGGGAAGTTTGTAAACCTGAGAACACCATCCCAACTGTGAAGCACGGGGTTGGCAGCATCATGTTGTGGGACGGTTTTGCTGGAGCTCTAACATTAAATAGATGACATCAGGAGAAAACAACATTATGTGAAAATATTAAGGTAACATCTCAAGCCATCAGCCAGGAAGTTAAACTTGGGCACAAATGGGTCTTTCAAATGGACACTGACCCTAAGTATACTGCCAAAACAAACAAAAGCCAATGTTTTAGAGAGGCCATCACAAGTCCAACTTGAAATCTCAGTCATGCCGTTAACTTTCAGGGCTGTTTTGAAGTCAAGTAAGAAAAGTGTTACTATGAAAAACTATGAAAAGTTATACTATTATAGCAAAACAATGCCAACTAATAATTAACTCCATACTTACTACAACTTACTTCCTTACATTGGTTACATTGGTCTTAAACTTCACTCGTAGTAACCTTAAACAAAACTACCACCATCATCCTTGTGCTAAGCTACGCTAACAACAACTGGTTAAAAAAAAAAATAGGCTCCTCAATCTCCTTCCCTTAACAGCAACAGAAGCTCTTGAATTGAGCTCTCTTTTATCCATTGACTTTTTTCTTTCACACCAGCCACTCTTACCTTCAGCCATTGTCACATGTGACACTTGATGCCTGCACCCACACACTAAGCCTCCCAAAAATTGCGTTGCATGCTAAGTCTCTCCGTGACTGTGGATGGAGCCCTAGAGAGATGCTTCGCTGCAGTGTGTCTGTTTTCAGGCTTCTTGAATATTCGAAATCTAAACCTGAATGTTCTGATCTCTACATTTTAAGGTTGGTGAACTTTGCACTCCTGAAAAATACACTGTAACCGCTAGCTGTTTTGACTTGAACAACCAGTTTGACATGTTTATTACGAATTATAGAAAATCAAATTATAGATAGATAGATAGATAGATAGATAGATAGATAAGATTTTATTAAGTGTAATATTAACCAAACACTTGAACAATAAATGTCATGGACATCAAAGGGGCTGCAGTGGTTTTATAAGGAAAGCACACTTGGCACAGTCTTTTCATCAATCCGGCATGTGCTCCAGCCGGGTTGTGCGGTCAGGAGGAATCCCAGGCATGCGGAGTGTGGTTTGAAGGAGTTGCGGGTTGCAGCCACCTCTTCAGTCTCACGTCACTAACACAATGGCTGGAGAGAGCCATGGAGACGCCAAGAGTCTGTGGCGTCCTCCCGTTAATTAATCAAAGCATGTTGAGATCAAACGCAGCCCCTCCCACAAAAAGCTGTGGGGCGGTTAAGAATTTTTGCCAGTTGTTGGGAAATTGGCGTCTGTTGGCCACATTTATTTTACAATTGCATTTTTCACTTTTTATCAGGTGGTTGGTGATGAGGTGTCTGAATTGCTTGTTGTAGTTTATAAACTTTACACCAAAGTACCAAAATAAGTGTTTTTACCAGGTTATTTCTTTGGTATAACAATGCATCCTGCCAATGACTGTTGTCCCGACGGGAAGCCTGGAGGCCTTTTGAATTTGGCACATTGAACTGAGTATGTGGGTGGCGCCCATGAAAAAATTTGCCAAACCTTTTCTGCCTGGTCATGTCCTGCCGTGGGATGACATCCTATTCTTCAACCAGCCAACGTGATTGTGCTGGTCGCCCTGGTAAGAGCCGAACCACAAATCTGCTGCTCAAATGCCAATTCCTCCCAAGTGTGGCACCATATTAAAAGGAAATAGCACGGTTTTCCAATGGTATAACATATATTACAAAGATGCATTCCTGCAACAAGAACAAGAAGAAATAATGTAGCTAACACATATGTCCTTGTTTCCATGTCTGTATGTACTACATTTATTGGAGCTTTGTTGTACCAGATGCATGCTTAAAAAAAAACAAAAAACTTTGGAATCTGCAGTGCACTCTATCACTTTCCACACCTGTGCTCCGCTCCTCCATAAAACAGCACCTCGGTTCCCTCCCTAGGGGGACTTAGGGGCACATTTGGAAGCTCTCACATCACTTCCTGCAGGTTTCATTGCCAAAGCCATCTGTGATGATTGGAGCATCGGTGTTGTCATGGTTTTTTGTTGGGGTTTTTTTTTTGTTTTCTTTCTTTGTTGGGAGGGCCATCAGGCTTATTCTTCATCTCAGCGGACGTTTGTGACCTCGTAATTACCATCGAAAGAAATGTTAAATGCTAAGGGGAGCAGAAATTGAACGGGGCTGCTGACTACGTAACTTTTGAGCAGGCAGATTGCGGATTTAATGGGATAAATATCAGAGCACTTGAATGGCTGCGAAGCAGTTGGACATTAGGACGTTAAAAGCTGTCAGTTCACATTATGAGAGCAATTTTAAATTAGCTCAAACAGCCGCCAGGGTTGATTTCCGGTCATTTTAAACACCTGTCGCAATCCGAGAAGCAAAGACATCAAACCCTGTCGGCGCGAATCTCATTTTCAGCTGTGATGAATAAACTCTTGCATATTTCTCTGCAAGCAATTTTCTTTTGGACTGATAAAATCATGTTCTGAGCTGACACAACACCGGTTTTTGTTACTGTTCACATACATCAGTGGACCTGCACAGACTTTTAGATGTGCACTGAAACTTTCAAATGGAAAAAAAACAAAAAAAACCATAAACACGTCACGCGGGACAAGACGAGAACACGTGGGACCAAAGTTCGCTGCTCAGCTCAGCTGGTCCAAAAGCTAATGGGTTGCCATGAGGTGTTTAATGGCTGTGTGAGGTTCCCACGGGGTGGGGACGACTGCTGGGAACATGGATGAATCTCAACAACCCCCACCTCTCTCTCTCTCTCTCACACACACACACACACACACACCTCCTCTTTGCTTCCTCCTGCTTTGCAGAAACAGCTCCAGCTCAGTGATGGATGAAACAGCCCTGATAGCCTTATTTATGGGAGAGGAAAGTGCTGTCCCAGTCTGTCTGCAAATGGCACAGTGATACATGCTGAGGACGATGTGGAGGGAGGGAAAAAGAGACATCTGAATGATGAACTGGATGGGTTGAAAGAGTTTCTTCTGGTGGTGGGGACTGATAGCAGTTTGATAGCAGGCCAGAACATTTAGGTTGCTGATGCAGAGACCAGGATCTGTTGCATCACATGTAAAACAAGCAAAGGACCTTAACAGACTCAACAGTTCGTACACTGTGTGGATCAGTAATAGATGCTGACCAGTAACGAATACTCTGTATGTTATCAGGTCGAGTCTCAAAACAAGCTGACTGACTGAAATGTCCCTAAAAGACACATTGCACGGCAACTGCTTGCAAGACCATGAAGTTAACAATAACAATACCAATAACAGGTGTCAGAGCACGATGATACAGAAAATAAGCAAAGCCATGCTAGCATCGCATGTTTGGGATGGATTCACCAGTACCTCTCTTTCCTGTTGGGGTCATCACTGACTTTAAAACTTGCAATTTGCAAGAAAGGTTATTGCAGAAATTGAGAGCACATGTGGACTAAGCGTGAAAGAAAAAAGCTCAACAGTAGGAGGCCATGGTCCTGTCAAACAAACAATATTAAGGTACAGCCCTGGTTTCAGCTTTCAAAATCCTTCCTTTCCTTTGCTTTCCTTTAAAACTAAAGGGCACAAATCAAGGAAACATATATTGTTGTTGAGGTGTCTTGGTGACTCAGACTGTGACCAAAGTCCTTTCAGTCCTGGGGTCTAGTCAAAGAGGACTAAAGTGGTCTCGACTACTGGCTGCAACAAGAGGGTCTGCAACTTGAAGGAATTACTGAAGAGCATGTATGAGTGGCTTTCCTGCACAGAAACACAAGCTTTTGTTTTGATTTCCCACACAAGAGAGTATGAGATTACCAAAGTTTCAAATTCACTAGGGGAAAAAAAAATTGTAAATTGTGCTCTTGTGGTTTCTCTCGATTAGTCTCATTTCAATAGTCCATCAAGTGTTTTATCACTATCCAGTCTGCGAGGCCAAATCCAAGAAATGCCGATTATCTCACAGTAATTAAAGGGAAATCACAAGAGTCTATGGACAACACAGCATTTAGGTCCAATTTCTTTTCATTTTTGTGGCAGATTGTGAGTGAAAGGGTCATAAAAATCAGTTCTTTCTTTTATTAAGTGGTTGTGTTTTGTTTTGCCATGTGCTAAGCATTGATGTTCTTCTTTGTTGCTCTTTTTTATAGAAGAAACCTACTTAGTAAAACCAAAATGATGCAGAGACACACATGCATACTTTCTAAATCTTGTTCATCTTAAATAGTAAATAAAAATACAAGGCAAAAAACATGAGAAGAACAGACTTTTTGGTTTGATTTGTTTGGCCATTGTTAAACAAAATCAAATCAACATTTATTTGGAAATTCAATATTAGCATCAGATTGGAATTTAGCTAGCTTACATTCCTTTCAGAAATTCAAATACACATGATGCCCCGTTGATACAATGTTTTTCTTGTCATCCACTGATTTTCAGTGCTGCTCCTCATGTCGAGTTTGATGAGTTGAAAGTTTAAAAAAAAAAAAAATAACCCACAGCCACTGTCTGCAACTACTAACTGATTTTTGCTCCATAAATGTAGCAAAAATCAAATAATACAAACTTGCTACAGGGTCAAAGACTCAGACCAAACAGGCAATCCATGATAACAACAGAGCCGTCCAAGTTCTTTCAGAGCAGCGAGAACTTTGTTGATTAAGCTGGGATCACTGGGACAGCAAGTGTTGACAGCAGTATTTTATCAAATCAGTAAAATCATTGCAGAGAAAAACATATCGAAGAGTTACTCATCAACACAAACAGTGAAAAAAACATAAAAAATAAAAGTGGTTAGTTATTTTTGAGTTTGGTCCCAGAAGTTGAACTGATCTTGGTGAGAATTTGGACATGAAACAACTGTGAAATCCTCTAAGTTGTAAAAAAAAAAAAAAAAAAAATCAATTCAATTTAATTAATTTGAATTTAATTAAAAAAATTAGGGAGAAACCTTTGAAAAAAGCATGAATCATAAAGCAGAGACACTTTGTCATGGACATATTTTATAATCCAATTAGCCTTAGCTGTCAAACACAACTGCTGTTCTCTCACACTTTTCTTCAAAAGGTCCGGCAGCATCAGAAAAATTAACAAAGCACCTGATTGCAGTTAGTATCTATTGTTTGTCGAGACCAGAAAAGACTCACAGGACTACACGTATGGGACTCTCAATGGCCTCCACTAGAACCTGGGTCAGGACCGGGACACTAAATGAGGGAGTACAGTTCCACAGGCTCTCTGACATCTGATAGGGGCAAAGGGCTCAATTGATCCTGATCTTAAAATCTCCTAAACTGGATGAGATTGTGCAGATAACCATCTTGGCCTTCCTTGGTTGTGCACATGGCAATATGGATAGGAAGTCACTTTCCCTGCATTTGGAGCTGAGCACATTAAGTGAGTCAAAAGAAAATTGGACACAAGAAGAGAAAACAACTGACGATCGATAAATCGAGCACGGGGCCGGGAGAAAAAAACAGTTTCCATGTGGCGAATGATACTGATTGCTATCCGTATCAGAGGCGTACCAGAGGTCAGAGTGAAAGACTCAGCCGCGTTATGCTCAGCTTGCGCCCCAAAATAACCTCATCAGCTGAGGAACTATGACATAAACATATAAACAAGCATAAAAGGCACTGAACTGTCTGTGGAAGGAGCCGTAAACGCTTCGGGGAGGGAAAAAAAATCTCCAGTTTGTTTTCGCAGGAAGGAAAATGTGCCTCTGTTTATTTCTCTATTTTGCACAGTCTATTTTGCAATGCCTGCGAGCCGAGCGTGGTGTCTGTGGTTTCTCTCCCCCTCCGAGATACGACGTCCTCCGAAAAGGGGAGCAGCAGAGAAAACAAGGCTCAGCCGCTAAGTCGGCGTGAAGATACATGGCCACAGAAATTAATCTAATTCAAACAGGACACAGATGCGGTTGGCGACGTTGGCGGCGAGCTCCTGTCCTGAGAGCGCAGCCGCGATCACAAGAAGCCACGGTGACCCGAGTGGTGAGGAAATGAGGCTAATGGGAAAGGGATGGATAACTCACCGCGTCTGCTGGGCAAGGCTATGTTAACACAATCACCAATGCTGCGGTTGGCAACCATGACATTGAGGGGAAAAAAACACAGTTTGATTCTCTCTGCACTTGATGACTGTGATGATGTCTCAGCTGGAGTCAGACTACTGCCTCTCATAAATCTTCACCTCACCGGCGCGTAACCCTCTGCTCGGCTGCGTCTTAATCCCTCGCAAATATTTTTGCTCCTGTCTAAAAGTCGTCGACTGCAGATTTAATTGCACCTGTGTGCTTTTTAAAGTCGGCCTCACATTTTACAATCTATACACATGGTGGTGAGAAGTAACGACTACTTTGTTACTGTACTTAAGTAGATTTTTCACGTATTTCACGTGAGTATTTCTTTTTCTGATGACTTTTTAATTTTATTCCCTACATTGGTACACAAATATCTGTATTTTCTACTCCTTACATTGGAAAAACATGCTTGTTACTTTTGTGTTCAAAAGTGCTTAAAAGATACAAATCTTGTTAAAAGTAATTCACTTATTCATTTATTAGGGTAATTGTTGCTTGAAGTGCAGCTATTTCAACGATGCTGTTCAATACAGAAGCGTATCATATTTTAGAGGGAGGCCTTCACCCTATGACAGCAGGGATAGGCTCAGAGTCCAGATTATTCTGTCATTTAAAAAATATATATATATCAACCAATGTATTGGTTTCACTTTTGCTTTTACTTAAGTAATTTCAGAAACTATGTTTTCACTTTTACTTGAGTGAAGAAGTTGAATCAGTACTTTCGCTAGAGTAGTTTTGACCTCTGCTCTACGCTCACATCACGTATAGAATGCAGCGTGTCTAAGAGATGGCGCTACAACAAAGTTTCCAAGTGGTAGGGTGTGTTTTGTGCACCTATAACCTCAAATTACAGATTTCACGATAGCTGGAAAAGAGGAACACAAGTCTTTTCCGTAGCACAGGAAATGCACCCTGGTTAGCTCAAACACCAGTGGGAGATGACATGGCTGCTGATAGAAGCGCATGGTTGTCACTGAATGAAACCCACATATTTTAGACATGATGAGCAGCGAGTATTTTACCTCCAAGCCATTTTGTGGTCCGCCCTGGGAGCACTGGGCTGGGCGCGTCGACACCCAGGTCGCTGTTTTTTGGGAGACAATCAGTTAGCTCATTTTATATGACTCCAAGCAAATATTTTGCCTTGAAAACATGTTTATTCTAGTTTATTCCCTACACTTTTACTGTGTTATGTTTCCAGGCCACTTTGTTTGGTCGCTAACCAACCAACACAAGATGCTAACTACCATGTTGGTTCCATTTTTTTCCCTTTAACATTAGCCATGTGCATGCTAGCTAGAAGCTAGAGTTCTAATACGCTTTTGTCAATAGAAAACATGACTCTATCACTCAATAAAAAAGGAACCAGTCAACACCATCTCATGTGCAAACCAGCCAACTAAAAATACAGGTAGTGGAACTACCAAATACTTGTTTGAAAGATGTGTTTTTCAAAGGAGTCCACAAATTTTAGAAGTGGGGTGTTTAGTTGGTAGATTTGTAGTAATTAGTGAAAAGATTAATGAAATGCTTGACCTTGAATCATAATGATGAGGTAATATACTTGTCAAATCAACTTTTTTAATTTGTTGAACGTAGGTTTGAAGTCTCACTGAAACACTATGCAGCTCAACTTCCTTTTCGCTAAGCAGGACGTTTTCAATTGCTTCTGGGTGCATATGTGTCCTTTAAACCTCTGTTATGTCAGCTTTCCTTGACTCATTACTTACATTAACCCCAAGCTAATTAGCAACCTCGAGGCCGTGTAAACTTCTGATACCACATGTGTTTAATTGCCTTTCAAGTTCAGACAAACATAGCAGACAGCAGCTACAAACAGCTAGGCTTAACACACACACAACTTTTACAGTCTCATCCCAAAATTCCAGAAGTCTTATCTCCTACATTGTGACACCGACTTGACATCCTTGTTGTTGTTGTTGTTTTCGTGAGACAGTGATTCCATAAGGTGTTGATTAGGCAGGGAGACGTATTCCTCTTCCAGAACCTTGGATCTTGCGGTGGTTGTTTTGAATACTTTGTTGACGGGCCTGTTTCCTATCCGCCGCATGTCCTGTTGTCTCGAGCGCACATGGTTGGCTGCCTCGCTGCATGCCTGGCCTCAGCTGAGCGACCAAATCTTACACGGCTGAGTGGGATGCCCTGAGCTGTGTGGCGCTACTGTCCATCTCTGGACCCTCACCTTGGATTCATCAAAAAACCACCTCCAGTCCATCACACTTAACACGAAGTCCAGATGTTGAAATTGGTACATCCTAACTCCGGCGTTATCCCCCCTCTTTCCCTGCTGAGTCAACCATCCTGGTATTTTTCTTCTGAAGTCTGTGTTGTTGGAGGAACACTAAATGATTTGAGCTCATACTTTCATCGTTCTTCCTTCCTGGAGGCGTCCAGAAATGTCCTCTGGTTTCCATTTGTTCTAATCTGTTAGCACCCATGATCTGATAGTAGAGCGGTTGGAGGGGGCGCAAACATCCGTCGTCACGCACATCCGTCACTGTCCATATGTGTTTGACTGCGCAGCGAATGTAGCAATACTGGGATTTCTTGGCTGGAGGAGGCCGAGGTGGAACTGCCAGGGTTGCAAAGGGCACTTTTCCTCCTCATGTAATCCTCTACGAGTGCCATGTGTTCGGTCAATATGTTCCGTCTCAATAAATGTCTTGGACAGCTCGCAACATTGTGAAGCAATTCGAGTGCAGCTGAGCAGCATGCAGCACGGCACTTTCAAAAGACCTTTATAGGCTTTGGAATTGTGTCTCTCTTTATTTCGCTTCACATGAAATGAATGTCACCCCGAGTCATTTTCCACCAGTGGCTTTTGTGAAACAGAATGACTTGTTTTTGCTAGCAGGATGCAATTTGAGAAACAACACACAACAGACTAGCCTTTTTTATTTGTGGATAATAAACAAGCTATTTTATTTCACTGTGTCCTACGTGTTTGGCAGGACATCAGTTAAGTCTGTGTTGACAGTGCCTCAGCCCTTCAAGTGGTTGCCTCCAAGAGAAAGCTCTGGCACCGTACAAAACAAGGACCAAAAGAAACTAAAATACTAAAATACTCTTCCATAAGAGTAATTTTGGAAGAGTATTTTTTCTCTATTTATATTTCTTTGCCATTTCTTTTTTTGCTATACTCCCACACAACCTTCATGCTGCAATAGATGTTGAGCAGTCCATCTGCAAGAAGGAGCGAGTTTGTGCAAGTTATTGTCTCTCACATTTTCGTCCACATGTCCTGTAGCTCAAAAGTTAAAGACCCAGTGATTGTCACATCCCAAAGAATGTGAAATTTGTCCTCCGCGTTTGACCGATTCCCTGAGGAAGCGATGGGCAGCAGCGGTGCCGCGCCCGGGAATCATTGGGTGATCTAAACCCCCAATTCCAACCATGAATACTGAGTGCCAAGCAGGGAGGCAATGGGTACCATTTTTACAGTCTTCGTTATGACCCGGCTAGGGATCAAACCCACAACCTCCCAGTCTCAGGGCGGACACTCTACCACTAGACCAGTGAACAAGTACCTTTACCTGGAGTTTGTCTCCCTGTCGTATTCTTTGTTGCACTTCTCTGAGCTTGGTGAACAGTGGTTCACACTGCTCAACACTGCCCCCACCATTTCAGGTGGGTCCATGTCTGTAAGTGTCAAGAATAGATGCAGTGCGAAAACACACACACTCTATGCACAGAGGGTTCCTCTCCGTCGTCCCATATATCGGCCCACAGTGCATAAATCAGCCGCATAAACATGCCTGCGTCTGCATCTAGAATCGCATCGCAGGACACAGATGCAACCTCTGAGGTTAATGTCTTGCCTTAACCTCATCGTCCAACTCGAGATCGGGACGTCTATTGGGAAGTCCTTTCCCACCGTGTGCTCTTTTCACTCCCACCATTTGACACCGAAAGCCAGTTATCATTTATTGTGGTCAGTGTGTCAGTTCTATAAATATTCCCCATAGCGCCTGGGAGCCAAGCTGAACCTCTTTGTGAACTTTGCATGTAATGGAGTCCAGCTCCAGAGCCCGAATCCCTGCGGGACGTCTGCACCTGGTATCCCAAAACCTCATTGATGACACTTAACGTCTCAGGACCGAGCAAAGTGTCGCACACTCAATGCATTTGGCAGGAATAGATCATCCCTGACTTTTACGTGCACCTCCGGTCACTGGTGGGTCACCACGGTAACGGAGCGGATTCTTTGTCAGCACCAATAATCTGGTGTACCTCTGGAAAGCGTGTTTTCTGACTCTTTCGGGAAACCGTCCAATCTCACCGCATGAGTGGAAGCATGGCATGCTTGTTCTCTCCAGGAAAGCAGGGCTCCAAAATGACATAATGACAGCGCATTATGGATGACATCAGGAAATGTAATCCCCCCCTACACCCAGCTGGCTCCCCGAGGACGCTCGTCAACGCTAATTAAAAAAAATAACACCGCAGATAGAATGCGGCATAAACACTGTCATTTGACTGCGGACGTCTTTATTCCAGGATTTTCAAACACGTCTAGCAAGTGCAGAACTGCCGATCGTCGGCTGAGCTCTACAGCAGGGGCACGTTTCAACGCTCAGCCTCGCGTCTGCGGTGCCGTGACTGCAAGCCTAGGAGGCCGGGGAGGAAGGAGGAGGCTGACGCTGTGGCCTAAATCAAACCTCATAAACAAACAATGTCAAGATTCTTTTGCACGGCTGCACACAAAGTAAATGGGAATTTTTCTTGAACAGAAATTACGATTTTTTTTTTTTTTTCCAAGAAAGCACACGCGAGTGAAGGCAACATGCGTCTGCTCTATTTCAGTCCCCAAAAAAAATTGGCAGCAAGAGCTGATAAACATTTGTTTTTGCTATAAAAACAAACTATGAAGCACTTATAACCATGTAAAGCACATCATTTTAAATTAGAGTCTTGGCTCAATGTGGTTCCAACTGCATTTGTGAAACATCTTTGCTTTTAATGGCATTATGGGATAATAAAAAAAATAACAGGTTATTTATGTCCTAGAAATAATATCAGTTGACAGGCTACATAAATTTAAAGAAAATAAAAATCACAAATAAGTCAGCTCTCTCAAATATATCTGCTTTTACTTTATTCACGTACTGTACAGTATTTCATTTTCAAAGTCTGTATCATATCTATATTACAATAATGGCTATCGTTTGCTACAAAAAAGAGGTTGCATAAATAATTTAAATGAGGAAATAAAAAATAAATATGAAGTTCGATCTTTCCAACAGTCCGTCTTTGTGTGTGTAAGGACAGACAAACAGTCCGTCCCTTCCGCACCGCACCGCACCGCACCGCTGCTTCCTTTGAACACCCCGATGGAAACGGGAGGGAGGGCGTGCGGCTGCCGAGGACCACACAGGTATATGTACAATCAAGTTATGCATCACAGCTCTCAGCTCACACGACAAACCCCCGGCTTTCCAGTTGCTATTTCAAACATACGGTCGGAAAAAGAAGCAAACATTGTCAGTACAGTTTAGACAACCAAAATCAGGAAGTAATAAGAAGGGGAGAGGAGGGGACGGTGGGGAAACTGCACGCTGACATTGCGTGGAAACATTGGGAGCAACGTTCATGAAGAACAGTCCCGTTGGCCTGAGGTCTGGCCATCGTCAGTTCCTCTTCCTGTCAAGTTCTACCAGTCCATGCAACCGTAGAAATTGTTTTCACTGTGGTATTTTTAATTCCCATCTTTCTTTCTTTTTCCCTTTTGGAGCTATTTACAGAGTTGGATGTCGGGGGTTGGGGCTGGAAGTGGAGGGGGGTGGACGGTGGACGGTGGAGCTGTTTGGTTCCTTACCAGTCAGTGGGTTCCGGAGTGGGCGTGCTTGGAGAGCATTCTGCCCTAAAGGTAACGAGACAACCCTCGCACAATTTTCTGACGCCTCCTACACACATACAAACAGGAACTGGCTGCGTCTAGAGGAAATGGCTTTTCATGACTCAAATAACACAGGAATGGGCTCATTTAGTCATTAGGGACTAGCCGGTGCCCACGTGGAGTCGGTCCCGGATGAAACCACTTTTGTTTCTGTCTTTGTGGACGCTCTGTTTGGAGAACTCAGAGGCTCGGAGCAGTTGAAGCTGCTGCGTGGCTCCCGCTGTGGGGTTGTTTTTCGGATGACTGCAACCTTTTGCAGGCTTTCAAAATCCCAAATCTTCAGAGTCCAGTCCAAAAGATGGATCAAAAACAACCTTGGGAGCTTTGAACGGGGGTTTGTGGTACACTGCAGCTCTGCATCCGCTGCGTGTTTGTACAGATGGGCCGAGGCCTCGGGGGGGGGTGGGCTTGTCCTTACACTAAACATGAAATCTGCCTAAGCGACAAAACAAAGGCTAGTCCACAAATGGTTATGCAGGCGACTTGGTGATCATGTATTTTGCTGTCTGACATACTGTTTCCGTTGTCATGAGGCCCTGGCACCAGATTATTTTGTCATGCAAAAAAGACAAAGGTCACCAGGAGAGGAGGGGGGGGGGGGACAAATGACCGAAAACCAGGTCAGGAATTTTAGCTTATGACTTGTAGTCTGAAATGTCTTATTACATCTCCCGCCTGTTTAAAGGAGATGTGTTTGTGTATTGCGCAAAAAGGTACGAGTTTGTCGCCTTGTTGTCAGTCGTCGCAGAGCAGCTTCAGTACGAGTTGTCGACCACTGGCGTGTTGTTCTTGCTGCGCTCCTGCAGCGGCCGACCGTGCTTCTTGCTGCGTTGCCTCTTTGGCACCTCTTTGGCCTCCGACTGGTTGTGGTGGGTCCTGAAGCGCTTGCATTTGCAGGAGGTGACGGCGCGGATTTTGTACGTCCGTGAGGTGCCGTTGGGACAGTGCAGCTGGATCCTCCGCATGCGCGAGTGGGCCGGGATGCAACGGTAGTCCGAGGCGTTGTTCCTCCACCACTTGCCGCGCGCGATGAAATTGGGCACCAGGTGCGAGGGCATGCACTGGCCCGAGCACACCAGCTCCTTGACGGGCTTGGCGCTGCGGCAGGAGCCGTCGGTGATGTAGCGGGTGGAACGCAGCTCCCTGCAGCTCAGCTCTGAGGCGCCTGAGGGGGGTTTGAAGAACAGAGACGGTTAAAACCTCCTCCAGCGAGTCGGGAAGAGCAGCACTTGACCTCGATTGACACGTCTTTGAAACACAAGTGCTGAGAAACGCAACACTTTGTCGACATCAGATCGGATCGCTCTCTTAATGTGAGCCGAGGTCCGGTGATTAGCAAAAACTTTGGCCTTGACAAAGAAAATCACAGCTGGCAGCAATCAGCTGATAGCAGATACAGACCAGAGGGGCCATTAAGCAGCTTAATCAGACCTTAATGGAGTTTTTTTTTTGGCTAGGGGGATAGAAAAGCTGGCACCCGGCTCCATTAACCCTCTGGAGGTGCGCGTGACCGTCGAGCAGCAAATAGGCTGTCTGGTTATTTGGAGGCGAGCGCTGCCTCCGTAAAGCCCTGTAGAAAGCTGGTCATGCGCCAAGTCCGTTTTTTGTGAGGGCGTGCTCAGCCTGTAAGCCACAGCTTTTTTTGAAATAGAAAAAAAAATAACACGAGTTATTGTCCCGTGTGTGAAAACAGGGCTGGCGCTGAAGAAATGATACACTCAGAGAGGGATCTGTTTTCCTCTGCGGCTTTCTTTGCAGGAAAAATAGGCTGAACAACAGGATTTATGTGATTGGACTTCTCTTCTTTTTTCTGCTCTGCGGAGAACCGGATCTCAGAGTTCGTCTCCGCTAGTGTCCGTGTTACATCCTAAAAATAAGTGGCAACTGACTGACACCAATGATTGGTGAAAAAGTCAACTTTCTTTTCTGGTAAATCTAAAAAAAAAAAAAAAAAAACAGGACTATTGGTGTCTGCCTAAGCTGTGAAGATTTTTTTTTTTTTCATTGTTGTTGTTTTGTTTCATGTTCTGCCACTGATTCTGGGAGACAAGGATGTGAACCCACAAAGATTCTGTCAAGATATTTTAGGATGTAAAAGGCTGCGAGGTGATGAAAGATCCTAATCCTTCAGGCCTCAAGGATAAAACCCAACACGTTGTGCTTATCCATGTCCAAACAGGAGGATGCATATTTTTGTTCCTTCTTTCTTTTGGAGCAGAGAGTCCTCCATAAACAGCTCAATATGTGGATCTGATGCTCCCAGGCATAACTCAGAAATTTGTGACACACACACACACATCTCCACTCGCTAATTCCTCTTGTCAATGGTTTCTCCTCACATGTAGACCACACTCCTCCCCTCGGTTTATTAAAACATGAGAACATCTCAGTGGAAAACCATCTTCACTGTAAAAAACAAGGGGGAAAAAAGAGTGCGAGCCGGAGGTTCTTCGGCGTTTCGTGTCAACAGGTGGGAGTCACTCTCAAAGGCAATGTTGCATTTAGGCAGCGATTTGCAGAGAAACAAAAGGACAAACTGGGGGGATTTTTGAGGGTCATGCTGTTGTAATCAAACAGTTAAGGTTAAGTAGAGTTCGACTAATAGTGTAAAGAGAAAAGGAAATAACTTGGAAGAGGAATACTGAACTTGTGGAGGAACAAACCACAAGAATGTGTGTGTGTGTGCGCGTGTGTGAGTGTGTGAGTGAGTGAAAGAGATAGAGAGCGAATTTATCTCCATACTTGTATGCAAAACAGCTTCCAATGTGGCAGTTTAATTATAATTTTAAGTATTAAGTATAATCTAAAAAAAATACTCTTTGATAACAACAACAACAACAATAATAATAATAATAATAATAATAATAATAATAATAATAATAATCGGCCTTTTTCAGGAAAAGAAATGTGCGTCACATGTCACAAATTCATTTGATTGATTGATTTCGTGAATAATAAAGCATTAATTCATAGAAAATGTAAGATGAAAATCAAGTCTAACAGAAAAAATACTCCATCGTCACCGCTCACTCCACAGGTTCGGATCATTAATTAATCAGATTGTCTCCGTCCCGCGCACTTCAGAAAGAAAGACAGATTCGAGTGACCTTTCCGCTGCTTCAAATGTATGTCTTAAATGTTTTCTGAAGGTAAACTACCGAACCGTACAGTTCCCGAATCGCATGTTACAACATTTCACACAAATTGTTTCGTTTCATTATTACTCTATCAAAATATCTGACATGATACTCACTGTATTGGACGGTGTTCCCGCCTCTCCCGCCGCCCTTCGCCCTGTTACCCACACTGTTGCCGTTGGGCGCCGCCGTCACGGCGTCCTGTTGCCGCTGCGGGCTCCGAGAGTTGTCCCGGTCCTGCGGTAGAAGCTCCGTGGCGCCGTTCTTCAGCACCTTCCATCCCCTGACGGCGGTGCAGCATCCCTGCAGTAGCAGTAGCGCCGCGCCGGACACGAGGAGGGCGGGAGACACCTGCATGATGTTCGGCGGCTGCGGCGGCGATAACCGGAGCGCACGCGGAGGGCTCGCGGGTGATAGATAGCGGGGTTGTGGTTGCAGGCGCACGCAGAAGAAGACGCAGAGAGTTCCGCCGGCAGTCCAAGAGGCGCTCGAGCTGTTTGAGCAAGTGCGAGCAGAGGCGCTCAATTAAGAGCGCAGCGCGTCGGTGGGAGGGGTCGGATCCGCGCGGGGGGGGCGCACGAGCTCATTGAGAAAAGCAGGAGGAGGAGGAGGAGGACGAGGAGAAAGTGGAAGAGATTGAATGGATGGAACGTCCAAAGAAGAGTGGAGTGGCCGTTTAAAAAAAAAAAAAAAGCGATATTTATTTGAACAGGAGACTTATGTAAAAATATGTATTCCTGTGTTCAACAAAAATTATCTTGTAAAAGTACTGCTTGAACTCCTTTACTCTAGTGAAAGTAACGAATAACAGGTTCTGAAGTACTTAAATAAAAATATTTTCGCAATTAATGAAACAATACATTTGTTGAAACGCTGAGGTACTCTAAAACAACCTCCCTCTAAAATATGATCCAGTTTTATATTTATCTACACAGCAGCATAGTTCAACTCCACTTCAAGCAACAATAAGTGAATTACTTTAAACAATATTTGTTTTTTCAATTTGTAGAAAGTAAAAATATTTACATGCAAATGTAGGGAGTAAAAGTAAACAATTGTTAGAAAAAGAAATACTCAAGCACAGATATCTGAAAAATAAGTAAGTACGAAAAGTATTTGTCTTGTACTTAGTTGCTTCCCACGTCTGGAAAAGGAAAGTCAAGAGGGGAAATGGATATAAAAGAAAAAAATTGAAGTGGAGATAAATGGGAAAAGATGAAAAGAAAGGGAGAGCGGAGAGAATTAACCAAAGGAATGACGCAGAGGTATGTGGAATAGACAGAGTGGAGGACATGAAGAGTCAGGGGGGATGGGAAAGAAAGAGATGAAGGGATAGAGAACAGCAAAAATAGAAAAGTATAAGGTAGAAATAGAGGCATAGAGGACATGGAATAAGAGAGGAAAAGTAGAGGGAAGATGGATTTAATGAAAAGCGACAGAAAATATGCAGATGTAAGATTAAATAAAAGAAGTGAGAAGTAGAAAGTAGTGAAGGTGAGAGGAAGAAGGAAAAGGACCGATGAGTGTGGACAAAGAGATGATGACCAAGATAAAGTCAGGGAGAAGGTCAATGAAAGAGAACAGAGAGGAAGAGAGGAAATGATGACTTATAAAAAATCAAAGGGAAGGAAAGTTGGAAGGCTAGTAAAGGGAGAAGAGGAGCAGAGAAGAGCGAGAGGAGGGCAGCTGACATCATTGTGTTGCTGTTGTTGTTGTTGTTATTGTTGACATTAAAAGTGCATCCACCTTTTGGCAGTATTACGTGTTTCTGAAGTATTCAGGCCAGCTGGAAGGATTACCACTATACCACTATTCTCCTGACACATTCCTCATGCTCCCTCTGCTCTGATCCCAGACAGGTTAATCACTCATCTCTGTCATCAATTATCTCTTGTCACAGAATTAACAGAACCCGACATTGAAACATCCCAGCATAGCCCCAAACTCTTCATTCACAACAAACTCCGCACTGATGTTTCTTGTGATGGCCCTCGACATAAAATCATCTTAAATATTCTATTTCCTTTTGATCTGGTCTAAAATGAGTAGTGCTGTTTTATTTTTGGTTTGGTTTGGTTTTTATTTGGCATTTTCTCATCTTGTGGCTGCTGACAGATGGAGGCTCTCTCACTCAAACACTGCCCTCTTGAGGGGGAGTAAACAAGTGTCCGTGGAGGTGGAGGAGATGGTTTTGCAGGCGCTCCAGTGGAGAGACAGGTCATGAGAATGACTTGGAAGATTTGAAATCACTCATATACAAGAGACTAACATTGCGCCATTTCTTCTTTCACTGGCTGAGTTAAGTTGTGTCCCTCTGGTGTTTTGGTATACTAGAAATACTCATAGGAAATAGATGTGAATTATATTTTTCGTGAAATGAGACCTTTCAAGCCTATTCCACATTCTATTAACCCCACTGACTTGTGAAGAATCCATCTTGAAAATCTCTGTTCAAAAGCATTTTTGACCTGTCATATCGCTCTGATGAACCAATCAAACCAAACTAATGCAACTTTCCCGCAAAACCAACACCCATAAGAAAACAAAAGAAGTAACTGTGTGCCTGTAGAGGATGACCGCTGCTCAACATGGATGCCAGAACTGGTGCGCAACTGCATTAAAACAACAAAGGGCGGCACTAAAGACTAAACTTGGTGATAAAGATGTTTTCACTTTGCTCCTAACTGGCTTTGGCAAGAGTTTAGTTAAGAACTGCAGTGCACGGCTGCACATGAAGCGGTGGCCCTTGCTTCAATAAGAAGCTTCAAGCTGTTACCAACTGGCTCAGTGGGCTGTGAAAATGATTGGTCTGCTCTGGATGTACAGAAAGAAGGTTTATCTCCAAATCTAAACAATGGCATTGTGAGGTACGCTTGAAACAGTCGTTGCTTCTGACACCTCAGGTTTTTATGTCAAAATCTGACGAGTGAAAAAACAGTAAGGCATGCAAACAATATGAAGGAAGACGCCGACAAGTTGTAATTATTGGCTAGATGTTGAAACCAAACATGAATGTGTCACTGTATGTTACTTTTGTGTAGGCACAATGTGTGGCCCATGCGTCCATTGTCTGATTTATCTCGTCTTTTCAGAGGTATTCGGACTCATTCTTCAACAAGATAACGGAACCATGAGGCCCAAACAGCGATCAGATGGGCCCAAGACTGCAAAAGAGCCTCTAGCATGAGTGTAAATTTCCTGGAAAACAAGGAAAACACTCTGGGTTTTTTTCAGTCTCTAAACACATCCCTCCGGCTCCTTGTGTCTTTGTGTGATTCATCGTTGAAGTTTGTTCATTACTTCATTGCTGAGCACAAAAACAAATGTTCCCTTTTCAGACAAAATCCAAATCCTATAAAAGTAAATAAAGAGATATAATTACAGGGACTAAATGTTTTTCCAAGTCTGTGGGGGAAAAAAATCATATTGTGCACATCAAAGTTATTCAAAGGAGGTTAAAACTTCCGGAACGTTTTCTAATGAAAATTCCTGTAAAGTCTTCCTGTAAACTTTCAGTGCAAGCTTCTTCTTCTTTTTTCGCTTTTTCTATATTGGATCCAATTTTGAAAGATGGGTTTCCATCATACTTACATTATGGAAATGTATATTTAGAATGGAACAACATGTTCCTGACAGTTGATCAGATGGATTAGAAAAACAGAACTCAGTTTCTTTCATTCAAGTGTCTGGAAGTACAGTTTGTCTTGATGCAATGGTGCTAACCCCAGTGGTGATAACTCCAATGGTGCTAACTCCAGTGGTGCTCACTCCTGTGGTGCTAACTCCAGGGTGTTAACCCCAGTGGTGCTCACTCCTGTGGTGCTCACTCCAGTGGTGCTCACTCCAGTGGTGCTCACTCCTGTGGTGCTAACTCCAGGGTGTTAACCCCAGTGGTGCTCACTCCTGTGGTGCTAACTCCAGTGGTGCTCACTCCAGGGCGTTAACCCCAGTGGTGCTCACTCCTGTGGTGCTAACCCCAGTGGTGCTCACCCCAGTGGTGCTCACCCCAGTGGTGCTCACTCCAGTGGTGCTCACTCCTGTGGTGCTAACTCCAGTGGTGCTAACTCCTGTGGTGCTCACTCCAGTGGTGCTCACTCCAGTGGTGCTCACTCCTGTGGTGCTAACTCCAGGGTGTTAACCCCAGTGGTGCTCACTCCTGTGGTGCTAACTCCAGTGGTGCTCACTCCAGGGCGTTAACCCCAGTGGTGCTCACTCCTGTGGTGCTAACTCCAGTGGTGCTCACTCCAGGGCGTTAACCCCAGTGGTGCTCACTCCTGTGGTGCTCACTCCTGTGGTACTAACCCAACTGGTGCTCACTCCTGTGGTGCTAACTCCTGTGGTGCTCACTCCTGTGGTGCTCACTCCTGTGGTACTAACCCAACTGGTGCTCACTCCTGTGGTGCTCACTCCTGTGGTGCTCACTCCTGTGGTGCTCACTCCAGTGGTACTAACCCAACTGGTGCTCACTCCTGTGGTGCTAACTCCAGTGGTACAAACTTCAGTGGTGCTCACTCCAGTGGTACTCACTCCTGAGAGAGAGAGAGAGGGAGAGCGAGAGAGAGAGAGAGGAAGAGAGAGAGAGAGAGAGAGGGAGAGAGAGAGTAAGCTTCTTGTAAGCTCTTTAAAAACTGTACTATATAAGAGAAAGAGAAAGGACACTGGGAAAAAAATCAACAGTCATGCTTGCTGTACGTCATTCTCGCTGATCTTATGCAGCTCTAATGGCAGGGAAGAGCATTTGTCTAATGTCATAGCATTTATATCAGTCACATTAGACTGATGTGTATTCCAAACACTTGGATGACATCACAGGAGCAATATGGAGTGTTTCTATACCTTAGTTTAACATTGGATTTCTTAGCCAATCACATCCCAGATATATTTCTATCTGTGAAACTCAAGAATAGTTACACAAATTATTTTTTCTTCTAAAAAATGTTTAGTTAGATTTTTATGTAACACAGCTCGTTATACGTGACCAGAGACTGAATCCACAAAGTGGTGGCTAATTAATGGCTGACATATCATCTTTTGGTCAAATATCCCTTTAATTTGCCACCGCAAGCTAATGATGGATTAAATCTGGCTTGTTTTTTGTGGTTTTCCTTAAAAAAGACAAGCCATTATTATTTTAGCCGTTCCATTTCCGATAATGTGATTGGTACTTGGTGACCCCTGGATCGACCACAAACCCTCTGCCGTCGGCCAACTTGGCTGCCTTTGCAAGAACGTAGCCAGCAATATTTCCACATAGAATAAATGCTACGATGAAAACACTTCTCGTCTGGTTCCACTTTATGTTTTGGCTGTTTGAAGAAAATATAAGATCTAACACTCGTCATCCGACACATGATGACTGGACCTCAATCAGCGTGTACAGTTGGAAAAAAGCCGCTCTGTGGATTTATGCCCAGTGAACTATAGAAGTTAAATAAAGTCAAGATTTGTTGGTGTCTTGATTTATCGGGATTGGTGATGACTCCCCCATGTTTCCCTGTGGTTTAAAGAAGCCCTTCAAGTTAAGACAGTCAAATGGCTGACATAAACCGCACATCAAAGAGCAGGCCTGAACAAATTGGACAAAATCCTAAAGCACAAATCTGGCTTGATGTTGGAGTCCTTATAGGGCCTGACAGGACAGATTGAATCTATAGAGCATAGATAAAGTTACAAAGCAGCGCATCCCAGAAAATTTGTGGTGAAACGTGTATTTATCCATCTTGAGCATTCGAAATGATGCTCGTATTATGTCGATGTTCTCTGTCGTTGCACATCTGGTTAGATTTACTGCAGCCCCATTTATGTAGCGAAAAAAGACGATGAGAACTGTTGTAGCGCTCCACTTTGACCGAAGCAGCTGTTCCCTGGAGTTAACGCATGCCCCTTATCTTAACCTGAAATGTTTGCTTTTGTGACACATGTACCGGTCATCCTGGGTAAGAAATTCCAAAGAGGATTTTACAATGAGGCTTTATCACTGTTAATCAGAAACAAATGCATTCGAGCGCTAACATTTCTCTTGCACTTCAGTGGGTGTAAAGGGGAGTGAGAGAAAAAAAAAAAAGAAAAAGAGCGGGCTGTGACTACAAAGAGTCCCGCTAGGTGAATCAATAGCTGTGGTCTGACCTGCACATACTTGAACGTCTTCCATTATTGAGATTGGCTCGGCTCCGCCCCAAAACTCTGCGTCCTGCCGAGAGAGAGCCGTTGATTTATTAACTGCTCTTAAACACACACACACACACACACACACACACACACAAGTACTGTATGTGTCTAAAAAGCTCCAAACCCTGACACACAGTACAAGGTCACTGGGAGGTAAGTGGTGATACGCGATGAGGCGTGAACGCATCTTCCAAGCTCATGTTTAATGTGTTTTTTTCCACATCTCGGAAAGCTACAAATTAAACCCTGACCGTCATAAATCAGACCATTGTTTGCCATGAGGCCAATGGTGAAAATAGAAAGTACACTCGTTGACACAGCGCTCCTAGCCAAGTGATGGGACTGAGTGTGGTTGCGCCGCGGAAACCACGGCGGGCCGCTCGCTAACCAGCGCGAGACTCTCGGCGGTGCGCAGGCCACCAGCGGACCGCCTGCCGGCACGCCACAGGTGTTATTCTTAGCAGGAAAAGCCGTGGCCCAGCAAAATGATTCATAAACATGCACAGATGAGGCCACAGCTGGCTTTGCTACAGAGATTCTTTGGATCACAGTTGGTTTTTTTAGCAGCCAGATTCAACCGGCAATCAAAGAGTTTTTTTTTTTTTTTAAAGGGCCTTATTTAAACGCATTTAGTGTTGTGATTATACACTTTCTCCGTGTAAAAGGTCGTTCAGAATTACACTGCTCGACACGTACTGAGGGAGAAGGGACTGACGAGGTTCAGTCATTTCATCCAATACACCTTCATTTTTCACACCTTGATTTGTTTTTAAGTTTACAGCAATGGTATTGTCATCAAGCAAAGTCCGTTCAGTGAATGAATCGGTCATAGATAGATAGATAGATGTACTTTATTGATCCCAAATTGAGAAACTACACTGTTGCAGCACTAGAAAAAACAGTACAAAAAATACCTGTCTGTCCACAGTGTGTTGGTGAGGGTGGTCTGGGTTGTCCATGATGGCTAACAGTTTGTTCAATGTTCTCCTCTTCACCACTGCCTCGAAAGGTCTCCAGCCAATGACAGAGCCCACCTTCTTAATCAGTTTATTCAGTCTGCTGGTGTCACTGGCTGAGATGCTACCTCCCCAGCAGAGCGCAGAGGAGAGGAGAGTGATGACCACCACAGACTGGGAGAAGATCTCCAGCATCTTGCTGCACACATTGATGGATCGCAGTTTCCTCAAGAAAGTACGGTTCAGACAGGGTCACTTTGTTGAAATTGACAAATTTTATTATACAATCAAGCACGTTAGGTTTGGCGGTATGGTTCTGCTTGGGGTCCCCCAACCCTTTCCACGCGCTTGCGTTGAAAGCCCGAGGCCCTTCACGCGCCATCGTGACAGGCATAAGGCAGGGAGGGCAGCTCACAGAGTTCGGTTTTGGGGACTCCCTCTCCCACGCGCCTGCGTGAGAGGTCTGGGCAGGAAGAGCAGGACGCTCCTCTACCTGCCCTTCATGAGCCATCGTGAAAAAGCGTAGCCGGGAACCCAGCGGCAGCGACCGAACCCCCCAAACCAACTGTACCGGCAAAATCAAGCCCTTGTTGACAAGCGAGCGTCTAATAAAGCTATAAGGTAAGAAGTAAAGACAATTAAAGCTGGTGCGGGACAACCAGCTTGGTGAAAGAGATACAGTCAGAGTGAAATATAATATAATATAAATAATATATATAATATAATATAGCAATATTTCTAATAGATTTAAGCTTAATACGTCGCAGGGGTTGACGTAGCGTATAGGTGGGCGAGAATGCATTTGGGCGTCGAGAATAGCTTGAGCTTCGGGACGCAGATAACGTTCGTATGCAGCTGAAGACCACCTTCCCATAGCTTTGCACGTTGATACGGGAACTTTCAAAGCTGCCGTTGTTGCCGCTCCAATCCAAAAGGAGTGAGTCGTGTATCGTTCAGGCGAAGGTCCGCAGAATTGGCAAAGGAGGCGAAGGCGAGAAGTGAACCAAGCTCTTGTCATGGGTTCTCCATCCTCCGTGGCTAATAAGCGGCTCCTTCGGGTTGGCTTGTGGTCTGCTTCTTAAGTAACAGCTCATGGATAGGAAAGGACAAAAGGCAGAATTAGTTGGTTTTTTTTGCAATCAGAATGTTTGTCCTCTCCTGGCCCTGTCATATTTAGAATGTTTGAGAAATATACAAAAATGATGATCGTAAACAGTAATATCGGACATGGAACTTCAGTTGGCTGTCGATAGTCACACCAGGTAGTTGCACTCCTCAACCACCTCCACATCCCTGTCCTGGATGTGCAGGGGCATTGGAGTTGTTCCCTTCCTCCTGAAGTCAATCACCATCTCCTAAATTAGTCAGAATCCACCGAAGACACGTCACGGGCTGGAAGGGTTGTCTCTTTTTGTTTTTGGGTAGATTCAACCTACTATCAGACTATTCCAGGGCATCAGACTGGGAGGAGAATGTAAAACAGAATTTGTCATTACTGTCAGCACAAGCACAAAAATGTCCACAAAAGGTTGAACAATTCCATCAACAGCTTCTCACATCGCGGCCTCAAGCAGGACGCATAATGAGTCATCCATCAGTCAAGTCATGTGTGTGCAGTCATGCGTACGCAATACAGCGCTCACGATCACTTTCCCACTGCTGAGCAACTGAAAATATCAGCACTTCTCAAGTTGTGACATACGTAGGTGGCGAGTGAAAACTTTGTAGCGTCTGATTCCTCATGAAGGCTGCACATGTTCCTGCATTGAAGTCTTTCCAGAAGACTCTCAAAGGTGTTTAAGCTCGGAGGCATCAACATTTCTCAGCTGTGAGCTTCTCTTGTGCAGGGACATTTCTCAGGGCACGCTACCCAGATGTTTTAATGTTAAAAAAAAAATCTAGTCAAAATAACAATCATGTAACCGTAATCGTCCGGCCTCGTTTCTAATCCGAGGAGATCACCCTTGGTTGTGCTGCGGCCTGCTGTCAGCTGTGAGCCCACCCACCACGCAGCTCCCTGACAAAGTCCAGCTTTTGTTTTCTGTGCAAGTTGTTGCTTTCCTGCAAAGTTTCACTAAGTGTGGCCACACGTGCTGCTTGTTGGGACTGCGGCTGCTGCATACTCACATAGTTTGTAGATATTTCCTCAAGGAAAAAAAAAACCTTCATTAACAGGAATCTGAGGCCTGTTTTCGACAGAAACAGGGCACCTCTCTGTGCTGTATTTGCTTAAATAACAAATCATTTGGGTGGATGGTATTTAAATATTCCTTTTTTTTATTTGTCAAACACAGGGTCTCACCTCATGTCCGCTCTTCTGGAACACCTCAAACTTGCATTAATGAAGTGTATACTGCCGTGCTCACAACTCGAGCCCGTTAACTCCACGCAGGTGATACTAATTGAGTGGTACATGGCCCATCTGGAGCTGATTAGACCAAAAGTATCGCTCAACACACAAATTCCTGTAAAAGGACACAGTTTGTAACCTGCTTTATTGTATTTGCATGCTTTTTTTTAGCAATCCATTTATGGTAATTGTTTGGGGAGTAGTTAATTGTGGTCCTGGAGCTGTGCTTGACCCGTCAGACATTCTGTTTAGGCAGACGGTGTGTTTAACTGGTGTGTTTTAAAGCGGAAATCACAGGCCTGTTCATGATTATTCATTTCGAATTCTACTTTTCTGATATAGTCTGGGGGAGTTTTGCTTAAATCCCTTAATAATTCAATTCTGTGTGAAATAAGAGTCAAAATTAATTTTCTTTTGAAAGGGATGTCAGTCATTTAACTTGATAAATGTAAAAAAAAAAAAAAAAAAACATTCACACTACAAAAAACACTACATTCATCTATTCATATCATCACAAAAACATTTATCACCATTGTCCACACTGGACTGAGCCTTTATGTGGGTATTAAACTTTTTCTCAATATCCAAAAGACTTTGCACAATGGAAGCAACCACATTTCCAGTGCCTAATAAGGCTATTCTCTTTTAAAATTCCTAATGCAGTGAGACACACTAAACATACAGGCACATCTCCCAAGGGATTTTCTGTGCCCTAATTAGAAAACAATTCCACAGATGATGGTCTTCAATGGATGGCATAGGTGATCTATTTCAGTGTGTAACTTCAACCCAACGGGGTTACACAGTTAGAGAGCACACATGTCCCTACAGTTAGTGCTGACACTAAAACAAGCACCTTTCCATGCTGATATGTGTGGGTGGGCGGGTTGATGTGTAAAGTCTTGGCATACGTGAACAATGGACAGCACAGTTCCAGCAGTGCAACAGAGCTTCAAGGCTTAAGACTAAGATTAAAAAAGTAAGAGTAGCACCACCAGGGGAAAGGCAACTTGGAAGAAGATCTGAGGACCTCTCGGCATCAAACCCTGTGATTGGCCTCTTCTGCCTCCTCTGCTCTGGGACTCATAATTAGCGCTGCGCCGCAGATGTGCATTTCTTCGCTTTCTTCCCTGCTGCCTTTCCACCACCTCCATCCTCAGAGGGCGGCATGTTGAAGGTGAAACCACAAAGAAGGCATCATGTGCTTTCAATTTGATTGATCCATTAAAATTGAGGGCAAAGGTGAAAGCTTGAAAAGCCCCATTGGCTTTCGGTGAGATTTGAAGCGGTATAATGATCGTACTAGGATTCATAAAGTCTTGAAATCAAACTACCGGACATCAGAAAGCCTGAGGCTGGCGGAACACTTGAGTCATCGAGTCCTGGAATGTTCAGTGAGGTGACTGTTAATTTGACTCAATGCAAGGAAATCAAGGCCAAAAGATGATTGGAAATCCTCAATGCATCTCCCCAGTGAATCATTTCCTCCCATAAACAAACACCAGTTTGATCTCCTTCCCATAGTGTGAGCAACTCTGAGGTCATGATGGACGTGATGACAAATCAGCAGACTTTCATCTCACATCACTTTTCTACTTTCCATGACTGTGTGAATCTTAAAGACGCCCGCAGCCGCCTCGGCTCGATTTTATTGCAGCTGAATTGCAACACAGCTCCTTGTCTGATTTGATCGCCGCTTTAGGTGTAAACATTTCCATGTTGCTGAATCGGAAACAACATGAGCATGCCTGAAATAAATGGCACTTCATCACGTGAAGCACATCGACGTTATTGATGAGGTTTGAGGTAGGTGGGGTGAGGGAGGGGGGGGGGCTAACCTGGACCTCTTTAAAAAGCAGCAATGAGGGACCCATCAGGTCCCGCAATACATAGTACATAAGCCCTCTGTTTGACTGCAGCTACTTCCTGAGCGCTGTGCCTGGTGTGTTTCTCCCTCATCCTGGCAGGTGTGATGAACTATGCACCTTTTCAGCAGTATCGATGAGAACTCTGAGCATGTTTGTGGGCTCCGCCTCACAGCTGCTCTGTGATAATTATTTGTTCAACAGGGGAACCCTGGAGACAGGATCGTAGCGCAGACGTTGGAGGCGAAACAAGATTGAACTGATTAGACACAGGGGTCCAACAATACCTGAACTATACTGAGAAAAAATATTAATATTAATCAATTAATACGAGGAGTGCGATCTTTTGTTTGACTTTCTCCACGGTTACAATTCTTACCATTACTGAATGTGTGCCAACTAATTGAAATCAGGGCTCTTAGGTTGTGTATGTCTCCATCTAGTGGTAGAAGATGCAACAGCTTGCAGGCGTCACTGGAGATATTTTTTTCACCTTTGTTTTCCCCTTTTTCTGTTAATGTTCTGCTTCAAACTTAGAACTACCTATACTATATGGTGTATTAGGTTAGGAGTTTATGAAAATGAAGTATATCTTTATTTCAAACTCAACTGGGACATCTAAAAAAGGTGCTACAGAACTACAAGATAGAAATGAAAAGGCACGACAAAGAAATGTTGATACCTTAGCCATTTATTTCTTAAACATAAGAAAGATGGGCCTTCCCCAAGGTAAGTAAAAACAATTTTGCAGTTTGAAAATCAAATGCACTTCAGCAATAGGGGGTTGGTCATTCATCCCTGACTCCAATGGCATGAAGGAAGAGACAAACCGCAAAATAAAAAACAATATCAGGAGGAATCTGTAAGGCTTTGGGTGGAGACAGATACAGCCAATCCATAATCACCAACCATGAGTTGATATGCCAGCTGTAGATGGCACTGTTTGCCCGGTTCGCACAGCGGCTGGAGGGATTCATCTGGTGGTAGCCTGAAGGCCCTCAGAAGCACCAGTTGGGACTGTTTTTCTTAAGTTTAGCACAGACGTAGAAGTTCCGCTTGATGACGGTCCGTGCTGAAGTCACAGGAGGCCTTCACTGTCTAGGGACCACCCTGCTGAGATGCAATTTTGAGCAAATAAAACATTCCCTGGTGCTCTTTCTCCACAGAATTACAATCAGCAAATACATCTTTAAAAACACAGAAAAAAAAAACGAATATAAAAGTGAAGCAGGCCAAAACTTCCATCAGAAAATAAATCAATCACCGTCTTTATTAGCAAGGTCAGAGAATAAAGACACATCCATATTTGGATTTTAAAAAAAAAAAAAAAACGTAACTTAAACCTTAGGAGAAAATTATGCTCATAAAAAAGCTAATCTAAATTTCAACTCATTAGATCCGATATCAAACAATGTCCCATCTGTATCATAGGCCAGTTAAGACACTAAAAATGCAGCAATGCACGATTGCCTTAGTGCGTGTTACATACTCAGGATATATAACGATATACATTAATGGCATTCCACATGATTGAACATTCTTGGTAATACATCATGATCGGTACCTGGAGTATAAACCACAAAACGATGCTGGTACCTGGTTAAAATGAAAATGTTTGACATAATTGCAGGGTTTCCTGGTTGGACTGGAATCATGGTCATTTCTGTCAGGTGCCATCAATTGTGAACGCCCTATTAAACTGGTTCAACAGCAGGTGGCAGTGTCACTCAATGCATTGATGAGCGTGAAACCAGCGCTGCAGCCACTGCAGAAGCTCTCTTTTAAATGCAACTCTCCAGTGTGTATTTCACTTGTGAACTGCAGCTACAAAAATGTGGCAGAATACTTCTACCAATTCCATCTGGGCTACCACGCTGTTTATCAGACTCTGCTGCTGTGGCAACTGGAATTGATAAGCAGGTTGGTGCTGGCAGTCGATGCTTTAAAAGAAAGGCGCTCACATGCTTTAATTACGTTCCTATCATCCCCAGAATAAATGAGATAATGAGCATCAAGCGAGAAGTCCTTCGAAGCAATTGGTGAAATTTGTGGAATGGTTTCTACATTTTTTGGGGGGGTGTTTAAACAGGAGTCTGAAGCAGATGCAAACTTTTGCAAGCCCAATACGATGACACAAAACATTTTGAATTGATGATGATGATGATGATGATGATGGTCCAGAGACATAAACGGCCAGAGATTAATCTTTAAAATTGCCTCAATTAGAATGACTAAAACCTTAGACTGTTCGGGAATCCCACAACGGTATATGAGACTGTATTTTGAGGTTCAAAAAGTTGAGACAACTTTAAATCTTTGATGGGAGCAGCATAACCCTGCGCCGGCAGCCAGAAACAGCAGGAGCTAGTGACAGACTTCGCTACTGATGTTCTTCCACCCGGCTGAAGTTCACTCCCCGCGATAGTATCGCCTTGTCTCGGTCTCTCCCGGCCAACGATGACTCAGAGGCCACGGGGACGTTCGGATTTTGACAAATCACTGAAAAATATTTGATTTCAAAGATGTGTCGACGTATAAAGTAGATTTAAGATTAAGTCTGCAGATTTTCCCAAGTTACACATTTGGCCGCATTGAATTTCCCTCCCTGCAAGTGGTGCCGTATTGCACAGTTGCCGCCGGGTTGTTAGTGCATGAAAAACCTGATCAGGGAGCAAACAGGGACCGCGTGCATCAGACACTGGGTAAGACCATGGCAAACAGCTCCCCCTGGTGGAAGCAGGGAAAAGGGAGCGCTGTGAAGTGGAAAAATCTCAGTCTGGAATGAACAGCTGATGATGAGATGGTGACGTGCACGCTGCAAAGTCATGATAATTGATTGTGCTGCCACCTGCACTTTGTTGCACAAATTATCATAATGCCAGACACTCGACGGAAGTATCGGTGTCAGTAGTCCCGGTTTGTTCTGGAAAAACCCTGCTATTAGCGCAACGGTGATGGAAGGAGAAAACACATGTACATTACATTGAATTAATGTACATATTCGAGTTAAACTGAAGCAATGACAGATACACATAGGAGTATAACATGAGGTATTAAGGGCGTGAGACAAACCGACAAAAACTACACGTTATAGACACATTGCTCATACATTCATATATGTCAACACTTAAATATGTATATACAGTATACATGTATATATTCATATGTATACAGATATATCATAGGAGGAATAAATAGTGCCATTAATGAAGTTGAAACTAACTACCCTTTTTTTCTCCACCCTCCAAAGAGCTGGCCCGTGTGACACCTGCCGCAAAATGAAGCAGAGGTGCCACTTTCCTCTTCAAACTTCCCACACTTTCTCGCAAACACTTTTGAAGGATATTCAAACGGTCTTTAGAGGTTGCTACAAAACCTTCTGCGCAAATTGGAGCTGATGGGATTATGCCTGAAAGAGTACTGTTAAACTATCGCTGTCTATATGCAACAAGTGCGGCCTGGATAGTGGATTCCATATGTGATTACATTCTACATATCAGATGGGGTATTGACATATATTGCAATGCGTTAAATCTGAAAACCAAAAATAAAGAAAAAATACTGCACCACACACACACACACACACACACAAGCGCGCGCACACACACGCGCACACAAACACACACTGTGGTGCTAGACAAGCAGCATGTTGTGCATGACAAGCAGTGTTGATGAAACAGCAGAAGTGGGACGTGGCCAGGCGGCAGTGTCCAGTGTTTGGCAGTGGACGACTCTCTAGTGGGGTAACTACAACTTTCTTCAACTGTTCGGACTCAGGCCCACCACTTTGAATGGACGACATTGGGACATTATATATTCTATTAGCAGCTTGATGCTCGTGCCAGTTTGGAGTTTGCTAAGGTCAATGTGAAGGTTCCATTAAATAAAAATTGTTGTGGGGTGTAAAAAAAAAAATGCCTCATTCGGTCTTCGCAATTCTCTTTGATGTGAATCGCACTGAAAAGCTAATCCGTGTTGGCTAAAGGCAATTCAGACCTTTTTTCGAACCAAAATTGTTTTTGTAATTCTTTTTTTAATGCTGTTTATGCTGCTCTGTACTTTAGTGTTTTGATAAAAAAAAAATTAAAAAGTGCAGACCTCTTATAAAGGAGTGTTATTCAGCCAATGGAGCTGTTGTTACAACTGAAGACCGAGAAGAAGTTTGGGGCAGCTGAAAATTCTAATCATTCATTCTTCTATTTAGCAAGCTAATTTTGTTTTTGTGACATTAAACTTATTGTATCAACAATAGAGAGCAACACTGACTTTTACACTTGCTTTTGCAACTTCTTGCCAGTTTGTCACTGAAAAACGGCATAAATGGAATGCAATATTCGGGCTCCAGCTGAAAATTGTTGCATTCTTGGTTCATTCATTTATTGGGGTTATTTTGAGTTGATTCAATCTGAATGGCAGAACAAGACATTCGCGCTCCATTTTTGTGGATTATCATAATAGAAAGCATAATAAATTAAACAGATGGAGTTTAATGGAAATTGCCTGATATCTGTTCACACTGGCAGTATCTGAACCAGTCCCCGACCCCGACCACCACCACCCCCCACACACACAGACACAAACTGAACCAGCAGATTGTGTCTCTACTCTGCTCTCCATTTAAAAATATTAGCCTCGTCCCTTTTCTCGCAGGTCCAGTTCACATCCTGCACCTGCTTACGTAACCGTTACCAGCGCTGTGCGCGGGGCTGCCTTGAGGCCAATGACAAACCGAGCATTTGTCACATCGGCGGCTAAATGCAGCTGCTAACCCGCACAGCTCATTATTTTTAATTAGCATGACCTTTTTGCTGCCATCGCAGCTGGCAGCTCTGGGGACTCCTCGGCTTTACGTCCACATGTGACAAAGACATAAAGGCTCGAGCCGCCGGTTCGCAGCCCAGAGAGTCTCAGGATGAAGCGTAGGCAGTTTATGTTTGTGCATTAGGTTTAACATGATTGAGAGTGAGTGGGGATTTTTTTTTTTTTCTCCTGTCTTCAAGGAATGTTTGGGATTCGTACTCGTTACTTTCCGGATCGGCATTCAGCTCATTCTGTATCCTCTCAAATGGCATCCCCGGCAGTGGAGAACTATGGAATGATTGTGCTATAATCTGGGGCTAGTTTTTTTTTTTTTTTTTACCATCTTAACTCGTGGGAAGTGAAGGAATGTTTTGAGTTGGTTAGCTCAAAAAAACTGCTGGATATTAAGAGGTTTTGGGTGCTAGCAGCGAGACATCCTTGTGTTTTACGCAGTGGAGTTTCAGACTAAATAAAAAGGAAAGGGGGACACAGAGCAGCAACCGGCCGACGTGAACTGTAGGTTGTCAGTGTGTGCGAGTGTGTGTGTGTGTGTGTGTGTGTGTGTGAGAGAGAGAGAGTGTGTGAGCAATAGGGATAATTATGTACAAAGATAAATGCATTTATGTTTGTTTGTCGTGTAGGTGCTGGTTTGGTCAGGGGGCGCGCTCAATCTCTGAAAGGCATGACGGGGGGGATTTTTCTTTTTCTGGCCTCTCCCTCCCCCTCCCCCTCCCCACCCCCCGCTCTCATTTGGTCTTTAGTTTGCCCACCTCCCCGTTCAGCTTGCCCTCCTTCGCCAGTTTCTCGTTGAGTTGGCACAGTTGGCGCAGGAAGCCGTCGTTGGGGCCGATTTCTCTCTTGTGCCTCACGGTGGCCACCGCCAGCCGGGCGTCCATTTTGTGGCGCAGCATGAGGTAGGCCACGACCATGGTGGGCGAGCGGCTGTAGCCTTCTCTGCAGTGCACGTAGACCTTCCCTGCCGGGGACAGGTGCAGAACAATCACACATGCTGGGGTTGTTCAGAATGACAGGGGGAATAACTATTTGAAAGAGGCGCAGCTTAAAAGAGGATTTATTAGAAAGGTTGTTAAGAATGTGTAAAATGATTGACATGAGGTGAATGTTTATTTTTATTCAAAACTGCAGTGTCTCTCCACTGACACTTCTTCTTAACTCTTCTTCTTCGTCAGTCCACTATTTTACCTCTTCAGCCTGTGTTGTAATTCCATTGATCAGAATGGGCCCAGCTCTTGTGTAAATCATGTACCATGTACAACCAAAGAAAGCCTCGTTCACAAACAGAACTATGAAACTGTTAAGTAATACAAGATATGCAGTTATTTGTTTTATTTTCAAATTTCACCTTTGACACCAGTCAGTTAGATTCCAGTGAAGGGATCTAGTTTGAGTTTGTCTATGCAACACTTCCTGTTGTAAATTAACACTACCTGGTGTCTCAAAGTAGATGAAATATGAACCTGAAATACCTCAACATTGTGCTCATCAACACTTCCTAATATATCAATACTTATCACTCAGCCTAAAAGGTTAAAAGCCTGTTAATTTCAGCTTTTAATTTTATTTTTAATTTGTTGGGTTTTTTTTTTGTTTAAGTTGATAAAAGGAGGCAATTAAACATCAGGGCACATTCTGCACATTTGGTTTTTGTTCTTCTATAGGCACAGAAACTTACTGAAACTCAGCGACATAAACTCTGACAATAGACCAGAGGCTGAAGAAAAATGAGGCAGGAAAAAGGGAACTGTGTGTGTTTGGGGAAACATCTCCTGTGACCAGAATGCCGAGCTAAGCATGTTCTCGTCCTGCAGATGCAAACGCAAGATCAAAAAAAAAAAAAAAGGTCGTCTTGGCTGCAGCCGCGTCCCAAATACTGCACAAATACATGAACTTCCTCCAGTGCAATGTCTCTGCAATATCTCTGCATGCATAAACCATGACTTGTTTGTGTGCGCCGCCTTCCTCTGACTCATTCTTTCATTACTGACAAGGCCCCAGGACCCCTGAGGAGCGCTCAGAGTGCAGCGGATGTGCTGCTGCTCGGGTCAGATGTGCCGATTCTGCACTTTATCGTAAACCGAACACCTCCCCTTGTCCCGCGCCCGCTACATCTATCTTTTACCCCTCTCCTCTGTTGTACAGTCTGCTACGCTCGGGCCAGAACAGTTAGCTGCCAATAAAATTAGCTCCTCTGCCAGCTACAAATCAATACTGATTCCACCATGCCGCCTTGTTAGACATGCTGGATCTCTAGTGTTTCTCCATCACTCACTGGTGTGCAGTTAGGCTCCGTCCCTTCTTTGAGGACATGCAGCGCTCAATGCTGGGACAAAAATCAATATAATATCAATATAAAAATGACCACATGGAGAAGTTTTTTGCAATAAATCATGGCGAAACCTGCCTTAAAATAAATTTCCTTTCCAGCCAACACAGTTGTTTACTTCAAAGTAAACAACAAAAGTCTGTAAACATATCTATCAACAAGGATGCCAATATAAAGACATGCACATTAGGATAATGGGCAACATTAAACTGTCTTTAGGCATGAGTGACTGTGGATGGTTGTTTGTCTCTGTGATGACCTTGAGACTTGTCCAGGGTGCAACGCTGCCTTCACCCCAGGACAGCTGAGTGCAACACTGAGTGCAGGATGGACATGGGGTGCGCTTTGATTTGTCACTGTGCAAATAAACCAGAGTATTTCACATTCTGTTGGACACTCTTCACACTGTTGCACACTGTCCCTCGTCCTCTTTTCTCCCTTATCCAGATAGTTATTCTGGCCTTAAAGGTCTCGTGCAGAGGTGGGCAAACTTTTTGACTGGTGGGGCCATAATGGGTTCTAAAATTTTACAGAGGGGCCTATAAATACGTATGAGGGATGTGTAGAAAACCATATCATGTAGCTTTAATGTCAACTGAAAATGAACAAAAGCGCAAAACATGTCTTTGAAGCCCCACTGTGTTTAGTTCTTTATTGACTCTTGTAATACTGAAAAGACAGATGAAATACAGCTATTTTGTGACTTACTTCCTATTAATATTATTTCTTGAAGTTCGGTGGGCTGGATTAAAAAGGTTAACGGGCCGCATATGGCCCCCGGGCCGTAGTTTGCCCATACCTGGTCTAGTGTGTAAAATCTTTAAGGAAGCCCAGTATTTAAGGAAGCCCGTCCAACAGTGCATTTCATATTTAGGGCACTGTCAAGACCCTTACTGCTCGATGTATATTATTATATATATGAGAACCATTCTAAGTTTAGGAAGACAAAATCACTTTTATTGTGCTGCGAGTATAGACTCTTATCAATGTATTTATGGGCAGTACGGTACACTGAAAAATCATAAATCAAGCCAAATCTTGCCACACTGGACCTTTAACTGCCTGAATATCCTGGGATTTGGCGCGCTTTTCCACATCAAAGCTAAAGGTGAGTCCACATTATGAAAATGCAGGAATTCAGTGCACCAATTGGCCGCACCCCTCAAGCGGGTGCTTTTGACTGACACCTCCTGGGACTGATTGTTTGCCCTCTTTTTCCACAACGTGTGGAAAAATAGAATGGAAGAGGAGAGAAGCAGCGCACCGAGGAGCTCTCTGCCATTCATTTTGTCATCCGTCACGCACACATATCCAGGACACATCAACACCCCCCCGCGCAACAATTGGTTGGCCTTTTCACGTGGAGAGGTGATGTGGTGCGGCAGTGGGATATGGGACAGGGCTCACGAGTGTGTCAGATTTAGCACGACGCTCAGGGCTGTCATCGCTACCTCGCCGTGTCTTCCCTTCAAGACGCTTGAAAGAGTGATTCTCTTTCCCGCTGTTGGACGAACTGCTCAAGGTTTCTGTCTTTTCCTGTCATTCTCTTTGTTCTCTTTTCTTTTTTTTATTATTGTTTGCATACAGGTAAAGACATATGACATACAGCAAAAACTGAAGACAGTACGGATGGTGCACATGGCACCCTCTGAATTCAGATTGTGATGATCTTATTAATATTACTGATCCCATATCATTATTATTATTAGTATGTGTGTAGATATGTACACGTTTTTCCTTTTTTGTTAAGCTCTTTTTGTTCTTACTTTTAATATTTCCAACCTCACCTCCCTAATTACCTGGATGAATACAACTATAGCATGTTTGTTTGTTTGAAGTGTTTATTTTTCTTTTGTTGGTTTGTTTCGTTGATGCTATTATCACTACTTGTTGTATCCACACTATCATTGTAGCTTCTGGTCCACTCAAGCACACAAAACAAACACTTCTTCTACAGTCACACTTGAGGAGAGGACGCTGCCACTACCTTCACCTGCCATGAGGTGCCCAGCAGGAGGCGAACGATGAACCCAAACAAAATTTGAACAAGACAGAAGAATCCAATTCACTCAGTAATCTCACCTTGGCCGGACACGAGCCTGTCGTCATAATTTAAGGCTCAACTCACCTTTGCCGTTATTGTGTGCGAGGGCCTTGTCGATAAACCCGCCCCTCCTCGAAGAAGGCACTCAGCTCGAACTGCTCCGTGTCGCTGGCCTGGATGCCGTGATACGTGATGCCCGTGCCGGGCGAGAAGTCCACGCTGGTGTTGACGTGCATGAAGGAGGTGCCCTCCGCCACGTTGAGGACGCAAGGCCACCCCGAAGTTTCTGCAGGCGCATCGCGTTCTGGGCGACAAACCTGGGGAGGGGCGGAACGTGGAAGTGGTGTTGAGCAGGGAGCTGAAGTCTAACGGCCCTCGTGAAGGACGCCCAAATGCTAAGGACACGCCAAAGCTAATACTGATTCCACCGTGCCGCCTTGTTAGACATGCTGGATCTCTAGTGTTTCTCCATCACTCACTGGTGTGCAGTTAGGCTCCGTCCCTTCTTTGAGGACATGCAGCGCTCAATGCTGGGACAAAAATCAATATAATATCAATATAAAATGACCACATGGAGAAGTTTTTGCAATAAATCATGGTGAAACCTGCCTTAAAATAAATTTCCTTTCCAGCCAACACAGTTGTTTACTTCAAAGTAAACAACAAAAGTCTGTAAACATATCTATCAACAAGGATGCCAATATAAAGACATGCACATTAGGATAATGGGCAACATTAAACTGTCTTTAGGCATGAGTGACTGTGGATGGTTGTTTGTCTCTGTGATGACCTTGAGACTTGTCCAGGGTGCAACGCTGCCTTCACCCCAGGACAGCTGAGTGCAACACTGAGTGCAGGATGGACATGGGGTGCGCTTTGATTTGTCACTGTGCAAATAAACCAGAGTATTTCACATTCTGTTGGACACTCTTCACACTGTTGCACACTGTCCCTCGTCCTCTTTTCTCCCTTATCCAGATAGTTATTCTGGCCTTAAAGGTCTCGTGCAGAGGTGGGCAAACGTTTTGACTGGTGGGGCCATAATGGGTTCTAAAACTTTACAGAGGGGCCTATAAATACGTATGAGGGATGTGTAGAAAACCATATCATGTAGCTTTAATGTCAACTGAAAATGAACAAAAGCAAAGCAAACAAACACATGTCTTTGAAGCCCCACTGTGTTTAGTTCTTTATTGACTCTTATAATACTGAAAAGACAGATGAAATACAGCTATTTTGTGACTTACTTCCTATTAATATTATTTCTTGAAGTTCGGTGGGCTGGATTAAAAAGGTCAACGGGCCGCATATGGCCCCCGGGCCGTAGTTTGCCCATACCTGGTCTAGTGTGTAAAATCTTTAAGGAAGCCCAGTATTTAAGGAAGCCCGTCCAACAGTGCATTTCATATTTAGGGCACTGTCAAGACCCTTACTGCTCGATGTATATTATTATATATATGAGAACCATTCTAAGTTTAGGAAGACAAAATCACTTTTATTGTGCTGCGAGTATAGACTCTTATCAATGTATTTATGGGGCAGTACGGTACACTGAAAAATCATAAATCAAGCCAAATCTTGCCACACTGGACCTTTAACTGCCTGAATATCCTGGGATTTGGCGCGCTTTTCCACATCAAAGCTAAAGGTGAGTCCACATTATGAAAATGCAGGAATTCAGTGCACCAATTGGCCGCACCCCTCAAGCGGGTGCTTTTGACTGACACCTCCTGGGACTGATTGTTTGCCCTCTTTTTCCACAACGTGTGGAAAAATAGAATGGAAGAGGAGAGAAGCAGCGCACCGAGGAGCTCTCTGCCATTCATTTTGTCATCCGTCACGCACACCTATCCAGGACACATCAACACCCCCTGCGCAACAATTGGTTGGCCTTTTCACGTGGAGAGGTGATGTGGTGCGGCAGTGGGATATGGGACAGGGCTCACGAGTGTGTCAGATTTAGCACACGACGCTCAGGGCTGTCATCGCTACCTCGCCGTGTCTTCCCTTCAAGACGCTTGAAAGAGTGATTCTCTTTCCCGCTGTTGGACGAACTGCTCAAGGTTTCTGTCTTTTCCTGTCATTCTCTTTGTTCTCTTTTCTTTTTTTTATTATTGTTTGCATACAGGTAAAGACATATGACATACAGCAAAAACTGAAGACAGTACGGATGGTGCACATGGCACCCTCTGAATTCAGATTGTGATGATCTTATTAATATTACTGATCCCATATCATTATTATTATTAGTATGTGTGTAGATATGTACACGTTTTTCCTTTTTTGTTAAGCTCTTTTTTTGTTCTTACTTTTAATATTTCCAACCTCACCTCCCTAATTACCTGGATGAATACAACTATAGCATGTTTGTTTGTTTGAAGTGTTTATTTTTCTTTTGTTGGTTTGTTTCGTTGATGCTATTATCACTACTTGTTGTATCCACACTATCATTGTAGCTTCTGGTCCACTCAAGCACACAAAACAAACACTTCTTCTACAGTCACACTTGAGGAGAGGACGCTGCCACTACCTTCACCTGCCATGAGGTGCCCAGCAGGAGGCGAACGCATGAACAAAAGAAAATTTGAACAAGACAGAAGAATCCAATTCACTCAGTAATCTCACCTTGGCCGGACACGAGCCTGCCGTCATAATTTAAGGCTCAACTCACCTTTGCCGTTATTGTGTGCGAGGGCCTTGTCGATAAACTCCGCCCCCTCCTCGAAGAAGGCACTCAGCTCGAACTGCTCCGTGTCGTTGGCCTGGATGCCGTGGTACGTGATGCCCGTGCCGGCGTAGAAGTCCACGCTGGTGTTGACGTGCATGAAGGAGGTGCCCTCCGCCACGTTGAGGACGTGCGTCACCCCGAGTTTCTGCAGGCGCATCGCGTTCTGGGCGACAAACCTGGGGGGAGGGCGGAACGTGGAAGTGGTGTTGAGCAGGGAGCTGAAGTCTTAACGGCCCTCGTGAAGGACGTCCAAATGCTAAGGACACGCCAAAGCTAAAGGCAGGGCTACGGCCTCCAGGGGTGAGAACATGTTGTCTGACATGTCTTTCCTCATCAGAGTGGGAAAGTAGATGTACTTTAATCTGCACGTGGGTGAAAGGTTAAAAGCAGCAATATTTTAGTCACATTTTTTGTATAAATCCTCTCCGTTTGAACCAAGATTTCAAAATGTTTCCATTGAAGTTACTTTTTTTTTTACACAGGTGTCTCTAGTTACCCTATGATTGTGCCTCACAAACTAACTAGTCTCATTCCAAACACCTGACCCAAAGCCGTCCCTGAGGGCTTGAAGGTGTTTCACATTATCACAAACCTTTTTGCATGATGGTCAAGCGTGAGAAGGGTTTGAAGCACAACACAGGCAGCACTGGGTTGCTTTTTTCTTTAGGTTGCTTCGTATAAAAAAAAGCAACATCCTGTTTCCTTCCAACAAAGAAATGTCTGAGTTTAATGCCTGAAGACTCTGTCTCATCTGACTACTCGTCGGCCAGCACTTATCCAGTGAACAGCATCAGACTGCCCCCTATTGCTTGTTTCCCCTGGGACCGAAGTTCCTACAGTCAGCTTTCAAGACTTTTTCAGAATCGTGCAGTCCATGAAAACAAGTTCAAGTTGGAGCTGTGCAGTTGACAATGCTGGCTTACAAATATTTTTCTCCATGATAACCTGGTGACTCGTGACAGCTGAGACGGGCTGGAAAAAATGAAAATGGATGGACTTTTCACAGGCTCTGAATCGTCATGAAATCGTTTGCAAGTGCAGAGTCCACACTTGTACATTATGACATATCATCCCCCTCAGTAAATATCCTGCGCACAGTTTAGCTTTTGATAAAAGATCTCAAGCACAGTCAAACCAATACACCAGGCCAATAGGTGGCGACAAACAATACGGCAGAGATATGAACATTGCAAGCATGGAAAGTAAGTTATTGCATCAGAGTCATGACATAAAAAAAAAAGTGTGAACAGATCACCTGGGTGACTTGACAAATTTGACTAAAGTAGAAGGAAAACATGGCAGTAATAATTAGAGCTGCGAACTTCACCACCTGATATACGGCAACAGAAGCTGCGTCCGCAGGTTACTGTAAGACCAACACAATTGTCTGAGTAGGGATGCAGAGAAAAAGCAGAAGGGCTGCATTAACAATGAGCCTGCTGCTCTGCTCCGCTTTGTCCGAGCTAGAAAACAGCGTGTAACAGGCCAATACAAAGCTAAAACAAAGCGCCAGCGGGTTCTTGTTGCTCCGGCCCACCTGGCCCCACGCCTGAGTCCGCCGCCGCCGTCCAAACTGGCCGAGGGCGCCGCGCATTGATTCTAGATAAAACGCCTCCTTTGTCCGTGTTAACGCTTTATGGAACCGTTAGTGTCGGTAATTAGCCGCGCTGAATTTACGGCTCGCACAACAAAACGCAGCGCCGAACCCGTTGATCAGCGACTAATGGGAGTCAAGCGGTGGCTTCTGACGAGTCCCTCTCTGTGGAAAACCAAATCAGGACAAAGTTGAACATTCACAGTGAACTGCGGGCGCCTTTTAAGCATCGCAAGTGCGTCCGGCGCGTGCATCTGCTTGGCTTTAATTCAGGGGCACAGATTCATAAATCTTGCTGCAAAGTGCTTGCCCTGACACAGAGTGCTTGGCGAGTCAAGGCTGCTGGGGTGACCCTGGGCAGCTCCCCTGAGGTGGGAGCCGCAAACATCCCCCGCCCCATCCTGCTGCTGTCTTCTGCCAGACCTAATAAAACATCCACCCAACCCCCCACCCCCGTCCTCCATCTTGGTTGTGGACGAAGCCGGTGATCGACTCACGGTCGGGTCAGCTGCAGGGTGGAGGCTCCTGCGAATGTTGTGTATATTTCAAAACAAGGCGTCTGTCTTCTGCTCAAGCTCGGCTCGGCTCGGCTCGGCTCTGCTCGCCCACCTGACCTGTCCCGAGCAGCCTCGGCACCCGGGGATCTGCAGTCCCGCAACATCCATTATTAAACAGCCAAAGTGTTCCTCAAAGCCAACGACCACACCTTAAGTGTGTCCCCAGGCTGCAGGCACTGAATCTCATTGTGCTGACTGTGACCAATCTGGGAACAGTGTGAGCACTTTTAAAGTATGGAAAATACTTACAACACTGTGCTGCCGTACTGGAGTCCAAACTAAGAAACTTGAGAATAAGTTTGTGGGGTGTTTTTATAATTACGTAGCATTAATGCTTTTTTTTCTAGGTCAAAGGGCTGAAAAATGAAAAATACTGTAGTTGAAATATTACCAAAAATTTGTATCAGTAGAAAACCCTATTAAATAATGCTGAAATCATTTACTGAGCACTGTTCTTGTTAGACCATAGCACATAAACTGGATATAATATAAACAGTATTATCACAGACAAATGAGCTTTGAATTTAACAGCCTGCATCGCAAGTGCAGTCAAAAAAAAAAGAAACAGGTTTCAAATGGCTTTTCATTCCACCACATCTTTATGAATTTGCTACAAATATACATCAACAACTGGATCACTGACTTTCAAGTTAATATTGCTACAACATTCACAAATTTGATGGATTTCCTCTCATATTGTTATTTAGTCTGTGTTTTTAGAAAAACTGCCTAGACTGATGTCCAAAAATTAGCATGTATGCTAAAAACTAATGCAAAGCATCTGATCTGTGCACTGCAATAGTGTTAATGTATTTGCAATTTCCATATCAAATAAAATTAAAATTTAATTACATTTAAAAAAAAAGCAAAACATTTTTGCCCATGCCATCTTAAGCAAGACATGAGCTCTCTGGTTGGTGGGAGCTATGGGAAGGGCTTACTGTACTTGTGGCAATATCAGGAACTGCAGCAGGCGCTCTCGTCCTCTGTGGAAGCAATATTTCACATAATTCCTGGCTGGCTTTGGGTTTATTTATTCAAACGCCACGGCACATGGCAGCAGACCCTCGGGGAGGCGGTGACAAGTGTCAAGAGTCCACCCTCACAGTCTCCCTGTTACCAAGCTGATCCAGCGGTAGTGAGGAAATCTGACTTGGGTGCTCCAAATGTGTCATACGTTTCTATGGGCTCTTTCCTAGATAGACACGTGAAATAAATCCAACGAATTATGGAAACATTCCATCGGGCCTTTCAGGTTGAGAACTCATAGAGCTGAGAGCGCATTAGAGTCATTACAGCCTGACATCATCCCATCATCTTCGGCTCAGAGTGCCAGCACTCTGTATTAGAGCTCCAGCCCGCCACATTTGTGAGATCAAATCGCTTTTGGTTGCAGCAACTGGGGGGAACAGTGATGCACTTGTATCCCTTCCCGCTCGGCCCCAGCCCCTCTCGCCATCGGCTGGAGCCAGATGATGGACGGTGCACTGCCGCTGCTTTTCCCAGCGGCATCTCCACAACCGCTTCCCAGCCGTCCAATCCATAAAATCAAGATTCAGCGAGAGTTGTCATAGCGCATTGGGAGTCCTGATTTGGTTTTTTTTCAAAGATACATTTCACAAGATTTGTTGTAAGCGCAAGACCTCCATCATTTTTTGTTAGCTTTCTTAGCCGCCGCCACCGTATACCTGCACGCAGTGCCATGGACCTCGCGCCAAATGAACAGTGATTTGTCTATAGCTAGCACTGCACTGTCAGCGTGGGGAATTTAATGACACCAACAAAGACAAATAGGTCAATAACAGGGTAATGTACAGCTGCACTGAGCCTTGCTGATACATGTGACTGTCGTTTTGAAGCGTGGACTCGGCATCACCACAGTCGCCCTGAGCATTTCTAGTGACCTTCTTAAACACCAAGTGAAGGCGCTTGAGATGGTCTTTGGTAACTGTTATTTGTTGGCAAATCAATGCATTCTAAGGTCAGACCCAGGTAAATGACACTGTTACTTTCCATTAATATGTGGCCCGAGCCTACAATACACAATGTAAAGCTTTTTCATTTTAATTCAAAGACAATAATAAGCGCACCAGAGAGTCACGGGGGTGCATGCAGCCAACAACTCAAATATGTAGATAACTGTGACTAGAAGCAACGCAAGAAAAAAAAAAAGGGTTGGGGTGTTCTTTGTATACAAAAGAACTGGGAACTGGTTTTACTGGAACCCATAGCAGTAAATTCCTGAAGACCAGGCATGTTCATTACAAAGCCAATAGCATCTAGTTAACCAACAGGCCTAGATTTATGCTTCCACTATGTTTTAATATACGTTTGTAATCCATGGCCACTATATAAAATGAAAATGTCTCTGTGCTTGTTCCCTATGCAGAAACAGGAAACAGCACTGGTGTCATATTACCCAGCAGTATTATTCAAATTCAAATTGAAAAAAATATTTTTCTTGCCTTATTTTTCAGCTACTAAGCTCCTCCTTGTGGAAAAGTAGGTAAAGAAAAAGCTTTTGAAAATGTTACACTTACTATTTATTTTGTCAAAATATGGATTTTTTTTGTTATGGATTAAATTAGAAATTAACCCACTAAGTTAATGTCTCTGTCTCAGTCTCTGTAAAAAATCCGTCACACTATCTTAAAGTAACTATCCACATTTAAGAATAAATATCAATTACATAATTGAACATGTTTACCTGGTTTCTTATTTTTACAATTTATTTAGGAAAAAAAGCAACATAGTTACTTATAGTTAGATGCCACGATGAAGCAGAGCATGCTCATAAAAATGGAAGTTTATCACAGTGATATTTAGTTTTATTGCATATTTTCCATTTTGCAAATGTGCTGACATGGCATCATATTATAGCTTTCTTTAAGACCGGTTAACCGACAAGCCATTTCATCTAAAAGTTGAAGCAGGCCGCAGTTCTCTTGCGTATCTCAAAAACAGCTCTTTTCTCGTTTCACACTGACCAATCACAGGGTTTGTTTGAGGTCTTTCCACAACCATTTCACCTGTTCTACCTAAAGGTGTTTCTAGAGTATTCAAAGACACATGCTGGGAGGTGTACTGCTGCACCTGGTGGCCTTGCACCAGCCAGTGTCAGTAAGTATTATGACTGTTATTATTTCATGAATTGAAACAAGCTGAATGTCGATGGCTACCGTTGTGGTGGGCGGAGGGAGGATCCTATTCTACTGAGAAGTGAAGCAAAGGTCTCAAAACACAGTTGTCTTTGTGAGCAGGAAGCAGCAGTCAAACACAGAGTGCCCGACTGCTCTGCTCTGCTCAACCTTTCTTAAAGTCTGCAGCACATTTCTAGCAACCTGGTCATCTCCCCCAACCCTCTCTCTCTCGCTCTCTCTCTCTCTCTCTCTCTCTCTCTCGCCCAGGGACACATGCTGGCAGTATGCAAACACTGAGATACACTGAGATCTCCCCCAGATCCACTGAGGGAGATCGTCCGCAGGGTCAAAAGTTTCCAGCAGGCCAGATAGTGAAAGAGGATTAGAGAAATCACATTGATGACTGTTCACACATCTATAGCACTAGATAGAAGGTGAAGTCAAATGGATGCATTTGTCCTAACGGAGTGATTGACGATACTATAAAGTAGGTGGTCACGACCTGCACAAAGGGATTTTATTTGAGGTCACAACTGCAAAATAAGAATAAGAATCAGAATAAGAATAAGAATGATGATAATAATAATGATGATGATGATGATGATGATGATGATGATGAAAATACCCAATTACAAAACAATAAGTATAAACTGATTTTCCACCAGACTGCCTGTGGAGACAGAAGGGGAGCGGTTCTGCGAAGACGTGATCACCCGCTGGTGGATGGTGGATGGTGGATGGGAGTAAAGAGCATCCTGAACCATCACTGGCTTCTCTATCTCAGCTGCTGCCATGATTATGTTGTCACACTATATCATCTACTTTCCCCTGTGTGGTTGTAACCGAGGCCCCCGCCGGCACGCTGCTGCTGCTGCTGCTCACTGTTTGGAGGAAGGACCACAACAACAACAACAACAGGCTGTCTCATCGCCGACGGTGGAGACATCACAATCCCGCCCTTACGTGCGTGCTGGCCGCCATGCGACACCCCTGTCATTGTGGCGTCTGGCCAGGTGGGGGTGCGGGTGGGAGATAACCTGTCCCCCACCTGTCGTTGAGGCGGGCGGTATGACTCACGCGTTGCCGATGTATATCCGGGGGTAGACTTCGTTGAAGTGCTGCGTGGGGAGGCTGTAGAAGCCGCTGCCGTTGGACAGCAGCTCGTTGAGTTGCTGGACGGTAACCTCGCCGCCGCCGCCTGGAGCCGGGACATCCGCCGGCGGCGGCGGCGGCTGCTGCTGCTGCTGCTGTTTGGTAGGACTCAGGTGCTTCTTCATGGCTTCCCGGTCCTTCCGGCCGCACCGGTGTTTGTTAAACGACAGTCGCCCGCTGATTCGTTACCCTCATCCCGCCCATGGAGCGCATGTTACCTCCGCGTGAGCAAGGCGCGCACCGTCCGTCTGCTGCTCGCCTTCAAAGGTGTCTGAGCTGAGGAGGAGGTGGAGGAGGTGAAGTGGGAGAAAGTGGTGTGCCGCTTTTCCGGTTGTGACTTTCAAAGTTAAAGAGGTTCGTACGTTCTGTGTGGACAACAGCTAAAGCAGCCCACTATACCCACTGTACATTTTGTCTCTATTTAAATGTATAATAACTCTACGTATAACTACAGAATAATATTATTTCTATACATATACATGTTTACATGTATATGTCATACACTTATGCATGTCCTTCTGTATTTATGTATTTGAATTCTTTATTTATACATATGTACATCTATACTAATCTATATTATGAGAGCTTTTTTCTCTTGCTCTTCTCAGCTGGGTTTCCTCTAATCACAAATTATTTTATAATTACTAAGTGCTTTGAGACGCCTTTGGTTGTGGCTTAGCCCTGTAGAGATAACGATTGATTGATTGATTGATTGATTGATTGATTGATTGATTGATTGATTGATTGATTGATTGATTGATTGATTGATTGATTGATTAAAAAAGGCAAAGCGCTGGCTAACAAGTCCATCTCCAGCTACAGATTGGATAGATAGATAGATAGATAGATAGATAGATAGATAGATAGATGGATAGATCTAACTCACACTCTAACTTTCACACAATATACATCAGCAGAAATGAGATGATCATGATAATAAATATATAAGTATATGAAAATATAAATAATACTTCATATAACAGAAATAACAGAAAAGGTCAGTTTAACTTGCTCACACACTTACTCTCATGGGAATTTAAGTTAAGTTTAATTTTATTTAATTTAAACAAAATCTGAATTAAAAAAAAAATCCTGAGCACAGCTATTTGTATGTTGCTGTTATCTGATTTATTCGCCGTATTAATCCTCCATGTAATACATGTAGCCTGTGAACTACAACTCATGATAATCCCCCAAGACAGATCTAAGAAATAAACATTCCACACAACATACAACGGCAGAAGGGACACGTGCTGAAAACACTGATACTGCTTCATACAAATAACAACACAAAAAGTGCTGGTGCAGCAGAATTGCTATGTGTGTGGGGAGGGGAGAGGCAGGGGCCTGGGGGTATGGCTACAAAGTTTATACTTGTTGGGTGTTTATATTATTGTTAATATTAACATTGGTTAAGATTTACTGTCCTCTCTAATTCTTTCCTCCTGGAAAAAATTTTCAAACAAAATAATAAGAGCAATGTGTGCAAAAGACAGTCAGTAGTGCAAAGGCAAAGATATGTGTGGTTTAAAAACCAGCAGTGCAATATTTGCCATTGAGTCCTTGAAAAAAAGAATATCTCACACAGTGGGGAAGAATTATGAAAGGTAATGCCAGAGGCAATGCTCTGATGATGTCAGAGCACCTGCAATGTTATCAAAGCTGGGTGGCTTGAATAGAAATAGAACAACAACATTTGTTCTGAGGGCTTTCCCTAGTGGGAAAAAAGAATCCTGGCTGGCAAGACTTTACGTGCACTCCACACCTTGCCACAGTGTGTTCTCCCTCTAGGAGGCTTAGTGCTGATACCATCTGGCGCAGCTGGTAGTATAAAAAATAAATACATTGGTCTGCTTTGAATACAACACACAGGCCTATAGAAATTCCTGAAAACGTTGATAGTGTGGCTGTAGGTGATGTCATATGGAGCTGGTTGTGTTTGTCTTGTAGTCTTTTAATTTGAGGCTACAGCAAGAACAAAGCTGCCAATCATTGAAATTTCATTCATCAGTCTGAGCTTGGTAAAAACATCTGCAATGGCACATAAGCTCCATTGACATGTACAAGATTTTTGGATTGTTCTACATGATGACACTGAGGAGGATTTTTTATTATTATTATTTGTTTATTTTTACATAAAGATAAATTTCTATTTATCTTTAAATTCTCCATTTATAGAGCTGTTAAAAAGGCCTGAATGAAAAATGCAAAAAAAGAGTAAAAAGGTGTCACTCTTGTGTGCTATTGAGATATAAGACAGAGGTGAAATCTGAAAAAAATGACAGATATTTGAGAATCAACACTTTTGAAAATAAGTCAATTGTGCACTATTTTGGAGTAAATTACAAAGTTAACTTTTAATGTCTACTAACTATGTCTGCTGCGTTTGTGACTGAAAGAAAATTACATTTTTTTTCCCTTGCTATTTTTTTTTTTTTTTTTATTGCAGACATATGCTGTATATATTTATGTTTTCTGTTATGGAATTCTCTGTCTCAAAGTATGCTAATAGGCTAGTCGTACTGCTTTTATTTTCAAAGACCTGTCATCCAGACTTCCGGCGTCGTTCTCTCTGTTTATCAGTAGCTTCATGCACCCTCGCCTCCATCACTATATCCAGCAGACACACCCCATCGGCAGCCAGACACTCGGGAGCCGGAGCTGGACTCAGAGGAAGACTATAGTGGGTGGTGTGCTGCCTTCAGGTGCTGCTCGTGAGAGCCGCGATGTGCTCGCTCATATTTATTTTCATGTTTTGTTTTGTTTTGTTTTAGCTTCCTTTTAATCATAAAAGTATTGTCGTCACAATCCCCTTTCAAAACATCATATAATTGATTGTGGGGATTTAGGCAAACAACAAGTGGTGCACAGGTTTCTACGTGTCAAGACGTGGAACTTTGTTTGAGCTCTCAAAGCAAAATCAACTAACTGTGAAAAACCAGTTTCTGAAAGCCACTCAGAATAGTTGCACAGCAGATCGTTGCCCCACGATGTTGTCAAAATAATATTTTTCCCAAATACATTTTTAAAACGTTATTTTGTTTGACCAAGTAGGTAAATGTAAATCAATTGAAACATAATTATAATATTTAGACTTACTAGTAGCGTATCACTGTGCTTAACATTATGAAATCATTTAAATCAATTCTCAAAGTTTTGCCAAAATTATCACATTTCACGCCTTACCCACACCTTTTACGCCTCCCACAGATGTACTGCCTAGACTCTCCTCTAGGTGTCAGCAAAAAACTACAACGAGTCGTAATGAGGCGTACAACCTATTTTAGCTTGTCTGTATGTGTGGATATTAATAAGGTGTAAATCTTGAAAGATATTTTTTGCTGTTAAACAGCTTTCTTATTTCATTAGTTATTTCAAAGGCTTAAATTGATCTGACATTTTCAAGAAACGTGAAAATTCCCTATTGCTTCCTGTAGTCAGAACCAAATGCAATAATGACCACTAGATGGTGCTACAGTTATGCCAACAAGTTAGTATACGTGATAGCTGCTTTAAAGGAGATACAGTCAAGGTCAGTTTAAGATCAAACTGTCTAACAAATCTCTAAAATTAAGGCGGGGGGGGGGTTGTTTCTTGCCAAGTGGCTCACCAAGGTTCAGGGGCATTTAGTCGTGTTGAGGCTCCTAAAAAAGTAGACATACAGACATTATTGACAAATTTCATATACTGACAAATGAGCAGTTGCCTTACAGTTGTCTCAATAGTTTTGAATATTTTCCTGTACATTTTTCTATACATATATCTGGTGTTTGGAGTTGTCAGAAAGCCCAGTTCTGGGACTTTTATCTGGGACGAGGCTGAACCCTTATTTTGTTTAATATGGCTCTACTCTTGACCTACTTCACTCAAAGCAGAGCATGCACACAGCGTGTGTGTGTGTGTGTGTGTGTGTGTGTGTGTGTGTGTGTGTGTGTGTGTGTTTCCATGGCAATGCAATAAGGAGATGCTGCGCAATAACAAATAACATGGCACTGACAGACCTTGTGGAATGCAATCTCAGCTCCCTGTTGCATGTGCGCCCCTGTTTTGGTTGTGCCCTGAAATGCTTAAATCTGGGAGTAACATCTTCAGCAAAGTGTTTTGTCAGTGCCTTGCAGCTATTCCTGTCTTGCGTTGCAAACATCAGCTGTCCCTAGCAGCCAGTTTAGCAAACATAAGGCAGACCTGCAATGTCCTTTGAGCCAATGAGATGTGTCGGCGTGTTAGCATCAGGATGATTGTGCAACTTCAGGTGGCAGGGCTATAACTAAAACGGTGAAACTATTGAGCAAGCATATAGGCAACATGCAGCTTTGTGAATGTGAGCTTCAGAAAAAACAGTCATTAACTCTGCTGGGTAGCCAGATCTCTAGATACATTATCATAATTATTTTGTGAAGAGCTCTGTCAGTTTGTGGCTGTTTGCAACAAGTACACATTGGAAGTTCTCATGAGCATAGCTAACATTAGTTCCTCTGAATAGCTATTCACTGGACATTAGTGTCAATACTTGCTCATTTGTTCGAAAAAAGAAAAAGAAACCATGAATATTTTAGCTGAGATTTATGTTTTGAAACCCAAAGGCAACACAGCAATTATTCTATGGAGTCTAATGACTGCACATGGCTGCTGCCTAGGAGCTTTTCTCTGCCACCTCTGGAGCAGTATACCTTAAACGTTTCCAACTACTGATCTCCCCCGTTTTGATTTGAAAAGGCTGGACAGCAGTAGGTTGCAGCATAAAATGCAAAATGGATGAATTATGGAGGCAGGGGATCTTTTATACTAAGACCATCCTGAGCCCCATCTGGATTAGAGGAATCAAGCCTTAACATTGATTTACTGGCATTTTTATTGACAGTTTGCCGCTAGCTCATTCTGCATGGTGGAAAACCACCTGAGTCCTTTTCGCAAATCAGCTTCCTCAAATCTAATCTGAAACATCCCAGTTCGGACTAATATTTGATTTGGGCTTTATTAGCGCAAAACAAATGAAAGAACCTGACGCTGAAGCTGTGGGTGACTGACAAGGCTAATCTCATCTGCCTTCCACCTACGTAAAGTAGATTTGGATATGCATATACAGTGCATTTGTATTTAGAGTCTTCATTCAGGGATGATTATATTTATCATTGGGGGTCATAGCATTATTTGGGTCTCTTCCATACGTGTTAGCAAGCAAAAGATGGTAAAAGATTGACCTAGTCATTCACACTCTGTCACACTCTGTCACACTCTGTCACGACAACGACAACAAGAAAAGAAAATGACTGTTTGCCATTTGCCATTTTACTGACAGTATCAGAAAACTTGAAAGTGTAAAGTCAGTTTTGTCAAGTATGGAACCTTTTTTTTTTTTTTTTTTAAAAAAAGCCTTTTTCCTAGGTCCTTCCTGTCACACCCCTCCAGATGGTCCCGCCTTGTGTTGTACTCTATCACCTAAAGCTGCCTCTCTACATGCTTCCTCTTTTGTAATGCATATCTGCCCATGGTGCCTCCTCTGTCCGGAGCTTCTTTTCACTGCAGAATCAGTGCGTCCCAATCAATCTGAGTTTCTTTTTATTCACGGTGGCCACTGCCTAGCCCAGCTCCAGCATGGGTAGCTTTTGTGGCGGCTTCCAGAAAGGTATTTGTCTTATGGGACAATAGGAGCTGTGATTTGAGGAGGTTGGGAGCAGAGTGTACACACAATGGTAAAGTGTGATGGATATAACCATCTGCCTGACCGGTCACCTTGATTAAACTTTGGAGAGGGCTGTCGTTTGCATTCAGATGCCTTAAAGGAGTGCAAAGATCACAAGAGGGATATAAAGTGTGTGATACAAGTAATAAGAGCGTGCAAAAGGTGACAGTGGTTTTGACATTAGCTGCCTATCCCTGGTTGTAGACGGTCTGTGTGTGCAATCTGGCATTATTTTGTGAAGGTGACTGTGGTGCAGCTGACCTCTGGGCGGTCATGCACATTAATCGCTCAGTTTACAGACGAGGTCATGACCTCAGGGGTTTCACAATGAGGGGAGGTGATTTTAGGTTCAGGGAGCCTGCAGTCCCTGAAAGAGTCCCTATAACCATAATTACCTATAGCACCTGTCTACTTACTTGTGATAGATAGATAGATAGATAGATAGATAGATAGATAGATAGATAGATAGATAGATAGATAGATAGATAGATAGATAGATAGATCTAACAATTAAACATTATTTCACACAATATACATCAGCAGAAATGACACATAATGGATACACTGAGCTGATCATGATAATAAATATATAAGTATATGAATATATATGTAATACTTCATATAACAGAAATAACTGAAAAAGTCAGTTTAACTTGCTCACACACTTACTCTCACTAGATTTTATCAACACATGCATTTACTCAAATACTTGCTCGTATTTATTTCAAGTTTTCAAGTTTTTAACACACATAGTATAACCTACTTTTATTTATTTGACTTACTGTCTTAATTGAATTTAAATTAAATCTAAATGAAAAAAAAAAATCCAGAGCACAACTATTTACATGTGGCTGTAATTTGACTCATTCGCCGCATCAATCCTCCATGTAATACATGTAGCCTGTGAACTACAACCCATGATAATCCCCCAACTCCAAGTTTCATAACCCCAGCTTGTTAAATAACTGCTTTCGTTCCCTTGTGCAGGCTGATCGGTGCTTAACCCGCCAACATCTGGGGAAAGCCGATAACATTCTCCCACCACAACAAACACTTGTGCTCACTTTTCACTACAAATAAACCTCAGTGTCGAGCCGAGAAGCGTGTTTGCGGGGGGGATTTTTCCCGTTTACCGAGATGAGATTTATGGCCAGTGTGTTTGCGTTGGACCCACAATGGGCTCTTTTGTCAAACCGCGATTAGCCTGGGCGTTATCTCCACGACGGAGTGATAGTGTGATAACTGCAGCCGCTCATCGCTCGTCTTTGGCTAATCAGCGCCAGGCCGCTTCAAAAAGCAGTTGGAAGAGTGAGAGCGTCTGAAAACAAGACAAGCTGTTGGTTCCAGTCACCACCGCCGTTTGGAAATCTAAGAAACCGAACCATGTGAATCTGTGGCCCTGGCCCTGATTCTTAGCCTGACTATTTTAGTCGGAAATAACTCAAAAACCCCATAATCCATAAAGCTCTGTCCATGTAAACCCTCTTATTCAGGTTGTACACAATCATCTACTTGTATGTATGTTGAACAACATCGTGGAACTAATCTGCTTATATGTACTGCAGTTATGTGACCTGTGACAAAATAACATGAGTTTGTCCTTGGAAACGACTATTTCTATTCTAGAAAATGTAAAGGACATCTCTGTCATGTTTTAGAAGTACAGTACACCATGGATATGAAACATGCTGAAGGGACGTTGGCTTTGAGTGGTGGCTAACTGGCAATGTTTAGCATAAATTAGCGTGTTGACAACAACATTTTGCATCTTTAGCTTGTAATAACTCATGTTGAGCCACCATAATTATCCCATAAATGCTTCATTAATACCTGCTTGGTGCTCCTACTTTTTATGCAGCTTCTGGTGTACTTTCCTTCCCTTTCTGCAAGTACTTTGCTGTGCGTGTGCACGTGTACCCTTGACAGGGAATGCTAGGCTTCACTGAGTGCCCGCGAGCAACTGTGCTATCTTTAGCTTTTCCGTCAAAGCTTTTACTACTGGCCTCCTCTTCCTCCTCCTACTCCTCCTGCTACAGCCCACTCACTGTTGGCTGCGCATGCAAACATGCACGCTCTTATGCATGCTTGCACTCAGCCAAACCTCTCTCACACACATGCAAACATAGAATACACATGCACACTCCATGACTGTTACTGGGCAGATTAGGGAAAGCAACCTACTTCTGGGCTCCAGAGAGGGGGAAAAATGATGCAGATGTTTATTTGTTGGAGCAGAGAGAGGGAATGACTAGTGGTTCCTCGGTGAACCTGATTCCTGCCTCTGGCCCAGTTAGAATTCCTGGTGCCTTCAGGATACACACTCCTCATTCCTGTCGGTTAAAAAATGTAGTGAACCGAGTCAGTAGCACACTGGCTAATGATCAAGGGATTCTGCTTCAAACAGATCTGGGATTACACTGCAATGTCCCAGAGCCTCCATATTAACAAGGCATATTTATATCTTACTCATGCTCAAAAGTTTATTTGACTAACTTTGCAAAACTAATTATTAATTTCCCACGTGCAGATAATTTGTACATTCTCTGGAGCATTAATAGAGACCCTTTACCGTTTTTATTCATTTTCTGATGATTTCATGACAAGGCAGACAGGCAGCTGATCCATCTTGAAAAGCTCTCCTGTTAAGCATTTGCAGCTGGTCAGAGTGCAATGGAAACAATTAGCTTCCTTTGAGCAGGAAGTAGTAGAGGGTTTAGTTGCGGCGCAAATGCGCAGCTATTAATTGTACGCAGTGGCAGCCTCAGCCTGGATGCTGCAATGTAGTCAGTTTTATCAGAGCTGGATGGTATTTCATCATCTGAAGACGTAAAAACTGATAACAGCCAAGGATTTTCTCTGCTCCTGTCTGCCTTTTGCAAGTGTCACACCATGTCACCCTCCAACAGGGAGCCTGAGACCATTAAACTTGCACTGTGAGTCTTAAACAATCATTGTCAATGTGAGAGACCAAAACTTGGTCTTGTCACCTTTTTATTCATCACTCTGTCTATTCTTCAAATATTGTCTCACACACACACACACACACACACACACACACACACACACACATTGGTATTTACTGATGCTTTCACAGTGATTTTCGAGTCTCTTTTGGTCTTCGATGTGAATGTGATTCTCCCTGTATAATGCATCCGCGGGCACTTTTCTCTCCTCCTCCCAGCATGTGAAAATTACCTGGGGAATCATTCATGCATCCCTAATATCTCGCTCAATCATGTCAGTGGGACATTGTCTAATAATAGTCATTTTACACCACAGAATGGAGATGTTCGTGTCAGCGTGCACCTGTAATGCCCCCTGCCCCCCACCACCTCCCACACCACCCCAACCCCCACTCCCCCTACTCCTGCTCTGCACTGCAGTGTCAGAAGCTGTCAGGAGAGCATATGCACCCCGGGTGTCATTGGCAGACTCGAGCTGTCATCTCTGCCCTCTCCCTCTCTTTTTTCTTCCCCCTCACCCCCCCGCACGGACCACCAGGTTGAGAAAGACGATACGCATTTTCCTCCGTCCTTCTGCTTCACCTTCTGAGCTGCTGTCCCATGGCACTCCCGGAGCTGTGAGCTGACAGTGATGAGAAAGCACCGCGCTTGCCCTCTTTCTTGCTTCTGGGAACACAATATGTTCCCAGATCATAAAGTAGGAGGATAAGGATCAGATTTACGTGGACTCCGTTCTCCAAATATGAAGAATCACTGGTGCACTTTGCTGCTTTTTTCTTTCTTTCTTTCTTTCTTTTTACACCCGGCTGTGGTGTTTGTGTGTTAGCACAGATGGTAAATAATTAATGGAGTGACAAAACCATGGCCTCCAGCAGAACTGAGAACAAGTAGAAGTCAATTCCACACTATTGTTTTCAATCTTTTGTGCTTAGCGCAAATTATTGAGCGCCCTTGACGGAACTGCAGAAATGAGGTGCACTGAAATGATGTCTGAGGTGTCACTTTTTCCATTTTTTTACATTTATTTCTCCTCCGTCGCACTCTCTGACTTTCCATTTCGGCATAATAATTTTGTAATGAAAGAGGCCAGGCAGAAGCAGCCTCACTCCGTCTCCTTGCTACAGTCACAGATCATTGGATGCCTCCATTTAGGGAAGATTTAAATGTAAGCAACGGAACATATTCCAGAAAGTACTCGCACAATGGCCACTCATTTATATTGCTGCATCTCCTGCACTATTACAGTAATAGCAGCACTGCAAATGGCAGCGCTGCAAATGGCATGATGGTTTCCAGTCTGCAGCATGGCTCTTGTTGTAATGTAAGAATAAATAAAGATGTGCACAGTCAATCAAGCAAGGCAGCCATTACCAGGTCCAAATGTGCATTTCAATACATGACATTATATGGAAAAATAATTAGGCAAATTAGGGGCAAAGACAAGACGTTTTATTTATTTTCTTCATTCAAAAACACTGGAATGGCAAACAAAAGTGTGAATATAATCACATTTAAAATAATTAATCAATGCTTATTGACATATACATTTAGAACACTTTAGAAAGAGGTTTTATTTGGGGACCGTCCTGGACAGCGCTAAAGTCAACGGCTCCAAGCTAATCAGCTTCTGGTGCTGTTTGTTGCTAACAGCAACTAAAACTAAAACTTTGAAAATAGACAAATACATCTCCACCAATCTATCATTGGGTTTTAACATTTACCATCACAGCCTGCATCGTCTGCCCAGAGCAGTATCGCAGCCAAGTCATTAGCATTGACAGCTCGAGCGCAAAATTGATCATGGCAAAGGAAAACATGGCGAGAAATTATGAAATAAACAATATCCCTTCATTCAATTCCATTGAATTTAAGAAAACTGAGTTGTGTGAAGTGTTCAGAACGATCACATTTTATTTGTTCATTTATTCTTTGTTATTTTTCTGTGTGTGGCCTTTCTTGCAGTCTAATTTAATTCAAACGGTTAGCTTTATTTAGTATTAGCAGTTCATTGGAAGTTTGATTTAAGAGAACGGGGCCTTTAAAACTTTGTTTTACGTTCCGATGGTCAAGAAACTCCCTTGGCCATTGCCACAGTCAGTTGAAACAAGCTAGCCCTTAAAGTGAAATTATATTTTTGGCCGCTTGACACCTCTTAATCACTTTGCTGCACGCGTGTCTCCATGCTGGGTGCTACCATCCATTAGCTCCCCTGTCTAGACAGGACTTAAGGTTATTTGTGACCCGCTGCTCCCATTCCACCGGTGAATCCTGGCAACGCTCCCAGCTTTAGGTCTGCCTAACACGATTAAAGCAAATGCTGGATGGCTTTGTGTGTCGCCTTTGCTCATACAGGCTGGATCATTGCACAGGAGGTTAAACCAACAGTGTCAGTCCCCCCTGCGTGTCTGCTTTGCAACGTTAGAAAGCATAGAAGCCTTGATAAAGACATGAATCAGATCGGAAATTTAAGAAGAACAGTTGTCCAGTATTAATGCTTTAAACAATTAGAATTTTAGCATCAATGCACAAAAACACTAACCAGGACACCAGCCTCTCAAAGAATCAGCCAAACCATGAAAACTGGGCCAAATTATTTTACAGCCGTCTGCCTCTTTTCTGGCTGAGTGAATCCAGGTTGATTTGAGCCCGTGACCACATTTCAACTGTTGTCAAGTCAGCGTTGCCGGCCCAGGTTTTTTATCGCAGCTGCTGGCAATCTTACAGCTGACCCTTCAAAGAAAGGCCTCAATAATAGCCTGTGTCTCGAGCACCCTGGTTTGGAGCGGTGACGTGACACTCTGGCGAACCTCCGACAACTCAAACAGTAACATCTTTGAACTCGGACAAGCGATCATGTGATGCCTTTTCGAAAGACCAGCGCCAGGACCGGGACAAACAAAAAGGCAGCTATGGGTGCCTCGTTTAGGAGACCGAGCCCCAAATACCAGATCTGATCCGCTTGGGTTCCCCTTCACAGCCTTGGTCAAGATCCCTGGGTTCTCCTGCATAGTCCATTGTGCATATATAATGAGTAGAAAATACAGGCATTCCTCTCTGAGAGGTTCTCTCAGTGAGTTTGTTTATGTTTACAGTACGAGGCAAAATAATACGGCCGTGTTCTTGTGACAACTAGACAACCCCAGCCAAGATTACATAAAACATGAGCAAACATTTAAAATATGGAACCTATTCATAGAATGTTGTGAAACCATCCATTTATGTTCTAAGGTTGTCAGAAGACGGAAGTATAAACTGGAAGCAAAACTAGCTAATAACAAAATGATATCTAACTTTGCTTTTCCTAAAATTGCAGTGTTTTGCTTCAGTTTTCTGTTTGCAAAAGGTGACAATTTCGATTCCATTTCAGGAATTTCACTTCCTAAAAGGGCTAGAAAGCAGCTGATGTATATATGTAAAATTACAGTGTTTTTCACCCACTTATTTCAAGTGTGTATAATAATATTCTAGTTAAAAAATAGACATTTTTAACCTAATATGTTTTCATTAATCAATTTTATTGCAAAATGAATCAAAATGCAACCACATCCACATCCCTACATGCAGTGTCTTTCCTCTGCGCTTGTCATTCCACCTCATTCAAAGCAGAAAGAGAAAAAAAATACCTTTCCAACATGACGGTCAGCAGTGATGTGTTCTGCCATGAGCACTACGGCTCACGTGCGCTTTCACTCCCACGTGTTGCGAGGCTGAATAGAAAGCTCAACATCTGCTCCAGCAAACCAGAGGAGAATAGTACAATGTGTGCGTGCGTGTGTGTGTGTCTGTGTGTCTGTGTGTGTGTGTGTGTCTGTGTGTGTGTCTGTGTGTCTGTGTGTCTGTGCCCGCGAATGCACGCGTGACTTTGTGCTGGTGGGTGACCTGCCAGGCAGGGCGCAGTGTCAACAAAGACCACATAGGGGGAGACAGCAGGGTCTCCAGGACAGTCCTGTGCTGGCAGTCACCTTTTACACAAATACAGCTGTGCTGCACTACACACACACCACATTTTAAAAATATGGCAATCGTTGGGCCAATTTCCATAATTGAGAGTTTTAACCCACGTTACTGGTCAAGCAGAAGAAGTAAGGGGATGGAATTAATTCATCTCTAGGGAACTTATTGATGGGCTGGAGACACACATTATTTTATTTAAAGGTCCAGTGAGTAAAAAGCCCAGTGTGGACAATCCAGCCCACCTAACAAGCGCATTTCGTAATTAAGGTTACAGCTCACATATTCAAATAAACCAAGGAAGAAGAAGGTGGACGAGGTGTTTGGGTGGGCAGGCCACCGTAGTTCACTGGCAAGCTCAGGAGAGGTTGCAGTCTCAAATGTAACCACTTGATGTTGATGTTTCTTCTTCAAAATCTCCAAATACTACACACATATTGCCCTTTAGGAATTAAGACCTTTCAAAGATTTCCCACTTGAATGTGTAGGTAATGTGCTGCTATTACATGCAAACACAATTTCAAGTAAATATTACAAACTTTAACATGATGAAGACACATTGTTTAGTGAAAGAAAAACCCCAGATAGGACACTTTTTTTATTCCCAAATGGTCGCACAGCTTGCAGCCTGAAGCAGAGCAGTACGAGTATGAACAACGTACAGAATCTATCATCTCCTTTTTATTTGACAGTGTCCGTGTTTCAGAGATGCTATAATTCATCTTTACTCACTTCAATTACATTAAATCAAGCCACGTAAAACGCCAAGTCAGCACGTTCTCAGATCCGCCCACTGACGCCGGACACAAATAAACAGCTCTGTTCTCGTCGTAGCATTTCACAGCATGACTCCTCCGCAGCGGCTTGCCTTTAAATAGGGACGATTAACTAGAGACGCTGTTTGGCAGGACCAGCTCACAGGCACCCTTCTGGGCCGTGTGTGCCAGATGGGTTTGTGGGTAATCCCTGTGTGACACAGTGTGGGGTTAGGCTGAGGTTGACGATGTGGTTGTCTGCTGCCGACGCAATCTCCAATGCATGAAGCATTAACCTGCCTAAAGAAAGTGTATTGTAAATGCTAGTGTAATTTTTGTGATTTCTCTCATTTATTTGAGTAATGCAATGATTCAAAGTTGAAAATGTAAAGTGTAAATCACTGCAAATTTAATGGCGCTCCTTTGCTAAAGGCTCCCTGGAAAGCTGGACCTGCAGGGAAATGAGCAGCAACGTGAGTAGATGCCCTCTCAACCGCTGATGTTAACAAACATAGTTTTTGTTGCCAAGTACCAGATGACAATATCTCCGTATTAAAGTCAAAACTAAGTGACAGGCAAACACAAAACCCGCACCCACCTCGTCGCAGCGCTTACACCTTCAAAAACACTGCCAAGACAATTGGTATTTTAGTGTTTATATCAGCAGGGGTGAATGGGATGGCCGCGTGTGTGGAGGTTTTCCTTTCAATTCATTCGGTGGCACACGCTCGGCTCTAAACTAAGCCCTCGTGGCAGCTTTACGACCTTTAGGGGAATAGCCAAAGCCAGAGCAACTAATCCAGGTTGCCCACAAATATTGTGCCTCTTGAACCTTTGAGACACCATTTTTGCAGCGCCCTGCCCTCATCCTCAACCTGGCGCAACACATGAGATATTCATAGACATCAATAAAGCAAAAACATCTTTAGGTCAAAGGAGAGTGGGAAATAAACAAAGGAATCCGACCGAGGTTGTAAACAACTTTGCAACCCAAGAGGATTAGATACAGACAGGCAGGCGAGGGGTTAACACTCTGAGGTAATGGATCTCAGGATTCCGGTATTGATCGCAGATTCTTTTCTTAATCTCACTGTCTGCTCAGTAACCTCAGCTGGACCGGACATCCAGCCACAAAGTGCAATTTGAGCCCCTTCAGCTGCCAGATAGAGGATTATGTCAACACCCTGGTTGTATGTTTGAAGAGACCTTGATCTGTCCTCCAAACTTACCTTGTTCATTTTTCAGTGGCGATGCCCTACATTGCTGTGAATACGTGAATATCAACATTTGTGGTTGTGTACCACATATCTTTATGTCACTTGTTATTTCCCTGTTTTCAGCCATGCTAGTTGTCTCGCACAGCTTCTAAGTCACTTAATGTGTCACATACTGAAATTTCTCCACATCAGATTTCAGGACAGTAAGTTTTAAGCTGTGTTTTTAGCTATCAGCAAAATGAGCATACTATGCCAAGTGATCAAGCACACTAAAGTTGTATTTGCTGGTAAAAAAAAAAAAAAAAAAAAAGGCAACAAAAAAAAAACAAATCAAAGGAAAGTAAAGGTATCAAAGCACAAGGACATCCCCCCGACATCACTGGATGGATCACAGTTTAAAGAGTAGGTAGAGATTCTCCGTCACAACGTCCTTCACCAGCAGCTGATCAGTCCCTCCACGTGGCCACCCTGTGTCTCGGCTGAGGGGGAAGAAAGAATTACAATACTAATTCATTCCAGGACCAGCTGCTGTGTCAAGATGATTCTGCAACAGACATCCTGGAGGGTTATAATGAGCCGGCCATTGTCAGGAACAGCTTCGCCCGAGTCAAGATGTGTGCATGTTTGAGATGACGGTTGCGTTCATTTGAGTCTGCTTTGCCATCAGACGTTCAGAGTGAGGCATCCCAGCTGAGAGCAAGTCTTTGTCTCATCTTGCAGGAGCTCGCCCTGATATTACCATGGAATACTATGTGTCACCTGTGTCAACCCTGCATTTGACTGAATTTGAATTTGGGATAAGGACAAGAGGTTTGAATGGCTTTTAAGGTTTTCACTTGGTCCTTCACTTAGTGTCTGTTGATGATGGTAACTGCAGGTGAATCGCTGCCCCTTCATTCCAACAGCAGGATGCAACCACAACACCCTTCAACCAACAACCTAAGCAGGCTCTGGTGTCAGCAGCTGGAAGATCAGAATTGAGTGAATGGTTGCAGGCTTTAAGTGATTCAGACACAGATAAAGAAATTCATACTTTAAATAAGAAGTTCTTTTACCATTCATTTCGACTCAATTTGAAGTCAAATATGCATCCTTGAACCACAGAATATATGAAAAGCCACATTGGCCTTGATTAGAGAGTAATGCTTTTATATCCCAGTACTTAGTCACCAGCATGTCCTATGGCAGTTATTTGAATGGTCTCCTAAGATCACAAGTTTGCTTGCTTACTATATCCACCTTTTAAAAAAAGTGGGTTATCATCATGACAAACAGGAAAAACAGCTTGCTGTTGCCAGTCAACACACAGCGAGCTCAAGTGGACCACAAAAGACTTGTTGCAGCCAAGGACACTAAAACAATTTGGTTCTAATATTATTAATGCCAGCTACAAAGAAAGATGCAGGTAGTGTGTGCAGAGCATCAATTTATTAAAGTCTTGTGTAAAATGTACAATTTATATAAACGCTATTCTCATGGTTTAGAAGGGAATGCACATTGGAACAGTGGTGGCAAGGCAAAAAAAAAAAATAATAATATTTAACATCAAAATGTGCACTGTCGCCACTCTATTTAAATGTCTTCTCATTCAGAGGAAGAATTCCTAAGACCTTAACACAAGAAATGTGGAATAAAACATTTTGTGGAGGAACACAAACATCCACCTTTTTTTTTAACCGGGATTGTTGTGAGCCTTCACGTATGAACACTATAGTGGAAAAAAAATCTTTAAAATGTGTGTAGAAAGCATTTATTAAGGACCGACTACAAACAAGGTTCCCTTTCCAATCTACAAATTCATCTGACAAAGAGGGCAGCTGCAGATCTGCAGGTCACAGATACGTCAATGCTGTTCCACTTGTTATGAACTAATCCATTCACTTCTGCACCGGAGGCCACGGGTAATTGTTTTTTGTTGGCACAGGTCACTCCCCCACTTAAAGGGGGATAATTGCGCCTGAAAGTGTCTCACCAGAGGATAAATCTGTGCGTAAAGTCCCCAGCCTTGCACTCCAGAGCTCATCTCTTCCTGTTCCTGCTGTGCTTTGCCATCTTCTTCCTCTTGACGATCATCTCGTGCAGCTTCTCCAGGCCTGGCTGGAGGCCCCGGCCGTCCACGGCGCTGCAGCCCTGCACGTGATGCAGCGTGTGCGCGCTCAGCTCGTGGAGGCCCAGCCACTTCTCCACCTCGCTGGCGGACAGGGCCGCGTCCAGGTCCTGCTTGTTGGCCAGCACCAGCACGGGCACGCCCTGGTTCTCGGAGGTGCGGCTGATCCTGTGCAGCTCCACCCGGGCCTCCTCCATCCTCTCCGGCTCGGCCGAGTCCACCACGAACACCATCCCGTCCGTCCGCCGCGTGTACGACTTCCACAGCGGCCGCAGCTTCTCCTGGCCGCCCACGTCCCACACCTGGAAGGTGACGGCGCGGGACGCCCCCACGGGCACCTTGATCTTCTCCGTGTTGAAGCCCTTGGTGGGGATGGTCTCCACAAACTCCCTCAGCTTGAGCCTGTAGAGCAGGGACGTCTTCCCGGCCAAGTCCAGCCCCACCACCACCACGTGCAGCGAGTGGAGCTGCGGCAAGAAGGAGGAGGGCGCGCTGGGTGCCATGTCGGTCAGCTGGTTCCCCATGACCGACACCTACTTTAAGGGCGAGGTGACGAGGTGTCGGCCGCCTTTCTATTTTGGGAGGCTTGGCATTTGCGTGTCCTCAGAGACGGTGCCGGGGGAACCTTATCAAAAAGACACAAACGCAGAGTTAATGAGAGGTCAATGTGTGAACTTCGCCACCGGTACATCGCAGCGTCACGCTACATCGCAGCAGCCGGAGGTGTCGGAATTTCATCAGACTTGGCCTGCGGACAATCGTCTGTCCACAGGTCAGACCTGTCTGTCAGCCTCTGCGCCGCTGTCCCTGGGACGCAGCTGCGCCATCAGCTCCATGTCACATTACGGGAGAAAACCACTGCAAATTAGTGGACTCGGTTTATCTGGAGCTTCATCTTCTTACAGCAGTAAAACCTGGAAGACCCCTCTTGAGTGGGGGTGGGGGGATGATTGCTGCGGGCGCACTGGCCGGACGGATTATGTGCATCCGCTGGATACAGCGAGTCAGGAGAGCTGCAGCTGCACTAATCCGGTTGTTGTTGTTGTTGTTGTTGTTGACATCCCGATACCCATCAAACAGCTGCACAGTGGGTGTGTGTGAGAAGATGGATGGTAGTCACACCCCATGAAAACGTCCAATAGAATTATCTTGCTCCGCGAAAATAATCACTAAATTTGCACATTAACGTTAAAATAACAAAAAAAAAAAAACAAAAACAAAAACTCAGAGACTGTCTCTGAATTTTCTGCCACACATCTCGGATGCAGTTAATAACTTCATATGCCGCGAAGGGAGTAGGGAGAGGCAGTCGTAAACCGGCTAAAAGTCCACTATAACTGTAATAAATGTGAACTTTAAAAGACAAAGTGCCCTCGTCAGCGCGCAGGGAGACTTACGTGTTCGCACCTTGCAGATGAGCGGAGGGAACGTGCTCCATAGCGGACGAGTAGAGAGGGAAGCGCCCGCTCCTCTCCTCCTCCAGCAGATCTCTCTGCTGAGCGCCGGGAGAGACCCGAGCGCTCGGTAACCCACAGCCCGATGACGTCACAGCAACCGGTGCTACGCGCCCCCTGTCGGCAAAGAAGAGTACGTGCATGATCCGTGATGGCAGCCCGTTACATTTGTTCATAAGATTTCCAAAGTAAAATTGGGTTTCGCGCAAATGTCTTGGATTTATTTTTTTTTTCATTCAAATGTTGTTATTGTTGACAGCATGTCAGGGTTGGGGAAAAAAAAAACATTTGGTTAGGTTTCTATGAGTTTGCTTATTTTTTGGAAGAAAATATAAATTGTAAAAAAAAAAAAAGGATTCATTCATTCATTCATTCATTCATTCATTCATCTTCCATACCCGCTTATTCCCGAGCTCAGGGTCACGGAGGTCTGCTGGAGCCTATCCCAGCTGTCATAGGGCGAAGGCAGGGTGACACCCTGGACAAGTCAAAAAGGATTCAGTTCTACAAAAAAAACACACACACACATCACACCAGTGTTTTAACTTAGAACACAGGTGTAATCATAGAACATTCATTCATTCATCACCTTTATTTAACCAGGCAGGTCAATGAAGAACAGATTCTTATTTACAACGATGGCCTGACGTCATTGTACCTCCAATAGGTATACTGTATGTTACCTACCAGAGTGAGCCAAACAGCACATTTTATGGTTGATTATTCTTTATTAATTTTATAATTACAATGAATGTACGACTGTCAAAACCTCTGAGCCTTGTTCATGTTCTCTCCGCAAACACACACACACACACACACACACACACACACACACACACCTGCTGCAAGAGCTCGTAGGTTTAATCACTCACAATCAAGGCTGGAGCAGAGCAAAAGCTTGAGAGCAGTCAGTCTTGTGTGCATCAGCAGCAGAGAAGTAGAGCTCGATCGTGTCAAACAGCAGCTAAAGCCCTCTATGAAGGCCACGTGTAAGTTAGTGCTAGTTGTTTGTTTGGTGGTCTTTCCTGCTCCAGCATAATACTGCTTTTGGACTGTCTTATTTGGTGACCAGCTCCAGTGTGAGTCTATTTTATCAATGCCAATTTTGGGATTCCGCATGTTGTAAGTTGGCTTCAATGTATCAATGGCTTCCCCGTTGGGGAAGTTTCAATTTGAGTTCCACCCTTTTTTGGTAATTTTGTTTTGGGGTACTTCTGTTCAATAAATATCTAATGGTTTTGGCATACACTTCTCCCTCTCCTCTTTATTTCCAGGTCCAATTAATATTGCTCCTTGTTCCCTGGACACCCCGCCTGAGGACGTAACAACTACACAGAATGAATGCAGAATGTATTCTAATACTTCCCGTAGGTATTAGTTTAGCTTTTGATCCATACAATCTGAAGTTGCCTTCAAACTGCCTCAAATAGCATTGGCTCCACCTTGTGTCCACTCTCAGAAAGACAACAGCTCGTCTAAATTGGTCTGCTCTAGACTTTCTGGTGCAAAGAAATATTGATGCTTTACTACAAAGTCAATATTCCTCCAAAAATAATAATAATGATAATAATAATAAAGTCCAAATTGAAGAAGCATTTGTATGCTGCTTTTTCCCTTTTGGCTAGTTGCCTTGCATGTCTAAAGTAATCATATAATTGTTTTTGTGTCACACTGCATGTTCAGCTTTCTTTAGTTTCTGCTCTAAAGTGTGAATTTCCACACTATGGAATGAATATAGGCCGTCTTATCTTTGATATCTCTCATTTAACTCTGTTTGCTGTGGTGTAGCCATGATGATTTCTCACAAGAAGAGAGAGAGGAAAACAGTTTATAAAGTGCAAATATGCAAGATTGCATGATTAGGTGCATATACATCCCATTGACAATTCTAGAACAATATAATAGTTCTGTAGATTTAAACAAAAGAATGTACATCATATCACAGAAATAATTTCAATATTTTACTTCAACATTATTTAATAGACCAGTGTCCCTATAACAAAGATTTACAAACTGGTCCAAGCCCAATTCAGATATAATGCTATTGAAGAATCAGCATTTTTACATTGGCACTGTAGTGGTTGATTTATGTCCTTAGATGAGCTAAAACAACACACACAAATGCATTTTCACAGTAGACTTAATTCACTCATCAAAGGCATGCGTGTTAAAAGAGCTCTTTGCAAAAGGGAAAATTCCTCAAGTTTTCCCCTTTTGTCTTTTCAGGTGTCTCTCACAGGATGCGGGGTCGTTCGATTGGTGCCGCAGTCGATATATTCATAGGCTTCCGCAGTGATCAGCTCCGAGTGAGAAATGTAAGAAATATTCAATGTCATCCTACAGGGAGTGAAACGAAGGAAAGGGGAAGACAAAAAGTCAGACAAAGGCTTTTCTGTGTTTACTGGATGTTTTAAAAAGCACAAGACAGTTTCTTGTTTTACTTTTCTACTAAGGAAGTTGCTCTTCAGAATAATTGGTTAATGTTTGAGCATAGTTCTTGATTGTATATTCATATGACTGACTATGAATAGCTATAACTATGTTAAAGTCTGGGATTGTAACAAAGTCAATAAAAAGGAGAAAAATAAGAATGACACAAAAATGACATTTTGTCAACAAGCTTTCAGCTTCTAGAGCTCAAAATGCAATTGTCCTGTAATCCTTTCAAAAAAAAAAAAAGGTTTTCAGGTTTGTCTCAGAAGTCCTACATTTTCTGAGTAACATTCCATTAAATGATATTATATGAAATTTCCCTCTAAGACAATAGATTCAAAAGACATTCAAAGACAATGTCTTTGGCTTTTTCAATATGTTTTTCTTTCTGTTTTATGTTTCTCAAGATAGATTGACACTTACTGCATCTCCAAAAATAATGTGTGAATCTTGATCTTGTCTGACTTGCAATAACCGCTGAAACAGAAAAAGTGCCAACATGTGGACATGAGCTCAGCACACTCAGGTAGACAACAATATTCACCCTTCAGTCAAACTTAATATTCAAACTTACACCAAGCCTTCGTCTTTGATTGGGAGGTCGATTTCGATAGTGTACTGCAAAAGAAAGAAACTTTCCTGATTGCATGATCCGTTAATTAAATGAATTTTTGTCATTCCGTGTGAAACTCACAGATTTCTGGGAACGGGGCTGAAGGGTGCTTATGTTGTAGATCCGGTTCTTAGTAACGATGGCTTGAGAGACTACACCCTGGATGTTGAAGTCCAAGATCTGGACTGTGACGAAGTTGTCATTGGTGATGCTGAGCAAGTTCTACTTAGGGAGAAAAGGGTAACTCATTAGGTGCAGCTGAACTTGTAACTTTGTCCTTTACGAGCAAAGCAGCATACTAAAGTGTATCATGTGGCTGACACGGACATTTTAGCAAATTGGCTAACAGAAGCTCAGTTACATATCTTATTGCAGTGTTCTTTATGCATATAGTTTCTTTTTACTGAATTGCATCCCCTTTGTCTGCTCAATGGTTTGAGTGTGAGTTGCTCATAAAGTGGCAACAAAATAAATAAGAAAATGAGCTAAAATTTAATCTTTCTTTGTGGGAATAATGGCCTGCTGACTGAAGATAATTAAACTACAGCGTTGTCAGCAATTTTGCACAGAAACTGTTTTGAAGCTCACCAACATGAGGTCACAAATGAAGACGAATTAACATTTCTGAGGAAAGGATAGCCCTGCAAAACTCAAAAGAGCTGTGGCTATATTCCAGGTTGGTGCGCTCCTGTTGGCTTACCGTAAGCTTCATCAGGACTGCATCTGGGGAGAAATACACCATGACGGAAAGCACTGACACAGGTGTGATGGAGACACTTCGCGGGAACAGGAAGTAAAGGATCAGGGAGCAGAGGAGGAGACACAATATCATGGACGTGAACACGTACTGCTTCCTGCAAGAGACCAAGACCGGAACTTCAATATAAATGGATATGCATTATCAAGTAAACCACACAGGAAGTAGACACAGCCAATGTAACTAATCAATTAATCCACAAATAGCACAGAGAGGATTTATCTCTGCCAAAATCGTAGCACATATTTATTTACTTAAATGGACAAAATCAGAGGCAGAGTTTGCAAAAGTCATAACTCATTGTAACTTGAATTAACAAGTGACAGTTCTGGTTCCTTGGCAAAGCTGATGAGAATTTGTCCATAAAATCTGACAAGTCAATTTTATGAACACAATTTTTTTTAAATAGATTTTTTTCATTAATCGGAAAACAATTCACGATTGTCAAAAGAAAATCAATTTTCTTACGTGCGTCTGGGTTTCAGCCTGACATCATTACAGGGTATCACAGCAACAAGCTGATCTTCTTGGCCTGATGATAAGAATGTTTTTTTTTTAATTGTTACTTTTACTTTAAGCCATAACATTATTTGAAAGTGACCTTATAAGACAGAAACTGTAGAAGTTTTTAACCTAATTGGCTCAAAATGAAACTAGTCCTTAACACGTTTGTTTTAAAAATGACACAACACAGTCGGGCTGCTGCCTTTTAACTCAGTTGAAAAGCAAGAAAATTAGTCAACATTTTTTCATTGATTTTGATTAGTATTATTAATTTGATTATTTGAAATGTCTGAAAACTAACCTCTGGGAATTCGTCCAATACCTCGACAGGTAGGGCAGTCCGTCGTCAAGTTCTCATTCATGGTGCCATACGGGGGGAAGTGTTTCAGTGTTCGAGTCGTCTCCATCCCTGACGTCCCACCAGGTTGCTCGGTGGCGTTGTTGTTTATCTCCAACATCCCGTCAGTACTCAATCCCAAAGAAAAGCCACAATTTAAACCTAAAAGAGGGAAAGTGCACAAATGAACCAATGCTGTGGCTGAAATAACTGTCCAATGACACACACTGATCACAAGGGCCTAAAACTGTGAAACATCAGTAGACGGTATTTCCTCAGCTGTGTGACAGGACATGACCAGAATCTGAGGCATAGAAGTGATGCCGGCTATTTCATTATTTTTATGATACTGAACTTCAAGCAGAAAATATGTGGCTTTAATTGAACAAAACAACGCTCACTGTAAAGACGCACACAAGTATCGTGTTCCCGTGCAACATATATCCAATTATTTATTTCACCACAATACCAGGAACTTCAGCAGTATCTCCACACAATCTCTGTTCCTCCTTCTGTCAAAAAAGGTTCTTTGGAGACAGACATCAGTTCCTCCTGCCGAACTAAAAACTGTCCAATCGGCCCGCTATACGTGTGGTTACTCAGCATGAATAACATAGAATAAACCAACCGACCTACAAATAAAAGCGGAAATGCAGTGGCTTAAAATGCTCACCACACTGGCAGGACTCGAGTTCCTCCAGCTCTAGATCTACACACAGCGACTTTCGCTTTACACCAAGGTTCCCCCATTTTAGAAGTTGGCTGTTTGGGTTACAAACACAGCTGTGCAGCCAAACCACTTCGCTTTTGGATGGGCCACTGCTATTCACCTTCAAGCCAGCCTCTTCGTGTAGCAAAAAAAAATAGTTTTGCAACTGCAACTTGTTTGACAGGAAGTTGTTTTGTGAACAGGAGTTGAATACTAGCACAGCCTTCCATTAAAAGAACAATGAAAGAAAAGAAAAAACTGAGTCTGCGATCTCCACTTTAATTTACTGTAACGACGACAGCCCAAACACTGCAAGCTTACTAGTTTTAAGTTTTGAGGCAAACCTACGTCTAGTGAAAGTAGGTCAAATGTTGTACAGATACTATGTCCAACAACAACAAACATTTTTGACATCTTGGCACACTGCACCCAACTCAAAAAACAAAACAAAACAAAAAGTGCGTCAGTTAGTTAGTTGAGAATCTGTAGCTCTGGACTTCATATATAAATCAAATATGTAATATAAAAATCAATAATAACTTCGCGTTACTCGTTCATTACTTATTTACCAAAAATAGAGGAAATGGCATTTACAAAGTCACTGTTTAAAGACTGTACGGTCAAGCTTCCAGGATAGAAATCTTGTTTGGTGCAGGTGTCGCTAAAATGTGTTCCTGCCGCGATGAACCGTCGACACGCACGACACGTCGAGCCAATGGCGCGTACACGCAGCTCGTCTGTCGTCCTCACCTACCTTAAAACTCGACCGAAGTTGATAAAAAAATAAATAAAAAAAATTCATATATATATATATATATATATAATACCAAAAATGGATCGCAACACAGAGGCAGCACGAGGTACCTACATGTCTGACTTGGTCTTCGGTAAGGATTTCCCGTATTAAACGGAGTTGGTGAAAATGATAAAAACCAGAAGCGGGGAGGGGAGGAGGAACACTTCCTCCTTTTTCAGGCGACGGGCTGACCGTCCTCCAGGCTGCTGCTGATCACATGGGCTGTTTCAGAATGACTCTGACCAGCAAGTTGTTTTTTTGTTTTTTTTATGTCTCTCATCATTTAAATGAGGATTATGTCCACCAATATACAGTATCAGCGGGGCAGGATATGTTAATGTAGGCCAACTTGTCGCTGGATTTACTTAATTTGCCAATGGCCGACCATAATATTTTGAAACATCATGTACCCCCCCACCAAAAAAAAGAAAAACCCTGTTCAATCACATGTCCTGTTTGACTGTGTGACTGGCAGTGCCATTGCAATGTTTAACACACTGATGGCACGTGGGTAGGCTCATGTTTGTTGTGTGATTTTGCCAATTTTGGACTTGATCTGAAGACAGCATGATTCAATCTTTACCTTATAGTGAGGTTAAATCTCATTAGTCCATTGGCTGTTTAGCTGTGGTTGAAGTTAGACGCTTTAAAAATAAAACATGTTAAAGCCTTTTTTTGTAATTCAGCACAACTGGCTTATGTAATAAAACAAAGTACAGCTACAACTTACTTTTTGCATTTGTAAGTGGAAATAACACGTTTTGCGTCGTACAATGCAAAAGATGTGCCAAGTTTGTAATTTACCAAGTACTAATACCTACACATAGTGCCTCACACAACTTTTAACTCTTCACAGCTAGAATGATTTGGATTTGGGATACCTTCAACAACACACAGGTTTACATAATAGCCTTAGCTAAATCGTTTACCGAGCCAATAAAGGTTAAAACCTGTTTCCATACTGGTAAAACGGCAATGCCGTCAGAATAACCTCAGTGTTATCAGCCTAGCTCATCCCATTTCAGAATGAACTTTGTGTATGGCCCACATTTCTGTATTTCATCTGAGGGAGATGGGAGACCATTGGATGTGCAAATAGTTTATTGGCAGATTGACAGTTTAAGGGTATGTAATGTTTACACTCTGGCAGAGGAAGAATATGACAAGCACACAGTAGTAGATATTTTTCAGATGTGATTGTTTGAAACATGACATAATTTAAGAGGGTAAACTGTCTTGAAAAAAAATAAAAACAAAAATTAACTAAACAACACTCCCAGACCACACAGCCAAACAGGAGGGAGAAATCTCCATCAACAGAGGCATACATTAACTAAACCCTGCACACACGCCACAAATGTCAAATCACTACATGTACACATACACAGATATAGATTTATAGATATATTCTGTAAACTAATAATCATCTTTCATAAAAGGCAATAAAAAATATACTTGATTCCACTGTGAGGTTAAGGAATGTGTTGTTAAAGACATCTTGTTTTGATCTTCAGAGACAGTAACTGTTGGTGTGAGGTGGAGAGAAGACAGAGATGCAGGCAGGGGTGTATTGTTATTATCGTTATTACTGAGTACTTTTTTTTTAATACAATGACGCAAAGAAAGCAGACATCTTCCACTGTGACTGTTGCTAAGACCACGAGAACAAGACTCATCTCTAAAGCCTCTACCTGTCATGCAGGCGTCTCCTAAAAAGCAGTAGAAAAACATCTGAGTTTACATGGCGTGCCACTAGGACAGGTGTTGTATACATTCCACATGTCAACGTCTAGAATAACAGTACTTTGATACAGGAAAAGATTGCATTGTTTCGGCAGATTTTACTACGACAGGTTGAGAGAAACTTGAACAACGTCATTTCCCCCCTCTAAAACAAGCAGAATATATCCACGTAGCTTTGACAGTGTCATTCTAAAGGCTAGCTGGCTTCTTTTTTTTTTCTCAAAACCATTTGCTTACGACTTTGAAGCAAGAAGTCTTTTCCACATTTTATGTTTAAGTGCCAAGGAAGCAGCTACAACAGCCACACAGACACTAAGATGGAGAGCTGAAACACTGCAAAATGCTCTTTGACATGGGTGCTTCACTTTAGCAAAAATATTGATGCTAAATTAAAGGCAAAGGCAGAAGTAGCAATTCAATCCTCCTCTCTGTTTCAATCCTTTCTATCCAAGAATCAACAGCTTTAGCATTTGGAAATTTAGAATTGAGAATCTATCAAGAGAGATGCATTATGTATCGGAGTCTACGTATTCCATTTGTAAATTAGGCATAAAGGTTAAGCACATTTGTTTTCACCCCTCCCCGTCAGTAGTCTCACTTCCTGTTGCTCAGTGTTGTGAGTTGACAGCGTTGTCCTGCCGGTCCTCAGCAATCTGCACCAGCTCGTTGACTGTGCGCAGTAAGCTGTAGCCGTGCTTCTTCAGCAGCCGCTGGTTGAGCCGCTCGTCTTTGAAGCCCATCTCCAGCAGCATCGCCATCATGGAAGGGTCCTGTCTGGTGGCTGGGTCAATACCTCGCTAGAGGGGAGGAGGGGGAGAGAGAAAGTTTTAAGATTATTCAAAGCCACTTCAGAATCCTATTTAGGCCCTAGTTTAATTGGATGATGCATATTTACACTAATAATTGAAGTGAGTATACACTCGGTATTTGTGTAAATACATGTTTTGAGGTTTTTTCCACTTAAAATATAGCCTCACATTTCAAACAAGGTATTATTTAACTAGTTCCTGACCAAGTCCATCTGACTTCATCACACGCAGGTTCTCATCTGTTAATCCTAAAATGTTGCTCTCTTATTATTTAAGTCGAGTTATGTGATATGGATTTACTGCTAGATGTTGTAGTCTATGCATTCTAGTAAATGTTGTACATCCACTACAACAATGACATACCCTTCTATTTGCTACTAAATTACTATTTAGAACACAATTTTAGCAAGCGATGATATCATTAGCCTTGAACGGTGTTATTTTGGTTTGATCTGCTGGGTTAGGCCCAGGAGCGGAGCAGAACGACCACAGCAACACACAATTGGTGTATGACACCATTCTATTGTACATATCATGACACTGCATTTTGCAGCTGAGTGTTGCTCAACAATAGACTCCACTGTAGGGAAAAAGAAGAACCTTTTTTTTTTTGTTGCTCAATTCATACATGGAGCATGCCATTGAGGGTATTTCTTGGATTCTTTTGAGTAGGTTGGTCTAACTTTGAATTTACTAAAACTTTTTGGGCCGAAAAAATATGGTTAAATAATCATAAATTAAAATATCAGATATTAACAGTGGTACTCTTCAACGTTTTTGGTGACAGTAGCTGGTGGCAGCTCATTTGTGGAGTGGTATGGAGTGCAGCAGTTACCTTGACAACCAATTTCAGGAAAACAAATCATTAGAAAGCGCTGAATGTACAATCACCTAAAGTCAATGCAACCATCCCCTGCGCTTTACAGTGTAGCAGTAGTGAGTCCTTGACAGACAACCCGCCATAACAACATATTTTACAGAGCTTTTATGACAACACGAGTCAGCCAACAGCCCCAGTGACACACCTCGCTGACTCTGCAGGGCAGTTGCTTTCATTACAACTCGTGACTGTGTTTTCCAGATGATTGAAATAAAACAACTCGATTATAATCCAATAAAGTACAGTTGCACACACAGTACAGTTGCACGTGAACCCAAGAAGTATTTTCTTTTTAAACAAATGGGTCCTGATCTGCCAAACCACCACTGAAGCAAAAATTATTAGCATGATGGCAACAAGAGCAAATCCAAAATGTGTCTCCAATCCACTTACAACTTCATAAGCATATAAGCATATAGCCAGGTGGCTTGACATAAGAAAAAGATGAAAACACAGGAAGAAAAATAAACTCCAACAAGGGACAACCGGGAAAAAGCATGCGTAGTGCCAGAGCCATGGTGGCCCAAAGCATCCAGTCTCCATTTGGTCTGACAAGTATCAAAGTGGGAGCAGTATGGTATCTCAACATGATTCAGATATTAGGTGTAAATGTATGCTGTGATTTTTTTTTTTCAGCTGAGGGAAAGATCTGGCTGCTTCGTCTCCACTCCCCTACCTGTATTGAGCAGTTTGGTCCGGTGAAGAGAGCTTTATAAGCGGATGTGGCCACATAAAGGGCCCCTTTGACAAGTCCTTCGGTGATGCCACCTTGTCCCCTGAAGACAAAGAGGAGATTTGTACAACTTTGCCAGACGGCCAGACTCTGGCTGAAAATAGAGGAGGGGGGGGGGTCACCTTGGCAGCAGAGCATTGCTGGGTCTGGGGTTGTAGGTCTCAAAGGCACTGGATGCTGAGCCAGCTGATCGTGACAAACCAGATGATACTGCAGAGAACATAGAGACACGGTATTTTTTTTTAGAAATGGAAAAAAAAGGGAAATAACTCGGCCCAAGCACGCACAATATGAGGAAAAAGAGTGTTTTGCCGAATCATCAAATCCACACAGCGTGTGAAACTTTGTGCGCGCTTCCCGTCTGCCCACAAAAGGGTACTAATGTGTTTCCTTCGTTATGTTAAGTTCACCACAGACTCCACAAAGTGGTAAACTGATTTAAGACATGAAATCACATCTTATGTAAACTTAAAAACAGAACATGTTGATCCTACATGCACAGAGAACGTATGTGAATGAGGAACGAGTGCAAATACGCACTTTGATACCATTCCAAAGGTAAACTCACCATTTAAGTGGACCCGCGGCTGAGGTGGCTCGTATGGATCACGGGCTGGAGGACTGGGGTCCTCGGCCAAATACAGTGCCTCAGACCTGGAAGTGCACAAGATAAAGATAAAGATAAGGAATGTTGCAGTTTATTTGAAGAGGGATACCATGGAGGTTTAGTCAAAATCCATGACACAGGAATGGTCGATACATTGTGAGAACAATTCTAAGTCCGGGACAAAGATGGTGACCCATTCCACTATTACTTAGTGGTCGTCCGGCAGGCGAATACACCCAAAAAGTCCATCTTGGAATTGGTTTCTGGGTTATGGGGTTCATAGAGAATGTGCAATAGTGTCACTTCCCATCAAGTCTCTGTAACGTCCATGATTCATCACAAAGCATCAGCCAATCAGAAGAAGGCGAGGCGGCACTCTCAGAATACAGGCTGTTGTGGGGATTTTCTGGCCTTTTGACCCAATTTTGCAACATAAAACCTCCATGATTTATAAGTATACAATAGAAAGAAAATAAATTGTTATGGACCTTTTTGGGCTCCCTGAGATTTTTTTTCTGCTACTGTACCGGTTGTCACTGGGAAAAATCGGTAAAGTTTAAGCCAAAGATTGCTTTAAGAGGGGTTTAACACCACAAATATTGCTTGTGCCTTGAATGCAATCCCTGGTAGATTTACAGGCAGTGACAGTTGAGTTGAGATGTGATTCCAATAAAAAAGTGATTATTGGCCTTTGTGCTGGACTTTATTCAAAGGCTGTTATTTCATAAAATGCGCAAATCTGACTTTCTATTATAATACAAGGTGGGCTAATATTTTGACGGATACTATTATTAAATAAATGTCTGTACCATTTTAATTGCTTTAACTGTAACTCTGACAAAATTTGAGTTTTTTTCTAATCTGATGGTTAGCTGTTTTTCTCTTCTTAGAAAAAGAAATTCTGCGCAAACCGAGAAACAATCCCCAAACATTTCACTATGTATCTGTTTATAAGCAGGAGACACAGCATATTTTGGCTTTTTATCCATATTGGGAGCCTAACCTGGGTGAGTAGAGGGCCGGTGGTGACACCAAGGGCTCAGTGGGCAACGGCGCCCCCGGTGGTGGCACTACTTCAGGGGTGAGAGTCACAGTGTCCAGCGTCTGGGAGGCGCACAGCATGTGGTTGACACTGCTGCTGCTGCTGCTGCTGCTGCTGGTCGGAGTGAGAGTGGGAGGCCATGTGTCCTCTGGCCCCTCCTGCCTGCCCTGGCCGAGACCCTCCTGTCCCGCTACTGAAGTCGATTCCGCCTCCTCGTTCTCTAGCACGACGTCTGCCTCGACGCAGCTCACAGCAGCTGTAGCGTCGCCATCGGGCAGCGGCGTGGTGGAGCTGTAGGTGGACTTGTCCAGAGGCCTGCTGGTGTCGAAGCAGTCTGGGAGCACAATGACGTAATCGTCGCAAGAGGAAATAGAGGAAGTCTGGCTGCTCACCTGCGACATGGAGAGGAACGCTTAGATGTGGCTGTTACCTTAAAAGCATAACATACGTGTCAGGAAGAACACAGGTAGATAAAACTGACCTCCTCCCAGTCATCTCCTCTGGTTTCAGCCTCCCCGCCGTTCCTGATGGTCTGGATGACATCGATAACTACGACATCGTCACTCTCGTGACCTTGGGGTGAATTCTGCAGGCTTTCCGTGACTGATTCCAGCAAAACATCTTTTGGAGTAAAAGGAACATCCAGAAATTGTAATTAAAGAACCTTAAAACCTCATTTGAAACTTCTGGAGAAATGGGAATATCACCGGCGTACCTGGCTTTACATCTTCTTCCTGCCTGCTCTGGTCAGGACCTGAGCTGGGCGGCACAGCGGAACTCTCCAGTCTGACGGCACAGAGCTCTTCACTTCCATTCTGCTGCGTTTCGGTTCCATTCTTCTGAGTCTGAGCAGCGCTCCAAGCAAAGGCTGGGACCACGTGAGACTACTGTTGGGTTTTTAAGGAGGAAAATATGAAAAATGTTATGCATGAGATGAGATATCTCCTCTGATATCTGGCTCACATGGACTCAGGAGGGAGCCCGGTGACACTCACCCTTTGCTTTGCGAGCGCTCTGCTGCAAACTGCGCAGGGGTCTGTGATCAGGGGCCTCCTCCAAGGTGAGCGAGCGGATGACTGTCTCGCACAGGAACTGGGCTCCACTGATCTCCTCCTCCCTGTCCTCATCCTGGGCGGCAGGTTCCAGCAGCTCCCTCTGTTGCCTCAGTTTCACTGCAGAGAGAAACACAACAAATGAGAAATTTAATGATTTCTTTTATTATTCCTAAAAATGTAGAAAACTTCTTTGTATTCAATAAAATATCCGAAAATCGTTTAACCATATGCATGAGATTCAGTCATTGACATTCACCACACCTACAAAAAAACATCATGAAAGCTTTTGCTCATTTCCTTAAAAATTTAGGTCTGAAAGCCTGACGTGATCTAATTCCACTCATGCAACCTTTCCTTGTCGAGTCGCGATGATTATTACATTTTCTTGATGATTATAACATCGTGATCACATGCAAAATATTATAAGCCCACCATATTCAAAGTGTCTTACCAAAGAGTTTCCTGACCCCCGTCACCTCATTATCCTCCTTCATCGGTGAAGCAGCGCTCTTCTCCAGTGCTGGTGTATCATGGGGCACGGGTGATATGCATGGAGTCAAATCTACGATGTAATTAAGACAGAAAGCAAACTGTAATATGTGATTTTTCATGACTGAAGGCATGTTTCTTTTCTACAGAGAGAGGCTTTGTGAAGTAGAAATGTAGGTGTAGTTGCGCTTTCCTTACCCACTCGGTTGTTGTAGGGAATCTTCTCCAATTCTTGCACAATATTTATATCCAGCAGCCCGAATGACAGCAGATCCTGAAATAATAGTTTTGTTTGTTTGTTTTATTAAAGAAAAAAAACTGGACCAAACTGGATCAAACATCACTGTTCACTTATCCAGCAAAGGTTGGAGCAACACAGTAGATCTGCAGGGTGAAATACAGTTTTGGGGAGGGGATGAAAGTGTGCACCTGTGCAGTCAGCAGGTCGACCGAGGGGAAGTACAAGTCTTCATGGTTGAGGTCGGCACAGAAGCTGTCCTTGTCCCTTACCTCCTTCTGCTTACCCAGAGGCCTCAGCTCATCCTTCTGAATCACACACAACAACGCCTTTGTTAGTGGAGCGACATGGAGCGTCCGACCCTTTATTCTGTTAAAACCACAGCTGATACTGTAAGAGAAGGAACGTCGCCGGTGGCTTGACTGAAGATCCATTTAAAATCCTGCTCACATGTGCTGTTTACAATTAATCATCACACACCTAAAACAGCAGTCACGTAGAACTTACCTATGTAAGCATGCATTGTACTTGGTGTACTTACCTATGTATGCACATGTTTCTTGATAAAGAAATCTATTAATTCCTTCTTAAGCCCTCAACTTAAAACAAAAAAACCTGTATGTGAGAAAATCATACCTACAGTGTTGGGGACTAACAAGTTTCAAGTCATAACGTAAATTGATTACAAAAGTAAGATCATTGTAATCAGCTACATTACTGGAAAATGTGTAATTAAATTAGTTACATGTGGAATTATTCATGATTACAATTTTAATTACGTCTGACCAATTTTTACAAGAATCTTTTCAAAAATTGGATTCATTTTGCTCATTTAAAAGATAGTAGTTTATGCTGCCCTGATTTTGGATCTCAGAATGGTTTCACTGCAACCAGAGGTACTGCAGTTTGACCTTGTTATTGCTGTTACTTTTTGTTGTTGTTGTTGTTTTGGGTACTGTTGGAAGCTTAACACTGTAAGGTCTAAGCAGCTGAGAACATGTATTTCAAATTTGAAAAAGTAATCAAAATGTAATCAAATGTAAATAGTTAGATTACTTTGACAAACTGATTGAAACTATTACATTTTCAATAGGGTAATTTGTAATTGTAACCAATTATATTTGCAAAGTAATCTTCCCAACCTTGTATACCGATGACATGTTGCACTACATTACATTATAAACATATTATAGAAATATTATGCAGGTGTGTGGTTATTTTTATATATATTTGCTTTTTCTTTTAACTAATTAACGGGCTTGGGAAAAAAAAAAACCTTTGTTAATGTGTAGAAAATACATGACAGAATGAATGCACGTGTCAACAGCAGAAGCTCTCGGCGTGTCACCGGTTTGCACACTTGCCAGTCGTTTGCTTGGATGTCCCGGCGCAACGCGGCCGTCGCCCTGCTCGACCACGATGCTGCACCACACGCGTGGGCCAAACTGACACCCACAGTGCGCCAGTCGCCAGTGGGAGGTGTACGTCCCCTCCATCACGGGGGCGACAAAAGCCACACTGACCACGCCCACTTGTCCGGGCAGCAGCGAGGGGACTGGCACCTCCCTCTTCGCCTCTGACGCCAGGCCGAGGTTCCCCCACATGAAGGTCAGCTGGGTGCCCGCACACGCACATATAAAAGAATATAAAAAGGAAAACAAAAAAAAACAAATATGGGAAAACACATGCGGAAAAAAAGGGGGGGCACGAAGACAAGAACGTGCAGCCGCAACACACACTCGCCAACACTCGCACGCTCATTCAGCCGACGACAGGAGTTAAAACTTAAAAGCACGACACAGATTTAACTGAATCAAACAATAATAAACATCCCTGATATAACGGGCCATTAGTTGAATTAGGCTGGGCAGGAAATCTTAGCTGGTGTTAGTGGGGACTTAAAGAGTGGAAGTGAAGCAAGAGTAGTGGTGGTTTGGTGGTTGGTGTTGGGGGGCAGAGAGTGTGGAGCCTCTCCTCTCGAAGCACAGGAGGAGTACCTTAGTCTCTGGGGTCCAGCTGATAGTGCCCGAGTTCCTCATCTTCCAGTATTTGATGAACTTGGTGTCAGGCTCCAGACGGGTGCCGTCCGGCAGATTTTCATCCAGAAACAAGGCAGCCATAGTGGGCACCAAGGACGTGTGTGCCACCCCAGGACCCCTAGTTTCAAGTGTACAGAGCATTGTTGAAAATAGCCCTGGTTCGTGATAAAAAAAAAAAATCCATCTTTTTGTTCTCTACGAATCAAAAAAAGAAGGACCCCAGACTTTTTTTTTTTGTTTGTTTGTTTTTGGGAGCTGAAAAGCATTTTCTTAGAAAATCTATGAAGCAGAAGCAGCAGCAGCAGTTTTCAAATTGAGGTAGTTCCAACATTTTTCCACCACCCCAGAGCAGCCAGTGAAACACTCATACAGACTAGATTATAAAGATGGCATATTTTTGATTTCTTGTCTTGGAAAAAAAAAGAAGAAGACTTTATTGCATCCATGCTGGGTTTCGAGGTACCCAGCACTGTTGGACACCCTTCCGAGGTGGCGCTTACTCTGGACTGGAGGCCTGGGGATCAGGGGCCGGGGCAGGGATGGGGCCTTGGACTGGGGCTGGACCTGAGGCTGTATCTGAGGCAGTAGGAGGGGGCAGGGCTGGGACCTGGGTTGACGCGGACGCCATGTTTGTCAGGTTGCCTCTGCCAGAGGTAAAAGGAGCGCTCCACTGTAGCCCTCTCTTCTCCAGTCTCAGTTTCTTCTTGATTTCCTTCACTTCAGCTCTCAGCTGCCTCCGTTCAGCTTTGAGGCGCTGCCGCTCTGCCTTACGCACTGTCCTGTCTCCTCGCCTTGGGAACCTGGTTTGAAATGTCATCAGGAACACCTATTTGTCGACTATCAAAAATACTTTTTGAAAGAGAAAATACATACATACATACATACATACATACAAATCATCCCTTTTAGGTACGTAGCTACTGACACATTTCCTACTTTGAATATACCTGATTTGTATATTTTTCCCCGCACCATTGAAAGAAGAAGGTGCAGTTAGATGTTTTCTTATGTCACAGACGGTTTACCTCAGCTCTCCTGACATTCCATGCTCAGGGATGGACAGAGGTGTCTTGGTTCTCACAAGGTTGTGGCTGGGGTCATGGCTATGTCTGCACATCTCACACAGGATGCAGGACGGGCACACACTGAAAAGCAAAGAGATCAATAAAGGAGAACTCAAATCTGCACAGAGAACAAAAATAATAAATAAATAAAAAAGTTGTTATGACAGGAATTCACTGGTTAAGACTCCAGTCTACCTGCACTTGTAAGCTCCTTCAGAGGTGAGTTTGTTGCAGCTGCTGCAGTTGGGGGTGTAGCCGAGTGATCCGTTGGAGGTGGAGGGGCCTGGCCGGGGGCCTATTGGACCGTCGCTCAGCCCACTGGCTTCAAGGTGCTCATCGGATGACTTGTGGGTGCAACACTGGCCGGAGAAGTCGCTGCACATCCTCTCCACCACCTCTTTTACCACCTCATCTTTAAACTGTAAAGGTTTGCATGGTGTCAGGAGGTGAAAGGTGGGGATGTTATTTGACTAACTAGAAAAAAGAAAATAAACGCGTCTCACCTTCTCCATGTACGATCGGAACCACATGGGAGGCGGTTCATCCTCAGGTTTGCTCCCTTTAGTGTCCTTGACTGCTACCTGTATCAAAATAAATTCAGAGAGGCATCAAACCAAACTTCTAGTTAGGTCAAGTACACTGACCAGGGTGGCACATTCCTTTCCTGAGAAAAACAAAATGTCAAAGCAGAGTAAGCGCACCTAAAAGCCTAAACCGCAGTAAGCACACGCAAATGTTTCAAGGGAGAGGTGCAGAGAATGGGCCTAGTTACTTACAGCTTCTCTCTCGGGGGTGACCTGTGTGCCCTTGTCCACCGTTTTCACCCTGGAAGGATACGGTGGAGCGGGCCGGAGGTCTCCTTTCAGCTCCTTTACCTCCGTCTTCAGCGGGCCTCCGCAGGCCTGCCCCTTCATCTTGTACACGTTCATGTGCAGCTGATTCCCCTGCTTCTCAGCACTCTGTAAGAATCCAACATTAAACTTAACAAGTGACATATATGTGACATATTAGGGGGAAAGACTCATCCCTCCTGTTAAAATATGTATTCACACTGAAACAGTTTACAGTATGTTAAGACATAAGTGCTACTGTGTACCCTATGTAATGTGAAGATTGCTGTCACACTGGAAAAAGTGCATGCATGTTGTATGTGTCATGCTTTGAAGTCAGACACACCTCCGGGTGAATCTACGCATGATTCCTGACATGTTCATTCCTGATTGGTCCTTGTCTGCATTCAGAATGTAGACACACTCTTCTTCTTTAAAAGATCTCAAGACCTTCTTCTTTGATGAAGTTTACACTTAACTGAACACCTGATAATACAAATATTCCTGACATAGTAATAATACTATTTGTAATAAACTCTGCTACTGTAACTACTGGTTTGATATTTGATATAGCCACGTTCATCAAAATCCCCCGAGACAACTTTATGATGCTATGGCACAATCCACATACAGCTGAATTGAACTCAGAGCTAAGTGCATTTTAGAAAGTCAATTATACGTTTGAGACCATTTTTAGTCATGTCGTTTAAGTGGCTATTGTTTTATTGTCCTTTTTTCACTGTCTTATTACTCTATTATTTTCAACCTTTGTTATAACATGGAAACAGATTTCCTGTATTAGCATATAGCAAGGCAGTGCCCCTTACCTTCATGGCTTCTTCGTATTCATCTGAAATAAGGCAATGTATAAGTGATTTCATTTTAGTTGTCTTGTTTAACATTTCAGGGAGACATTCGTTTTGATGTTTATCAAGTGCTAAATGTTCAGTCTCACCTTGACTGTTTATGCAAACCTGAAATAAAGAGCAAAGACGCACTTTAGCCAACACATTCATCCTCGCAGGCCAGCTTGGTGTTTTAAAATGCCTTTATACACGTCATTACCTCTTCATTTTCCTCATCGAAGTATTTGACTTGAAAGTGGTTGATGCCGAATGATGCCTTGATCTGCCAACAAAGTTAGAGAATATCTTATTACCACGGAACTTGATTCGATATCAGCGCGCGTTATGAAAACATCCATAATGGCTGTCTGGCGGACACATATACCGCTATCCACCGCACAAACACCTCAAAGAGAAGTGAACAGGTTTCCCTGTCCTCAGGTCAAGACCTCGTGGGGTTTGTTATCGGCATTTGTGTTGACATTTCCTCCTCTGTCCTTTGGGTGGTCTATTGTTTACGTGCTCGGGCCGTGTCTGGGCCTGCTTTTCGCTTAACTGCGCCAGCGCTTTTCAGCAGGCTCGGCTAGCCGCTTACCCAGGCTTCCACGGATTCCCACTCCAACTTATCCAGATCCTGAGCCAAAAATCTCTTCACGTTGCCCCGGAAGTTCACTTTAATGGTCACAGGCAGCCCCATATCAGCCGTTTACGCGGACAAAATGGCTATGGTTTGCGGCGACGCCGGCCTGTGTAATGCCCGTTGCCCTCGTCTTGTCTGCTCTTGTTTACATCGTCAGCTGCGTCGAGAAAAATACTGTGACGTTTCGCGCATGCGGTCTCGGGGAACGTCGCTCTCGAACGGTCGCACGTCGACGACGTCATCTCTAAGCTCACCTCACAAGTGTGGCAGAGTAGTAATAAGCCACACATCCACGAGCGGGATTTTAATGCTGTTAGGACAATCGTTCTGACCTCATAAGATGTCTTCACTCCTTAAGGTGGACAGTGGAATTAAAACCAAGGTGAGCCTTTTGATCTGGAATCCCAGTCGACAATATGGCAGCGTGTTGTTGCTATTTTCCTTCCTAGCATGTTAGCCACGTTGTGTATCTTGATGGCAGAGCGATGATAAGGCCGGGGCTAATGACGGCTAACTGCCGGCTGGCTAAGCGGCTTCTTTCCCGCTTGCCACTGCCAAACCTTTTCGGCGCTTCTGCTTCCCGGCGGATCTAGCTTTTGTAAAAGTGAGGCGAAGTTTATGTTAGATGTACCAAATGATTGTAAAGATGACGTTAAACGGGCAGGCGAACAAAAGAAAGGCCTTAGCTGCTGGGTCAACAAGCTGCCGTTGTGATAGCATCGCGTTGCCTCATGATATTGCTTATACACTATATCCAAAACCTCACAATGAAGTTGCGCAACTATGCTTTAATAATGCAAATATAAATTCTAATCGGGTGTGTGGTGAATCCTAAGAATTCGTCACCTAATCGGGGGCGTGATTCAGGTCGCAAAATTCGACTTTTCCGACCTGAAAACGAGGCTCTTGCTGATCATGCGAATTCGCTTTTTTTTTTTTTCTTTTTTTTTTTTTTTTGGGGGCGCACCTGTCCGGTGCATGGTTCGCGGATTGGTCAATATTGAGCGCTCACTGCTGTCAATGCTGTCTGTGTCATTGATTCATGACTTCATGTCACTCCGCAAAGTAGATGAAAGCAGAGCTCCACAATGAAAGTCAGGGATCCTTGCGGATGATCTGATGTGTTATAAGAATCTTTTGACGTGTGGGCAGAACTGGTTTTTCTTGAGTTGAAACCGGTAATGGGCCATTTAATTGATGTTCCGTTTTTATCCGATCTGATTTCTGGTTGATCTTTGGATTTTTCTATGATGTCTTGGCAGGTTGATGCTTTCAGAGAACGTATAACTTCAGAAGTAAGTATTTTTTTTAATTTGACCAAAATGTATTGTAAACTCCAGTGCAGTAAAGATTTGGTTTTAGAGGGAAGACCTTTAACAACACCTTTGATGTCTTGCAGGCAGAAGATCTTGTTGCTACTTTTTTCCCAAAGAAGTTACTGGAACTTGATCAATTTCTCAAGGTCAGTTTTATGTTCAATTCATAATGAATCCTGGTATGAACTCCCATGTTTGATTTATTTATTTATTTTTTTTTATAAAATGAGGTTTTGATGTTGAATGTCTGGTTGTGTGTTTTTTTTTGTTTTGTTTTTTAAAAAAACATCTGAAGATCACTGTGGCACTAATTTTTCTGCAAGTGTGCAATTGTTTTACCGCACAATTTTGATAGACCCGACACATAAGTAAAAAATAATGTGTTTTATCCAGGATCCAGCCATAAATATCACTGAGCTGAAAGAGATTCACTCAGAGATCAATCTGACGGTGCCAGAACCCATCCTGCTGTCAAACCTGCATGATGGACTACAATCTGTAAGGTTCCAGTTTGGACAATAAGTGCGTAGAGCAAATTCAATAAAATCTATGAGGTGACGTCAAAGTTCTCTTCTGCTTTTGTATTAGCAGGAAAATGCCAAAAAGAGAAAGCTAGAGGATGGAGGTGATGAGGACATTGGTGAGTGTCAGAATAGCTACATGTAATGCATCATCTTGAATTACTTATCATTGATGTGCAATCATTGTTGCTATTTAACAGTGAGTGGCACCAAGGTCTTTGTCATGCCCGGTGGAATGATGAAAAGCAATGGAAATCTTGTTGAACTTATTGAAAAGGTCAAACCAGAGATCAGGACGCTCATAGAGAAATGTAACACAGTAAGTGGTCAAAAGGACAACAATTCAAAATGATGATGGATGGTGGGTGCAGAGATGGGTTTAATCCCAGACCTTTTGTTCTGTTCTTGCTTAGGTCAAAATGTGGGTTCAGCTGCTGATCCCTAGGATAGAGGATGGCAACAACTTTGGGGTGTCCATCCAGGAAGAAACGGTAGCTGAACTCAGAACAGTTGAAGGGGAAGCTGCATCTTACCTCGACCAAATATCAAGGTTTAACTCACTGGATTTATGTAATTTTTTTTTTTTTTTTTTTTTGCACTTGAAAATCTACTTTGCTCGGATTGCTAATCATCTCATCTTTTTCACTTTTAGATATTACATCACACGGGCAAAGCTTGTTTCAAAAATAGCAAAATACCCACATGTGGTAAGTGACTGTTTCCAGAAACAGTAAACGTATATATCTCACGTTACTTAGACAAAAGTATTGTTGGTGTCAAGGGAGCGTTTGATTATTTATTTTTCTTAACAAGCTGTGATGCTTTGGGTTTTTGGGGTTTTGTAAAATCTCAATAAAAAGATTTGTTTAAATTTTTGGATTTCCAAAATAATTTGATCTGTGTGCCAGCCACCACTAGGGGGCAATCAAACCCTTTAGCGTAGATGTCGATGACCATGCACGTCTCTGATCTTTATGACCCATGAAGTTGGCTTAATCGCTGTTTGTTCTTTAATTTTAATCGTAATCTACTGCCGTGTCATAATGTTTATTATGTATATTTCCACTTTTTCGCTGTGCGTAATTACAGCTGCTCTATTTTGTTGTTCTCAGGAGGACTATCGGCGCACAGTAACTGAAATCGATGAGAAGGAATACATCAGTCTGAAGATAATAGTTTCTGAGCTCAGAAATCAATATGTATGTCATGACCGTGGTTGCTCACATCGATGCTGCAACTTCCTTATATGTATTACTCAATGCAGTGTTTTCCTCTCTTTATCTAAAGGTAACGTTACATGACATGATCCTGAAGAACATTGAGAAAATCAAGAGGCCTCGAAGCAGTAACGCCGATGCCTTGTACTGATGTTCATTCAGCCACAGCAGCCTCCACCTCCCATCTATAAACCCCCGTCTCCTTGCTACCACAGCCTGACCTCGTGAGCAGGACTACATCTAGACATCGTTCACTCACTTCAGTACAATCAACAATAGCCTACATAGATGGACACAACACACATGTATTTGTTTTCATTGTAAAATATTTTTTTCTTATTTTAAACCCTTTGAAAACATAAATAATCCCCAAGATATGGGGAGAGAGACCATGGGAATAAAAAAAGCGCTTTGTATTTTTTCATTTTAATTAAACATTTGTCCTCAGAATTCTGTGAAGTTGTGTCATTTAACCGTTTTTTGTTTTGTTTTTTTCCTGCCCACTGATGACTGAATGTTTACTTGTTTCTATCTTTATTTGACTCATTCTCCATCCATACGGTTGTGGTTCAAGATGACTTTAAAAAGTTTTTATTGTTTCCACAAACTTTTATACATTTCAGCCATAGATTTCATATACATCAAGCAGGTTTTGGACCATAGGCTTATGAGTTTTCAGTGGAAATTTAGGCACCTACACAACATTTATGATGGGCCATTGGTTCTGTTGAATAAAGCATTTTTAAATACTGAACTTTCTTTTTCTGTTATTTTGTGTTTGCAGAGCTTGTTTATTGGACTCTAGTCTAGTTAGTGAGTTTTAAATCAAATGTGCATGAGTTTAGGGTTCTATGTGTATAAGACATATACACATAGAAGCACATAGAAGTTTGAGAATTATTTTTCTCCATGACCAGCAGATGTCACCAAGACCACGTGTCGACTCCTGCACAAGCAATGAATCATAATCATAATGCATTGATATACCCTTTGTTGACCCTCAGTTCGAAGAACATGTACTTACAGCTGTTCTGTCAACAGTTAAAAATAAAATAAATTCCAGTATTCAAATCATTCACTGGGTGATTTGTTCACTCTGAAAGTGTGAATTATGTCCAGACAATTGAACTTCTTACAAAGATGTGATACAATAAGGAAACAGGAGTATCTGGAAATGGAAAAGCCTGAATGCAAAATGAAACTTTGGTCAGGAAAGCGCACAACTGTGTTGCCCTGTATTCCTTTCTGGAAAAAGGTTTGTCATATAAAATGGTAAAATTATAATGTATGAATTACACATTATCAAAGACTTCAAAGAAGTAAGGTCACTTATACTGTGAAAATGCGCCTCAAACAGCTCAATAAACCATTGTGTGCAGGAGAAATAGTGATTTATTATTATTATCATCATTATTGATGACTTTCTACCAATAAACTTTTGCAGCAAAGAGCACAAGACAAACAAATATTGCAAGGGCTTCTCACATTTAAAGTATATTGTTCAGTCAAAGGTCCTTTTGTACCACCTTTTTACCACCACCTCCCCTCTGCATATGCAGCATTACAGTATATGCTGATAAGGCTTAACTAGATTAGGGTAGGAATAGTTCAGACTGGCGACACGGTGGCGCAGTGGTTAGCGCTGCCACCTCACAGCAAGAAGGTCGTGGGTTCGATTCCAGGGCCCAGGCCTGGGACCTTTCTGTGTGGAGTTTGCATGTTCTCCCCGTGTCTGCGTGGGTTCTCTCCGGGTTCTCCGGCTTCCTCCCACAGTCCAAAAACATGCATGTGAGGTCAATTGAACACTAAATTGTCCGTAGGTGTGCATGTGAGTGTGAATGGTTGTTTGTCTCTATGTGGCCCTGCGATGAACTGGCGACTTGTCCAGGGTGTCACCCTGCCTTCGCTCTAAGACAGCTGGGATAGGCTCCAGCAGACCCCCGTGACCCTGAATTGGAATAAGCGGGTAAAGAAGATGAATGAATGAATGAATAGTTCAGACTGCTTTGGAGATAAGTAGGCCTCAGAGAAGACTTGTGATTTGCGGGTGGTTAATGTCACAAAGTCAAGTTCATTATGTCACCTGCAGAGGGGAGGGGCCTTCACCTATTTCCTGTTGGCTCGTCTCGGTCCACAGTGTTGCATGCACTAAATATTAACCTTCCACAAAGAGATAGCCACACATGCATGTAGATGTTTATGAAAAGTGTTGGGAGAGTTTAACGAAATCTAAGGTTGTGACAAGAGCGATTTTTACATGAATCATCATTTTGATGTCTGTCTGTGCAGTCCCAGTCAGCAGGTGGTAGTGCAAGAGTAGACCGAGCATGTTCTGCTGCATAGGGATACACGTGTTGTCTGTGATGCAGTCTGCCCCTTGAACCTCCATGTCCCTTTTGAAAGTCCCACATAGTGATGAGGGTGAGTGAGAGGAGCATGCTCTGGTTAATATTTAATGGTTGTTCCTGCCAGATAATTAATCAGTCTGAGATATTCTAGGAAAAAAGACAAGTAAAAGTGGGGATGTACGATTGCAGCTTTTTTTTTAAAAGGTTTTATTAATGTTGGTCATTGTTGTGTCTTACTTGTACAGAAGTTGAAGAAAGCCCTAATGTTTGCAGGCTTTTTAAACCAATAGAAAAGATGAAGAATAAATAATAATTTTACATGCGAAGGATCAATTGGCATCTCATTAGTTCTACATTTCCTCCCAAAAGCCCATAAAAGCAAAAACATACAAATCAAAATTTTACTATCTATTTCAGCCATTCACACACCACCTTTGAACACGGAGACACTCAACATAATACAGCAAAACATCAAGAACAGGGTCACTTCTTTTTTAAGATGCACATTTTACACATTAGATGAACGTTTTGCACGTGGTGGTAGGTGGCTGCTGCTATAATGCTTTAGCGTTTTGAGCTAAGCTAATTTGAAACATCCATCAGTGCAACTGAATGAGATTTTTTCCCAGCCAAGTCAGACTTCAGTACATAGAGTGTATTCTTCAGGGTTGAATATCCAGATGAGCAGAGTAACTTTAGAAAAACAATCCTATAGGATTCTCTATGGCTACAAACAAGTCCAGGATGTGATGAAACCAAAGCCTGTACTTGACATTTAACAACTTGGATTTGAGTCACAACTTCTTGTCTTCTTGCTTTCCAATGCAAATCCAGTGGAGGGCGCAGGGAACCAGAGTGGTTGGGATTAGGGGGGCAACAGCACTTTTCACAAAAGACAGAAGGTAGAAAATCATGAGATTTGCATGTGGGAATGTCCATCTGTCTAACAGCTGAAGAACAAAGACGGAGAGAGCAATACACCCCAGCTTAAAACTGGTGCTTGCTTTCTGCTTCTGTGTCTCCATATGGAAATGTGAGTGCAGGCCCAGGCCCAGGCCGAACAGGGTGCCCATGTTGCGCAGGAGGCTGGCGAAGGGCGTGGTGTCCAGGTGGACCCACTCGGGGCGCACGCACCACCGCTGGGCTTTCTCCATGGTCCACAGCAGGTCCACTCCCACTGCTTTGAGCAGGAGGTAGAAGCCCACGGCAAAGGAGGTCAAGAAGAGTGTGGTGTAAAAATATCTCTTCATGCTGGCGCTGTAGATCCATCTTTGCTTGGAGACAACCTCAGCAACAAGAACACCTGGGGCAGAAATAATAGAGGAAGCTCAATCAAATTATCCAAATTTGAAAATCTAGGCAGGACTGTGATTATAAGTACCTCTTGCACAAACATAATGAACAGAATATATTATTTCAGAAGACAAACCTGTAATGACTCCGGCAATGACCTGGTGTGGGAAGTGGGCTGCCATGAAGACCCTGGACATACAGACCACCACCTCCACCAGCATCATCAGCATCCACAGTGCCCCCTGCAGGAATCTGCCACAGAGAAAACACTGAGGACACTAATACTACCGAACTATGAAGATAACAATGGACAAATGGACAAATGGTTTTTCCAGCTTTGCGGATTTAGTCCTTTCATTTACTGACGTTTCCACACCGGCATCTTGTAAAAAACATAAACAAAAATAAGCTGCTGAGACAGGACAGACAGGATAGGGAAGTTTTTCTATCACTGGCTTTGGTGAGCACAAGGATGACGCTGGAGTCTGGCTGTGGAGGTAGCTGGAAAGTTACCAGTTCATGGTGAGGCCAACACAGAGAGACAAACAAGCATTCACGCTCACACTCACACCTATAGAGTTGCTATTTAGCTTAGCGTTTGTCTTTACACTGTGGGAAGAGCCTGAAGAGAAACCACACAAGCATTTTTACAATAATACTTTAACTTATTGCAGTATTAGAAAATTTGAGGCTCACCTGTACAGTAAAGGTGGGCATTGCTTTTCTGTGGCAAGGGAGAGCAGCGCTGTCACCATCACATACCAGACACCCGCAGCCGCCATAGCATGACCTGAAGGGCTCCCTGCAGCACACACACACACACACACACACACACACACACACACACACACACGTTTATTCACAAGTAATATCAGAGCTGTGCAGATAACAAAAGAAGGCAGAAGAAACATTGTGAGAATGAAAATTCTCACATTCAATGAATTGTGATTTTGATCCTTGTGATTTCACACTTGAAAAATTACAAAATGAAGAACAAATGAATCTGACTTGCACACACACACACACACACACACACACACACACACACATATATATATATATACATACATATACTGTAGTATACAGAAAACATTCCGTGATTCTGATTACCCAAATGAAAGTAGCTTTACAGAGCAAGTGTACAGTAAGAGTGATACTGAGCAAAACAGAATTGGTGCATTGCATAATCTTGTGCAATCAGCAGTGGATGTTAGATAATTGAAAACATCAAGAAAAGTTTAAGTGTGCTGGAGTTTCTAACAACCCAGATGGCACTGATACAACTGAAAGAGTTCGGTCCTACTAAGCAGTGACCCCCTTTAGCATTAACCAGGCTGATAGTTCACTGTGCCAGATGAGTCATTCTTCAGCGCTGTGTCAAGAACTCTACCTGGTCCAGTCTCACATGTGATGGGGAACTGCTGCAGAGCAGGTACCGGTCCTGCTCCGTAGAAGCGGGTCTCGTGGACCCACCAGTAGGGTCTCTCTCCGAACAGGACCCTGATGGAGGAAAGACACAAAGCAGCAAGAATGAGACATTCTTACCCTGTGAGTGAGTGCGTCCTCCATCCTTACCATTTCAGCACCAGGTTGAGCCAGTCTCCCAGGACCGCCACCCAGATGAGCCTGAGCCCCGTGTCCCTGCGTAGGTGGAACCAGACCGGGAAGAAGACAAAGAAGGTGGTGTGGAGATCGGCCACCGTCGACGCCAAGCTCAACCAATCCTGGTAGCCACTGTACTTGTTCTGCAGGTGGACCGCCAGCTCGACCCCCCAGCTGTGGACGAGATCCATGTTGCCGCGTCCTGCCGCACGGTCTCCGAGGTGGTCTGGCTCATTTTGTCCCCTCTGCTCGGCCGCTGCTTGAGCCCCGGTGGACTTTATTCAAGGCTAGACATTTTTGTTTGCCTTCAGGATAGTAGCAGACAGATGTAGCAACCTTTACTCCCCCTTGCCCCAGCTCAAAAATCATCGCTGGATAAATCAGCCGACGCTCCGCCAATGGATCACATATTTCTTGGAAAGTTTGGTGATTTGTGAAAATGAAGTCATTTTGAGCCAGGTGCTTGTGAAATCCATTGATCTTGGCTCCCTGATTCTTTAAAAAAAAAAAGAAGAAGAAAATGTGCTGATGTCCTGCATGTCCTGATGCATTTGGTTCACTAAAAGTACAAAAGTTCTGCCATCAGAGTTTGGTACAAAACATCCTGTCAAAAGTTAATAGGAGACTGCCCTTAACACCCATTTCCGTTGGTCCCCGGTAAGCCTTGACCAATAACCAGAAACTGTCCAGATTTCCTTGATCTTAGTCACATGAGGTTTGACAAAACCCCGCCTTCTTTAGGAGGCAACAGAATTGAACATATTGACAAAACAGTGGCAGGACTTGTTGAACTAATTCAATGAATCATATTGTTACATTTTCCAAACAACAGTTTTTGCAGACTTTCCTTCAAACAGATTTGAAGTGATAAAAAAAATATTTAACTAGTGACAGGCAAGCTGCAAGACACGCAACAGCTCTCCACACAGGAAACACTAAAAGAGACAAACTGTTGCTGCAATCTCGCTTCAAAGATACGTTGAATATCTTTAGGACTGAAAGAATTAAAGGAGAAGTGTTTTTACACCGTGGCTAGCACAGAAAGACATGGATGAACACGTGGGGTCTTTGGTAACAAAAATCACCTGCGAGGTTTTCTGTCAAAAAATAAAGCACGCTTGCCTTTAAAGTAACTGTAAAACCTACAAACGTAATGTAAGAGACTCTTATCATCCTTGACCCTCGCACGAGATTCCACTGAACCCCATCACCAACGTGTTTGTCACGGCCTGTTATCAGCGACTATCTCCCAACTCACAACTCACCTAATCATTGATCCCCTTATGTAATCTACATTCTCACCAAATCATCAAAAGCATCCACCCAATTACATAACGGTCATAGTGAGGTGACATCAATGCCCTTCAAACCCAGTTTCTACCCCAAACTCAATCTCTTCAATTTTGATTTAAAAAAAAAAAATAAATGTCCAGGCTGTTTGTTTGCGAGGTGAGAGTGCACGACCTCCCGCCTGCGTTACGTTTCAGCAGATGGCTGGGTGAGATACTGATTGACGTTGTGTTTTGCCCGCTATCTGCGTGCCTTGTTTGTGTGACAGACCACGGGAGAGCGCTCCTGGCTCCCGCTTGTTTTATTACACATGTGCAAGGTCCAAAGATCAGCGTGAGCATGCGTTTGGACAGTGGGTCCCCCTGGTATAAAAAACCAAGCAGCTGACTCACTCACAGCCTCAGTCTGCATCCCCTTTTTGTTGTCTAACTCAATCATAAGTCTCCAGAGCCCCAAAGATGAACGCTGTCATGGATGCCCTGCAGGGCTTCGGGGTGAGCACCACCCACTACCTGCAGACCAACTACCAGGACGCCCAGGGTTTGTTCCTGTGGGTGTCCTGGGCCGCTGACCTCAGGAACACCTTCTTCATCTTCTTCCCGCTCTGGTTCCAGCTGCGGCCCTCAGTGGGCATTAAGCTCATCTGGGTGGCTGTGATTGGAGACTGGCTCAACTTGGTCTTCAAGTGGTGAGTTTATCTTTTTATCTTTTTATTTTTTGACAGATTTAGATTTTTGTAAATGTTCGGCTCAGGGTCTAGAGATGATGCATGTGCACCCTTAATGTGAGGGCCTTTGAGATAAATTGTTGTTGCAAACTTGGGCTATACAACTGAAATCTGATTGAAATAAAGACTGAGGCATTTTTTTTGTTATCTTCCTCAGGATTCTATTTGGGGAGAGGCCATACTGGTGGGTCCATGAGACACCTTACTATTCAGACTCTGGCCGTCCTCACATTGAGCAGTACCCCATGACCTGCGAGACCGGACCAGGTAAGGGATAAACTCTTGCGTGTTTGCTGCATCAATATTTAATCTGAAATCTTGCATTGGTGACATATAATTTGCCGAAAAAAAGACCTGTCAAAATAAATGGAACCTCATACATTGACTAAAACAACAAAAAAGTACCTAGCACGTACTAATCCATTAATCTAAGGCTTTTAATTACACTTCACAGTTTTGTTTTGTTTGTTTTTTTGCATTTACCTGATGGTCCTGAACACAAACGATGCCGATATTTACAATCGTTTTAAGTCACTTTTAAGTATTAAATAGATTTGGTGGATGGTTGATGGTTGATCTGCATTAGTAAAACGAACTTTGCATGGCAAAAATAATTTATTTTCATTTGTTTTATTCAATAAGGCAGCCCATCAGGCCACGCCATGGGTGCTGCGGGAGTCTACTACACCTTGGTGACATCCATCCTCGCCCTCGCCGTCAGCAAGAAGAAGCATGGGAGCAAGAAAAACACCAACAGGGGCTGGTGAGTGCCTTGAGAATCCCCTCGTGCCTCGTACTGACTGTACGCTGGCGTTGTTTACCGTTTTCCGCTGAGAGCTTATCTTGCATGCTTCACTAGGTTGATGATTGACCTCTGAGAGCAGTTGCCCAGTAAGAACTGATTATTGAAGAGTTGTTTTGACTTCCAGGAAACTTAGAATAACTACGATAATTATTCTATTGACTCCGACTTCATTTTTTTCCAAGCCACTTTGAGGAATTCTGATCGAAAAGTTACGAAAAATGAATCTTTTTTAATTTGCGATTTCATTTTGACAGGTATCTAAAAGCTGCTCTGTGGACCCTGTTTTGCGGCGTGCAGGTGTGCGTCTGCCTCTCCCGGGTCTTCATCGCTGCACATTTCCCCCACCAGGTGGTTGCAGGTGTGATCTCAGGTGAGCACCAGCCATCAGGGACACATCAACAGTCATAACTTTCAAATACTAATGGCGACCTCACCATGGGTTCCAGGTATGATCGTGGCAGAAGCCTTCAACAGAACCGAGTGGATCTACAACGCCAGCATGAAGAAGTACTGCTACACCACCGTCTTCCTGACCTCCTTTGCCGTGGGCTTCTACCTCCTGCTCAAAGCGGTGGGAGTGGACCTGCTGTGGACCCTGGAGAAAGCCCAGCGGTGGTGCGTGCGGCCCGAGTGGGTCCACCTGGACACCACGCCCTTCGCCAGCCTCCTGCGCAACATGGGCACCCTGTTCGGCCTGGGCCTGGGCCTGCACTCACCCCTGTACACTGAGACCAAGCCAAGCCGCAGCCGCCTGGTGAAGGCCGGCTGCGTCGTCAGCTCGCTGGTGCTGCTGCACCTCTTTGACTCCTTCAAGCCCCCCACGCACACCGCCGCCCTCTTCTACCTGCTGTCCTTCTGCAAGAGTGCCACTGTGCCGCTGGTCACCGTCAGCATTATCCCCTACTGCGTGAGCGGGGCTCTGAGCCTGCAGAGCAAAAAGGGAGTGTGAGCGCCGAGCTCAGATCGCACAGACTGTAAATGTAAAAGAGAGATATTGGAGCGGCAAAGCCGCCTCCCGATGGTAACAGAAACTGTCCTGTCGGTGCTCAGCGCATTTCTTTGTCCAAGTGATCGTCTTGTGCTGGAATTGTAAGGAATCGACAGGGAAACTGCTGAAACCAGAGCAATGAACTCTTGAACACTGTGTGGCACCACGTTAAGCACAATCCAGGATGAAAAAAATAATTACAACTATTTCAGTCGACGGACAAAATGAGGTTGGTGTTCTAAAACTCAAGGAAAGAACAGCAACTCTGATGTGTCCACTACGATGTGTTTTTGATGTAGAATTCTGTGTATTTGTTATTCTTTTTTGAATATGTGTTGAATATTTTTTAATAAAAAAATATTTTAAATGTAAGAATGGCTCCATTTTTATTGCAACATTTAACCTCACTGATTCCCAGCACAAGCACATTAAAACGTTTAAGGGACTCACCCTGTGGTGGTACTTTGACAACCGTTGACCCCTGCCAACGCTTACTGACCCCTGCTGACCCTCGCTGACTCCTGCTGACCCTTGCTGACTCCTGCTGACACCTGCCGTTGATGCCACGAAACCCCTCGGAAAGCTTTCAGCAGCGTGACTTTTGGAGTTGGAAGCCCCGATGAGACAAACGAGTGATTTATCTTTGCATCACTGGAAAAGTCACATGCATCTGGGTGGCTGCTTTTGCTTTTGTAGGTGGCGCTGTAGAGCCTAGTGTGTTCATTCCTCATGTTTGTGAAATGTTTCACCAGTCTGGACCTGTGTGGCAAATGTCATGAGTTTCAAAGCATGTTTAGTGGGTGAAATACAGTATGTACTGGAAGAGGTCTCATTCACCATATTCATAAGCAAATTATGCAAGTTGTGCACTTCCTGTTTGTTTTCAGTGACGGTTGTCATGTGTGAATTGTAGGCCTTGATGAGACAAACAGTTTTTGTTTGATGACTCTAGTCTAGGACCTCCCTGATGGCAATAGGAGCCAATTGCTGGCGGCTCGCGCCATGCATTGGTGGTGTCCAGGGAATGGCCTCATTAAGTACCTCTCAATGAAGGCAGGGAAGACAGCATCTCCCACCATGGTGTATGGCACTGGCCCTTATTGGTCTGCTCCTGGCAGAGGACAGTAAGCAGGAACATGCAGCATTTGGTTTTCCATGCCAATTCCAAATGTCCAATCCACTGTGGACACCACCACCACATGCCCGTCCATAGTCCCCCACCTGGACGTTGGTGAAGCGGTAGTTTGCATCTACCAGTGCCAGCAGAACGATGGAAAATGTCTTCTTGTAATAGAAGTACTGACCTAGAGACTTTGGTGGTGCTGTGATATTCATGTGTGTGCAGTCAGTGTCCCCAAAGCACTTTGGAAAATTCCACCTAGACCAGAAAGTAGAGGCAATGTCTCTGCACATCTGCTCTGCCAGACTGGAAAAGGTTTTCCCTGTACCAAGGAATCTGTGGTAATAAAAACATATATATATATATATATATATATATATATATATATATATATATATATATATATATATATATATATATATATATATATATATATATATATATATATATATATATAATATATATATATATATATATATATATATATGACATTAAAAAAAAATAATATATACATTTGTGGGATAAGAGCAGGAAAAAACAGCACAACAAGTAATAATCAGCAAACAAGGTTTTAAACATTTGAAAATTACTAAAAGGAAAACACTTGTTCACTAAATGTGATAAGATATATATAAAAGTCAGCTATTAAAATCATCTCATCCATCATTTTTTCTCAACATGTCAACAAAAAATATGCACTCAGGAAGTGTTAAAAGCATCACTTGCATTGATTGCACACACACTCACACACACACACACACACACACACACACACACACACATACAAAAGCTGACCCCATTCCAAATTTCAGACGTCCCATTTTGTCTGTTTTTAACGTTGAGGAGATAAAGACATAGACATGTTGTGGCCAATAAATCATTAACTCTGTAGCAGAGCCATGGCCTTTAGCCTGACGCACAGCAGTGACAAAAATGTACGTACGTCACCACGACGTTTCTATGTCAGCCAGTGCACATGAGGCCAGGCCAGTACATTCAATATTTGTCCTTTTGTTTGTTTTCTGCAGAACACACACACAAACAACATCCCGAATGAAAGCCGTTTCATGGGGAAACTTACTTTAGTTAATGCAGCTTCTCATAAACTGGGCCACAAATTGACCCAAAAACAAAACAGGGACCAAAACTGAAAGCTTTGCAATTTTCTTTTTTTCTTTCTTTCTTTTTTGGGTAAGCTTGCTGCTCTCAAAATCTTGAGTCTTCAAGTGAGGGTAAAACTAAAGAACGAAAGAACCTTTGCATATGCAGATTCTATTTATGCATGCTTTTGCATCTTTTCCACCTTCAGTTTTCATTTTGATTTGATTTGATTTGATTTGAATACTTTATTTCGATCATGTAAATTATAACAAAAAAAAAACAGCCAAAAGAAAAAAGAAAACAGTTAAAAAGAAAAAAACCAACAAAAAAATCAAACAAAATAGAAGCTGCATTTAAGATTACATGAACGAAAAGGAGAAGGAAGAAGTACAAACTTTCTTGTGTTTATGAATCACAAGATTTCCATTCTCTTTCTGTTTTTTTGGTATTACTCTTAAAATTGGTTTTACTGAAAACATTTAAACCCTGCACTTTAATGGAGAATCCTCCAAATGTACTGTGTTTGCAGTGCGGTTAAAGTGCTGACAGTGCATCCATGTCTCTGTGTGTATTCAACCTAACCTAACTCAGACACGTGAGTTCCTTTGCACGTTGGCATGACCACCAGGGCTGCAGTGCCAGCACCCGTCCGCCAGAAGATACCACATAAATATACATTAACCTGGTGCTGTTGTTTAGAAAGAAAAAAAAAGAGTTTTGAATCGCCTTCAGCTGCTGGTTTGCGGAATTTTGTGAAGAGTTTAAGAGTTTGATTATCTTTTCTTAAGTCTACGTCAGTGCAAGCCACAATAACTTAGAATGGAATTTTCTCTCTTGTTGCAATACCAACGAGAACAAACATCGTGTGCACAGTGACGAAGGCAGTGTTTTTAGCTACGAAGCTAACGGTTCTGTCATTGTAAGCACATTCAGAAATGATCACTTGGAGCTGTGGAGTGGGCTATTTTTCTGAAGACTTTTCATTTTCACTCCCTACATTTGTACACAAATATCGGTCCTCTCTACTATTTACATGGGAAAAGCATGCTAGTAATGTTTAAAAGTGTTTGAAAGACACAAACATTGTTTAAAGTAATTTACTTATTATAGTTGTTGCTTGAAGCTGTGAACTCTGCTCTTGTGTAGTGTAAACATCCAATAATGGCTCCCTTGTCATAACTATTAGTGATGACAGTTTGGTTGAGTTACAGTAAATAGAGGGAGGGGAAAACTATAGTATTTTTGCATAATTATCAAGCAATATATTATTTCAATAATTTCAACAAAATAATTTTAGTTTTGACTTAAGTACATTTCAGAACATGTACTTTCTTAATTTCACTTGAGTAAAAGAGTTGAATCAGTACTTCTACTTTTACTATCGTATTTTTTCCACAAGTTTCCGTACTTACGGAGAGTGTGAAAACTTTTACTTGAGTACAGAATGCAAATTCCTTGGCCAACTCTGAGCACTTGTACAAGGGTACACTCGTTTGAAATCATTCCTGGGACGAAAAATATTCTAGTTGGAGCAGGAAGCAGGAAGTTGCGACACTGAATGGGTGAAGAAACCGCCCCCTATATCTGGGCAACTGGAGAAAAATGAAGAAACTTTTGCATTTTCTGGGGTGGGAGGGGGAGACACCAAACGAAAAATGTATGAACGGCGACCAGCAGGTGGCAGTAATCCGCCCTTTCCGCGACTAAACTGCGTGACCTGTATAGAGGAAGAAGACGATGTTGATGGCGGCTGGTCGCCACCAGCCAATCAACGAGGAGGAGAAGAAGAAAACTTAGACGAAGAAGAAGCAGAAGAAGGCGGCAGTTCATGCCCTGCGTGACAGCTAGCAAGAAAAATCTGGCTATGTTTTGATTCAAAACGGCGATTGCATGAAATAAAACGGTTATTATTTCTAAGAGTACGCGCTTTGACTGAAGGCAATCGACATGGCGCCGTTCAGTTTCCTGGCTGCAGCCGTGGGCTGCTTTGCTCGGAGGTCCCTCAGTGTCGTCTCCTGCACTAGTCCTCTGCCAAGGTAGCTCCGCTTTCAGTCGGTCCGCACCTTACTGTCATGGCTCAGCTCGGCTTCATGGAGTCAACTGTAGGCAGGAAAACACACTGTACTGTACTGTGCTGTGCTGTGCTGGCCAGGGCTAGCTCTTGTTTTCATGCCCCGTCTATATCATTTTGACAGTCGTTTATTTTGTGTGCGGTTTTCTGAAGTTTGTAGGTCAAAGAATTTACCAAGAACTCTTCGCCATAGTAGTTTTTCTTTCGCGATAAGTTGCGCCGCATCTAAGCCTCTTACTGTTTGATGCTCGAAGTCTGATTTGTGTTACTGAACGCATTTAAGGAAGAAAGAAAAGAGAAATTCCTTGATTTTGACTGTTGTCCCTCAAGTTCAGTGATTTTTTTTTTAATTTTATTTTTATTTGTTTTAACCAGGACCGTTACAGCAACGTGAGGTTCTGTATGGATCAAATGCAGAACAAAACGTAGCATTACATATTGTATAAGATTTCCCCTTTGAAAACTAGATTCAAAACGGTCAAAATATTGTAAATATTAGCTTGAACTATTCATTTTTAATTTCCCTTCTTTAAGTTCTAATACTTCAGTGGTGCACATTACATATAACGCGTCGCCTTTGAAAACTAGATTCAAAACTGTCAAACTATTGAAAATATTAGCTTGAGCTAGTAAATTTTAATTTCCTTTTTTCAGTGCTAATATTTGAGTGGTACACATGACACCAGCTTTCAATGGTGGGATGATAGTTCTGCAGTTTGTGCTTTTGCCTTCTATTCTGGTTTCTGATGACTGGTTTTAATGTGTAGTTAAGCGCTCATCATACTGGTTACTTGAAATGAATAGGTAGGTGTTTTCCTGTAGCAATTTATTGGGTTATTCTCCTTGTACTTTAAAGGTAAGTCTCCCCATCAATAGGCAACACACTGTCCATTGATACCAGTGTTGGGGAAAATGCTCATTGACCATCGATAGGTTGTAACTTGTGGATGACAAATGATGGACGCTCTCCTCAATCACATGTATCTCTGTGCACCAACATGCAGGTACGCCACCGTCCTCCCAGCCACTTACATAAACCCTTTGAACTACCTGAGCTCGCAGCCCAGCGGCCCTCCGAAAAGGCCTCTCAATGGCTACATGAAATATTTCCTCACGCAGCAGCCCCTCGTATCCACACAGTACCCAGGTATGTGCACAATACATTGCCAGTCCACACGTCAATGTTCGTAACTATGCGAGTATCATATTGCAACCTCTTCCTCTAGGTATAAAGTCCGTAGACATCATCAGGAAGATCGCCCAGCAGTGGAGAACAATGAGCCCAGATGAAAAGCAGGTACATCAGTCATTCACTTTTTCTTTTTTTTTTGGCCCAGATTGGCTTTTCAGCCGTGAAGGAAGCGGTTGACGTGCATCATTGACACTCGCCTGTTGTCAGCCATTTCTGATTGCGTCTTCTTGGCTATGTTCATCTCCCTCCATGTTAGCCATTTCAAGAGGCGTCTTTGCGAGACAGAGAGAAGTTCAAGATCGATCTCCAGCAGTACCAGGCCCAGCTCAGCCCTGCTCAAGTGCAGCAGCAAGCCCTGGAGAAGAGGCAGAGGTTGGCCAAAAGGAAGGCCATCCGCAAAAAAAGAGTATGCAGGCAATCCGTCACCCAGACACAAACACCAACACACAACCAGCTGTCTGATCTTTGGCTCAAGTTAACCACCCAGAGTGGCTTCCACCTATCATGCTTCTCCACTGAACACTTCCTGTTGGAGTGCATATGCTTGCAAAGTGTGTTCACACTGAGAATCAGAGTGTGATTAAACTCACCATACACATTACCAAAGTGTGAAGAACCAAAGTGCTTTACAACAGACAATGAATAAATAAAGGCAATTAAAACCAATAATTTCTTATTAATAATAATAATCATAATGATAATAATAGTAAGTGCAAAAAGGCAGCGTGCAGTTCGGGATACCAGTGGCCCGTAATGATGAGTGCACCACACAGCAGTGCACTGATCGACACATGAACGAATACAGATTGTTTTGAACCCTATGAATTGACTGTGTATCTGGCTCAGGAGTTGACCAGCCTGGGGAAGCCGAAGCGTCCGCGCTCTCCGTTCAACATTTTCATATCGGAGCACTTTGAGGAGGCCAGAGGAACCACCACACAGGTCGGTACCTTCAGCATGGAGTGTGTTTCCTGTTCAAAGACGGTTAGCAGTTAGCACAGAGTACTTCATAACCAGTGTCTTTTGACACAGCTGTCATTTATTTCCTCTTGTGACATAAGTTGAGGTTGATATACATAATGGTTGTATTCAGCTATTTTGATGGTTGACCATGGAAATCTGCTGCGTTGTTCTCCCCTCAGGCCAAGATGAAGTCGCTGATGGAAGACTGGAGGAATCTGTTGAGCCAACAACAAAAGCAGGTTTGCCTCAGAGCCGCCGCACATGCAAAGCTTTAACCCACTTCACCCCCTGCACACGTGGCCACATTTCCATCCTGTCTGTTTCACACGCCAGGTCTACACGCAGCTGGCCGAAGACGACAAAATCCGCTACAAAAACGAAATGAAATCGTGGGAGGATCACATGGTGGAAATTGGCCGAGAAGACCTCATTCGAGAGCGGACGGCGACCAAAAAGAAGCTCGCCACCAAGAAGTCAGCGGCTAAAGTAGCAACAAAGTCAGCGAAGAGTAAGTCGGCGGCAAAGGGCGCCGGCAAGACAAAGCCGAAGACAACCAAGAAGACGATAAGAAGGAGCTAAAGGAAGAGCGACGTGATGATCTACTGTAGAAAACGGAACGACTCCTCGGGATCACTGGAGCCCCGCTGGTGTGTGTCCTGTGTGCTACCAGTGAGTTCTAGAGGGCAACCACTTGACAGCATCAGAACACATCTGTTTTGGAAAATGCAACAAAGACCCTGTTACTGCAGAAAATGGTCACACGTTCCAGTCTGCGTTCCTTTGAATGTCCCAGTAATTAAGAGAAGAAGTATTAATGGTGGTGCTTCTGATGAGAAGGATCCATCACAACCAACCTTTACATTCTTTTCGCTGGTCTGCCCATTTCCTTCAAGCAAAATAAGGTGAACGTTTTTCTAGACGTGAGAATGTTGGCAAGTGTCTCTTTCACGTTTCTGCTACAAAGACCTTCTGCCCTCGTCCTAAACTGACTTGACTTCGCCTCTTCCCGTTTGTACAATTTGCAGCCTCAATCGAGGCCTTAAATGGCCCAAACTGTCATCCATGACTGACACTTAGTCTCCTCACACATTTTTCATCTAAATGAAGTTTTTAGGCATCCGGTGAGATGCGTCTTGTTCTGTGAACCAAGTGAGCTGGTGCTCCAGCCGACCTTCTCTCTCTTTCACCAAGTAGTTCCTGCAATAAAATCCTCACTCTTCAATTCAATCCAAGCTGTTCAAGTCCACACGAACCGTCCTTTATTTCTTTTCTGGTGGTTTCATGAGTCTGGCCAGTAAATCATCTCCAACCCCAAGTTTTCTTTCAACACTGGCTTCAGTGTTTGTCCTTTTGTTTTGCTTGTAGACTGTAGTTGCCGCATTTAGCCTGCAAACACTGGTTTTGTGTGTTATGTACTTACCAAATAAATCTAACGGTTTTTTTTGTATAAAAATGCTTCTTTTTTTGCCTTAATTGTTACTTTTGAGCCAAAACGGCATTTTTCACACCATCAGCTTGTCTGAGTACTTTGGACACAAAATAATGAGCCATGAGTGCAATTAGTGTTTATTTATACATGGATAGAATATGGTCTATTGTAAGCGTTATCTGTGCAGCTTTTGCAAACAAAGACATTGTTCACATGACGAGTTATAATTCATATTCGAGGTGCTTTGTAAAATGGGTCAACGAGAAGTCTGTAAAAAGGAGGCAAATCCTTTCGGCTGCTGCCTTCAGGGGGCGCCACAGAGTTGATTCCAGTTAGTTTGGCTGAGGGTTTGACGCCAGATGCGCTTGCTGACACAAGCCTTGCTTTAGTGTTTGGGGACCAGCAAACCCTTAGACAGGGGTCAGCAATCCATTCAAATAAATCTATGTTGAAGGTGTCAAATTATGAAGCAAAATTACCAAGATGGTGCAAACAATAACTTTACCTACAGTGTCTGCACTTTTGCTGTCTGATAACCAACAGTTACAATGTGGTTGTTTTTGTATAGTACTCTGAAAACAGGAGGGGGGAAAAAATCACACATTAATGTCCGATGTCAGTACTTCATTTCGGAGGAGAAGCTTTTACTGGTCCTGGTTGTTTAACCGCAGCATTGATAGGTACATTTTGTGAAATGACGATGGTTAAAATTACAAGGACTGAAACATACACTCGAGCAGAAACAGTAAGTTAAGATTTTGTAAAAGTGGCCACAAAGCAAGACTGTGAAAACAAAAAGAAACTACAGAGCCCCTGAAGTCCTGGAAGGCGATATGTATGTATGCATGTATGTACATAGAGATATTTTCTTTTTCTAGTGTTTTGGCACAAGAAACTCTCTCTCTATGCGAAGCCACTGATCAGTCTCCCTCTCTGACCATGAGCTGAATCCTTCTGCTGTTACATTCAACAATTTGTTATTCCGTGCAAGAGGAACAGAAGTACAACTAATACTGTTAACCTAACCCCAAAAAACACATCTGAGCCTTTCTTATGTGACCAAACCTAACATGACTCCATGAATAAACACATTTATATAGACGCACATACAGCTGAAAAGTGTGGAGAAGCTCCTGAAGCAATATCCCCTGCGTCTGCAACAGCCAGAAGAACCCCAAACCCCCCAAACTCCTCGGCATCAGCTGACGCTCTCTCTAGCGTTGTACCCCTAAATGTGATGGAGATCTGGTGGCATCTGAGGCTGTTAAAACATAAACAAGACATCTCCTTTAAAACAACAACTCGCAAGCAATATTCTTGTGCGAACACACGCAAAAAAGAAGCGCTTCAGAACATCGGGGCTCTGTCAAATCAAAAACCTAAGAGTGTCATAACTCAGCTACTGGCTCGATGTCAATCACACAGCGGCAGGAGAGCGCTTCGACGGGGGAGGAGTTCAGAAGAAGGAAGTGTCTGAGGAGAAGGCCCCGGCCAGCCTGAACTCTTCGCCCAACATGACGCAGAAGAGCCGCTGAGGTAGAGCTTTGGAGTAGGGCGCCGGCCGGGGGACGCAGGTGCGCAGGAGGATTTCTCTCCCGGTGGGACTGGGGAAGTCGGTGACCTTGGCGTTGCCTGCCGTCACATTCCTCTCCATCCCAAACTCATCCTCCACCGGCGCGACGGTGCTAGCCTGCGATCAGAGGGAGCATCAGCGATGGTCGCTGCCGAGTCAACAGCTACAGAACTTAAGGTGCGTTTGATTAAAAAATAAATAAATAAAATGATTAAGCCAGATAAGGTTCAAGAAGAAGGTGGGTTCAAGCTGTCAAGGCCACTGGCAGCCACATCAACACATTGACTGAGGACTGGTAGTAAGTGCAGGAAAGAGAAGCAGACACAGTGAACTCTCACCCTCTGAGCGCTGACAAACAGACTGTGGATGATGCTGCCAGTCGGCCCCTGACTCGCTCCCATCACCTCCACTTCCGGTTTCTCCAGTAGGGCGCTCACGAACCTGGAAGAGGGAGAAACAACACAAATCACCAATAACCTCACCTGCGACTGCCATCTGATCACTGGGCTGCCTGTCATTTTTTTACTTTCCCACTGGACCCTTTTTTTTTTTTTTTTTTGCAGTTCCTCTTAAATCTCCTTTCGCTGGTCTGAATGGCTCAGCGGAAAAGACACTGGTGGAGAATAAACTACCTTCTTACGATGGTGGAAACCAAAAGAGGAAACCGGTTTAAGAAAGGAAAGTGTTCCTTTAAATATGAACAAGATTGCAGTCTTACAGGTTGAGGTATTTCTCCCTACTAAATTACTGGCCAACGTTACACTGAGCAAAGGCAAACTTTCATGTTTTTTCCCTTCCGAACAAACGTGCTTCTCTTCCTCGACTCCAGCGCAAAGCCTGCTGGGAGTTGTAGTCTAGTGCATTACTCACTACAGTAAGCTAGAATATAAATCAAGCGTGAACTATTTTAACTTGTACAGTATAATTTATATTTATAATATTTACCATTAGTTCTTTTTAACTGTAAATAATATATATCTACAATAATATATCTGTAAATAATAATAATTCACTTACTTTGAATTAAATTATGAGCCATAATACTAAATTTGAAAAAATTACAACTATATCTTTTTATTTTTAAAACCTTTTTGTTTGTTTTTTACAGGAATTGATTTTTTTTCTTCCCTTGACTGGCTGGAAGAAGAATAATGAAGCAACTGCCTTTCAATGGCAGAATCAGTGGAATCAGTGTCCAACTCACTCGTCCACCTCCGCCGTGTCCTCGTCCTTCTTACAGCTGGCAAACTTGGCCCTGAGCGAGCGAGCCTGCGTGATGACCGTCTCCATGGCGATCAGCTGGTTGATGAAATCCTGCACATCGACCACAATCACAATTACACACTGTGGAAATGTTGTGTTGTGAAAGGCATTTGAATGATTTATTTTTCACAGTGGTCTGAGATTAAAGGCAGCAGTTTGCTGGTAAAGGGACACATCGGGGGCCGTCCTGAACAGCTTTAGGCGAGTTTTCTCCGTCATGCCACTGACCTCTAACCTCTTGTAGTCATATGCGAGCGGGTGCAGAAGCTTGCTGGCCTGACTGGAAGCTTGCTGAAGACTTTTATTCACTGATGGGATTCCCTCTGTGGACTCTGGAAGAATGTGAGAGGAAAGCAAGAGCAAAAGATGGCTCAAAAGATTTTCAATGAGACAGTAGGCAGGTAGTGAATTCTTACAGGAAGATATTAAATGGTCCCAAAGGGGGGTGAGAGGCGAGAGATACCCCAAGCAGCTGTGACATATTACATTAAGAGTCACCTTAAAGCGTCCCAGTGCAAATCCTTTTAGAGCACAATTCCATGGAGGTTAAAACTGTGAATTTCAGCAGGATAACAACCTTGCTGAAGATTTTTGTTTGTAAGTAAAAAATAATCATTTGCATGTTTGATTATTTTTGCGACGACTATTGTATATAAATGTCAAAGATATGTGCAAACGTTCAGTCTGTTATCCTTGGTTATTCTTCATAGCGGGATGACGCAGGTAAGAGCCAAGGGCAGCTGCCTTAGTGCTGACGACCAAGACACCCTGAGCAGGTCATCACAGGGCAACACAGAGAGACCACCTACATTCTCACTGAAGGACCATTTAGAGTTGGCTGAGAGAAGCCGTGCAGGGAGAACAAAGATACCGTGAACTACCCAGCAGGGAGGTGACAGTACTGGCCACTGCACCGCAGTGTGTGGAAAAACCATACTCCATACCATACTATTCTGTCCATCCATTGCCATCCTTGAACAAAGCAGACTCACCTTCCTCCTTTAACTTCAGAAGGGCTGCATGGAGGACGCAGGGAAGGAGGTGGCCGGTCAGATCGGCAGGTTTCTGCATTGCCAGATAGTGCAGGACCTGAAACATGGAAACACATAGATTCATGCTTCAATCTTTGGATTTTCCATATAAAGATATAGCAGTATCAGACTATGGCCCGGGGGCCACATGCGGCCTGTTTAGCTTTTTAATCCGCAACTTCAAGAAATGGTATTAATATTAAGGAGGTCATAAAATAGCTGTATTTCGTCCATCTTTTCAGTGGTATAAGAGTCATTTCAATAAAGAGCTAAACACACAGTGGGGCTTTAAAGACATCTTTTTGATTGACATTAAATCTACATGATATGTTTTGTACACATCCCTCATATGTATTTACTGCATTGGCCCCTCTGTCAAATTTTAGAACCCATTATGAAAAAGTTTGCCCACCTCTGCTAGAGACACTGAGAAAGATCTAAGTATTAATGTCAATAGTGGGAATGTTGAGGCACAGAGCATGACAGCAGAGTCAAGCAGTTGAAGGTTTTGTTCCTCACTCACTTCTAGCTTAACTTTGCTTTGACAGAATGAAAATAAGCTGCATGTATTTTGCTTTGAGCAACAACTGTAGCCTCACATTTCAAAGAAATAAACATGTTTTCCTGGTGGGCTGCAGCAGCTTGGAACTCATGGTGAGAGCACAACTGTAGTAAAATAATAATAACAATAATAATAATAATAATAATTTAAAAATGCAGGGCAATCCTCTCTCCTCCTAAAAAGCTGCTTTGCACGCTGGCCATACTCAAACTCTGCATCATCATCATCATCATCGTCATCATCATCGTCATCATCGTCATCACCATCATCACCTTCTCAGCCTCTTTGGTGTCATCGAAAAGTCTCTTCTGGCGGCGTGCGGGCGCCACCCTGGCCGTCTCCCAGGCCTCCACCCACATGTTGCCCGGGATCTTCATCCTGGGGCTGAGCGAGCCCTTCACCACCGTTTCCCCTCCGTCAGTCTGCTCCTCCTCCTCCACGTAGTCCCTGGGGGAGTACCAGCGCACAAAGTCCCCCAGGACACAGCCGGGGTTGGCTGCCTGCGGAGGCGCGGCGCGGCTTCGGTCAGTACACGACCCTGACGTACCAAACACACTGTGAAACTGCACACGACAACAAGGTCACCTTGAAGGACTCCATGTCGGAGAGCAGACTGGCGCTCTGCATTCGGGCTCGCAGCTGGGAGCCTTCAGCCGAGGTGCCCAGTTTGGCCAGAACTTCTGACTGCTCCTCTAGCGTGTCCTCCGTCATGGGGGCAGGCTCCTGAGAGACCAACAATGATGGGAGTATTGTTGTTAGTCCTATGAAGGTCCAGCGTGCCACAAGTTTTAAGGAAGCCCCGTATTTAAGGTAGCCGCCTGCCTGACAGCACCTTTCATATTTAGGGAAGCGAGACCATTGCTCTATGTACAGTACATTCTTATATACGAGAACCACTTTAAGGATAGGAAAACCAAATGACTTTTTATATTACTGCGGGTATACACGTTTATCACAGTATTGATGGGCAGGATGTTGAGCTTTTACCAACATAAACATTTTAAATCAAGGCCTGGACCCTTAATTCTGCTGCCCAAGTTTGACAAGACTGACAAGGCCGTGCAAAGGACAGGCAGGCTATTGGTTTGGAATATTACAAGACGAGTTGTTAAAATTCGTCTTCATTAAACTTGATGAGGAAACAGTAAAGTCACTACTTAAACGGTCTGAAGAGTTGTGCCAAGATATGAGATTTACAGCGGTTATTATCAAACATTTGTTTTTGATTGTCGTGTTTCCTTGCTACGACTCCACACACAGCTTACTGTGTTTTTATTTTTTATGCCTGGCCTTTACATTGTTGGCATTGATCACAGACAGCAATAGGAGAACATCAACATACAGGGAAAATATTTGATATATCTTACAGAACATGTGACAATACCCTTTGACATTTGATGATGATGATAATAGCCTGATCAAGCGACTATTGCTGCATCTTGTGCAGATATTTTAATGAAATTTGTTCCATCTGTTTGCTGCATTTGCTCTCCACAGCAGTGTATAGATTGTGCATTGCTCTGTGATGAAGACGAGGCTCTGACCTGCGTTACGGGGACGTAGAGAGGCTCCTCAGAGTTGAGCAGCGTCATGTCGTAGTGGCGGTGGAGCCGACCCTCCGCCTTGCTTTTCCTGCCTGCTTTCTCCTCCCCAGTGTTCAGAGCGTCCATCTCTCCCTGGTCAGTCAGGCACTCAAAGAATTCTTCCTCGCTGTCGCTCCACGACTCCCACGACTTCTTGGCAGCGCCGTCAGACGACAGCTTCTGCGAGGCCGCGGCGTCTCTGTCTTTGCTTCCGTCCGACGCCTTGCGAGCTTCATCTCTTGCTCTCTTCCTCTCAATGCAGCAGTTCATCATCTGTGAAAGACATTATGACTTATTGCTTGCCTCGACGTTTTCAATCTCAGGCCCTGCGGGGTCCATCACTGACCAAAGACAGGAAGCTGTCAAAAGAGACAATCTAAGCTAATTGAACTTTCCATAGTATTTCCTATTGTTTTAATTAAGCTGCTGTTATGTGTGATGCAAATCTATACAACATGCATTTGTCAACATGAAACTATTGCAAATCTATACAACATGCATTTGTCAACATGAAACTATTTCAATTTTCCTAATCTCTCTTTTTAATTGCCAGCTGTTAAATTTTTGAATAACTGAAAGCGAGTTGTAACACATCTATTGTTGTAACATATGTTGTAACATATGTTGTAACAAATGTTGTTACATATGTAACATATGTTGTAACATATCTATCTAATACAGCTATTTAAATTTTCTTAATTTCTCTCTTTAATTGCCAGCTGCTGACTTTTTAAATAACTGAAAGCGAGTTGTAACACATCTATTATTGTAACATATGTTGTAACATATGTAACATATTTATCTGACACAGCTATTTAAATTTTCCTAATCTCTCTTTTTAATTGCCGGCTGTTGAATTTTTGAATAACTGAAAGCGAGTTGTGAGACATCTTATGGAAATAAAACAACATGTTTTTAAAATAAGGACAAACTAATTTACTGAGACTGCCAGCCTTGCTGAGTCATTCCAACCTCTGTTCAAACAGCTCAATGGCTCACAGCTTCTGCTTCACAACATCAGTTATAAAGAAAAAAGAAAAAAAAGAAATCTGTGCAACCTCCCAAAGGAGCGAGATTCTAACTGTAGAATTTGTCTGTTTACCAACAGTAAAGATCTGTCAGAGTTCTGTGAAGAGCAAATCAGCCTTGCAGAGAGAGTGTTTAGACTGGTTGTCACCTCATGCAGTGAGGATATTGCCTTGGCACCAACGAGCAAGAGGTAAGTGGGGATTAGAAACAGAGAAGCTTGACTTGCAGTAACACAAGGCTGGGAGGTGGGGGAGGGGCTACCTGGAGCTTCTGATGCAGGAGACAACAGCGAAGGTCAGGAGCTCCACCAGCCAGACTACACATCAAGAGGCATGTCAGTCAGTTGTACAATATATGTATGCATGTGCATGCGTGAAATTTGAAAATCAACAATTTTAAGGAAAAACTGCAGTGTGGCTTAATGTGGTTTGGTTGTACTCACCCACATATAAGGTAGTTGTTCTCCCAGCGGTAGCGCAGCTCCAGGACAAACTCTTGCCAAACCTGAGCGACGGCCCTCAGCCCACCGTGGTTGTAGTTGACCAGACACAAGCACAGCGCCAGCCTGTAGGTCAGACTATCACTGGGTGCAGACTTCATGTGGAGGAATAAGTTCTACATGGGGGAGGACACAGCAGAGAGGAACTCACATGAATGTGGAAATGAATTTAGTGTTTGGATACAATGACCTTTACAAGACTTAAAGTGTGTGAGAAGAAGAGACTAAAAAAAATGAAGTTATCTGCATTGTTGCGTACATTGCTTTGGTGTACACAAACCAATGTAAAGTTGCTTTTAGTAACCTCGGTCATCGACTCTGAAGAATCACCGCAAGCTAATATTTTTATGTTCATATGGTCATAAAAAAACCGCACACATACATCATCAGAGTTTCCTTGTTGTGCTGCTGTTACACTGGCATTGGAATGTGCAGCTTTAGTCTTGTCATTTTCTGATGACTTCTCCACACCGGCATCTGGGAAAAGATACTGAAGCAGGTGCACAGAGTTAATGTACAATGAAATAGGAATAATCAACATTGTTACAAGTGTTACAAGTGGCGAGTAGTAAAACACAAACATTTCCAAACTCTACTTGACCCACTGGCCCAGAAAAAAATAATCCAAGGATGTGATTAAGCACAAGCACCATAAGACTGTTTACTCATCCGCAAATATGCCAGGAGGACCCAGAAAGAAAATAGTTACCACTAATGATCCTCACCAGCAAGATGGAATTGAGCAGGTTTGTATTGAGCGGCGACTCGTCTCGCCGATGGCGTCGGATGTGCTTCCGCGCACTGTGAACCATGTTGGAAACAGACAGTTTGGAGATTGGCACCGCTGCTGCTGGCTCCGTCAGCTTCGATAAGGCAGAGCTGATATCAGTGTTTTCTGCAGAGGTAAAAACACAATTTATCATCACATGAGGCACTTTTCATTTTACGACCTCAAAATAATTTTTATCAAGATCGTATATTTTTCAGAACTCATGTTTCTGATGGGACAACAAAATGACGGCTTCAATGGAACCATGTTGCTGACGTTCAAAAACAACAGAGGGAAGAACTCTCCTGACCTTTGCCCTCTTCTTCCATCAGTCCTCTTCCAAGAATCTCTTCTGTTGACTCCTTAGTGGAGCCAAGCTTCAAGAACTCCGTCAAAATATCACCTGTGTGAGGAGAAGGAGGAGAATCTGAGAAATGGTGGAGACGATTGGAACAGGTTTTAATAAAGGTGGCTGGTTTTTCAGGAGACAACGTGGCTTTGCTATGTTCACAAACTGGCTTTGCAGGACTTTGATTAAACACTGCGGTGTGCAGTGGCTCCACAGCGCTGATGTGTCAACACCTTGAGTCCTCACACGAGTTCTAGTGGCTGCTTCAAACAGCTGCAGCGAATCAGGCCGTTCGTCCAATCAGCATCCATCTCTTTCACAAACATTTTCTATTAGCTCCTCGCCAGGTGGACGCTTGATCTTAACTCTAAAGGTTAACCGAGAGGTTCCATAATAACAATAACAATAATGATGATGATAATAATTCTAGAAAACTGAGCAAGTCCAGTGTTGCAGTGTGAAAGCCAAGCGGCCTTCTTACCCAGTAAACACTGAGGGTTTTCAGCTGCTCGGACTCGGACGGACCAGTGAGGCGCATGCAGAGGGTCCAGATCACTGGAAAGTCACACAACCAGCAACATTCGTTTGAATTAGAATTGTGTTTGAAAATCATATTATATTTTTTTACAGTAAGTTCCATATGTAAATATAAAGATGTTACAGATGTTTAGTTTTTCTTAAATGTCTTAAAATGCATCTTTGGGAAAGAAAGGTACAATATATGTGTATATGAGAATGCGCATGAGAAATCTCTCTTACCTGTAGACATCGTTATCCACAACTATTCCTTCTGTGAGTTGAGGCCATGTGGCTGCAAGGTGAAGCTCACTGTAAAAAAAAATAATAATAATAATAATAATAACAATTAACACTTTATTTTTCTTTGTACTTTCTGTGGTATAGAATACAAACAAAAACGCATATAAAAAGAACATATGCCAAGAAAAACACGGATTCCATGATGTCATTGACCTGTTAAACCTCACAAGGCTGCTACTTACTCTTTTAACTAGCATATTGCTTATTAATGTGTTATATACAGTAGTACTGTAGGATGTTCATGGATAAGTATAACACCTCAGATCAAAGTGGAGTCAAGCCAATCACTTTTTTCATGACTAAATGATTCTAGACACCCCTTTACAGTTTAAACAAGAGTCCAGTAAACCTTGTAAACCTCGATTAGATGCAACCTACTGTCATCTTGATGATCTTACCTGACTGGCTCTTCACACGCCCCAAATGGCAGCTTCCCAAACTCCACCCCTCCCACTTCACCTCCAATAAGTGTGTCAAAATCTGTTGGGAAGCCAAAAAGAATCATAAAAATGACAAATACAGGTTTTATTGTCATTTGTCATTGTTTAGCAGGGCTCTGAGGGGGAAGGCAATGTATTGGCAGTCATCAAACATAAAGGCATACAGGCATACAGGCAATACAGGACTGAGCAAAAGCAGCTGCCAAAATATATATTACAAAAAAGTATTGGTCTAAAAATGAAAGTAGAATATTTTTTAATTAAAAATGTCCCCTCAAATGTCCACATCCCACCTGGTGGTTGCTGTGGCCATGTGTGTTGCTGCCAGTCTTGGAGAACATAGGTGAAACGGATGGCGATACTGACAGGAGGTGAAGGAGACATTGAAAAACCCTGGGAGGAGGGAAATGATTTGAGAAAAATATTTAGCATTTACGAACATGTTTCATTTCTGGAATCATGCATTTAGTAAGTAGCAATACTCCAAAACGGACACTGAGCACAATAGGATGATATCTTTGACTGTTAAAATAGTTGCACAAATCATTGAATCCCATCCTACACACTGACAAGATCTTAAACTATTCACATGTATTCACATGACAAGCCATTAAGGCACAAATCCTAGTTTATCTATTTGCATGTGGGCAGTGTGTTAAACCAAGAGCCAAGTGACAGTACACGTTTTGAATCCACCTTTATTGTGACGGCTGCTTGCTCCACCGTACTTACTATTTTAGACTTGAAGACGTCAAGCAGACCGGACAGTCTGGTGTACTGACTCGGCACCCTGCGGAGGTGGACCATCTCAAAGTCAGTGCGCACGCCTGGTCCCTGGCACTCCCCAGCGTACATACGCCTCCACTTCTGTTGGACCTGAACAAACATGGGCACCTGGCTGAATGCACAAAAAGAGGAGCAGTCGTTACTCGAGAGAAATTACTCCTTTGAAAGTAGAATTTTGGCCACAGGAAAGCAAGACACAACAGTTTATTCCTGTAGAAGAAGCTGAAAGCTGGAAGGGAAATGTGGAAGAGGGGGAAATAGAAAAGAAGAGGGGAGAGGAGAATTAAAACTGTACCATCTAGTCCTATGAGCTCAACTGTGTGACCATATGCTGCTATAGAGAATTGAAATTGCTTATTCTTTCCTAAGCTCAAGTAAATGACAATGTTCTTTGGGAATGGCAACTACATAATAGTGATGGTGACCCAGGTTCCCCTTCTCCCAGCAGCGGCACAGCTACATACTGACAGTGAGTGACTGCGTTAGTTACTGAGGCCAAGTTCAGTTGGCCTTTGGGCTGGTGGTCTTTGAGAGGAAGCAGGAGGCACTTACGTATATTAATGAGACGATAAATAACAGAGAAGACTTGCCAGCCACTGTTGGACAGACACATGGAGACGGAGCTGAGAAGCAGGCTGCATTTGGACTCGCTGATGATGGCCTCACAGTTAGCACCAGGGGTGATGACTAGAAACTCTCGAAGACCGTACCTGTCGCAGTGAGACATGGTTGACGGCAAGAAGCAAAAACCTTTTCTTCCATAAAAGACATTACATTTTATAATAAAAAAAATTATAATAACAACAACTCACCATCTAACCAGGCAGTGGGCTCGCTGAGGGAAGTCATTGTTCATGCATAAAAGGTCCTGCATTGCCAGGGGGAAGGAATCTGGACAGGAAGTTGCATGAAAGGCAAAGTCAAATATTCAGTAAGTATTTTTCACCTGTTTGTCCCATTTTTGTTATGACAACAACATTCAGATGGTTTTAACTAAACAGTTTTACAGGACAGAAAGGAAGATGTCAAAATAACATGAAAAGTCAAAACACATTACCTAGAATAAGTGGATGCCAAAGCACTGTTACACAAGACTTTGTTCATCCATTTGTTTAGGTTAGTTTTGACTCGATAGATGAGTGTGGTGGTAAATGTTAGTCTGGGAAGCTCAACCGCTTTTTTTCAGTTAGTTATTCTTAGTAAAAAAAATTAAAAAATAAAAAAATCCTACAAACTGCAAAGCGAATATAAACAAACTACAATATGCCACTTGCCACTCCCAATACTTCCTTGTCAAAATCAACCAAGGGCTGCATCCTTACCAGGACAATAAATATACACCATTATTTTATTAGATATAGAGGAAAATCCAGGTGAAAACATGGTTTCCATGATTAACATATATATCAATACATTACATACCTTCCTCGACTTTGTCTGTCTGACCTTCTTCAACTTTGTCCTGATCTTCTTTTTCATCATCTTCTTGTTTCAAGAAGTAGTGGGTGATGGAGAATTTAAAGTCTGCAAAATTAATATCCTGAGACTTTTCCTCCCATGTGCCGCTTGTGTATTCACCCTGTGAATAAAAGAAGCGGTGACAGCACACTTTAGGACATTGGAATTGCAAATTAGGCTTACAGGTAATATACAGGTCTTGTTAAATCTAGGCTAACATTTGGGAGCTAAAGAAACATAAATACCTTTGCGGATGGTGACTTCTTGGTAGAGCTCCCAATCAATTTCCAGTCACTTATAACTTCTTCCACTCTGGAGACAAACCTACAAAGAGGTAAAACAGGTGGTCCAAGTGCCAGTGATGACATCAGTAGTCAAACCTTGAAGGGTTGGATCCGTTTTGCTGTTTTGTTGTGAAGTCAGCAACGTTAAGCCAGTGTATTTTAACTGATTCATTCTAATTTTGCTCAGATGCTCTTACCGACATGTATTAACCTCTTACATTCTTTGCGAAACTTTATACTTGATTATACAAATGCATGTTTACCAGAAGATCTTTCACATTTTTTATTTAACAGACTGCAAAAATAGACATATGTAAGCCACCTTTTGACAAAAGTACCAGGAACTTTTAGCACTGTGGCCTCAGTTATGAAAAACGGCCCGATGGCACAAAGGTACACATTCAAGTTAAAAGATGTTTCTTGACACCCTTGTGATGTAAATATCATGTCATCTATGGTGTCAATAACCAGTCATGAACTGCTCTGCGTCAAAACGTCCGGCATTTTCACAGTCTATCTACATTGTCGTCACACTAAAGCCATTGCCAATGCAAGCCCTCGAAATGCTAACGACCACTTACAGCTTTTGAAGTTGCATTAAAATGAATGGATACGTAATGGACATGTAATGAGATTTTAATGTGTTTATGCAAACTCGCTTACCGTTCCCACTCAGACGCAGTGGTGAAGTCGGTGATCTCAAACACCTCCGACTCGGGCTGAAAGAGAGACAAAAATGTCCGGTTTTAATTCGATTAACGTGAGGAAACATTCACGCAAATAACAGTGTAACGGTTATGTGTCAACGTACATCGCTGTCAGCTGCCATAGTTGACTCTTGTCTGTTTTCTTCCTGTTTGTCTTCCTGTTCTTCGTCTTCTTCTTCTTCTTCTTCTTCTTCTTCTGCTGCTTCTGCTGCTGCTGCTGCTTCTTCTTCTTTGTCTTCTTGCTGGTGCCTGGTAAAAGCAGAGGATGTGCTGACGCCATCAGGCGGAAGGGAGGAGGAAAGCACGAAACAGCACAATCTCACGAGCGGCAATGTTGTGTCGGTGACGGTAAATTGACAATGAATTGACGTAAGAAACCTGCAGTCAAAAAAAACAGTGATTTAAACAAAGTGTGCGTGTTCATTTAAAGACGGTTTGGTTTGTTACATATATTACGGTTGTAGCCAAGAGATCAAATGTGTGCACCTGTTAAAAATGCTACCTTTCATCATAGAAAGAAAAAAAACGTACAAATATGCGTGTATGTTACTTGGCTGGTCTGTCATGTAGGTCACTAGCCAAAAACTCAGAGGTTACTGGTAGTTTTTGAATGTGAGCATATTTTCAAAAAAAGTGAAAGGGTTCTATACAGTGACTTATCACACTTACAATATGTAGCAAGGTGAGGTGGTTCTGACTTCATAGCATTGCAGCCTGACCTACACCAGTGCCTTTGAGCCAGCTGCAGGGTCAAGAGCAGAGAGCCACTCTTTACTGATTTTTCGGTCAAATAATCCCAAAACATCTGTGGGTCGGGGAGCAGCGATGGGGATGATAGGGACGTCTCGCTATAGCTCCCTGCAGCCGACCATAAGATCCTGGTTTCGCCAACACTATATGCTTCGTATGGAGCCAAAGCAAGAAGCAACCCTAGCTCTTCCTCCCCAACAATCTCCGTGATGGCCGTCTTCAGCTTCACACCTCTGATGCCCAAGCTTTCAGAGATGGAAGTCAGAAGATAACACTGCCATTCCTTTGTTGGCTCTGACCTAAAACAGAGATCAACTTGCCGAAACCCGGGATTGAACCAGGGACCTTTAGATCTTCAGTCTAACGCTCTCCCAACTGAGCTATTTCGGCTGCCCGGACCACCATTGCACAGTCCGTCAAACTACTGGATGCTTTAACAACAAAGACCCAGAGGGGGCGGGATGTGAGGACAGTTGGGCCTGTCGACTTTGTCTAGAATCAGAGTGAGTCGGAAAATATCTCTTACTTGTGAAATCCTCTTTCTTGCTTGGCACATATGGCATCTCTCGTGATAACAAAACCTAAAAAACATAACATCGATCGCTGCACCGTTCTTTGAAAGAACTGCGTGAGTGCAGTACAAGGAGAAGATGGCATCGCCTGAACAGGGACTTGAACCCTGGACCCTCAGATTAAAAGTCTGATGCTCTACCGTCTGAGCGACCCAGGCCCGTGGGACAAGGAATCCGCTCCAGAAATAAAAGAATGGCAGCAACTATTTCCAGAAAAAGGTTTCATCCCTTTCTTCAAGGTTCTTTTCGGGGTGTATTTCATGCCCAACGTAGGTCCAGAATTTTCAACGTTTTTCTCAGCAGTTTCAATCACAGAGCCACCACACACCCACAGAGCCTGTGTTGGCTCTGACATAAAACAGAGATCAACTTGCCGAAACCCGGGATTGAACCAGGGACCTTTAGATCTTCAGTCTAACGCTCTCCCAACTGAGCTATTTCGGCTGCCCAGTCCACCATTGCACAGTCCGTCAAACTACTGGATGCTTTAACAACAAAGACCCAGAGGGGGCGGGATGTGCGGACAGTTGGGCCTGTCGACTTTGTCTAGAATGAGAGTGAGTCAGAAAATATCTCCTACTTGTGAAATCCTCTTTCTTGCTTGTCACATATGGCATTTCTCGTGATAACAAAACCTAAAAAACCTAGTCAAAAAATCCAACACCTCAGCAGCTGAAAGCTAACATTGATCGCAGCACCGTTCTTGGATAGAACTGCGTGAGCGCAGTACAAGGAGAAGGTGGCATCGCCTGAACAGGGACTTGAACCCTGGACCCTCAGATTAAAAGTCTGATGCTCTACCGTCTGAGCTACCCAGGCCCGTGGGACAAGGAATCCGCTCCAGAAATAAAAGAATGGCAACAACTACTTCCAGTAAAAGGTTTCATCCCTTTCTTCAAGGTTCTTTTCGGGGTGTATTTCATGCCCAACGTAGGTCCAGAATTCCACTCTGTCTTTTGCTTCACTAACATTGAAACAATTTCAATGTCCGGATCACAAAATGTTGAACACACCAAAATTGGACATTCAACACAGATTTTGCTTTCTTCCCTTCGTGCCTGGAATTTCTTTTTCAACGTTTTTCTCAGCAGTTTCAATCACAGAAGCACCCTCCTAACACATACACACGTCAATGCATGTGCTTCTTTTCTTCTCATTCAGCCAGAGGATAAAACAGCCATTGCTATGTTGGCTCTGACATAAAACAGAGATCAACTTGCCGAAACCCGGGATTGAACCAGGGACCTTTAGATCTTCAGTCTAACGCTCTCCCAACTGAGCTATTTCGGCTGCCCAGACCACCATTGCACAGTCCGTCAAACTACTGGATGCTTTAACAACAAAGACCCAGAGGGGCCGGGATGTGCGGACAGTTGGGCCTGTCGACTTTGTCTAGAATGAGAGTGAGTCGGAAAATATCTCTTACTTGTGAAATCCTCTTTCTTGCTTGTCACATATGGCATCTCTTGTGAAAACAAAACCTAAAAAACTTAACATTGATCGCTGCACCGTTCTTTGAAAGATCTGCGAAAGTGCAGTACAAGGAGAAGGTGGCATCGCCTGAACAGGGACTTGAACCCTGGACCCTCAGATTAAAAGTCTGATGCTCTACCGTCTGAGCGACCCAGGCCCGTGGGACAAGGAATCCGCTCCAGAAATAAAAGAATGGCAGCAACTACTTCCAGAAAAAGGTTTCATCCCTTTCTTCAAGGTTCTTTTCGGGGTGTATTTCATGCCCAACGTAGGTCCAGAATTTTCAACGTTTTTCTCAGCAGTTTCAATCACAGAGCCACCACACACCCACAGAGCCTGTGTTGGCTCTGACATAAAACAGAGATCAACTTGCCGAAACCCGGGATTGAACCAGGGACCTTTAGATCTTCAGTCTAACGCTCTCCCAACTGAGCTATTTCGGCTGCCCAGTCCACCATTGCACAGTCCGTCAAACTACTGGATGCTTTAACAACAAAGACCCAGAGGGGGCGGGATGTGCGGACAGTTGGGCCTGTCGACTTTGTCTAGAATGAGAGTGAGTCAGAAAATATCTCCTACTTGTGAAATCCTCTTTCTTGCTTGTCACATATGGCATTTCTCGTGATAACAAAACCTAAAAAACCCAACACCTCAGCAGCTGAAAGCTAACATTGATCGCAGCACCGTTCTTGGATAGAACTGCGTGAGCGCAGTACAAGGAGAAGGTGGCATCGCCTGAACAGGGACTTGAACCCTGGACCCTCAGATTAAAAGTCTGATGCTCTACCGTCTGAGCTACCCAGGCCCGTGCGACAAGGAATCCGCTCCAGAAATAAAAGAATGGCAACAACTACTTCCAGTAAAAGGTTTCATCCCTTTCTTCAAGGTTCTTTTCGGGGTGTATTTCATGCCCAACGTAGGTCCAGAATTCCACTCTGTCTTTTGCTTCACTAACATTGAAACAATTTCAATGTCCGGATCACAAAATGTTGAACACACCAAAATTGGACATTCAACACAGATTTTGCTTTCTTCCCTTCGTGCCTGGAATTTCTTTTTCAACGTTTTTCTCAGCAGTTTCAATCACAGAAGCACCCTCCTAACACATACACACGTCAATGCATGTGCTTCTTTTCTTCTCATTCAGCCAGAGGATAAAACAGCCATTGCTATGTTGGCTCTGACATAAAACAGAGATCAACTTGCCGAAACCCGGGATTGAACCAGGGACCTTTAGATCTTCAGTCTAACGCTCTCCCAACTGAGCTATTTCGGCTGCCCAGACCACCATTGCACAGTCCGTCAAACTACTGGATGCTTTAGCAACAAAGACCCAGAGGGAGCGGCATGTGCGGACAGTTGGGCCTGTGGACTTTGTCTAGAATGAGAGTGAGTCGGAAAATATCTCTTACTTGTGAAATCTCTTCTTCTTGCTTGTCACATATGGCATCTCTTGTGAAAACAAAACCTAAAAAACTTAACATCGATCGCTGCACCGTTCTTTGAAAGAACTGCGTGAGTGCAGTACAAGGAGAAGGTGGCATCGCCTGAACAGGGACTTGAACCCTGGACCCTCAGATTAAAAGTCTGATGCTCTACCGTCTGAGCTACCCAGGCCCGTGGGACAAGGAATCTGCTCCAGAAATAAAAGAATGGCAGCAACTACTTCCAGTAAAAGGTTTCATCCCTTTCTTCAAGGTTCTTTTCGGGATGTATTTCATGCCCAACGTAGGTCCAGAATTTTCAATGTTTTTCTCAGCAGTTTCAATCACAGAGCCACCACACACCCACAGAGCCTGTGTTGGCTCTGACATAAAACAGAGATCAACTTGCCGAAACCCGGGATTGAACCAGGGACCTTTAGATCTTCAGTCTAACGCTCTCCCAACTGAGCTATTTCGGCTGCCCAGACCACCATTGCACAGTCCGTCAAACTACTGGATGCTTTAGCAACAAAGACCCAGAGGGAGCGGCATGTGCGGACAGTTGGGCCTGTGGACTTTGTCTAGAATGAGAGTGAGTCGGAAAATATCTCTTACTTGTGAAATCCTCTTTCTTGCTTGGCACATATGGCATCTCTTGTGAAAACAAAACCTAAAAAACTTAACATCCATCGCTGCACCGTTCTTTGAAAGAACTGCGTGAGTGCAGTACAAGGAGAAGGTGGCATCGCCTGAACAGGGACTTGAACCCTGGACCCTCAGATTAAAAGTCTGATGCTCTACCGTCTGAGCTACCCAGGCCCGTGGGACAAGGAATCCGCTCCAGAAATAAAAGAATGGCAACAACTACTTCCAGTAAACGGTTTCATCCCTTTCTTCAAGGTTCTTTTCGGGATGTATTTCATGCCCAACGTAGGTCCAGAATTCCACTCTGTCTTTTGCTTCACTAACATTGAAACAATTTCAATGTCCGGATCACAAAATGTTGAACACACCAAAATTGGACATTCAACACAGATTTTGCTTTCTTCCCTTCGTGCCTGGAATTTCTTTTTCAACGTTTTTCTCAGCAGTTTCAATCACAGAAGCACCCTCCTAACACATACACACGTCAATGCATGTGCTTTTTCTTCTCATTCAGCCAGAGGATAAAACAGCCATTGCTATGTTGGCTCTGACATAAAACAGAGATGAACTTGCCGAAACCCGGATTGAACCAGGGACCTTTAGATCTTCAGTCTAACGCTCTCCCAACTGAGCTATTTCGCTGCCCAGACCACCATTGCACAGTCCGTCAAACTACTGGATGCTTTAACAACAAAGACCCAGAGGGGGCGGGATGTGCGGACAGTTGGGCCTGTCGACTTTGTCTAGAATGAGAGTGAGTCGGAAAATATCTCTTACTTGTGAAATCCTCTTTCTTGCTTGTCACATATGGCATCTCTCGTGATAACAAAACCTAAAAAACTTAACATTGATCGCTGCACCGTTCTTTGAAAGAACTGCGTGAGTGCAGTACAAGGAGAAGGTGGCATCGCCTGAACAGGGACTTTGAACCCTGGACCCTCAGATTAAAAGTCTGATGCTCTGCACCGTCTGAGCTACCCAGGCCCGTGGGACAAGGAATCCGCTCCAGAAATAAAAGAATGGCAGCAACTACTTCCAGTAAAAGGTTTCAGCCCTTTCTTCAAGGTTCTTTTCTGGATGTATTTCATGCCCAACGTAGGTCCAGAATTTTCAACGTTTTTCGCAGCAGTTTCAATCACAGAGCCACCACACACCCACAGAGCCTGTGTTGGCTCTGACATAAAACAGAGATCAACTTCCCGAAACCCGGGATTGAACCAGGGACCTTTAGATCTTCAGTCTAACGCTCTCCCAACTGAGCTATTTCTGCTGCCCAGACCACCATTGCACAGTCCGTCAAACTACTGGATGCTTTAACAACAAAGACCCAGAGGGGACGGGATGTACGGACAGTTGGGCCTGTCGACTTTATCGAGAATGAGAGTGAGTCGGAAAATATCTCTTACTTGTGAAATCCTCTTTCTTGCTTGTCACATATGGCATCTCTCGTGATAACAAAACCTAAAAAACTTGTCAAGAAATCCAACATCTCAGCAGCTGAAAGCTAACATTGATCACTGCACCGTTCTTGGATAGAACTGCGTGAGCGCAGTACAAGGAGAAGGTGGCATCGCCTGAACAGGGACTTGAACCCTGGACCCTCAGATTAAAAGTCTGATGCTCTACCGTCTGAGCTACCCAGGCCCGTGGGACAAGGAATCCGCTCCAGAAATAAAAGAATGGCAACAACTACTTCCAGTAAAAGGTTTCATCCCTTTCTTCAAGGTTCTTTTCGGGGTGTATTTCATGCCCAACGTAGGTCCAGAATTCCACTCTGTCTTTTGCTTCACTAACATTGAAACAATTTCAATGTCCGGATCACAAAATGTTGAACACACCAAAATTGGACATTCAACACAGATTTTGCTTTCTTCCTTCGTGCCTGGAATTTCTTTTCAACGTTTTTCTCAGCAGTTTCAATCACAGAAGCACCCTCCTAACACATACACACGTCAATGCATGTGCTTCTTTTCTTCTCATTCAGCCAGAGGATAAAACAGCCATTGCTATGTTGGCTCTGACATAAAACAGAGATCAACTTGCGAAACCCGGGATTGAACCAGGGACCTTTAGATCTTCAGTCTAACGCTCTCCCAACTGAGCTATTTGGCTGCCCAGACCACCATTGCACAGTCCGTCAAACTACTGGATGCTTTAACAAGAAAGACCCAGAGGCGGGATGTGCGGACAGTTGGGCCTGTGGACTTTGTCTAGAATGAGAGTGAGTCGGAAAATATCTCTTACTTGTGAAATCCTCTTTCTTGCTTGTCACATATGGCATCTCTTATGAAAACAAAACATAAAAAACTTAACATTGATCGCTGCACCGTTCTTTGAAAGATCTGCGAAAGTGCAGTACAAGGAGAAGGTGGCATCGCCTGAACAGGGACTTGAACCCTGGACCCTCGGATTAAAAGTCTGATGCTCTACCGTCTGAGCTACCCAGGCCCGTGGGACAAGGAATCCGCTCCAGAAATAAAAGAATGGCAGCAACTATTTCCAGTAAACGGTTTCATCCCTTTCTTCAAGGTTCTTTTCGGGGTGTATTTCATGCCCAACGTAGGTCCAGAATTTTCAATGTTTTTCTCAGCAGTTTCAATCACAGAGCCACCACACACCCACAGAGCCTGTGTTGGCTCTGACATAAAACAGAGATCAACTTGCCGAAACCCGGGATTGAACCAGGGACCTTTAGATCTTCAGTCTAACGCTCTCCCAACTGAGCTATTTCGGCTGCCCAGTCCACCATTGCACAGTCCGTCAAACTACTGGATGCTTTAGCAACAAAGACCCAGAGGGAGCGGGATGTGCGGACAGTTGGGCCTGTCGACTTTGTCTAGAATGAGAGTGAGTCGGAAAATATCTCTTACTTGTGAAATCCTCTTTCTTGCTTGGCACATATGGCATCTCTTGTGAAAACAAAACCTAAAAAACTTAACATCCATCGCTGCACCGTTCTTTGAAAGAACTGCGTGAGTGCAGTACAAGGAGAAGGTGGCATCACCTGAACAGGGACTTGAACCCTGGACCCTCAGATTAAAAGTCTGATGCTCTACCGTCTGAGCTACCCAGGCCCGTGGGACAAGGAATCCGCTCCAGAAATAAAAGAATGGCAACAACTACTTCCAGTAAACGGTTTCATCCCTTTCTTCAAGGTTCTTTTCGGGATGTATTTCATGCCCAACGTAGGTCCAGAATTCCACTCTGTCTTTTGCTTCACTAACATTGAAACAATTTCAATGTCCGGATCACAAAATGTTGAACACACCAAAATTGGACATTCAACACAGATTTTGCTTTCTTCCCTTCGTGCCTGGAATTTCTTTTTCAACGTTTTTCTCAGCAGTTTCAATCACAGAAGCACCCTCCTAACACATACACACGTCAATGCATGTGCTTCTTTTCTTCTCATTCAGCCAGAGGATAAAACAGCCATTGCTATGTTGGCTCTGACATAAAACAGAGATGAACTTGCCGAAACCCGGGATTGAACCAGGGACCTTTAGATCTTCAGTCTAACGCTCTCCCAACTGAGCTATTTCTGCTGCCCAGACCAGCATTGCACAGTCGGTCAAACTACTGGATGCTTTAACAACAAAGACGCAGAGGGGACGGGATGTACGGACAGTTGGGCCTGTCGACTTTATCGAGAATGAGAGTGAGTCGGAAAATATCTCTTACTTGTGAAATCCTCTTTCTTGCTTGTCACATATGGCATCTCTCGTGATAACAAAACCTAAAAAACTTAACATTGATCGCTGCACCGTTCTTGGATAGAACTGCGTGAGTGCAGTACAAGGAGAAGGTGGCATCGCCTGAACAGGGACTTGAACCCTGGACCCTCAGATTAAAAGTCTGATGCTCTACCGTCTGAGCTACCCAGGCCCGTGGGACAATGAATCCGCTCCAGAAATAAAAGAATGGCAGCAACTACTTCCAGTAAAAGGTTTCAGCCCTTTCTTCAAGGTTCTTTTCTGGATGTATTTCATGCCCAACGTAGGTCCAGAATTTTCAACGTTTTTCGCAGCAGTTTCAATCACAGAGCCACCACACACCCACAGAGCCTGTGTTGGCTCTGACATAAAACAGAGATCAACTTGCCGAAACCCGGGATTGAACCAGGGACCTTTAGATCTTCAGTCTACGCTCTCCCAACTGAGCTATTTCTGCTGCCCAGACCACCATTGCACAGTCCGTCAAACTACTGGATACTTTTAGAACAAAGACCCAGAGGCTGCTGCATTGGAACCCGGAACTAAACTAAAACGTATGAACCCCTCGTGAAAGAACCTGCTCCCTAAAGGGAATGGAACAAGATTCAGAAAAGAACCCGCCCTCTTATCATAGGCTCTGATGAATCCAGGCAGAAAGAATCCTCAAAACAGAATGAACAACTCTTCCGTCAAAAAGTTAACACCAAATTCAGTTCAAAAATTTATTTTTCTTCCAACCATTTTTCACTTTTTTGCTTTAATAAACAATTCAACATCAACAAATTGCTTTCACATATCCTACTTGCCATTGTTTTTTCAGCAAATCAAGAGCATTCAACCGAAACCAGTCTTTCTTCAGCAATCCCCATTGCTACCTGCAACACCATTGCATGCCCCAAACGGAACACAACAAGACCCGAGCCGGGACTTGCCTGTCAAGCCCCAACGGATCGAAACCCTACTTTAAACCATGCTGGACATATAAACCTTGCTGAAAAAAATGTGTGACTTCTTGAACTGAAAGTATACTTATGTAATCCCTGATGGGACTAACGGACCAATTAAAATGAGACTCATATGCACCGTTGTCAAGGAATGCGTGAATACAAGGGAGAGCTCCAATAAGGTTTACCCTGCTCAGTTCATCGATGTACACCGAACTGGTCCAATAAACAAGAATCCCAGTTAAAGATGCACCACACCTAGATTTACCTTTCTAAACGAGTCATTGTCCCGCACATACAGGTAAATTCATTGCTCCAACAGATTGCACCCATCGGACATTACGCAAAATGTATTACAAAAATTCTTTAACTCTTCTGATTGCCGGCTTCTATAAACGAAAACTTTACATCACTCATGCTTGTTGCTTTGGAAAAAAAGCCAACTATTGGCTGACCTGACCAGACTAATGACTAACAGGACCTTGCTGCCGAACCACAATGACAGTCCGAACTTTACTCTCAAACTTTGTACCAGGCCGTGGGAGATGCGAATGGGCTACTTCTAAATAATTTCAAATCTCTCTTAATCTTTCTTGACTACATTCGTCAAATTTAAAAATTTTCAGCCACGTTTGAAAGCCTCAGCTACAGGACGTGTCAAGGCTAACCCGACCCAAAAAGGGATGTCGTCGACAGAACTGGACAATCTGACCAAAACATAAGTCTTCGGAAATTTATCCCATGCAGTTTCGATGTTTTCTGCTTCATCAACAGGTTCGAAAACCAACACTCTTGTGGTGACAAATACTGCAACCGAACAGATTGTTCAGCCTACAACGATCGTGCTAACACTGACGCCACAGGACTTACATAAGGCGGATCACGTGGCCTCCGAAGAATCGCGAAAATAAAATGAAACTCCTAGTTCTCCTTTCTTAGTTATATATATCAAGAGCGATTTAAACTCTTCACAAAAATTCATCCGACGATTGAACCCATGGATACCAGATTAGTCTCCTTCGGCTGAATCTACTTCTCAATATCGGAGACCTCCAAAGTTCCTCCAGTCTTTTGGTTATCAGCCAAGTAAACAATTCCATTGCTTGTAAAAAGACAATTCAACCGGATTACCTTAAAACTATTGACTCAACAGTTTTTCTCCTCCCTGATCCTAACACTGTATTCAAACCAGAGGCCGAGCAACAGAGCTGTCTTTTCTAATAGGAGGAAAAACCTGTTGAACCTCTGTACAAACTCAACGAAAAAACCAACTTAATTGTCAACTCAGACTTAGCCAACAAGGGCTCGTACGGTGCTTACCATAAAGCGGTCTCGCAGTAACCGGCTGCAAGGATGCGAAAAAAATGAAAATTCTAAAGTTTCCTCTTGGTTACATAATACAAGAGCAATCAGTCGGTACAAGCAACCCGACGGTTGACCTGGACAAGATAATTCGAACCGATACAGGCCTGATCAGAAGCCCCCAAATAAAGTGCGCACTTAAGTTAACTTCTTATGCTTTGATAACCAAGAGGCAATGCCGGTTTTCAGATAATAGGAACAACCCACGGTGCTCAAACCAGGGACCTTTAGATCTTCAGTCTAACGCTCTCCCAACTGAGCTATTTCGGCTGCTCCAGACCACCATTGCACAGTCCGTCAAACTACTGGATGCTTTAGCAACAAAGACCCAGAGGGGCGGGATGTGCGGACAGTTGGGCCTGTCGACTTTGTCTAGAATGAGAGTGAGTCGGAAAATATCTCTTACTTGTGAAATCCTCTTTTCTTGCTTGTCACATATGGCATCTCTTGTGAAAACAAAAAACCTAAAAAACTTAACATTGATCGCTGCACCGTTCTTTGAAAGAACTGCGTGAGTGCAGTACAAGGAGAAGGTGGCATCACCTGAACAGGGACTTGAACCCTGGACCCTCAGATTAAAAGTCTGATGCTCTGCCGTCTGAGCTACCCAGGCCCGTGGGACAAGGAACTACTCCAGAAATAAAAGAATGGCAACAACTACTTCCAGTAAGCGGTTTCATCCCTTTCTTCAAGGTTCTTTTCGGATGTATTTCATGCCCAACGTAGGTCCAGAATTCCACTCTGTCTTTTTGCTTCACTAACATTGAAACAATTTCAATGTCGGATCACAAAATGTTGAACACACCAAAATTGGACATTCAACACAGATTTTGCTTTCTTCCCTTCGTACTGGAATTTCTTTTTCAACGTTTTTCTCAGCAGTTTCAATCACAGAAGCACCTCCTAACACATACACACGCCAATGCATGTGCTTCTTTTTCTTCTCATTCAGCCAGAGGATAAAACAGCCATTGCTATGTTGGCTCTGACATAAAACAGAGATCAACTTGCCGAAACCCGGGATTGAACCAGGGACCTTTAGATCTTCAGTCTAACGCTCTCTCCCAACTGAGCTATTTCGCTGCCCAGACCACCATTGCACAGTCCGGTCAAACTACTGGATGCTTTAACAACAAAGACCCAGAGGGGCGGGATGTGCGGACAGTTGGGCCTGTCGACTTTGTCTAGAATGAGAGTGAGTCGGAAAATATCTCTTACTTGTGAAATCCTCTTCTTGCTTGTCACATATGGCATCTCTCGTGATAACAAAACCTAAAAACTTAACATTGATCGCTGCACCGTTCTTTGATAGAACTGCGTGAGTGCAGTACAAGGAGAAGGTGGCATCGCCTGAACAGGGACTTGAACCCTGGACCCTCAGATTAAAAGTCTGATGCTCTACCGTCTGAGCTACCCAGGCCCGTGGGACAAGGAATCCGCTCCAGAAATAAAAGAATGGCAGCAACTACTTCCAGTAAAAAGGTTTCATCCCTTTCTTCAAGGTTCTTTTCGGGATGTATTTCATGCCCAACGTAGGTCCAGAATTTTCAATGTTTTTCTCAGCAGTTTCAATCACAGAGCCACCACACACCCACAGAGCCTGTGTTGGCTCTGACATAAAACAGAGATCAACTTGTCAAACCCGGGATTGAACCAGGGACCTTAGATCTTCAGTCTAACGCCTCCCAACTGAGCTATTTCGCTGCCCAGACCACCATTGCACAGTCCGTCAAACTACTGGATACTTTAGCAACAAAGACCCAGAGGGGACGGGATAAACGGACAGTTGGGCCTGTCGACTTTGTCGAGAATGAGAGTGAGTCGGAAAATATCTCTTACTTGTGAAATCCTCTTTCTTGCTTGTCACATATGGCATCTCTTGTGATAAAACAAAACTTGTCAAAAAACTTAACATCGATCGCTGCACCTAACATTGGATAGAACTGTTTGCGTGAGTGCAGTACAAGGAGAAGGTGGCATCGCCTGAACAGGGACTTGAACCCTGGACCTCAGATTAAAAGTCTGATGCTCTACCGCCTGAGCTACCCAGGCCCGTGGGACAAGGAATCCGCTCCAGAAATATAAAAGAATGGCAGCAACTACTTCCAGTAAAAGGTTTCATCCCTTTCTTCAAGGTTCTTTTCGGGGTGATGTATTCCACTCTGTCCTTCACCAACATTGAAACAATTTCAATGTCCGATCACAAAATGTTGAACAACACACCAAAGGTCCAGATTTGCTTTTCCCTTCGTGCCTGGAATTTCTTTTTCAACGTTTTTCTCAGCAGTTTCAATCACAGAGCCACCACACACCCACACGAGCCTGTGCTTTTCTGGCTCTGACATAAAAACAGAGACATCAACTCAACGAAAACCGGGATTGAACCAGGGACCTTTAGATCTTCAGTCTAACGCCTCCCAACTGAGCTATTTCGCTGCCCAGACCACCATTGCACAGTCCGTCAAACTACTGGATGCTTTAACAACAAAGACCCAGAGCGGGATGTGCGGACAGTTGGGCCTGTGGACTTTGTCTAGAATGAGAGTGAGTCGGAAAATATCTCTTACTTGTGAAATCCTCTTTCTTGCTTGTCACATATGGCATCTCTCGTGATAACAAAACCTAAAAACTTAACATTGATCGCTGCACCGTTCTTTTGAAAGAACTGCGTGAGTGCAGTACAAGGAGAAGGTGGCATCGCCTGAACAGGGACTTGAACCCTGGACCCTCAGATTAAAAGTCTGATGCTCTGCCGTCTGAGCTACCCAGGCCCGTGGGACAAGGAATCCGCCCAGAAATAAAAGAATGGCAGCAACTACTTCCAGTAAAAGGTTTCATCCTTTCTTCAAGGTTCTTTTCGGATGTATTTCATGCCCAACGTAGGTCCAGAATTCCACTCTGTCTTTTGCTTCACTAACATTGAAACAATTTCAATGTCCGATCACAAATGTTGAACACACCAAAATTGGACATTCAACACAGATTTTGCTTTTCTTCCCTTCGTGCCTGGAATTTCTTTTTCAACGTTTTTCTCAGCAGTTTCAATCACAGAAGCACCCTCCTAACACATACACGTCCAATGCATGTGCTTCTTTTCTTCTCATTCAGCCAGAGGATAAAACAGCCATTGCTATGTTGGCTCTGACATAAAACAGAGATCAACTTGCCGAAACCCGGGATTGAACCAGGGACCTTTAGATCTTCAGTCTAACGCCTCCCAACTGAGCTATTTCGGCTGCCCAGACCACCATTGCACAGTCCGTCAAACTACTGGATGCTTTAACAACAAAGACCCAGAGGGGCGGGATGTGCGGACAGTTGGGCCTGTGGACTTTGTCTAGAATGAGAGTGAGTCGGAAAATATCTCTTACTTGTAGAAATCCTCTTCTTGCTTGTCACATATGGCATCTCTCGTGATAACAAAACCTAAAAACTTAACATTGATCGCTGCACTCGTTCTTGGATAGAGAACTGCGTGAGTGCAGTACAAGGAGAAGGTGGCATCGCCTGAACAGGGACTTGAACCCTGGACCCTCAGATTAAAAGTCTGATGCTCTACCGTCTGAGCTACCCAGGCCCGTGGGACAAGGAATCTGCTCCAGAAATAAAAGAATGGCAGCAACTACTTCCAGTAAAAGGTTTCATCCCTTTCTTCAAGGTTCTTTTCTGGATGTATTTCATGCTCCAACGAGGTCCAGAATTCCACTCTGTCTTTTGCTTCACTAACATTGAAACAATTTCAATGTCCGGATCACAAAATGTTGAACACACCAAAATTGGACATTCAACACAGATTTTGCTTTCTTCCCTTCGTGCCTGGAATTTCTTTTTCAACGTCTTTTTCTCAGCAGTTTCAATCACAGAAGCACCCTCTAACACATACACACGTCAATGCATGTGCTTCTTTTCTTCTCATTCAGCCAGAGGATAAAACAGCCATTGCTATGTTGGCTCTGACATAAAACAGAGATCAACTTGCGAAACCCGGGATTGAACCAGGGACCTTTAGATCTTCAGTCTAACGCCTCCCAACTGAGCTATTTCGCTGCCCAGACCACCATTGCACAGTCCGTCAAACTACTGGATGCTTTTTAACAACAAAGACCCAGAGGGGGCGGGATGTACGGACAGTTGGGCCTGTCGACTTTGTCGAGAATGAGAGTGAGTCGGAAAATATCTCTTACTTGTGAAATCCTCTTTCTTGCTTGGCACATATGGCATCTCTCGTGAAAACAAAACCTAAAAAACATAACATCGATCGCTGCACCGTTCTTTGAAAGAACTGCGTGAGTGCAGTACAAGGAGAAGGTGGCATCGCCTGAACAGGGACTTGAACCCTGGACCCTCAGATTAAAAGTCTGATGCTCTACCGTCTGAGCTACCCAGGCCCGTGGGACAAGGAATCTGCTCCAGAAATAAAAGAATGGCAGCAACTACTTCCAGTAAAAGGTTTCATCCCTTTCTTCAAGGTTCTTTTCGGGATGTATTTCATGCCCAACGTAGGTCCAGAATTTTCAATGTTTTCTCCAGCAGTTTCAATCACAGAGCCACCACACACCCACAGAGCCTGTGTTGGCTCTGACATAAAACAGAGATCAACTTGCCGAAACCCGGATTGAACCAGGGACCTTTAGATCTTCAGTCTAACGCTCTCCCAACTGAGCTATTTCGGCTGCCCAGACCACCATTGCACAGTCCGTCAAACTACTGGATGCTTTAACAAGAAAGACCCAGAGGGGGCGGGATGTACGGACAGTTGGGCCTGTCGACTTTGTCTAGAATGAGAGTGAGTCGGAAAATATCTCTTACTTGTGAAATCCTCTTTCTTGCTTGTCACATATGGCATCTCTCGTGATAACAAAACCTAAAAAACTTAACATTGATCGCTGCACCGTTCTTTGAAAGAACTGCGTGAGTGCAGTACAAGGAGAAGGTGGCATCGCCTGAACAGGGACTTGAACCCTGGACCCTCAGATTAAAAGTCTGATGCTCTGCCGTCTGAGCTACCCAGGCCCGTGGGACAAGGAATCCGCTCCAGAAATAAAAGAATGGCAGCAACTACTTCCAGTAAAAGGTTTCATCCCTTTCTTCAAGGTTCTTTTCGGGATGTATTTCATGCCCAACGTAGGTCCAGAATTCCACTCTGTCTTTTGCTTCACTAACATTGAAACAATTTCAATGTCCGGATCACAAAATGTTGAACACACCAAAATTGGACATTCAACACAGATTTTGCTTTCTTCCCTTCGTGCCTGGAATTTCTTTTTCAACGTTTTTCTCAGCAGTTTCAATCACAGAAGCAACCTCCTAACACATACACACGTCAATGCATGTGCTTCTTTTCTTCTCATTCAGCCAGAGGATAAAACAGCCATTGCTATGTTGGCTCTGACATAAAACAGAGATGAACTTGCCGAAACCCGGGATTGAACCAGGGACCTTTAGATCTTCAGTCTAACGCTCTCCCAACTGAGCTATTTCGGCTGCCCAGACCACCATTGCACAGTCCGTCAAACTACTGGATGCTTTAACAAGAAAGACCCAGAGGGGGCGGGATGTGCGGACAGTTGGGCCTGTGGACTTTGTCTAGAATGAGAGTGAGTCGGAAAATATCTCTTACTTGTGAAATCCTCTTTCTTGCTTGTCACATATGGCATCTCTCGTGATAACAAAACCTAAAAAACTTAACATTGATCGCTGCACCGTTCTTGGATAGAACTGCGTGAGTGCAGTACAAGGAGAAGGTGGCATCGCCTGAACAGGGACTTGAACCCTGGACCCTCAGATTAAAAGTCTGATGCTCTACCGTCTGAGCTACCCAGGCCCGTGGGACAAGGAATCCGCTCCAGAAATAAAAGAATGGCAGCAACTACTTCCAGTAAAAGGTTTCATCCCTTTCTTCAAGGTTCTTTTCGGGATGTATTTCATGCCCAACGTAGGTCCAGAATTTTCAATGTTTTTCTCAGCAGTTTCAATCACAGAGCCACCACACACCCACAGAGCCTGTGTTGGCTCTGACATAAAACAGAGATCAACTTGCCGAAACCCGGGATTGAACCAGGGACCTTTAGATCTTCAGTCTAACGCTCTCCCAACTGAGCTATTTCGGCTGCCCAGACCACCATTGCACAGTCCGTCAAACTACTGGATGCTTTAACAAGAAAGACCCAGAGGGGGCGGGATGTACGGACAGTTGGGCCTGTCGACTTTGTCGAGAATGAGAGTGAGTCGGAAAATATCTCTTACTTGTGAAATCCTCTTTCTTGCTTGTCACATATGGCATCTCTCGTGATAACAAAACCTAAAAAACTTAACATTGATCGCTGCACCGTTCTTGGATGGAACTGCGTGAGTGCAGTACAAGGAGAAGGTGGCATCGCCTGAACAGGGACTTGAACCCTGGACCCTCAGATTAAAAGTCTGATGCTCTACCGTCTGAGCTACCCAGGCCCGTGGGACAAGGAATCCGCTCCAGAAATAAAAGAATGGCAGCAACTACTTCCAGGAAATGGTTTCATCCCTTTCTTCAAGGTTCGGGATTTTCGGGATGTATTTCATGCCCAACGATCACAAAAGGTCCAGAATTTTCAATGTTTTTCTCAGCAGTTTCAATCACAGAGCCACCACACACCCACAGAGCCTGTGTTGGCTCTGACATAAAACAGAGATCAACTTGCCGAAACCCGGGATTGAACCAGGGACCTTTAGATCTTCAGTCTAACGCTCTCCCAACTGAGCTATTTCGGCTGCCCAGACCACCATTGCACAGTCCGTCAAACTACTGGATGCTTTAACAACAAAGACCCTGAGGGGGCGGGATGTACGGACAGTTGGGCCTGTCGACTTTGTCGAGAATGAGAGTGAGTCGGAAAATATCTCTTACTTGTGAAATCCTCTTTCTTGCTTGTCACATATGGCATCTCTCGTGATAACAAAACCTAAAAACTTAACATTGATCGCTGCACCGTTCTTTGAAAGAACTGCGTGAGTGCAGTACAAGGAGAAGGTGGCATCGCCTGAACAGGGACTTGAACCCTGGACCCTCAGATTAAAAAGTCTGATGCTCTGCCGTCTGAGCTACCCAGGCCCGTGGGACAAGGAATCTGCTCCAGAAATAAAAGAATGGCAGCAACTACTTCCAGTAAAAGGTTTCATCCCTTTCTTCAAGGTTCTTTTCGGGATGTATTTCATGCCCAACGAGGTCCAGAATTCCACTCTGTCTTTTGCTTCACTAACATTGAAACAATTTCAATGTCCGGATCACAAAATGTTGAACACACCAAAATTGGACATTCAACACAGATTTTGCTTTCTTCCTTCGTGCCTGGAATTTCTTTTTCAACGTTTTTCTCAGCAGTTTCAATCACAGAAGCACCCTCCTAACACATACACACGTCAATGCATGTGCTTCTTTTCTTCTCATTCAGCCAGAGGATAAAACAGCCATTGCTATGTTGGCTCTGACATAAAACAGAGATCAACTTGCGAAACCCGGGATTGAACCAGGGACCTTTAGATCTTCAGTCTAACGCCTCCCAACTGAGCTATTTCGGCTGCCCAGACCACCATTGCACAGTCCGTCAAACTACTGGATGCTTTAACAAGAAAGACCCAGAGGGGGCGGGATGTGCGGACAGTTGGGCCTGTGGACTTTGTCTAGAATGAGAGTGAGTGGGAAAATATCTCTTACTTGTGAAATCCTCTTTCTTGCTTGTCACATATGGCATCTCTCGTGATAACAAAACCTAAAAAACTTAACATTGATCGCTGCACCGTTCTTGGATAGAACTGCGTGAGTGCAGTACAAGGAGAAGGTGGCATCGCCTGAACAGGGACTTGAACCCTGGACCCTCAGATTAAAAGTCTGATGCTCTACCGTCTGAGCTACCCAGGCCCGTGGGACAAGGAATCCGCTCCAGAAATAAAAGAATGGCAGCAACTACTTCCAGGAAATGGTTTCATCCCTTTCTTCAAGGTTCTTTTCGGGATGTATTTCATGCCCAACGAGGTCCAGAATTTTCAATGTTTTTTCTCAGCAGTTTCAATCACAGAGCCACCACACACCCACAGAGCCTGTGTTGGCTCTGACATAAAACAGAGATCAACTTGCCGAAACCCAGGATTGAACCAGGGACCTTTAGATCTTCAGTCTAACGCCTCCCAACTGAGCTATTTCGCTGCCCAGACCACCATTGCACAGTCCGTCAAACTACTGGATGCTTTAACAAGAAAGACCCAGAGGGGGCGGGATTACGGACAGTTGGGCCTGTCGACTTTGTCGAGAATGAGAGTGAGTCGGAAAATATCTCTTACTTGTGAAATCCTCTTTCTTGCTTGTCACATATGGCATCTCTCGTGATAACAAAACCTAAAAACTTAACATTGATCGCTGCACTCGTTCTTGGATAGAACTGCGTGAGTGCAGTACAAGGAGAAGGTGGCATCGCCTGAACAGGGACTTGAACCCTGGACCCTCAGATTAAAAAGTCTGATGCTCTACCGTCTGAGCTACCCAGGCCCGTGGGACAAGGAATCCGCTCCAGAAATAAAAGAATGGCAGCAACTACTTCCAGGAAATGGTTTCATCCCTTTTCAAGGTTCTTTTCGGGATGTATTTCATGCCCAATCACAGGTCCAAATTTTCAATGTTTTCTCAGCAGTTTCAATCACAGAGCCACCACACACCCACAGAGCCTGTGTTGGCTCTGACATAAAACAGAGATCAACTTGCCGAAACCCGGGATTGAACCAGGGACCTTTAGATCTTCAGTCTAACGCTCTCCCAACTGAGCTATTTCGGCTGCCCAGACCACCATTGCACAGTCCGTCAAACTACTGGATGCTTTAACAACAAAGACCCAGAGGGGGCGGGATGTACGGACAGTTGGGCCTGTCGACTTTGTCGAGAATGAGAGTGAGTCGGAAAATATCTCTTACTTGTGAAATCCTCTTTCTTGCTTGTCACATATGGCATCTCTCGTGATAACAAAACCTAAAAAACTTGTCAAGAAATCCAACATCTCAGCAGCTGAAAGCTAACATTGATCATTGCACCGTTCTTGGATAGAACTGCGTGAGTGCAGTACAAGGAGAAGGTGGCATCGCCTGAACAGGGACTTGAACCCTGGACCCTCAGATTAAAAGTCTGATGCTCTACCGTCTGAGCTACCCAGGCCCATGCGACAAGGAATCCGCCCAGAAATAAAAAGAATGGCAACAACTACTTCCAGTAAAAGGTTTCATCCCTTTCTTCAAGGTTCTTTTCGGGGTGTATTTCATCAGGTCCAGAATTCCACTCTGTCTTTTGCTTCACTAACATTGAAACAATTTCAATGTCCGGATCTAAAATGTTGAACACACCAAAATTGGACATTCAACACAGATTTTGCTTTCTTCCCTTCGTGCCTGGAATTTCTTTTTCAACGTTTTTCTCAGCAGTTTCAATCACAGAAGCACCCTCCTGACACATACACACGTCAATGCATGTGCTTCTTTTCTTCTCATTCAGCCAGAGGATAAAACAGCCATTGCTATGTTGGCTCTGACATAAAACAGAGATCAACTTGCCGAAACCCGGGATTGAACCAGGGACCTTTAGATCTTCAGTCTAACGCTCTCCCAACTGAGCTATTTCGGCTGCCCAGACCACCATTGCACAGTCCGTCAAACTACTGGATGCTTTAACAACAAAGACCCAGAGGGGGCGGGATGTGCGGACAGTTGGGCCTGTGGACTTTGTCTAGAATGAGAGTGAGTCGGAAAATATCTCTTACTTGTGAAATCCTCTTTCTTGCTTGTCACATATGGCATCTCTCGTGATAACAAAACCTAAAAAAACTTAACATTGATCGCTGCACCGTTCTTTGAAAGAACTGCGTGAGTGCAGTACAAGGAGAAGGTGGCATCGCCTGAACAGGGACTTGAACCCTGGACCCTCAGATTAAAAGTCTGATGCTCTACCGTCTGAGCTACCCAGGCCCGTGGGACAAGGAATCCGCTCCAGAAAGAAAAGGATGGCAACAACTACTTCCAGTAAACGGTTTCATCCCTTTCTTCAAGGTTCTTTTCGGGATGTATTTCATGCCCAACGTAGGTCCAGAATTCCACCCTGTCTTTTGCTTCACTAACATTGAAACAATTTCAATGTCCGGATCACAAAATGTTGAACACACCAAAATTGGACATTCAACACAGATTTTGCTTTCTTCCCTTCGTGCCTGGAATTTCTTTTTCAACGTTTTTCTCAGCAGTTTCAATCACAGAAGCACCCTCCTAACACATACACACATCAATGCATGTGCTTCTTTTCTTCTCATTCAGCCAGAGGATAAAACAGCCATTGCTATGTTGGCTCTGACATAAAACAGAGATCAACTTGCCGAAACCCGCGATTGAACCAGGGACCTTTAGATCTTCAGTCTAACGCTCTCCTAACTGTGCTATTTCGGCTGCCCGGACCACCATTGCACAGTCCGTCAAACTACTGGATGCTTTTTAACAACAAAGACCCAGAGGGGGCGGGATGTACGGACAGTTGGGCCTGTCGACTTTGTCGAGAATGAGAGTGAGTCGGAAAATATCTCTTACTTGTGAAATCCTCTTTCTTGCTTGTCACATATGGCATCTCTCGTGATAACAAAACCTAAAAAACTTGTCAAGAAATCCAACATCTCAGCAGCTGAAAGCTAACATTGATCATTGCACCATTCTTGGATAGAACTGCGTGAGTGCAGTACAAGGAGAAGGTGGCATCGCCTGAACAGGGACTTGAACCCTGGACCCTCAGATTAAAAGTCTGATGCTCTACCGTCTGAGCTACCCAGGCCCGTGGGACAAGGAATCCGCTCCAGAAATAAAAGAATGGCAACAACTACTTCCAGTAAAAGGTTTCATCCCTTTCTTCAAGGTTCTTTTCGGGGTGTATTTCATGCCCCACGTAGGTCCAGAATTCCACTCTGTCTTTTGCTTCACTAACATTGAAACAATTTCAATGTCCGGATCACAAAATGTTGAACACACCAAAATTGGACATTCAACACAGATTTTGCTTTCTTCCCTTCGTGCCTGGAATTTCTTTTTCAACGTTTTTCTCAGCAGTTTCAATCACAGAAGCACCCTCCTGACACATACACACGTCAATGCATGTGCTTCTTTTCTTCTCATTCAGCCAGAGGATAAAACAGCCATTGCTATGTTGGCTCTGACATAAAACAGAGATCAACTTGCCGAAACCCGGGATTGAACCAGGGACCTTTAGATCTTCAGTCTAACGCTCTCCCAACTGAGCTATTTCGGCTGCCCAGACCACCATTGCACAGTCCGTCAAACTACTGGATGCTTTAACAACAAAGACCCAGAGGGGGCGGGATGTGCGGACAGTTGGGCCTGTGGACTTTGTCTAGAATGAGAGTGAGTCGGAAAATATCTCTTACTTGTGAAATCCTCTTTCTTGCTTGTCACATATGGCATCTCTCGTGATAACAAAACCTAAAAAACCTAACATTGATCGCTGCATTGATTCTTGTTCTTGATAGAACTGCGTGAGTGCAGTACAAGGAGAAGGTGGCATCGCCTGAACAGGGACTTGAACCCTGGACCCTCAGATTAAAAGTCTGATGCTCTACCGTCTGAGCTACCCAGGCCCGTGGGACAAGGAATCCGCTCCAGAAATAAAAGAATGGCAGCAACTACTTCCAGTAAAAGGTTTCATCCCTTTCTTCAAGGTTCTTTTCGGGATGTATTTCGAGGTCCAGAATGCCCAACAATTTCAAGGTCCAGAATTTTCAATGTTTTTCTCAGCAGTTTCAATCACAGAGCCACCACACACACCCACAGAGCCTGTGTTGGCTCTGACATAAAACAGAGATCAACTTGCGAACCCGGGATTGAACCAGGGACCTTTAGATCTTCAGTCTAACGCTCTCCCAACTGAGCTATTTCGGCTGCCCAGACCACCATTGCACAGTCCGTCAAACTACTGGATGCTTTTTAACAACAAAGACCCAGAGAGGCGGGATGTGCGGACAGTTGGGCCTGTTGACTTTGTCTAGAATGAGAGTTAGTCGGAAAATATCTCTTACTTGTGAAATCCTCTTTCTTGCTTGGCACATATGGCATCTCTCGTGATAACAAAACCTAAAAAACTTAACATCCATCGCTGCACCGTTCTTTGAAAGAACTGCGTGAGTGCAGTACAAGGAGAAGATGGCATCGCCTGAACAGGGACTTGAACCCTGGACCCTCAGATTAAAAGTCTGATGCTCTACCGTCTGAGCTACCCAGGCCCGTGGGACAAGGAATCCGCTCCAGAAATAAAAGAATGGCAGCAACTACTCCCAGTAAAAGGTTTCATCCCTTTCTTCAAGGTTCTTTTATTCTTGCATTTCATGCCCAACGTAGGTCTAGAATTTTCAACGTTTTTCTCAGCAGTTTCAATCACAGAGCCACCACACACCCACAGAGCCTGTGTTGGCTCTGACATAAAACAGAGATCAACTTGCCGAAACCCGGGATTGAACCAGGGACCTTTAGATCTTCAGTCTAACGCTCTCCCAACTGAGCTATTTCGGCTGCCCAGTCCACCATTGCACAGTCCGTCAAACTACTGGATGCTTTAACAACAAAGACCCAGAGGGGGCGGGATGTGCGGACAGTTGGGCCTGTGGACTTTGTCTAGAATGAGAGTGAGTTGGGAAATATCTCTTACTTGTGAAATCTTGTAAAAAGATCTTGTAAGAAACAAAACCTTAAAAACTAATCAAAACACTACCGAACTACTGGGAGCTCTATCAACGAATGCCCCCAAAAAAAGAATCTTATTCCAAATGAAATGTTTTCTCAATTTTTTGAGACTTCTTTTGAGGATGCACTTCATGCCCAACTAAATCCTACATTTATTTCCACAAAAATACACAATAGTCAAATCTAATTAACTATGTGGCTTTATTTTTCATTCCTAAAATATTACAATTTAGAAAAACATACAGATCTCTTCTCCTTTCATGCTTCCATAACAATTTTTGCTACCACTGCGTTCTCTCGTCATAAACATATTCAAGGTCTCAGAGGTCAAGCTGCAGTGGGAAAGTTCTTTTAAACTAGTCACAGTAAAGGGAGTTAGAGACAGGTCTACGATTGTACAGTTATTTTCCAAAGTGCCGATGACAGAGGCCATAATACAGGAGAGCGAGTTGCTGTCAACCTCCGAAACTACCTTTCTTTACGAATCAGGTTAAGGCCCGTCACACATTATTAATCACACAAATGAAACATCCCACAGAAAACACAAAACAAAAATAAAACAAAAATAAAACAAAAGCAAAAGACATCAGCAAGTCAATGTTTCAACCAAGCATTTATACAATTCTACTTTTTGTGCAAGTGTGGCCTTGAGTTTTGGAACTGAATGATTTTTTTTTTTTTTAAATAAGACAAAGAATAGGGTTTGTACATTATTATGGGCCATGACATGAAAAAGACAAAGTAAAAAAACAAATGCAACATAAATGCAGCTAATTGCTGAACTATTTTGCAGCTGGTTAAGAACACTAACTATCAAATACCTATGTTCAAAGTGAATAGAAAACAAAAAACAACAACAAAAGTACAAAAACTCTTCCCGGCTCCAATACACGATGAACTATGTTAATTTTTAGGCAATATCAATAATGCAGTTTTTTTTTCCAACAAATTTCCATATGTATTAATACCAATAACTATAAAAGTGTATTATTATCATTATTAATATTATTATTTATTTTTACCAAGGCTTGACCTTCCTGTGAGATGTTTATCTCTTAAATTGTAAGATTAGTCAGATTGGTGTACAGCACCAGTCTGCAATGGTATTAGACTCATTTTAAAAATGACTATCTTTTGTTCAATTATTCTAATTTAATCAAGCTAATGAAAATATTGCCAACATTTGATTTTTTATTTTTTATTTTTTACCTTGGGTAAGATTGGCCAATGAATGTAGCTATAAAACATTTTTTGATTACTCAGTTTTACATTAAAAAGATTGATATTTTAATTTCCTGTGGTTTATTTTCTCTCTATGTCGTACTTGGTAATCAAATAATGTTGCTCTTGTACAGTCACTCTATCCAGCCTTTCGCCTGACCCTTGACATACCTTTTTAAGGTATGCAGTGTTTGATTTCGTTGCATCACTTGTGCCTTACAGGTACCAGCAATTTCATAAGGATAATATACCTAACAGTAGTTTATAACTACAGCATATGAGGGTTCAGGGGGTAACAATATATCCAGGTTCACAGGACATAGTGATAAAAGTGCAGAAGAACCATTTTGTTTCCTCTTGAATGTTAACATAAATGTAGGTTCCAGTAAGTTAGCAGTTTGCCTTGAACTGCTGATAGCCAGTTAGCCATATTTTCCAAACCAAGCAATGTTGAACAATGGGGCAGTTTTTACAACACAAACGCTCACTGACAAAGAGGTATGCTGATTATGCTGTTGTAAGAACTTAAGCTTTTTTTTTGAACCGCTGATTCTAAAACAATGAGGAAAAATACAAAAAATAACAATAACAATAAAAGGAGTACAATATTAGCCATTGAATCCCTCCAATTAGTTATATTGCTGCTACACTGGTTCCAAACTGATATATATTTGATCCTTTATTTGACTTTTCAAGAATTCCCAGTATATTTTTGTCATCATAATTTTTTTCAGTTGTGTTTTTGAAGCTTGCTGTTACATGTTACTCAGTCAGTGACTTGTGCACGATGCTGGTGATGGACTCCTGTCCCTTTCCTTCCAGAAAAGTGCGATGGTCTCCCTCAATGATATGGACTGTTATCTTACCATCACATACCTGAAAGGAAACACAGCAGTCAGTCAGAGACCTACTTTCACAAGAGGACAGCACTATCACAGTATTTGTTATTATTTTATGCTTAGTAGAGACCACAACATTGACAGCAGTGCATCCCTAGTTCATTTAACAGTAACAGCATCAAGCACATTGTGCAGTACCTCCTTGAGCTTGTAGTCATCTCCCAGATTTTGCTCATAGTTGCTGCTTAATTTAGCACGAAGTAGCAGCACATCGCCCTGGTATTTTGTCGTCGGCACATAGCCATCAGCGGCCTTCAGCTTGTAGTAAAAGGTGCTGGCTGCAAAGTGCAGCGAGTCTCGGTTGATGGACGAGTCAGTGGACATGATGAGGTCCACGGCACTGTTGACACGGGCTGTCAGGTCTGAGAGAGGGAGAAGAGTCTCCAAGAGCTGCAGGACAAGAAACACGGTCATGATGTAAGAGGAAAGAACACAACGAAATGCACTCATCCTACCGTCAAGACAACAGCCCTGACTCAACAGTACAGTTGTGTCACTGCATTTACCTTTCAAAGATCTCAGTAAAACTACTCAAAGTGATCAGATTAAGATTAAAAAAGGAAAAACACTTTCTTTGGCGTATATGAATCTCTGATCTTGGACCTCTGTATGTGGATTTACTCAGTAAATAAATGCTTTTGCTGCAATTTTGAGTTGGACCTGGTGGCTGCCACCAAATTCCAAGCCACCGCAGCTGAAAGTGGTATTGGTCAGGGGTGTGAAGTACCTTGTTGTACTCGATGCCAGTAAACTGTTGGATAAAGGCGCAGAGGGCCTCTGTCTCCGCCTCAGACTCTTTGCCTGGAGTCAGTTTAGCCCTGTAAGACTGGGAAAAAAAGGCATCCAGCGAGTTAAGGCAGAAAGTTCAAGTGACAGAGAGTTAGTTTGTGCGTGCGTCGGCTCTCATCACTAACCTGTGTGTATGCGGATACAAATGAGTGTGAGCCATCAAGCAGAACCAGCTGCTCCACTTGCTGATTATGACTCTGGAGCTGAGAGCACATTTCAAACGCCACGCAGGCGCCAAAGGAGTAGCCGGCAATGCGGTAGGGGCCGTCTGGCTGCAGCTCTCTGATGCACTTCACATAGTAGGATGCCAAGGACTGAATGCTGTCCAGAGGAGCAGCTGGGGGGTAAAGAGGTAGTTGAAGCACATGATCAGGATACAAATGGCCCTGATGAGAGATGTATCTACTGTCCAGTCTCATCTGAGGACTTGGAAAGGAAATAACATGCCAAATGTTTTTTTTTTTTTTTTTTTAACATTTATTACTGAACTTGGAGTTATTCCCCCAAAGCTGCAGGTTAAAAATAAGTATTTTGCTGAGATTTTCTTGCCTTGCAAGGTTATTAAAATTATAAGAAGATTAACACACGAAATCTCCAGACTTCAGTCTCAGGAATATGTGTGGCAATTTTAGAAAAAGTTCAGAGTGCACAACTGAGTTGTCTGTCATGCCAAGGGTTCAGTTAGGGCTTAGAAGTCTGTACTTTTATAACCACAAAAGTAGGAAGCAGAATGCATTTAACAGACATTCTTGAACTCAGGTAGAAAAACACCCAAACTGGTCAAAACAAATCTATTCTCTTAATTTGTAGACAAGTCAATTCAGAGATGTGTTACGCACATTTGCAGACTAATAATTCATCTCATACTGAAGAAAATTAGATAGATATCACACAAGTTTAAGTCTGACAACATTACATGGGTTTCAAATGCTCTACTCATAAAACAATCTTCTCATTCAATAGAATCGGCATGGTTTGCTTTCTTTGCTTCAAGAGGGGCCACTTCATACCTTTTGTGCACTGCAGGCCGTGGCACGGCATGTTGAGGCTGGAAGCCACCGTCTTGAGGGACGTCACAGAGCCCTCGATTGGATGAACCAGGAACAGGGGCCTCTTCTGGCTCTGAACACTGTTGAGTGGTACCACTGTGGGGCCGTCGGGGCTGACCAACATTTGGGTTGGATCAGAATTGGCCAAAGGATAAACAGCGTCTCTCTTTGTTGTCGCGCTGTTCGACTCTGGAAGGTACACACATACACACCGCGTTCATCGAGTGTTTCAATGCACACTTCCTGCTGCACTTTTTTATTTCCCAACTACTTCATGTGCATTAACAATACCATTGGGTCCCTTTGAGTTGTTGGTGGTGACCTCCTGCAGTTTGCTAATGGTGAGCTGGCGAATGTCCCGCATGCTCATGACAACGTCATAGTCGCGCTCCAGAATCTGGCGGATTTCCACACCCATCAAGGAGTCCAAGCCCAAGTCAGCCAGCGACGCATCGAAATTCAGGCTGTTGACGTCCCGCACACCTGAGAGCCAAGGACACAGTGAAGGAGCTGAGCACATATCGCTAGAACACATGGACAAAATCTAAGAGCCGGCTTGCAAAAAGTGATGAACTGTTCCAGTTTTGCTGGCTGGGACGGTTTTTTGTTTTTTTTCCTCCTGACTTGGCCCTCACCCAGGATGTGAGCCACAGCATCCACCAGGTTCTTCTGGCTTCCCGAGTCGCTCTTGACCACCGTCTTCTCTGCCAGGACGAAGCTGGACATGACTGGCTGCTGCTGGCACAGGAAGAGGTCCAAGACGTTGAGACAGGACAGGATGCGCTGCGGCAGGGTCCCGCCGACCACCGTGTCGTTGTCACCCATGGTCTCCAGGACAACGCCCACGTCCCCGATGGCCCCCCACTGGACCGCCAGTCCAGGAAGACCATCGTAGCGCCGCTTCTCACACACGCGCTCCATGGCGGAGTTGGCATAAGCATAGTTGCTTTGGCCGGCGTTGCCACGGCCACAGCTGACCGACGAGAAGGCCACAAAGTGACGGAGGTCTGGACACAAGTCTCTCGTCGCCCTGGGTGGGGAGCAGAAGCAAGATGACGCCTCGAAAAAGAGTCTAAATAAAGTTCTTGTACTTCAACAGAAGTGTGAGCATTTTTTTCTTACTTGTCCAAATGAATGATGCCATCATTTTTTGGCCTGTTGACTTCAAGGAAGAGCTGAGGAGTCATATTTTCAAACATGCCGTCTTTCAACACCTGAAAATGACAAAGACAACAAGCAAAAAGTAAATTAAGGAACAATTCATAACCTCAATTACTGGTTTAAGACTAAAAACTAAACTTTTTCTGTGTCTACGTACATTTGTACCTCCGTATAAATCCTACCTCCAATTACACTCTCTGGAAGTGTTGCAATGTAAGGACTTTAACTATAAAAAACACAATGACAACGTCCAGACAGTTACCATGGCTAGATGGAAGACTCCGCCCACTGGGCCGAGGGCACAGGCCTCTTTGATGAGTTGCTTTGCTCCCTCCAGTGTGCTCACGTCAGTCTTGGACACCAGCACTTCCACATCCCGACTCCGCCACTCACGCACTCGCATCAGTTGGTAACCTGGCAAGTTGAAAAGTCATGAGTGTCACAATAATTGATGGGATTTATAAATGGAGTTTGTAAAGTGAGGCTAGTTATAGAAAACGTGAATTATTTGTCATTTTTGCAGCATGGTGTCCACTCTTTCTCTGCCTGCAGAGCTATGACAAAAAGAGGAGGGGTTGTGTGTCTTTTTCCTCTTGTTTCTGTGGTCAGTGTGACCTTCAGTGAGGTAAATAGCCTAATGAGCCTCACAACAGGAACAGTATGTTCTTCAGAAGACACTTTAATCACGCTGCTTTTTAATTCATCTCAATGATGAGCAATTTCGGAAGTATTCAGTCACTTTGCTTTACCGTTTCTAATGCCTGATCTTGAGGTCAGCACCAGCTTGCGGGCGCCTCTCTCGGTCAGCCACTGAGCGAGCTCCAAACCAAAGCCGCCCAGTCCTCCGGTGATGATGTAGGAGTGAGTGGCACTGCAGGAGGTGCGGCAGATCGCTGGGAAAGAGACGGGGGAAGCAGACATTGCTCCGCCCTGCTCCTCAGGACACACCTGTGAAAAAGTCAGTTTGGTTAGTTTTCTTCCTAATAAATCATGGCAAACAGAAAAAAAAACCTTCAATTCAAATAGCTCATTTGAAGCCTATACACTCATCAACACGTGTACTATTCATGAAGTGGTGGACAATTCAAAATACTGGTGCTTTTAAGAGGCACACAGCCAAGCACGCATACACCAGTACTGATAGATTTGCCTAAAAACGTCAGGTCCGTGTAAAGACAATTTGACTCAGTAAATAAGGCACTGAAGGGCGACACCTGGTAAAAGTTAAAGCAACACTGGTAACATTGGAAATTTCCCCACTGTGGGACTAATAAAGGATCATCTTATCTTATTTACAACATTATTTGCCTTGCAATGGCACTGACCTGCAGAAGGACCTTGCCAATGTGCTTGCCCTGGGCCATGTATCTGAACGCTTCTTCCACTTGATCCCTTTTAAACACAGTGGTCTTCAGAGGCTTCACTACACCTTCCTCAATGCCTTTCTTCAGCAGTCGGTAGACATCGGACCATTCCTGGTTGCCCTCCTCAAAGAGAGCATCCAAGAGGATTCCATGGAATGAAACATTTTTCAGGAACACAGCCATGCCTGTGGAGACATCATAACAGCAAAGCTCAATTAAAGGAAGGTGCAAACCCTTGAGATCAATTAAGTCCATCTATCTATCTGTCCATCTATCTATCTATCTATCTATCTATCTGTCTACAGTATTTATCTAAACTTCAGGATAGCAACTAATAAACCGTACCAAACATGTTCTGTGGCATATCTCTTTTTTTTTTTTTTTTAAATTACTAGAAATAATAATATATTTACTTTCTTTTACTACTGCTTGTTCAAGTAGTCCTGACATTTAGAAAACCTTTGACAAAATACCTTAATTTGCAATAACGGCAACCGTTTAACTCGCTCATAAGCCAAACGATTTCAAAGCTATGCATGTAGAAAACAATGTTCCTTTGTATTTTGGGGGAAAACTCCGAAATAAATCACTAGATCCTTGGAACACAGGGTATAGAATCAAACCATAACTGGCTTTATTAGCACTTTACAATTTTAGGGGCAGAGAGTGGCTGTGATTCTAGAACTTCTCTTAACATTCTGCATGAAGTTCACGCCTGAAGGTTTGTTTGGGTATGTCAGATTCCTCCACTTGAAAAACAGTCAGGTGTTGTAAATATGCTGTACTCTGTGGGTTCGTGTGGCCCTCGGAGCACATCAATACTCATCATTCATTATTTTTATTACTACTACTATTATTATTACACAATAGGTTAATCGCAAAGACTGTAAAATTCTTGAGAACAGGGTTTCTCACTGACCAAGTGGAGAGTTGTTGGAAAGGTCGTATTTGCCGATTTCCAAGAATCGCCCATGTCTGGCAAGGCAGCGAATACTGGCCTGCAGCTTCTCCTCAGCCAGAGAGTTGAGGACCACATCCACACCTGAAACAAATGCATTTTACACTGTAAAATATGAAAAAAAATACAGCAATTCTGTGATGGTTTCAGGTTTAAAAATGTTAATTAAAGCTTGTGGAAAAACGAAATACAGTAATGTAAATTTACCATTATCTTCATAGTTTTAGAGTAAAGTTTACTACTTGTTGAAACAGTAACAATTACATTACTAATATAAAAGACATATGCACGGACGAGGTGTCTGACCTTTGCCCTGTGTTTGGAGTAAGATATGCTGTTCAAAGGAGGTGTCTCTCGAGTTGGCAAAGGACTCAGCTGACAGTTGGGGGAAAACCTTCATCAAGTAGGTCCTCTTTTCAGCCGAACCTTTACATGTCAGACAGAGCAGGTACCATTAAATAAAGCTTATCTTGGTGCACCGTTACTGTTAGAAGCTGTAATAAAGATTAAAAAAAACACAAACATTATGCTGTAAAAACAACTGTGTGATAAGTACTAACCAACTGTGGTGAAGACTTTGCATCTCATGTTCAGTGCTATGGCGATGGCAGCCTGGCCGACCCCTCCTGACCCAGAGTGAATGAGAATGGTGTCTCCAGGCTGCAGCCTGCCTCGAACCACCAGAGAGTAGTACGCCGTGGCATAGACCACTGGGACTGAGGCGGCCTGTTCCAGCGTCCTAAACAGAGACATAACAGCTCTTAATAATCACGCTCACCTCCTCAACCCCTCACATCACTTTGGAGATTTGACACTCACCAGTTAGCAGGGACGTCCCAGACGAAGCGCTTGTCAGCGTCTACACTCGTGGCTAAGCCTTTAGCGGCTACAAGTCCCATCACCCGTTTACTTTCCTGGTCCCGACCAGAGAACTCCATCCCCAGCAAACACTGCTGCAGAGCTACGTCACCTGATGAGAGATGAACAGCAGAGTCGAGCTACAATTGTAATATTTTTGGTGAATACACACCACACAATCAGACTGTGAACGTAATTCAAAGGTTTGCACCAGCAGTGCAAAGAAAGCGCTGCATCACTTCCCGTGTAGGTTTTGTTCCTGTGCATCCAGTGTGTGTCACAAGGAACAAAAATGGCTCAAATGATATTCCTCTGTGGTAATAACCCTAAATACTAATGACATATATCCCTTAAACAGCTTTCTACGATAACGTAGTTATTCAAGTTCTAAGCAGCAAATCATTTCACCGTCCTAACAAACGTTTTTACATCCCCATACCTGGAATTGCATCTGGTGGCAGTTTACCAGTGGCCAGCATTATATCTCTGAAGTTAAGTGAACTGTAGTAGATGCGACAGCGTTGAACTTTTGAGTTCTTGGGCACATTCTTTCCAAGTGGCGATGAAATCCAGCGGAGAGAAGACAGGTCACCTCGGGTCAACACATTAACGTAAGCATGTTCTGTCGTCTCCTCATTTAGGTCTGAAGCCAAAAAACACATGTCAATGTAAGTAGGAGTATAAGTATGATCAACAAACTGAAAGGAATTCAAGTGAGAAGTCTTTCTAGTTGAAAGGCATGCAACACAGGACCACTGGGAGGCAGACACCTCTTCATCATCTTAATCCCATCTTAATCCTTTCCCCAACTTTAAATGATTTATTTTTCTTTCCAGACCGAGTGGCCTTTTTGGATTAATCATCCAAAAACCCTTACAGGCATTACACACATGTTATGTCTCAGAGTTCTGAGAGGGCAGACAGAACACCGGGCTGCAGGTCTTACACAATAATCTGAGGTATCAGGGAAGCTTCAATGCCCTTTGTGTTGTCACAAAGGGCATTGATGCAAGGGTGGACTTGCACCACTGCATGATTTAGAAACTTTTCCATACAGAGTTCTTACAATTTCTGAGACACTCACACTGTCCCAACGACAAACAGATAATAGAACATAATAGTACACATATTGTATAATACATATAATAATAGAATACAATAGAACACAGAAAAAACGTATGCTATTGGGTAGTAATAAAAAAATATGTTACCCGCAGTAACAAGTTGATGCCTGAAGGCGCCCCAGTGTCCGTCTCTGTACACATTCATAACCAGATCCTTCTCCAGCACCGACTGCATGACCTCCTGGCCAGGCTGAAGCTTCGGTGTTACTGCAGACTCATTTAGATTCGATACAAATGCACAACTGGTTGAGGGGGGAAAAACAGAAAAATACAATCAGCCTCGTGTTCAAATCTGTAGCAGCACAGAGGAGCAATGTTGTAGTTTTTGCACATAAGACAAATACATTTTTGACATATTTTACGTGTCCTCATGTTTCTTATCATGCTTTGCTGAATCCAATGTTCTGGTTTCGTAGAAGTGCAATAAATCGTACCGTATTCGGTTGCCACCTGGTTCCTGCCGTAGACAATTGACCATTCCTACAATGCCACAGTGAGGCTGAGAGGCAGTCAACCACAGTGGGCCGTCTGTGGACTCCATCAGCTTCACCTGAAGCACAGATCAACATAGAAAAGCACAGGTGTGACTGTCACAAGTCTTTCAAGCCTGTTAATTCCAACAGAGACGTTATGATAAATTACACTGGTGTCTACACCAGTCTACAACATCACAATAAGAATAAATAAAACTCACCTTCAGAGTCTCCACCCACTTGTAGTCTGCGGCGTCCACCGGTAGGAAAGTGGGCTGTTTAACCTCAGATGTACGCCGACACAGAAACAGAGCTGAACCATAGAAAGACTTCCTGACGACCACTGGGCTGAGGAAAACCTTGGAGAACACCTTCTCCCATTCATCCTAGAAAGGATGAGACAATGCATGCAAAACATCACGTGACAAATACCAGTGCCATAGTAGATCTGCACACTTAACTATGAAGACAAAATGTCTTTCACGCTACTAACGACACTGTGGATTCTGACCTGTGTGAGCAGCCCAGTCTGGCTGTTGTTGCTCGTGGTGCTGGAGAGGAAGGACATTGTTTCTCCTAAGGTTTCCCCCTTGAGCAGGGTGTGCAAGAGAACGAAGCCCCCTTTCTTCGCACCAGATGCCAGGTTTGCCATCAATACTTCAGGGTCTGTGCTCAGCGGTCCACTGGCATGGTTACACAACACCAGATCCGCTGCTCCTTCTAGGCCTGCAGGGGCCGGGCCCGACAGGGGGTCCCACTGAGCCGAACCGACGGCCAGGTCTTCAAGGGCTGCTTGATGGACGTCCAAAAGATCCAGGTGAGTGGCGGTGGCGGTGTAATCCAGCTTCAGCGTCGGCTGAATGTTGAGAAGAGGCACCACGCGAGGAAAGAACTGGCCGTCGTTGGACAAAGCCTAGCGGTGATCAAAGGTGTGGAGTGCATCACGTACTGAGAAATGGAAGTGACTCTGAGTCGGGCGTAATTTGTCTCCAACTGCAGCCTTACCTCCAAGACTTTGATTTTCCCGTGCAGCACGTTTTCAATGGTGGTATCCAGACAGTGTCTCAGAGCTGCACTTTCCAGCAGGCCCTGAAGTAGGTTGTCCTGCAGCAGACACTCCCTCTCCTTCTCCACCACCTGCTGCAGCTTTGACTGCAAGTTGCCGTTCACCTCCAGGTCACAGAGCAGGGTCAGCAGCCGCACCAGGCCGGGTTCGGCCAGCTCAGGGATGTGAAGAGGACTCTCTGATTCCCCTTCCAGCCCCGGGATGGACAGCGTAACGCCGTGGGGGGCTAACTTTTGTTTAAGTTTGTAGATTAAACCTGAAGAGAAAAAGATAAATTATTTTCCATGAGAGGCAGCTGTTATCTAAACATGCTTAGAACAAAATCACTTAAAAAAAAAAAGGCATTCAGATACTAAAACCAGTGCATTGGATATAATGCTGTTGAAAGATCAATGCACACAGCAAGAACAACAGAGGCCATTTTTGATGTACCTTTGCAGAGCTTCCATTTTTCAGCAAGCTTCCCATTGGCTGTGAGGCACTTTGTCTCCACGTGGGGAACAAACACAAACTCCTCGAGAACTGGAGGACTCTGCTGCTGCAGTCGGCGTGGGGCCACGGTGGCGTGCAGGCCACAGATCTGGACTCCACCAGCAACAATGGTATCAAGGCAGCGGTTAACATGGACATCGATGGCTGCAGGGATCAGAGAGACATGATGTACATGAAGTACTAGTCTAACCAAGTCTGACGGAATAATGACAGTAAAACAAATAATCAAACAAACCTTGTTTATCATCAGCGTACTTGCAAACTTTCCCCGCGTGCATGAGTGGATCAACACTAACGGAGCGGATCCTGGTTGGCAAACGCAGGCTACGGCCTGACATCCCAACCACAACCATCTGCAGCATGGTGTCCAAAAACGTAATCCAGTTTCCTGTCCATTGCAGTTTGCCTTGGTCTCCTTAAAACAGGAAGAACATATTTTCAATGAGAAAAGCCATTTTGTGAAAACCAAGACTAGCGCACAGAAAGAAAAGTGCTGCAAGTTGCAGTTGTTATTAAAAAAAAATACTGGTATTAATGGTAGTAATATCATATTTTAGTCATAACTCTGTTACCTAAATTGTTGGTTTCTAAGATGCCTTGGAAAGTCTTCCCGTAGTCATAGCCCCGCAGGCGGAGCTCTTTGTAGATATCCAGGGTTGTCAGCTTCATCTTGGTGTCGCTGACGTCGCCGGCAGCTTGTTCGCTTAATTTGGTTTGGGATGAATCCATAACTGCATCCTCCAGAATGCTGACCTTACCTAAAAATGGAGGACATGGGAGTGTGTCATGGTTCACGGATGTGAAGGAAACGATGCAGTACGAGCTGCAGTAGCAGTGGAGAGGAGCATACAAAAGATGCTTACAAGTAACAAGCCGGACACCAAGTGGATTAGAACATGCACTAAAAGAACATGCACTGCATTAGACTGTTTTAATGCCAAACTCAAACAAATGTTGGTTCTGGCTTAACTCATTCATGTATTCATTGTCTAGTGAGAATGAAAATCAGGTCAATCAAGTTCTTACCACTGACAGCCAGGTTTCCATTCTCTGAAACCTCAAACTTGTTGGTTGCTGGCATGAGACGGACCTCCAACTGCACAGAGCCTGACAGGTGAAACAAACAGAGGAAGACAGAAGAAGGGCAGGCGCATTATGAACAATATAAGGAGGTCAAGCAGGAATCATTTCCTCAAATCCTTGTATCAATTATGTTCTGCCCCCTCACCCCTCCACTGTTTTTGCGCTGCTCTCACCTTTTTTGGGCAGGATGGTGGCCCTGTGAATGGTGACATCTTCAAAAGTCACTGGTGTGGTTTCCATGACAACACCCAGATTCCTCGCCAAAGTGCGCCACGCTATTACCAAGTAGCCCGTTGCAGGGTAGAGGACTCGGCCATCGATGCAGTGTCCAATCAGATAATGGTCTGCAGACTCTGGGCCAATGTCTATTGTTGATAAGAAAAAAAAAAAATGAAGGCCATCAATTGACCTGATCCAAAAAGTTCATTTTTCCTTATATGTTGCGAAAAACAGCATTTTAACGTGTCAGTTCCTCACCGATGTTGTAGACGGTGGCGGAACTGGATCCTCCAGAGCTGGAAGGAAAATCCTCGACTTTGGGAACATCCCAGTTCTGGGAATGGTCCCACTCTACCAAGGGTGAAATCAAAGGGGTACCAACTGGCACAGGGTATTTGACTGGTGGACAAAGTCTGTTATAATCCATGGTGATTCTGAAAAGATAAATTTAAAAAAAAATGAAACTGTGAACAAATAAAAGTGACACAACCGCCACACTTGTGTTGTGTGTGTGTCTGTGTCAAGCTACTCAAAAGCACCTCAGCGCTTAATAACATACAAAGTAAGGCAAAACTCACCCATTCATGTATATTTTCCCAATGTTTGAGAGGAAGAATTCAAGGTTGTTGGAGTGACCTCTCTTCATCAAAGGAAGGATGGCGCAGGTGTGCTTCAAGCTGCGCTTGAGGATGGCCTGCAAAGACAACAGGTATTCAAAATATAGCATTTTAAGCATTTATTTCTATCATTTGAATGACATTGATTATTTAAGTAACAGTTGATGTTAAAGTTACATTATGCATGATCAAATGTGTATCGCAAGAACAAATAGACAAAAGACCAAAAGCATTCAAAAAAGAAGTGAAAATCCCAAATCAATAAGTTAAACACACCATTTCAAATAATAACAACATTAATCAACAGCCAGGAGGTTTGATAATAAGACAGACGGACTATATAGGAGAGAAAATCCTCTCTTCATTTTGGGATTTTTGAAACATATAAGTAAACAAAAGCTATGCATACCTGCAGGAGAGCATGCGGAGCAATCTCCACCACCACAGCATTTTCTGGCACCATGCAGAGGCCCTCGTGGAACAACACAGGGCTCACCAAGTTGTTCACATGGTAGTCTGCAGAACTATACATGGCCAGTGGAGATTCCCACTCAGGCTGAGGGATGCTGGTGCTGATCCAGCGAGATGAACGCAGCCGTGGCTCCTTAATTACCTAAGAAGTACATTTCATTCCATTTAGCTATCTTGAAGTACAGGGAAAACCAAGAAACTATTATTCGGGGTATTAAAAATGGGCAGGAAAAAAGCTTTTGTCACACAAAGCAATAGGACTGTGTTTGCTGGCGCTAAAAGAGCTTCAGCTACAGCTAAACTACGACAGGACGCCATACCTCTTTGAGAGCCGTCAGCAGTGTCGGAGCAATGGAGGCCATGTAGTAGGAGTGGAAGGCGACACCAGCACTGCGAACTTCCTTAGCGAAAATTCCCTCTTCTTTCAGCTCAGACACAAATTTCGTGATTGCCTCCTAATTAACACACACAACAAACACATGTAAATACTACAACAAAAAGAGAAGTTTCCTAAGTAAAATATAACCATTATGTATCATAAAAAAGACACATTAAACCAAATTTAAAAAAAAGATAATTCATTGTAAATTCATATACTATGTGTTTCCTAATTTTTTTATCTTATGTTGGAGAATTTGTCTGCAGATAAAAAAATAAAATTAAAAAAAATTATGTTAACTCTGTCTTTGTCACAAGTGCTCTGAAAGGTTTGACAGAATGTTTGACCTGAGGACCAGAGATGGTGACAGTGTCTTCAGCATTGTGGCAGGCTGGGACCACACCCTGGGGACACCTTTCCAGACACTCTGCCCACGTCAATCCTGGGACACACAAAACATTTGCTCAAAATGTGTGAACAAAAAAAATGACATAACTACAAAATTTTTACCACACTACTACTGCATTTCTGTTTCTGGTTTGTGTAGTTGAAATGTTATATTAATTTTATTAAATTAAGTTACATGTAAATAAAGGTTCGGAATGAAATAAAACAACCACAAAGATTTTTTTTTAAATTAGCTTTAGGCAGTTTTATCAGCACTGGGAAACTCTCCTTTAGGGTTTCAGAAACACATTAAGCACAGGAAAATAATCACTTAAACTCTAATTACGCAAAAGTCCCACAACAAATTCCTAAAAGAGCACCACAATGTGTAAGACATGCAAGGTTGGGAAAAAATATTTCAGTAAGTAAAGTTTATGATATTTAAGCAAAATAACAGATCTTAAATGTTGAACAAAAAACTCTGACTTACCAACAGCAGCCATGCCACCTGGAGGAAGACTGGCCTCTTTAATACAGCGCCCTCTCCAGTAAGCAGCAAGAACAGCCTCCTTTAGGCTGAGGGAGCCATCAGCATAGCCACATGCAAGCTCCCCCACTGAGTGTCCGATGATGCCATCAGGTTTGAGACCGAGCTTGGCAAGCATGTCGATCTGCGCGATCTGAAACAAAACCGGGGGCCAACTGTTTTACTTTGATGATTTGAACTTAGACTCCGGGTCACGGGGTAAACAAATCATGTTCGGGGTAAACAAATCATGTTCAAATTAAATAAACTTCTAATCAAAATGCAATGCAATTGATGTAGGTGCCCTTCCTGTGGTTGAGTATTCTTAAATTCAATGCACACCTGTATGGCAGCAAGCCCAACAAAGGAGTTGACGGTGTCCTCAAAAGTCGAGTCATCTGCTTCCATGAGCATGCGAGACACAACCAGGCCAGTGTCCTTCAGAGCTTCATCTGAGCGCAGGATGGACTCTCTGAAGTCTGGAATCTGCATCAAACTGCAGCCCATGCCAGCCCACTGCGTTCCCATACCTGTGACACAAGTCATAGACCAAAGCACCTTAACCTCACAATAGACCCATTTCATCTTAAAGAATGACAACTAAAGTAAAAAAAAAAAAATGTGCCTGTGGATTTGGTGTTATTTTTTGTTGCTTTTCAAGATAATTGTTCCAGGATTTCTACATGTCCATATTCTATTGCTTAAACTAAGAAGATCATGTGAAACAGAGATCATTGTAAATTCTAATTGGTAAAACTATGTTTTTTGTTCAGTAAAATTGACTGTTAAATACTGTATGAATTGTTTGTAATTAACAGAGAACATCCCTACCAAAATTAAAGACATTTCACCAGCATAAATAAACAGCAACTAGATAACTAGATAAATCTCAATCTATAAGTCTGTAATCTTTAATTTATTGACTTGTTTGATGTCTCACCTGAACAGATGTACCAGAGAGGCCTGGCACTGGATGGCACCTGCTGCACCTCTTTGCTCTGACTCTGAGAGCCAATCAGAGTGTACCCTCTGTAAGGCATGCTGGCTGGAGGGATTGCCGACACATCATTCAACAAACACAGGAAACTTTCATCGCTGGCATGTTCCTGGCCCTTTTCAAGCAGTGCGTTCACAGCGGCCTCTGTGCGGCCACAGGCCTGGAGCACCCTGGGAGTAGGACCGGGAGTGGCAGGGGGGGCATCCGCTTCTTTTCTGGCCGGGCGAAGGATCACATGAACATTTGATCCTCCGAATCCGAAGGAGTTGATGCCCACGATGCCACCTTTTATGGGAATTGGTCGATCAACAACTTGAACGCGGCCGTCGGTGAGGGCTGGAATGTCAGGGTTGGGATCATTGAAGTGAAGGTTGGGTGCCCAAACTCCTCTTTCCAAAGAAAGCAGGACCTGCAAGGCAAAAATGAGATAATCCACCAATCAATAGACAACATTTACAAATAATTTAGAAATAGTAATGCAAGGCAGTTAATCCTGAAAACATATCTGTTTAAATGTTTCATATTAAATCAATGCAACTCCCACCTTAAATGCTGACTGACAAACTTCTGCATGACAAGAGTTTGGCATTATTTTGTGAGTTTAATATGTAGATTGAATAATGTTGGTGGAAACAAGTATTATCATTTTGTCAGCGTTTACAGAGGGCAAAAAGTTTTGTTTTTTTTAGATACTAAATCCTGAAAGAGGCCACTTGTGTAAAATACAACTTCATTGTATCCTTTAATTAAATTCAAATGTATCCTTGCTGAGTTGCTCCATGTTGTCACCCAAACCAATAAATATTATATTGCAAACTTCAAAAACAGAACATAAGGTGTTTTCTTTTTACCTTTGCCAGAGCAGCCAAACCAGAAGCCGGTTCAGGGTGACCCATGTTCGACTTGGTGGAGCCAATCAGTAAAGGGTCTCGCTTCGATTGACAAAACACGCCAACAATGCCATTGACTTCCTGTGGGTCACCAACCTGCAGAGAAAGACAATATGATGTATTCAGTACCTTTTATTATAAGATTCATTATAAGATTCCATCATGTGTAGCTTTTCGTAATGTGTTTATCATTGATCAATGAAACATTCATGTTTCATATGCACAGACCTTTGTCCCAGTGCCATGGGCTTCAATATATTCCACCTCTTCTAGAGATATGTTGGCGTCTTGGTAAAGAGAGCGCACCAACCTCTGCTGCATATCACCAGAAGGAAACGTTACACCTGCGCAATGAAGAAAAAGCAAGTAAAACATCGTCAGTATGCTGCTTCACAGTATATTGAATTATACTAATTCAACTAATAATTGGTCCCGTTCATCAAATCAAATATTTTATCAAGATTTCAGAATTGGATTGTGAATCCTTTGATTTTAACTCCTTCATGTAAAATCAACAAAATCAAAAATGTAAAAAAAATTCCAGTCCATGAGATTAAAATTGAGAAAAAGTTTGTTAAAATTTTGTGATGAAATTTAATTAATGCACCATAAATCAGGAAAAGGGTAAAAAAAAAAAAAAAAAAAAAACAACAACACGATTTTCTAACTTACATTAAACTCTGGAAAGAAAAGAACAATGATGGGTTTTTAGGGCAATAGAATATGCCCACACATTTATATACACATACATGCACATGTATAGAAATGCTGTCCATTGGTTTCAAGGAATGCAATTTAAAAAAGCTCTTTTTTCAAGCTATTTTTACACAATTTATAGAGAAGGTAGAGATCACACATTCATAGTTAAGACTGTTCTGATTTGCAAACTCAACATTTCACCCCTTAAAAAGACCTTTGCAACTGTTGCAAGAGAAAATCTGCCTTTAAGGAGGCAGGAACCTCAGTGACATGACTTGGACTTGGATGTCAATCTTCTTTGGGTGGGTGGGTTGAGAGAAAGTCATAAATACAAAATTGAAAGAGAAAAAAGAGAGAAAGGAGAGGGTTGGGGGAAATTATGAATGAATGGGCGCAGATATGAATGCAAGAAAACGTTATGAAGTTGTAGAAAATATCGATTAAAATACCAAGAATTGGCTCAGATGACGACTATGTAAAAACTGTGAATCTTCTGTTAATGTGCAAAAAAAAAGTTTGCCATTGGTCCATTTCTAACAACTGCAATTTACTGTGAAAATACATACAATAAAGACACTGTTTCTGGTGACCTTAATGGAATGAAATCAAGACAGAGAAAATATTTAGGTACTGTAACAAAGAATTAAAACTGTATCAATGTTGTTTTCCTCAGGCGTCTTAAACACATGTAATTTAATTGTCTACAAACACTCTGTGTGTCTGTAATGTTGTGGCTGTTGAAAATAAGGACAGGGCTTAAAGTCAAAACGTTTGGTCATTAATTGAACGAAATGTGAGAGAATTGTGACCCTGCGAGCAAGTTGGGAACGGCAGCGAACAATGGGCATCTCTCAGAAAATGCAAGAGGGGCCGCATGAAAGGCAGCCTTCATGCTTCTGTACGCCATGTTTTTCCACTGAAAAGGCATCATAAAGAGCCCCATTTTGTTGAAGGGCTACCTGAGATGGCATTTCATTCCTGTACTCGCTAACCTCACACGCTTTGCACTCATTGGCTGCATCAGAACTGCTGTGTCAGTCAGAAGTTCTGTATATGTAGTACATTCCAAACTGCTGTTATTTGGTAAATTATGTATACAGTGTCAATATTAAAATCTAGACCAACCATGGAAAAAAAACAACATACGACACACACAAGGGATCTTTCGCAATGGCATTCCAAATTCCTCGTAAGCTTGTGAAACAGTCACACCAGTGAAGTCTGACTCTTACAAGTTAAGCCCCAATCTGTGTGATTTTTAGTGAGTCATGGTGCTTTAACAACCTTAAAGAAGACAGACACGGAGGCTACTGCCAAAGCTGAGCTGTGACAGGAAGAAAAACTTCCTGAACGCTTGTAAACTACTACTTTAAATACCACTAATGTACCCTTAACTGGTTTTGGCACTTAGTTAAACATCCCTGTGCAATATGGGTCACCAGAATACTGCTTTAAGACAAATGTCACTCCTCAAACCTGCACCAAAATTATTTGTGAAGAGTCTGTTGGCGCACATCACTGACCAAGAGTGAGCCATGATGACCTTTTTTAAAACTCAAAATCGCAGCAAGCTTGCTGAAAACATTTTTGTCAAAAAGTAAAATAGTGAAAAAGCCAAAGGAGACGTACAACCTCTGGACTGACAGTACACTGTTACTGAGTTCAAGCAGTGAAGACGTTGATGATACTTTCAAAACCTTACAAAATCTTCATTCCATTATGAACAAAATGAATGTAAGAACTGAATTTGTAAACATTAGCATGTAGAATTTAGCCAAATGCCACAAACTGCCATCTTGTCACATTTCTCACACTGCGATGTTTCTGGTGATGTGGACCTTTGTACATTCACATACATTTTTCTAATGAATGAGGTGACCCAGTCTCCTCGACAAGACAAAGCAGCTCACCCTGCTCTTTGAAACCATCTGTGTTGTTTCCAGCGTTGATTACAGTGGCATACACCCTTTTGGCAAATGAACGCTTGGTGAGCAGTGCCACCACTGCGGCCTCTGAACGGCAGTATCCATTTCCTGGCAAGAGAAGCATACACATTTAAACAAAGAGCAGGGTTTTCATACATTATCTGTCTCTAAAACAAATTTATTGGTTGATGTTTTTCAAATTCAGCTTTTAATCTACGTTTAGAACTTTACCGGATGAGTCAAAGGATTTGCAGGTCCCCTCGGGACTCAGCATGCCCAGCTTCATGAACTGTACGGAAGTATTGGGTTTGAGAAGCAGGTTGACTCCACCCACCAGAGCTGCGTCACAGTGGCCATGGCGAATGGCGTGGAATGCATTTTCTAAGGCCAATAAACTGGAGGAACAGGCTGTATCGATGGAAGTACTGGGGCCTGCAGAGGCAGGAAAAGACAAGCAACAAGTTCAGGGGGGGGAATCTAGGAACATAGGAAATATGTAGAACAAACGGAATCAGAAGGTAAACACAGAATATGTTTGCACATGTAAATGTATCACATGTATAACAGTTTTAAGAATTTAATTTTTTAGTATTTGGACCAAAACTGACCCAATGGACTGATCAAAGGAGTTGACTGGGTTAGAAACTGTGCCTTTTAGTTGAACCCTTTATGGATGTAAACAGTTCACTACTTCCGCAGCTGACAGAAGTCCATCAGCTCAAGAACAAATGTGATTATGTATTTTGCTCCGACTCTTTTCCAACAGATATCACAGGGTTTAGAATCATATCCGATGGCAAATCACAGTTTTTTGCTATACTGTCCAACCTGCAGATTTCAGATTTGGACATCTTAAAGACTTGAATTGGCACATGGTTATTGTCTATGCCACGCGTCCTACCCGCAGGAATATTCTAAAGTAAGAACTGAAGAAACTGCAGAAGGCTGCCTACAAGAGAAAGGAAGGTTTGCAATTGCTAGTGATGGATTCCTGTTTAGAATTGTTGTTGTGTGCAAGCAGAGCTTTTGTGCCCAAGCAAACAAGTGTGGTAACAGTTTTAGAAAACAGACTTAGGAAACAAGTGTTGATGAAAACAAAATCACCTGAAATCACTCGAACATTATCTTCTGATAGGACCATATTTATTTTTACTGAATAATGGGTAATTTTATATACAAACAACACATTACACTATTTATCATTCTGTATTGTTTTATGTAATAGGATTTAAGTATAAGTGTGTGCATACCTGTAAAGTCGAAGAAGTAGGAGAGTCTGTTTGCCAACATTGCATGCTGGCAGCCAGTCATGCTGTAGCCAAGCAGCTCCTCAGGGTCTCTGCTAAATGCCTCAGCAGCCTCTGAACCACTCACACCAATGTAGACGCCTGTTTTACTGCCACGCATTGCAGTTGGATTCAGACCTAAAATTAAAGAAAAAGTTATGAAGCCTTTCAGTCAGTATTTGTTTAACTGGCTTTTCTTGTGTTAAGACAACCTTTTCCCCCTTTAAACATTTAAGATTGCCTACTGCTTATTTCTTATAATTTTCTTTTCTTTTTTTTTTTTTAATGTTTTACCAACATTGACTTATGCAACCACACATCCCCAATCAGTGCTATATTTGCTTTGCTTTTCTATTCTTTTTTTTTTTTTTTTACCTCCATCAACAATAGCCTCATAGGCAACTTCCAGAATGAGACGGAGCTGGGGATCCATGGTGTTGGCCTGCTTGGGGTGGACTCCAAAGAAGGAGGCATCAAAGTGACTGATATCCTTCAGTTTACCATTCCTCTTTGGAAGACCATAAAGACCTAGAAGAAAAAAAACACCAGCTTCAGGGGGAAGCTAAAACTGAGCGAGCATTTTGGTGAGAGATTTAAAACAAGTGTAAAGATGCTGTTTTTTTTAAGAAATCAAGCAATTTTAGATCATTAGTGATATGTAGCTACTTTCTATGAGTCCCAGATCAAAAAACATTATTTAATTAACAGGTATAGCAAAGGACCCCACGAAACTGATTATTTTTACAGAAAGAAATCACAAAATAAAAGCATCTTTTCTTCCAGGGTGGTTGCCACCACCAGGAGAATCCACATTTAGTAGCTTCAACTTAGCTAAGTATTTAAGTAAATTAAGCACGAGCAAGAGAGAGTGAAAGCGCATGCATGCATCCCAACAGACCAAAAATAAATAAAAGAATAAAAATGTTATCAGTCAAACATTTCGTCCAACGTATTGGTTATTAACTGCTTACTTATTTGCAAGGAAGTCTGTAAAACACTTTTGTGTTTGTGCAAACAGGCATGAGAAGGATTTACCTGTATGTAGGTCAACAGAATGTGATGAATAATGCGTACCTCAAGACTCAGCCTAGATAAACGGAACCCTCTGACAATTTCATACCGCACTGGCAAACAATTCAATTCATAATAAAGACATATTTGTCTGTAATAATTGTCTAAAATCCTTTTTATGCAAATATTTATGCCATATACATGTTGCACGCATGGAAGCAAGACTCGATCATTGTATCTATCAGAATATAGAATCTCCAAATATACTACAGAAACAACGAGGCACACTAGCAGTAAAAGCAGAGTAGTGTCAATTAATTGACCTTTTAACCTTTTGCTTGTATAAACCCAGAGGACAGCAAAACAATCACATTACCAAAAACATTGACTCGTGGCTTTAATTCAGTGTTTGCCATGCAGCCCTCCGTCAAGTAGAACTGCCAACTTTCATTGTCTCTACATGATATAAATCAGGCACTCAAACGGTACAAAAATGTGGGAAATTAATTTAGTTATTACTGGGTAAGTAACTTCAGACTACCCGAATAAAGACCATTCTGAGTGTTGAGGAAATTCAGAATGGTTTACATGCACCTAGAAAGGGCGACTAGAGACGAGCAAGTAAATACACAGACTCCAAGTTGCTTGTCAACCATATGACAATACTAAAAACACTGGGCGCGACAGGAAGTCCAAAGGTTTTATTCCAGCTCCTCGTCAGTGGGACAGTTTGAAACACTTCTAAAAATGTCTTTGTCATTTGAAAGACGCCAGCAACTAACCCAACCAGCAAAGCTGAGTAACAAAAATAAGATAAGACAAAGACAAAGAGCTTGTGAGTCACTGCTGCTGAAGCTGTTGCTGTGGGAGATGGACCATATGTCTGTACAGTACAGCCATTGTGATTAGTTGATGCATTTGTTTGCAGTGCAACAATTCGGAAAAATCGACCTCAATCTCAAAAATAAAAGGGTTGCTTTTTCCCACAGAGTAACATTCATTATTTGGGTGAAATTACTTGTACCCACTTGAACACAGATTAATTTACGTGTACATTTTTTGCATGAGGAAAATGTCTACGGTCACGCAAAATCACACTCCTGATTTTGACAGGGATGAAAAAGAGAGTAAATTTTGGCCTGTGATTGAATTTTTCAGATATTTACATATTTTACATTTCCACTATATCACACTTTGTCAGTCACACTCACACAGTGTAAAATAATATCCAATAATCAGGCCAGAATATCACTGATCAGAATATCATCATCATTGACTTTTCTCCTCTCTTCTGCATGGTGATGCTCACGGTAGAACACCACCACACAGAATGACCAGCAATTGGTTCAGCAATACCAATGCAAACTAGTATTAAACTGCTAGTTGTAAAATAATGTTGGCTAAAAAAGAAACGTTTGCAGTTTTCCTTTGAGTAAGAAGGGAAAATAAATAGATCAAAACTGTTTATAGTTCTGTACCGGCTGAGACTAATCTGCTCATCAGCTGATTAGAACAGATTGTTGCACAACACGAAGAGGGGAGGAAAAGCTCTCAGCTGCCTCGCTGCCTCACACCAGTTTCCCAGGCAGACATGCAGACAATGAAAAATGCATCTGCTGCTCAACAAGCACTGGGCCTCCAAGTAACAAAATTTTTAAATGTGTACTAAATGTGGGTATTGCAAAACTAAACCTAATGCTTTGGTAATAATAATCTGAAGGGTTTTCAGCACAGAGATGCTTAACACTATATGGCTCGTTAAATGACTGTAGGGGGAGTTCTAGTTCCCCCAAATGGCCCCCGAAGGACAGTTGCGTGTGAAAGAGCTTTTCAAAATATCGCACATCCCAGCACACATGTACCGACTTTCTGTGGCTGGTAACAGATGAGAACACCACCAAATATATGGCACTGGATATAACTTCACAACCGCCTAAGAAGGAATACCTTTAAGCAGTACTTTTTAAGCAGCCCAAAATTGGACTTCTGACCTATGACAATTAGCATCAAGCAATGGGACTCTCTTACCTGGTTTCCATCTTCTGTCATCCTCTGTCACCATGTCTACCCCATTTATCAGGTTTTCCCAGAATTCTTCAAGGTTATTTGATTCTGGCAAACGGCCTGAAATCCCTGCTATTACTATCTCCTCCATGCTGAATTTCTGTGGGAAAACGTAAGGGCCAATTAGTGCTTGCATGCATTAAAAATACAAAATTATAGTGTGAGTAGGTGTTAATACAAATAAGCATCAGACAATCCCCACTTTTAAATTCACCACGGTACTACATTAAATGATAAACTTACACTTTTATCGTGGTTGGTTGTAGACACCATGTTTTGCTGTGTGTGTTTAGAGGCGTGTTCATGTTCAAAGGACACTTAAATAATAAACGAATCAAGTGTTGTGACTGACATAGACTATCATTAATTGGGACAGTTGAAAGAGGCAACATTCTCTTCATTAAAGCATAGAGTTTTAACGCACTATGTAACTTAAAGCATTGGCTTTGGAAGGTTAAAAAAAAGAAGTGGCCAAATAATTTATCAGACAAGTAAACGCAAATAAAACAGATCCTCACATGCCAATTACTATCCATCTGTCAGCAATGTACTATTTAACTGTTAAGTTTCACTGCACGTTCAGTGTAGTGTACATTGTATGTTGTCCTCCTATGAAAGGTTTCCTCATTGTTTTGTTTTGTCTCTTTTCTTTTCCTTTAAATCTGCTCTTGAGTGCCAAGGCTGCAATCTCCCTTAGGCCTCTAATTCAACTGGCCATGACTGGACAGAATGCTAGGCTGGCTGTCTCTCTAGCATGAGGCCTGATGTGAAACACAGTCATGTGCTTGTAAAGAAATGATGGAACATGCATACAGATGCAGTTAACATTAAATTTGTTGCTGTTGTGCAAGAACGAATGGATGAATGAGCTCATAAAGAATCTTAACAACGGGAAGAATCTATTCTGAACAGTTTACTACATGAACAAAAAATTAAAAGTAAACCAAGCATCTTCATCTAAAAAAATCATTTCCCCCCCAGATATTTCACACAATCTGTCCTAGTTATGTGTACTTTATATTATGCCTTATATGTGTTGGTGTCGTGAAAAGGTACTTGAAAAAAATGAAAGAGGAAATTATAGCTTGCAGACAGTAATTGTCATGTGCGGTAGATCTGCACAATAGCACGACATGTAAATGTTAACATACTGGTTTGGTATTATGATGGCATCATTTAAATCCACTTTCCTTGTTTTACACGTTCTGAAATACAAAATTAACTGTGAGCCTGTACAGCCATGTTTTCAATCTTTCACTATAGTTCGAAAAGATTAGTGTGTATATTCAAATACCGGTAAACAAACTACGACTAAAACTAGTTATTTATTTTTTTAGCCTTTAATAAATATATATATATATCAAAAAAATCTCTTCATCATACTACGCATATTTGGCATTTTAAAAAACACAAACAGCAAACACAATTTTCATATAGCTCTACATATGTATTTTCTTTATTTTAATTCGGATGTTCCACAACAGTAACGACGTCACCTACTTAATACCGCAGTCATGCTTATTAACTTACTTGTGATTCACGGACCGGCTTGGCTACTGGAAACAACAAACTTGCTCGAATAAAAAGGCGTCCAAGTGTTTCTTGACAATATATGTTCCCACGACTTTCTCGGAGATGATGCTCCCAACGCTGCTGTTAAAGAAAAGGGTCCGCTTCCGCCGTCTCGCTTGCCTATAAGGTTACCATTGGCCTTCGTGCCTTTCGTAGTCTTCTTTCTTCTGATGAATTTAAATGTGTTTTTATGCCGAGCCACGCCACATGGGCTGACAGCTTGGGATGGTCTCACAGTCCAATGAGGGAAGAGGCAGGGCTCAGCTACCCGGCCATTGAGAGCTTCGCTGAACGCCCCGCAATGGGAGAGAGGAAAAAAGTGTTGCGACCGGGTTATTGGAGTTCAAAAAATTCTCCTCTACCTACCTACCTTTCCCTCCGCCCAGCACACAACGCCGGCGCTAAGACAGAAAGCCCATACGTCACAACTTCCTAAAATAAAAGCAACACAGTTGTGGGTTTCCTTGCATGCCGCGAATAAACATTTGTTGATTTCATTTGCTGTCGTTATGCTTTTTTCACTTCCATTGTTTCGTCCCACTGTGCCGCTACACAGCTAGCTATGTCACTGTTGCAAGTACTGATGCAGTGCCTTCCGATGCAGTGTCTTTCACTTGTTAAGCTGCGACAGAGATGTAGGTGCGTGAACCGCATGCCATCGCATGACTTGTTATCTTGTCTCTTGTTCTCTTCGAACCATTGGATATTTTAGACCTGCCGACCTCCTCAATATCTCTCTGCCGTTGGGTCAAAGCACTCACATTTACTTTGGCACCGCTGTCGTGTTCAGACATTACGTAACTCTGCTTTTTAGAACTAGCAGACTGACGGCATCGCACGTGAAGGCTTGGATGCTTTGAGTGACAGCAGGCTCGTCCAATCACGGGGCGGCAGAGCTGTTACTCGTCCAATAAAGGTGTAAGAAACGTGATGTTGGAAGATAGGGTGATTAATAGGAGGGACACAAGTGATGACGTAGCAGGGAGGCTCGCCTGACTTTTGAGGGTAACCTGAGTTCATCATCCTGGCTAGCTGGCACGACCATGTTCTTAAACAATCCTACTGACCAACTTGACCTACTGTAGTAGAGCAGTTATTGATTTTAAAGAGTGAAAGGTTTCTGCAGTTTAAAAGAAAAAAGTCACCTCAGTTATAGCAAAGTCCAGCTTCCATATTGCCACATGATAAAGAATAAAAAGTAGTCAAACAATTATATTAAGGGAAATTATTTTAAGAGCTTTTTTTTTTATCTTATCTTACAGCTGCCAATAAATTGTGTGATTTATAAAGTTTGATGTGAATATTTTCTGTCGGTTCACTAAAATCATATTCAAATCATATTCAAATATACTACAGACTACATATTCAGCATTTCTCCAATAAATATAACACATTTCACACATCACATTTATTATTTTAATATTGAAAACATCACATAAATTCAGGGCATTGTAAAATTGCCTTTTAAATTGTCATTCATTCATTCATCTTCTATACCCGCTTATTCCTATTCAGGGTCACGGGGGTCTGCTGGAGCCTATCCCAGCTGTCTTAGGGCGAAGGCAGGGTACACCCTGGACAAGTCGCCAGTTCATCGCAGGCCTTTTAAATTGTCTTCTTTTTTATTAGTAGAAAGGTACTAATATCCTTCTGTGGTTAAAGGACCTGACACAGCAGGTGAAACCGCAGTGTCCATTAGAAATATCTGACTTGACTTGGGATTTGACTTGCTTTAACTGACTCAACCTGTAAAACCTGTCACATGGCTGCATCCTACTTGGGTCTGAACAAGTTCAGTCTTGTGCAAGGTTTCGGGGACCTTGCACAAGTATGGGAGACAATCCCTCTCTGTTACAAATGTTTTTACCTGAGGCTTGATGAATGATGATTAGATAGTTTGGATAGATTCTTTATTCAGCTTCTGGGGAAATTAACAAGGGGGGGAAATTCAGATAGTGCGCACGCTGAGGTATCGCATGTTCTAGTATGAGGAATTTATTCTCCTCTACCTGCCTGTAGCATCTTCACTGGCCAGGGGACCTGTCAGTTTCTCCTCATGCTTGATGTGTGAGTGTCCTCGGTGCTAAAGGCCCAGCGCTTTCTCAGGGAAACTCATCTTGGTGGGAAAGACATTGGTGGGTCTTCGGCTCTTCAGTTTCTGTTCAGTTTGGTTCCAGATACTGTTCTAGGCTGCTCTAGGGTGCGCTGTGCCATGGGTCACTGAACTCTGCTCATGCTGTGTGGTGGCTCAGCCTTTAGGCCTGCCTCTGGCCATGTTGTCTGCATTTGACCACCTGATCCCTTCAGGGGAAAGCACTGGGTAAAATGTAGGTCCAAGGAATTAATTGCTGAAAGTTTGTGTGGTTGTATTGTTACTACAGGCACTTTAAATGACATGCGCCTTTTAGCTGGAGACACCCATCCATACAAACATATACAGATTAGCGATCACAGATGATGATGATGTTGACTTTTTAAACAAAAAACTGATTTTGTGGTATCTAACGAAGGGGAACACAGTCGTGCAGTAGTTAGCGCGGTTGCCTCACAGCAAGAATGTCATAGGTTCGGGTGCATGTTGTCCTTGTGTCTGTGTGGGTTTTCTCCTGGTACTTCATCTTCCTCCCACAGCCCAAAAACATGCACGTGAGGTGAATTGGAAACTGTGAGTACGAATGGTTGTTTGTTGTGGCCCTGCGATAAACTGGCAACTTGTCCAGGGCAGCAACGGAAGCAGTAACAGAAAATGGATGCATGATTGAAAGATTTACTAAACTGTTTTTTGTGTTAATTAATTGGTTTATGTTTGCATGTGTGACTTGATGTGTGTTCTGGATGTTTAAACAGAGAACAGAGTAATAATAAAGGTGTCTGAGGAATTGTTGCAAAGGACACAATAAGTGCAACTATGATGATTGGAATTTTACAACATCTGACACAGTGCATATTTAGACAGTAGGCTGGGAGGCTGACATGGAAAATATTTTCAATACCAATACAAAGATGGGCATATTACAAGTTTGAAACAGCACCTTAATATTTAGTTATACAGGTTTTAAGTCATAGATAAGATTAGATTTAAGTCATTAATATATGAATATAAAGTTACATTATGTACAGTTAATTTAAATTAGAATACATTAGATCAAATGACCAAATAAGCCACTTGGTTATTTCCTTATATTAAACTCTATATTAAATTCACAGAACATGCAAATTCTGTATTTCCATGTGTTTCTGAAAATATTTCTCAATCAGAATACATGTCTACATTTCCTGCAAAATTTCCCACTGGCCACATAGAGATAAGTGCAATTTTTTTGGTCTATTTATATTTTAAATAGAACGCAATAAAGTTGTTCCCAACATTTAAATGGGGCTCTGGTGAGACCAGAGGTCAGATCATCATTTGTGTGCAGTGTGTGCAATTCTTTATGGCTTAGGGCACGTCTGATATCCCATGCCCCAGATTTTGCTCCCAATCCAGAATTGCCATCATGTCCTCATCTTGCTCAGCTGAGTCTTTTTTTGTACTAAAAAAAAAAAGAAGAAGAAAAAAGTAGGTGGCATTTAAGCATCAATTTATATCATTATATAATATTATAGCTTACATAATATTATATAATATTGCATATATTATATAATATTGTAGCAACATAAATCTCTTTTATGATATATAAAGATTTTGAGTGGGGAATGCATTTGCAAATTTGATGTGTCTGCAAGTCATGCCACAGGACATGTGTATTGTACTTTTTGTACTTTAGCCCCCCGCGCCCCCCCCCCCTCTCTCTCTCACACACACACACACACCACATTTATACAATTAATACACATTATTACAATTGGTATAATTATTCTAGCAGCACGTATTACTAGACAATTTTACCCCTCAACAAAACAAATATCTAAACGTGTGTATTTTACCGTTAACGGTCACTCCTCTGTGTTACTCAAATAATCGTTAAAAGACAATAAAACATTCCCACTACTTCCCCTTCTACTCAGTTCAAGCAAACAAAACCCACTGGAAAATCATTCAACGATACAGTCATCCGAGGAGGCGCCACAAATCACAGATAACGTCACCAGCAGGTGACAGCAATGTACTAGCATCCCTTCGTCTGTCGGAAAGCAACAGAAGAAGAAAATCTGAGGAAGGCAGGGGTGGCTGCCGTAAACGAGAGAGAGAGGGCTGTCAGCTTTTTGCGACAGCAGTTGCATGTGTCGGAAATGTGTGGGAGGTATTGTACCGGGGGCGCCGTTCGATATGTAGCCGCTGACCATAACCTGTGGCCGCAGAGAGGAACTAGCGGCATCGTTGAAAACCATGGATTTCATCACGACATCGTCTTTGCGTTGACGTTCAACGTCAGGCACCTCGACTGTTGTGCGTCTATGGCGAAAATGCCTCTGGGGTCTGTTGGATTGTGATGCAAGGAATCGATATGCAAGTGCAACGTTCGCAACCAAGACCTGTCCGAGTGTCTTGATTGTGTTTTATTTCAGCAGACGTCTCGTGTTGCCCTGCGTTATGATCCTGTGTGGGTGAACTGCTGGTGAGAATCATTCCGGAGTGTGTCGTAACGGCGCCGTTATTGACAGACGGCGGTGTTTGTTTCTCTGAAGCAAGGAAGTGGAGCTGCGTCATACTGGCCGAACCAGATTAACTTCGATCGGACGTTGGTTTATTTCCCTTCACAATAAAGGTACCGCCTATTTAAATTCAGAATGGATATTCATGTCAGGAGAGAAACGACAATCTCCCTTTAGAACCAGTCGCCAGCTTCTCTTTATATTAGCACCGGAACAAAGTTTACCCCGTCGCCGTGTCACCTCCCTGCGGTCTACCAACCGGGTTCATTCATTTTATTTTGTTAGCTCCGAAGTGAAGAACTTGTTTCGGGTTGTATGTCTCCGACACTGCTTGGAAGAGGGATGTGGCCAAGATGTCTTTGCGCTGCCAGTCGGTACATAAAGACCATTGAATCGGTTCGGCTGGAGGGGCCGCTCTTCACCGAGGAACACGACGGGAGGAACGGCGATGCTAGCCTGTGCCGCCGTGCGCGTTTTAGCCGGAACGAGGTCGCGCTGAAGTCGCTGTTGTCCGGATTGTCCTACATTCCCGAAACGGCACACCTGGACAATCACACCGTTTATGGGGTTGCAGGTTAACGTGGAACTCATGTAAATCGACACCAGCGCGTCGCTTACTTATTTTTTTTTTTTTTTTTTATTTTTTTGTTGATCGCTGGACAGGACTTTGCCTTTCTCCCCCTCACGCCTTTGTAAATTCTACAAATGTCCACAACTCAGCGTCAAGTATTTATGGAATCTCTCGGGCGCCTGGAGGTGAACCCCAGTCCAGCTGATATCGGGGTCAGTCTTGCACCCCGGATCTCCGGCGGGCCCCCGGCGATAGAGAAATGCCTCCAGAGGTCCCTGGCTCCGCAGGGCCAGGCTCACCTGAACGGATGTGTCCCTCTCACACATCAGGTGGCGGGTCACAAGTACGGCGTGGATAAAGTGGGTGAGTAGGCTGCGCAGCCCTTCCTCAATGTTTAACCACATTCCATGCAAACACTGGAACTGAACGCGATCCACCCAATCCACCTGTCGCGTATCAGGTGGATGGAACCTGTCGGAGGAGCAATGTTATTAAAAAAAAATGTAGATCAAAACCGAACAACAAACTACAGCTGGAAGATGACCCACACCGACGTGATGCTGACACGTCATGAGACATCAGGAGGCTTTTTTGTATTATAACATCAGCTCATCAATGTCTATGAATTGACGGTGTGGCCGTCTGAAATCACGCCATCTTAATGTTATGTAAGAGACACATTAAGAGAAAAGCCATTGAAACAGGTGGCTTCCAGCTTTCAAGGCAACCAGGACAAACCTGTCCATCCACAATGCCTGCATTTCTTTCCTGTAGCAGGGGTTTGTGTGGACTTTGGGTGGGAAGGGCTGATCACCACCCCTCAGAATCCGCCCAGAATGCTTTCTGATGGAGGGAAGTAAGGATTTGTAGCTGTACCAGGGTTTTAAACACCATGGAAAGTTTTCTAAACTGCTTATGGAGCGAAGTCTTTAGGGGGCGAGGGGTTGCTACTATTCATTTAATTTATCACTGTTTCACTCGTATGGTCTTGGTTTATTGACAGTGAAATAATCAAGTCCAGTTTGTTTACATATAATTTTAGAGCTTTTACAGAAGACGTCAGAGTGGATTATTAACAATGGATAAAAGATGTGTATTCAAATTCATTCTTACCTGTATTGCATCATACAACGGAAGTAACGGAGCTGAAGCAAATCTCCTGCCCTTCCCACCCAGAAGTGATAAGAAGCGGACACGTGGCTTCTCTCCCACGTACCAACAGTGTTTGTTTTTTATTGTATGTTGTTGCAAATTAATTTATTACAGGTCTGATTTCAGCTTTTACATGAGCAACATGATGGTTAAGAGCGTTTCTTAACTGCGATTTCTGCGGCAGGCGATGACGCACACGCCTTCTTTGTAACATGAAACTCAATTGTCTGTTCACGTGAAGTGTATGCATTTCGAACAAGTTACATGGACGAAGGCTGGGTTCACACACCCAATCTGGCGCTGCAGCATTTCCCATTCATTTTCAGTGAGCTCCCGGTGTTACTGATGGAGCAGTTTTCCCCCACCGCTGGCATCCAGAATGAACACAGACTTCTGCTGCGACAGAAGTTGAGACGGGTTCAACTTTTCAGCCGCCACATTTTGTATTTTTCCTGTGGCTGCCTCCCACTTCTCCCAGCGCAGCCCTGTTATGTAAATTACATGGGGACTCCTGATCAAATCATTCAACACTCAGTTCCAGAAAGTAGCGACTTTGCATATTGAGGGACTCACACAATGTCCTCTCTAGACTGAAAACCAGCCAAAAATAACTTGCTGTCATGTTTGAGGATGTCTCAAAAATTACATTTCAAAAGTCTCCTTGTATTCAGGGCGGAGTATAAACATTTCAGCGCACATATTTCTGCTTAATCACTGAGTTCTGCTTTACTATACATTAACATTGCGAAAAACTGTGAGCGTACCAACAGTCCTGTCAAACACTTGATGACACATTTATTCTCAGTACAGTAACAGAGTAACATGATTCAATCACCCTCGCTAAGGAATGTCCCTCTCAGATTTGTCTGAATCAGATTATTTTTTTTAAGTAGGATGATTTGTTATAAGTAGAACCATGTACATTCCACCATTTAAAGTCTTTGCAATTATTGTATCTTAAAACCTCACTACGCCCATTTTAGTTATAGTAAAGTCAACTTAAGTAGAGTGGACACAGAAAATGTGTGATAGGTATAAATGGAACAGCGGATTAACATTTTCCATGTTTGTGTAAACATCTGTGCAGTTGAATAAGTTCCTCAGCCACTCACCAAACCACACGTTATAATTCCTTTTTAAATGAAAGATTGACAATGTGTAATTATGCCATGTAATACATCATACTCGCATGACGCAAGAGCCATTGCGGTTGTTGTCGGGTTATGTCAAAACACAACATGATCAAAGAAAGTAACGTTTCGCTCTGCGTGTCTGATTTGTCCGCAAATTACGAACGTCAGGAAGAAGGACTGCGCCAGAGCCTGATGTCATGGGCAGCACTAACTGTCCCTTGAAGTCACTGGTCTACTGGTAATGCCAGAGGTCTAAAACATGAACTTTTACCATCAATTACTCCTACCCAACTTGACATTCTGGCCATTACGGTCGTAGGGAATTCCAAAAATGATCAGATTGTTCCAAAAATGTGCGTCATTGTTGAGCAGAGCAAAACTGACGTAAGGTCAGTTTCTGTTTTCTCTCGCTCTTGTTCTCTGGCCGCGTGGCCCTTTATGTCGAAAGCGTGAATTTCAACAGAACACGCAACCGTGTGGGGTCGTCTGTGATGTCACTTTGCGGTCCATTGTGTGACTAAAAAAAAAAAAAAAAAAAAAAGCTCTGCATTTGAAGTATTTGCTGTGCTTTCAGCTGATGACAGAAAGGCGGATGCAGCACTTGACGCAGCATCACATGCACCAACTTGCAGAAGTGTGTGTGTGTGTGTGTGTGCACGCGATTGTTTGACAGAGGTTGGTCAGAAAAATGCAACAGTGAAGTAAAGGTTGAACATTTATAAAAACTGAAACGAGAGCATTTCGTTTTCCTGCGTCAGGACTTAGTGACTTAAGTGACCTACTGCCACTCAGCCTTCTGTACTATCTGTTAATTAATAGGCTACAATAAATCTTGATGGTTAATAATCAACTGGTCTTGTCGGGAAGAGGAAGAGTTTAAAAAAAAAAAGTACAAAATAAAACACACATTTAAAAAAAAAAAAAACACTTTCTGTCGCTTTACTGCTTCAAAATCAGAATCAGTGAAACGCTGGAAATTCTTTGAGCGTTCACTTTGTGTTTGTTGCAGGAATCTTACAACATCCAGATGGAACAGTCCTGAAGCAGCTCCAGCCTCCTCCCAGAGGTCCAAGAGAGTTGCAGTTCTACAGTATGGTAAGATCTTCGCTAACAAAATAAATTGTTCCACTTTATTTTTAAAATGTATTGAACACTGTCTGATTTGCACACATTTTGTTGTTGATTACCTGCAGAAGCATCCAGTAGAGTCAGTGTCATACAGGGGCTTTATTGGTGTTCTTTAGCCGTCATGAAAGTGTGAATAATTTCAATCACTGACATCACACAGTGTTAACATAAATAGACAGTATTGCGAAATTGCCTGACTTTTAACAGTAATAATCCAAGATGAGTCTCTGCAAGTTCTAATTGCGCTCTAATTCATTTACCAAACATAAAGGCATAAATGGTCCAGATTCAGGTTTAGCAGGTGTCATCTATGCCAAATTCAGTGTGTGGTTGGTGAAACTTGTGTGTCTGGCTGCAGTTGCAGCTTTCTAATGACCTCCTCTTGATAAATGTGGCGCTTGAAATGGAGAAATGGATCGTCTCTGAATGACACACACCTGTTTATTCTTGGCTTAGCCTGCCTCCCCTCGTGCCTTTACTACACGGATGTAAGTAATATAGCAGTAGGCACTATCGCATACGTGAGTGTAAGAACTAGCCTGAAATTTAATTGTATCCTGCACATCAGAACTGATAATGAAAGATCTGTATGTGGCAATGAGGGTGTGCCCTCTATTTCCTCTGTGTGCTTATTTGTCAAACATGAGCAAATGTGGCAACATTAAGCCCTAATTTGATAACTGGGGTTAACGACAACTAATGAGATCAATTTTAAAAGAGGGTTTTATAAGTGCAGTGCAAACACATGGTGGCTGCCGAGCCTTTCAGCCTGTTACATGTGAATATGTGCCTGTGTGTGTGTTTCCTGCAGGTGTATGCAGAGGACTGCTGTGATCCATGCTTCCTGGAGTTGCAGAACCATCTGCCCAAGTACTATGGCACCTGGTCTCCTCCTGACAGCCCGAACGGTGAGACAATGAACTTTTTTGACAAGGCGCACTCGCACAGTTGCCCCACAGCAAGCAGGTCGCAGGTTCGACTGCCGAGTCTGTGGCTGTTCTGTGTGGAGTTAGCATGCTCTCCTTGTGTCTGTGTGTGTTCTTTTCAAATGATTGCAATGATGCATGTCATAATTGAATATCATAAATACTGGGGCATGAAGGTAAAATGCTGTTGATGCGTTTGCTTGGGCCGACCGTACTACTGCCTTTTTATGTTTATTAGTTAACGTGTTATTTGTCGCTTTACATATATAATGCACGTATGTTTTTAACTTTTAGAGACGAGCCTGACCCAATCTAGTAGTGGTGTCAGATCCAATAACGAGTAAAATTATTTTAACAGATATTAAACAGGTGGTGTGAGTCCTTCTTTTGTTTCCATTTGCACTTTGTTTGATGTAGGAAATGACTATTTAACTATTTAACAAAAGTGTGTGTGTCAATGAGAATTCTTGAAAAGAAAATGTAAAAGAAAAAAAGATTAACATAAATCAGGAGTCGTCTGGTCAAATTTTTTGGATTAATCTAAAATTAGGAGCAGCTAGTAAAATGGCCATTCACCGTTTTACCACCCATATTTTCTCACAGACCTGTACCTGAAGCTGGAGGACGTTACGCGACGCTTTGTGAAGCCATGCATCATGGATGTGAAGCTGGGCCAACAGAGCTACGATCCATTTGCGTCCCAAGAGAAACGAGAACAGCAAATCAGAAAGTACCCTCTGATGGAGGAGATGGGCTTCCTGGTCCTCGGCATGAGGGTGTGTGAGACCTCCTGCACTTCATAGAGGAATCTTTGAGTAGAGTATCCTGAGAGTGGCCGCATTTTCTGTTTTCAAACAGACGTGTTGTTGTCTTGAAGTTCCATTATTGCCTTATCAGAGGAGCAACAGAGCAGGAAACTTGAGTAAATGTGTGAACTGAGCTTTTCATCCAAGTCAGAGTTTGCTGAATGAACTCATCGATGATTTCTAAAGGCTTCAACTGAGGCTCTTTTGTAGTTTTATCAACTAGAGTAGACAGCAGCTTAGGAAATGTTTGCTTAGCTCGTATCGTAGAGGATTGGCCGCTGCATGCCTGTATGCGTTGACAACACTAGAGCTATTATCAGGTGTGCAGTCTCTCTTATCCAGGTATTCACCGAAGCATATTGTGCAATCCTCCCCTGGAAAATACAGTGCAATATAACCAAAAAAGAAAGAAAAAAATGTTCAGAATGCCATAGTTAAATTTGTCATGTGCAAAATATGTAATTTACCCACAAACAAATTCACTAACCAGTCTTAAATGTATATGCTTTCTCGTTTTGCAGGTTTACAATGTGTGCAGTGACACCTTTGACTCGTACGACCAGCACTATGGAAGAGGGTTGGTTAAGGACACGATCAAAGATGGTACGTGGCTATTCAGGCGTGTCTTTAGAAAATATGGAATGATTAAAGAACAACATAACAACCCTTGCTAATTTAAATTTTTGGCAGAGGTTCAAAGTTTAAAGTAAATATTTTGCAAGTAGCTGTTAGTAGGAACAAGGAAGGAATAATTCACAGGTGACCTGCTTAAAGTGCAACTATCTCTTTAATGTCTACATCTGGATATTTCAACAACATATATTCAAATTCTTGACTTTGTGACATAAATTAGTATCAGGACTTTCAATTACTTTTACTGTTGAACTTTTCGGTTGTTGTTGTAGTTTAGTTGAACTTTTACTTCTACAACCGATAATTTTAAATGAATAAAAATCCATTGTAGTAAAATAAAATAATGGAACAAAATGTGTATTTTGAACAGCATTTGACAGTGAAATTTACCAGTGTCTGAAACAGCAAATAATAGTGTAGTACTGTAATACTGTGACATGAACTCAAACTAAGTGTGTAGATGTTAGAGTGGCGTCTGTTTAGCTTGCCCTTGGAAGGAAGCTGTAGGAATGCCAACAATTTAGAAAGAGCCATGAAAGTGACAAAACACATTCCTAGTAGGACTTTGGACCTAAATAGCTGTCCAAGTAAAAGGGGGCTCAGCAAGAATGAAAATCAGTTTCATCTGATTGTGAACTCAAATAGATGTTCATTTTCTTTTTCACATTGGACATTTAGACATGCACAAATGGTTGACTACATATGCCACAAGCTTATCAAGTGCTCTTAAGAGAAAAAATACATTTTGGACACTGTTTGAGAAGCATAATCAGTTTCTAAATATCATGTTCTATTGTTTTATTAGATTGTAATAAACTGTTGAAGGATATGAAAAAACTTTGCTATGAATCCTGAACTCTTCAACCACATATGTAAGGCGGAGTTTTTTCCCCACCCACATTCGACTTTTATTTTTTCCACAACAACCAACTGTGTCAGGATTCCCATCAATAAGGTCGTTCACTAACAGGTATATATACAGAATGTTGACCATGTACGTGGTCGTACTGCAATGATAGCACAGTGTCGCAGCAGTCACCCTACTCAAAACACAGTGATTTGGTTTAGTAGTTTAATAGTTCAGCATTGTTACTTATCTCACCGAACATCCTTGCCAAAGGAAATATAATCACCACAATCAGCACTACCTAAGCAGTCAATACAAACAATAACCTGGAGTGTAATGTGGCTTTTACACAACTCTTAGTTGACCGTAATAAAATCGGCACTAATGCAGTAATAAAGAAAAAGCCCTTATGATTGGTTTATTTAATCATTCACGTGACTCCACTTGCGGCAACAGTCCCACTGATGGGGATTAGAGCTTCAACCATTGACTCTGCTGCAGAAAAACAAAACAGTTCCTCATTCATTTTCAATGGGACACAGACGGCCGGCTGCACTGTCGCTGTTGCTGCAGCTTTAGTTTTCTCACACGTGAGAGACTTCAGCCGTTATCGCAGCCCCATGCGGCTGCCGGCAAGTCTCCAAAAAACCGGCCTGCGCTGCCGACGCTTGACGTAAATAAGTGATTAGAACAGCCAGCCAAACATAAAGTCACATTCAGTGATAAAACCCCCCGAGGCGTGGGTCTGTTATCAGTGCTCACGGAATGAATGGCTCTTGTCCAATCATTACGCTTCGTAAAAATAGACAGTTGTACTTTACTTATCATAAAATATATTACACTCGCCTTTATATATATGTAGAAGTTGCTGGTTTACTCTAACTGGGTGAGCAAAGTCCTCACTGCTGTCAGCCTCAACTGTTTATCCAGCTCACCAAGATCGGATGGTTGCTTCGTGGCACTGTCAAATACTTGATAGCACTTTGAAAAAATAACAGGAAGTTGAACTAAAATTGGGAGGAAGCTGGAGAACCTGGAGAGAACCCAGGCAGACATGGGGAGAGCATGCAAAAGAAGCTGGAGAACCCGGAGAGAACCCAGGCAGACATGGGGAGAACATGCAGAAGAAGCTCGAGAACCCAGAGAGAACCCAGGCAGACATGGGGAGAACATGCAAAAGAAGCTGGAGAACCCGGAGAGAACCCAGGCAGACGTGGGAAGAACATGCAGAAGAAGCTGGAGAACCCGGAGAGAACCCAGGCAGACGTGGGAAGAACATGCAGAAGAAGCTGGAGAACCCGGAGAAAACCCAGGCAGACATGGGGAGAACATGCCAACTCCACACAGTTTGCATGTTCTCCTTGTGTCTGTGTGGGTTCTGTCCGGGTTCTCCAGCTTCCTCCCACTGTCCAAAAACATGCATGTGAGGTGAATTGGGAACTCTAAATTGACCGTAGGTGTGTGTGAGTGAGTGTGAATGGTTCTTTGTCTTTGTTTGTCTCCATAATTGCGTTTCCATTACCCCCAGAATTGCCCAAACCTAAATATCGCAATAAAAAAACTGGTCATGGAAACCCCAAAACTTAGACAAACCTCTCAAATATGGCTAAAAGGTTTTGATGCTCTCATGAGGTGGTTTTTCCAGACGTATCGATATAGAGGTATGTCGCAAAAGTGTCATGAAACATTTTTTTCGCATTTACACATCACCGGACTTGAAGTACGGGGGTCACATGACCAGTTCACTTCAAGTGAAAATGGCCGGAGGAGGAGACTGAATATTTTTAACAAGTAATCAAAGGGGAAAATATACCAACCTTGACTGCAAAAAAACGCAAACAAACAAAATCAAACGTAACTGTAGTAAAATCTCGTTCCACAAGATTTGATGAGAGTTACGGCTTATGCGCTTCACACCATTCAGAGGAAACACCTGCAAATCGCAATTGTACTTTCTTTAAATGTTAAAAATATTGTTTTAATTTTACGAAAAAAACTGTAATGGAAACGCAGCTTATGTGGCCCTGCGGTGAACTGGCGACCCTGCCATGGCCCTATGACAGCTGAGATTGGCTCCAGCAGACCCCCGCAACCCTGGGTTCAGGATGAAGTGGGGATTGAAAAAGGATGGATGGATGAACCAAAAGTTATTGAAAGTAGGCTGAAAGTCGCCATTCTAATTTATGTCACAAAAGTCGAGGAATCAAAAGTTTGCCACTCGATTATGAAGATGCAGGCCAGAGAACTCTAGTTGATCTCTGTCTGTAGGAGCTACTGGATGTGTTGGTCTTTGCTCAACGACTCTCTCACTCCCACCTCGCTCGCTGTCCTTGATTTTTCAGGCCTGGCTAATTTCTTCCACAACGGCGTCTGCCTGAGAAAAGACGCCGTGTCGGCGAGCGTCCGCCGAGTGCAACACATCCTCCGCTGGTTCGAGTCCCAGCAGCAGCTCAACTTCTACGCCAGCTCCCTCCTCTTCGTCTACGAGGGCCTCCACTGCCCCTCGACGCTCTCCACCTCCTCCAACATCAGCTCCATCAGCTCCAGCGAGGGCAAAACGGCGGGCGACAGGTGCCACGGCGGGGAGGGGAAAACGAGGACAGTGGCGGGGCACGAGGAGGAGGAGGAAGAAGAGGAGGAGGAGGAAGAAGAGGAGGAGGAGGAGGAAGAGGTGGAGGAGTTGGTCGAGCACAACAACAACAACTTCCAGGTGTCGTCGGCGTGGGACGGCAGCCTCCCGGCCGTCTACGCCAAGCTCACGCAGGGGGACAAAGGCCACTACGCCCAGGACAACTCGGCGTGGAAGCGGCCGCCCTGCCGCAACGGGAACAAGCTGCTCGGGGACGAGGACGCGGACGGGGAGGGGGAGGGGCACAGGAAAGAGGAGGGGAAGACGCTGACGGGGCGAGGGGGAGACCCCGGCGAGGCCGGCGTGGAGGTGAGGATGATCGACTTTGCTCATGTCTTCCCCAGCGAGAGCCCCGACCGCGGCTACATCTTCGGCCTGCGGCACCTGCTGAGGGTGCTGGAGCAGATCCTGTGCGAGGCCTCGCTGGGCCCCTGACCTGGACCTCACACTCCTTGACCTGCACAGCTTCCCCCAAACCTCCCTTCTTTTAAAGAGCAAAGACAGAATCATCATATTGGCTTCCTGTGATTGTCCATCGGTTCTGTATATAGGCGCGTGTGTCCAAGAGAGGCTGTGTTCAACCCCCCCCCACCGGCCAACAGCGCTCCCTGCAGTCATTAACCCATGATGGCATTACAAATCCCTTAACGACCAACCTCTGCAGTGTCAAATGACTTTGCCCACAGTAGGTTTGTGCTGTATATATATATATATATATATATATATATATATATATATATATATAAAATATGTAAAGTAAGTTTAATTTCGTAGATTTCTCCCCCAGATTTTTCTTTTGAACGGTACAATAGAACATTTTCTATGTTTCCTTGTACTTCTGAAATGATGGTAAGAAGCACAGCTGTTCCAGACGCCATGAGAAATTCTGGGAAATGTCTTGTTTAGCCTTCAGGTCCCGCTCGCTCCCAATTTGTGATCCTCTAAACTGGGATATTTAGTGTTTTATGAAGTTCTATGAATCGAACACTGGCTGATATGTGTGGGGTGTTTTTGTTTTTTTGGGGAGGGCTGGCAATGTTGACCTCAGGAGACGCACTATACCTTTTATCAATCTCTCAATTGAGCTATACAGTGTCATACTGAAACTGAATCCGTGTTGGTGACTCCAACTCAAGAAGCTAGTTCTGAGTCCATCACATCACCAGCATTTTGTCGTTTTTGCGCAAAGTCTCCAGCAGTCCCACAACCATCCATTTTCTTACGTGCAACTCCAGCCATCCAGCTGCATCACTTCATGGAGCAACTGTGAACATAAGTATTTTTGAAGTCACAGAACTTTGAATAACAATCTTTTGTATGTTCACATTTGTTTGCGAGGATGTGAACGTCAACATTTAGAGCATTTTGGATGAATGCTGTAACGCTGAGCATTTTTAATTTGGCTTATTTATAAAAATAAAAAAACATGATCAGCTGGAGACTTAATAGGATCTTTTGGTTTAGATAAGTTGTGCTGTTTGACGGTTTGACTGGAGCCGTCTATGCGCAAATAAATTAGCAATGGCACAATTGATCCCACTGCAACACATTTATTCCTTTGTGCACATTCTGAACTTCTGCTTGAAAGTATCAGATCGAGACATTCTAATTACTCTCAACCAGGGAGTAGGGCTGGGTAGAGAGGACAGTCTATTGGCAGTGGAAGGTGGCAGCTTGGGGGCTAAACAGACTAAAGGTTTTCTTTATGCTGCGTATAACAAAACAAATATTGAATATTGTGTTTTGATTTTATGTTTTGACTCATTTGTTTAACTTATTGTGATTTGTTTTTGTTCAAACCCACTGTCTAAAGGTAACTAACTCAGGTAAAATTTCTGTAAGTACTTACATCATCTCATCGGAGTGAATCTTATGCTGTGTGGTTATTAAGTTCAGTTTTCTTCCTAAAAAGAAAGGAGATACTTTATATGGTCAGTGCTAATCTCATTTGATGGGGATTTTTTTTTTCTTTTAATTTTCTTGATAATTGAATCCTGTTTTTACACAACCTCACCTAAAATGACCTTGCCTGTGATGTTCTCTATTGCCATCATTTTTTTTTTCTTTTGTTTTTACTGTTCTACTGCCAAAGCACCACTCCATACTGAGGCCCGGCTGTGCTTGCCCATCCTTTTGTTCCAGTTCAAAAAAAAATAAAATGGTACCATTACAAGTTGAAACCTAAAATAGTTCATGAGGTTAAAAAAAAAAAAAAAAGTGCAAAAGTACGTGGATGTTAGTACCATTTCCCCAAGCAAAACACTGACTTGAAGTCAAAATGTATCTCAAACTGAGCCAATAGTAGAAAAAGCGGGTCCTTTTTAAATCAATTGTTTTTCTTGAGCAATATATCTCTGCCTGGGGTGTTTTTTTTAAGTTGTTGTAAGAAGATGCTGCTTTACTGATCTGTGAATAGACTCACCGGAGAAGGACGGAATGCTTAAGAGAGAAAACGGCAACTGAATGAATTCATGTCATTATTGTTATTATTATTTTTTTTTAATTTATTATTATTACGATGTAGTGGTGGCTTCACTGTTTATTCAGACGGTCGGACTCCTGTTCAGTCCGGTGTTCCACGGGCGATAACTGCAAGTGGGAGTCGTCTTTCCACACACTGGGTGAATGACGCAGAGAGGTGACACTTCCATAACTCAGGTGAGGAGTGTTTTCAGATAATCTGCTGTAAATGGTGTCTCTCACCCGTGAAACTAGTGCACCGTCGTCTGTGTGCCGCTGGAGATCCTCCCCTTCCTGGCCGCCCGTGCGCCAGAGCAGAACCACTCTGCAGTACCAATGTGTTCGTCGTATCCAGACGTGGGATTTTTTTATTTTTTATTATTATTATTACAACAATCGTTCAAATAAACTTGATTAATTCTGTGAAATCTGAAACATTATTGATCAGGTATTTTATTTGAAAAATGTGTTTACAGGAGTTTTTTTTTTTTTTTTTTTTTAAATGGGAGAAAAATAGATTTATTCTAATTATTATTATTGATACCGTTAATGCCTTCATGTCTTTATGTCTCTTCTGTTTTAATACTAATATTGATAATTGATCATCTCTGCTGCTTCGAGAATCTCCTCTGTGTATTTCTTGCCAGTTTTGTATTAATTTCTTCTCGACCGTGCGACATCCATTTGTATACAGGGCATTGTTGATGGAATTGTTTGATAATGCAGGTTTCCGTACTACCTTATCCAATCACTGTAAAAAAACAAAAACAAAAACAGAAACAATCAATGTTGTCAAGACATTTTGTTTGGTGTCAGTGTGCAGATATGCCAACTGCGTTTTCATCACGTAGGTGCTTGTAATCCTTGTAACTTTTAGCATAGCATCAAACTGACCTCACAAAGTGGCAAACAGTGATTTGTTTTTCTCTGCATTGTTGTCAGCGAAGGCAGAGCACAATCCTAAGGCTGCTGAATAGGGAACCATTGTTTGTCTCCTTTTTTTTCTTGAAAATTCCATATCATGCATTTATTATGTCATTTTGATATGCAGATGGAGGCGGACCGTTGAATTTGAAATGAAATGTATGGCATAACGAAATTCACAAAGTAATTTTTATCTTTTTAAGAAGTAATAGAGGTTTTTGAAGACTGAAAAACCCAACTAAATGAACTAATATATTTTTTAAAAGTATATATATATTTTCTTTGTATATTGTTTCTTTAAAAGTCAGTAGTTCAACAAAATATTTGGCAACTTAAATAATTCAACTGAAACTGGACTTTGAGAAAAGCAAATTTTGTATGTTAAATTGGATGTTGAAATCATATGAATAAAGGGTTATTAACTCAAGGCTATAACCTGCAGTGAATCCTGTCATTTGTCTATGCAACTCGATTGTGCTTGTGATTTATGAAAAACTGAATCTGAATAGATCATCCATTTATCACGACACCACCTACACTACCGAGCGGAACCACTACTACTGCTCCTGGCAGCAGTGGTGCTGGAGCCAATCGCAAGGCAGATTTACCTCCTGGACAAGTAATCGCTTTATCACTGGGCCACAGAGACAAATATACACAATCATATACAGAGTTCTTAATTAGTCTAATGTGCTTGTCTGTGGAGCGTAGGAGGAATCTGGGGTACCTTTGAAAACCCACACAGACACGGGGAGAACATGCAAACTCCACACAGAAAGGCTGCTTTGGCAATCCAACATATAAGCAGTGATTAAATGCCATTTCTGTGTCCTTCTGGACCTTTGATTAACAGCTGATCAAAGCAGTAATTATGAGTAGGATGGAACATTCGGGTTATGCCCACCTGCTGTGATTTAGCCTGGACTTGTTCCTGCATTCACACATGCAGCTGAACCAGACTTGGATGAGACATTTGGCAGGGAAAAGTGGGGGTGAGAAAATGTTTTAATGTTTTAAACTGTGAAAGTGTGACTTTCAAGTGCAACGGAAACTGTAGAAATTCTCAAGAAAGAAGTTTTTTCTGCACTCTGCACTCAGTCTGGCATACCTTGCATTTATTGCATGTCAATTGGGGGGCACGAGGCACATTTGTCTTAATTTATTTATGGAGCGTTCATATTTGCTAGTTTGTACCGCTTGCATCCATCCCAGCTCATGCACAGTGGAATAGCGCCGTCAGCTGTGCCTTTATTAATTCACTGGGCGTGAGTGAGTCCGTATTAGTCACCCTGAGCTGAGCTGTCTGTGCTGGCAGCATGGGACTAGATTCATAATAGAAATGTTTCCCCAGTGGAGAGACATACAAAATGAAAGCAGATAAAAGCGTTAAAGCACACGTTAAGGGAATTTCCCTCAGCTACCAGCTACTGGGATCTCTCTCAGAGGCCCTTACAGCTGAACCTGCCTTGTCTATCATTGAGATTTAAGAACTTTATTTGTCACATGATCATGCTGGATGTGCAGTAAAAATGACAATGAGAAACAATGAGGCTTTCTGTTTGTTAAATCTTTTAAAAAGTTTCTGGCCAATACTTTTAGATATACAAAGGCTGCACTCACAAGAATTTGCAAAATATTTTTTATTAACCCACACTGCATTGACAGTCTTCTATATTAAGTGTCTCCCAAGGGGAGTTCCAGTGACTTCCAGCTCAAGATAAGCAAGTAAGGCAAAGTTTGAGAATGAAGGAGGTTCTGGTTTACACCATGGCTCTGCCCTCATTTACTGCCTTTGGCCGAACAAGCTTTTTGGCAAACGACTATCTCAGGTGTAAAGTAACAAAGGCACCTGACTCACCAATACACCTGCACCTGCAAAGAGCACATGGGGCAACTCAGAGTTTATAGTGGACACTCTTTGAACACATTACAAGATGTGCACATTACTCCTCTTAATTGCAATACTAATTAACATAGGATGAGAAGAGATTTTCCCCAAGCTTTGGCCCCTGCTTCAATATCTAAAGTGACAATGTTCATCATTTTCTATCACCACTTATCTTACACTCAAGGAAACAACCATCCAAACTCTCATTTACATTTAGGATAATTTAGTGTGCATTTCTTTGGACCGGAAGAAGCTGGAGAGACTGGAGTGAGAACCCCATGCAGACACAAACAGAATAGAAGACAGAATCAAACCTGCTGCAAGGTGACAGTGCTAACCACTCTACCACCAAAGGTTAAAGTCCCACTGATGGTCACATCCCAAACAATGTGAAATTTGTCCTCCACATTTGACCCATTTTGGTGAGCAGTGAGCAGGAGCACCGCACTCGGGAGATCTAACCCCCCCAAGTCCAGACCTGAATACTGAGGGCCAATTTTATAGTCTTGGGTATGACCCGGCTGGAACCCACAACCTCCCAGCCAGTCCAACTGTCAGTTGCTCAGTCAGGCAGATGCTCTACTGCTAGACCAGTGAGCTGGTGAGAAAGTGATGGTGGTAAAGTGAGAACTTTCCATATACAAAATCGAGACACAATTAATTAAAGACATGTAGGAAATATAAGATGAGCCTTTATTCTCCCACAACGGGGTAAATTTGAAAAAAAAATAAAATAAAAAAAGTCCTGGCCTTTGTCCAGTTTGGTCTGTCAAATTAATGTATTGTCTGAACACAGTAAGAGCCAGCCAGCATCACTGAAACATGGACTTGAACCCTGGACCCTCAGATTAAAAGTCTGATGCTCCATCGCCTGAGCTGCCAAGGCGGAGGGTGAACTGGTGACCGAGAGGGAAACACTTGCTGCCCTTGCACACTGTCTTTCAGCCAAAGCACTCTTGGTCAGTTTCCAGCACCCTGCTGCACAGCAAAAGAGGACAGACAGGCACAACATTGTCAAACTGAGGTTGAAAGTGAAATCAACTGTATTTGTCACATTGTCCTAAGACTTGACATGCCTGAGTAGAAGAACACTTTCATTAACAAAATACAAAAATAGTATTTGAACAATTATGAAACCAACGTTATGCAACATGACATATTTGTTGACACAGTTACATTGCACCCACTTGATGGCTGTTACAACATTAGGCCCGTTCTTTCCAAAAATATCTAGATCATATCGGTGTATAAAATACAGACAGACAGATAAAAAGATATAGAAATAGCTACATAGACAATATATAAATTGCTATATATATATGTGTGTATATATTTATGTAAAATAAAAATATTACATATTTATAAAGTATAAAATAAATGCAAGGCCAGATTTAACAACAAAAAAAAAAAACTTTTATAAAATATATAAACTCTGTTACTTCAGGGTGAGCATCATTAGATCCCTAATAATCATGTGGCATTGTTCCATAGTAAAATATAAATATCCATCCCTTCCTTTACTCTCACTGCTTCTCCTGCACTCAAAAGGTATTTTATCTCTTTATGCTATGCAACTCCAAATAATTTTAATAATAGGCACATTGTGGGACATTGTGTATTAGTTTGTGTTTATCGAGAGAGTTATCACCGTCATGTTTTAAAATGATTCATTTCTAAACCTTATTTTATGACCCTGATAACTGTTGCTTACTGCACTAGATGGATTTGTTCATCAATGGATATGATCATATATGACCTTTTGTTTAACTTGTTTATTATTAATATCTGATTTTATTACAACTAATTATAACAGATAATTTGTGAGTCTTATTTTTCCCTTTCCTTTGATATATCATTGATATTGTTATCTTCTATATTTCCTGTTATTGATACTGATAATACATTGTCTACACTGGTAGACACACTGGTAATATATTTTCCTCTCAAGTTAATGAAATGAGATAATGATTGAACAGCTTGGTCCCCAATAAAAAGAGGCTAAAGCTGGGACTCCTGTGTACTGAACAGAGCAAATACTTAACGTTTCATGTTGCTAGAAACAAAAACAACGAAAAAAAACCAGTGTGGCTGTCTAATTAAACGCAATTTGAACAATAAAGACTTTTATGCTAAATACGCGACACACATATTTGTCCTGTGGGTAACTGTTCAATAAGACAGTTACATACGTAGTCCTGTCCATAAGAAATCTGCACAAAGGCTTACAACTCAATCAATTTTAAAGTATCAGCAACAATAGTGTCAGGATCAGAAGTGACATTAAGGATGATACATATTCCAGTCACTTCAATCCCCATCTGACATACATAAAGTAAGCAGCTAAACATGTTGTGAATTGTGTTAATTCACCACCTTGATTAGATTCCACTGATTGAAAGGCAGAGCTGACCACCTTCAAAGTGTGAAGACATTGATCTACATTATATACATCTCTGACTTAAGACTTTAGTCACGTTATGTGAACTGAGATGTAACAATAACAACGAGCAAAAAGTGATGGATCATGAAAAAGTGCCTTCGCTATTGAAATAAACATCTTGTGATCCCAAGGTCAAACCAACCCTGTACCAACTCCAGCTTTAGCTTCTGGACAGATGTCCTTTTTGATCATTGTCACCTTTATTAAAGTTTATGTAAATACTGTTTAATGCGTTTGCAACAATACTGTTTTTCTGTAACCAATAAACAAAAATCAATAAAAAAAACATTGTCAAGCAGCGGTCTGAACACATATCCATTTCGGTTATGCTAAAATTAAGGTATGAGTTCCTTCCATCAGTAAGTATCTGCTTGAATATAGAGTAAAATTTACATCTCAGGCCAAAGAAAAAACATTTTCCAAAAACCTAATGGAAGTTCGTTTGAGAAAGAAATAGTTCCTTTAAAATTCTGTCGCCTGGATGAAGATTTTCCAAAGCTGGGAAAAAAAATGTTCATATTCTCCAAGTGATGCATGTCTGCTCATTTCTGAGTCATTTTCAAAGCCTGTGGGTAGTACTTGAGAAAGATCCTGTGGGCAATTTCAACAGTGTCCCCCAGAGGTTTGCTCGGATACTGTCTGCTGTTGTGAATAAATCCCATCTCTACCTGAAAAACTCTCTTGTTGAAGTTGTCCTGCTTGAACGGCTGTCCCCTGTCCAGACACTCCACCAGGGTGTTGACAAACAGGCCCCACCGCTGGGCGTAGTAGTCCTCCATGAGGCCTCCCCACTGCTTGTTGGCGTAGTCCAGGATCTCGCCGCTGGGTCCCCACAGGGTGAGCTGGTTCCTGGCGTTCAGGTCGTAGAGTCGCGCCTCCCTCTCGTCCAGGGCCAGCGAGCGGGCCTGCTCCAGCCAGGTCCCCAACAGGAAGTGGCGATCGCTGCTCAGCAGACGATTGAGCTCGGGCAACAGGTCGTAGACCAGGACCCCACCGGCCGTCAGCAGCTCGGGCATCTTGTGCTTCTGGAAGGCGTCCACTATGTCCTGGTAGTAGGACGTGGTCAGCACCTGCAGGACCTGCCGCGTGACGTCCACCAGGTCGTACCGGAACGTCTCCTTGGCCGCGGCCGACGGGGCCGCCTCTATCATCAGCTTCCAGGCTGCGAGCAAGTCGGCCGGCTCGTACCAGAGGTCGCAGTTCATGTGCAGGGAGGGCCGGCGCACCAGCGGGCTGTGGTTGTGGTTGCGGTAGTGCGGCAGCGAGCAGTTGTAGACGCTGCCGAACAGCAGGATCCAGGCGGCGGCAAAGCTCTCCTGCATGCTGCCGTAGCGCCGCGCCGCGTACAGCGACACCCACTTGGACAGGTTGACGGGCTCCTTGCGCCAGGCCAGCTCGCTCATCAGCTCGTACGTCACGGGGTTCTGCTCGATCCCCTCGGGCGTCATGCCCACGCCCACCAGGGTGGAGTTGGGGAAGTGCAGAGCGTCGAAGGGCCCCCTGTTGACGCTCTCCACCGTGCCAAACAACCCGCTGTTGCCTCCAAAGTTCTGCAGCATGCACCAGATGAACGGCTGCCCGTAGAAAGACTGGGTGTAGGAGTATATCGGCTCCGTCTCGGCGAACAGGTCCAGTATGACCATACGCCCGAGGGGTACGCCGCGGAGCAGAGCTTCAATCTGAGGCGGCTTCCAGAACGCCGCATCGCTGAAAAATAGCCACCCTTGCATGAGCCAGATTGCCTGAGGATCGACTGCAGAGAAAGCAAGAAAGATAAAAGGATGGTTATGGAAATGGCTTAAACATGTGGCTTTTTTTGGTTTTCAAACTTAGGCAGTATATCTCTAGGTGTCAAATGTTAAAGGTTAAGTGGGTAATATTTGGATATTTTGAAGAAGAAACAGCAACATCAAGTGGCTACATTTTAGATTGCAATGTCTTTCACTCTCCCTCCCCTCCTGAGCTTGCCAGTGAGCTATGGTGGCCTGAGCGCCCAAAACTGGATACCTTATCAAATTTCTTCTTCGTTGAAGAAGTCACCCTAATTACAAAACACGCTGTCAGACTGGCTTAGTTAGAATTATGGCGGTGCAAGATGGCAGCTAACTGGGAGCAAGACCCTTGATGTACATATATTTTCATGTATATATATATATATATATATATATATATATATATATATATGTGTGTGTGTGTGTGAGAACCGTTCTAAGGGCAGATTACATTTATTCTACTGTGATTCTAAACTTTTATTAATGTATTTATAGGCAGTATTTAGAGTTTTTACCAATACAAAAATCATTAATCAAGCTAAATATTCCACACTGGACTGTCAAAGGATGAGTGGAACCAACAGGACGCTCACCTGCCGTCATGGAGGAGAAGACAGAGCTGCTGACGGCAGACAGGTAGGCGGGATCGCTGGAAGGCGGAGTCATTTCGTTGAAGGTGTCTGTATTGTAGACGTGGTCTGTGCCGAACTGTTTGATGACCTGGGTGAGAAAGAGCGATCCGATCCTGCGGAACAGCGGATCCCGAGGGTCTAACACGTAGGAGCAGGAGAAGCTGCAGTTGAAGTGTGACCAGGGTCCCAGTCTGGTTACATTGGCTTCTGGGTACAGCCTGGAATACGCAGAGACAAAGACTTGACTGTCAGTATACAGCTGTCTTACCACAGTCCCTGTCTATAAATTTATAGCCTAGTTATCATGAATAACCCACAATGGCACAGAATGAATAGGACTTTGCCAGGTGTCATACAGCTGAATGCAAGAAAGACAGTGTGCATTTAAAAGTAATAGTGTTTAATAAAACTGCAGAACACAACTTGTTAAAATGAAATGTCACTGTGTGTATTAGCCAACAGTCCAGATGCATTTTAGCTGCGGTGCTTGTTATGATGTTCCACAAGCCCACCTGAGGATTCCTTTGGGGATATTTCCAGAGAAGGCTGGCAGCACAGTGATCATGCCCAGTGATCTCATTCGCTCCAGGATTTTTAACTGCAAAACAGGCACGGACAAGAATGTTTAAAGAGAATCGGAACTTATCAGGACGATGCAGGTTTCATTTAATGCTGCTGCAATTACAGTGTCAGAATTAGTGGTTTGAATCTATGCCGTAAGGTGTTTTTTAATTACTTGGAGGGAGAGCTGGTTCACGTGCCAGGACTGTGGCAGAGGTCCGGCAAACTTGAACATGTTCCCCATGCGATTCCAGGCAAGAAAGGCCGGGCCGGAGAAGAATTCCTCAATCTCTGACTGGTTCAACCCAAGAGCTCTGTAAACCTAAAGAAGAGAAAGAACAAGTCTGATGATGTAATAAGAACACTGAGTCCTGAAAAGATTCAGAGGGGGAAATCACACAAGCCTGCTCCACTAAAAGAAACTAGAGGTTTCAATTTTTTTTCTCTATGTCTTCTTAGCCTTACAGTAAAACATGATCATCTAAGAAGCTACTTTTGTTTCAGAAAATGCATGCATTTAAATCAAAAGTTAAAAGAGAAACTTATGAAACACACTTAATCGATTCTAAGAACAAATTTAAACTTCAAAGACTTCAGTTCATTCCTATGGTTTCATCCATCTCTTTCTCTCTCTCCATATATTTTTTCATGACTTCTAACCCCCAAGGTCTGCATGTACCTCTTGCCAGAGGGCTTCTTGGCCAGTAAAAGCCAGAGGCAGGTTGATCCCATTAAGTGCCATCCAGTCGATTTCTCTCTGCCACCTGGGCCAGTCCCACCACACTGCAGAATAGCTGAAAGTGCAGACGTTCTGGTAATACCGGAACCTGTATGCAGACACAAAATGATACCATTTAGAAAACGTAACAAATAACAACAAGCTCCACCCTGCAAAACAAGTAGGCAATAAATCCTTAAAAAAAAAAAAATAAAATCATAGGAGTCTCAGAAGTTATTCAAAATAAATTCTCATGTAGTCAAACAGAAAAAAAATAATAGTTCAATAATAGACAGTTCTTTTCATATGTAAACTCAGCTGAGAGCCAAAACCAACAGCACCGCTTCCTTTTTTTGCTTCCTTTATTATTATGTTAGCATTGTGCACATTGTTTTTCCACAATAGTTTGACATTTTTTTATGCATTTCAACACCTTTGAGCCGTTCATGCAATGATCTAATCTCAACTATTTGCCAGTCTTACACTATTAATCCCATCAGTTTAACTGTCAAAGACGCTGTGTGAATGACTGCAGATTTTGGCAGCCATGCCCCTTCAACACAACACATGAGGTGAGAACAACAATGTACCTCAGTTGTTGAATGTGTATTGGGAATGTGTGTCTTTAATGAATGAACAAACTGAATCCAAAACTCTCTTCATTGTCAAGCAGCAGTAGGAGGCCTTCATCAGAAACGTGAAGTTTTTGTTGCGCTATTGTTCCCTCCCGTCGGTCTCCCCCTTTGATCCACTTGTCAAGTTACATTTTACCAATCATTGGTCCGCATGTCTCAGCGGGTGACGCCGCTCTTTGATGCTGCAACCAGTACGTATAAGTTTGGTGGGGGTGTGGTGGGAGGGCCGTGGAGCAGGCAAATATAAAAGTTTTTTAATTGGCTAAATAAACGACACAAACAGCCGTGGCTAGCACTTCTCACCTGCTACTGTACGCCACTTAACTACACACGGGCAGCCGAATCCCTGGCAACTTGTTGTGATTTGCGTTCAGAGTCATGGGAAAACAAAACAAATGTGTGCCATTTTTTTCCCCTACTGCGCACATGACATAACTGGGGTGAGCCGATGCGGCTCTAATGCACAACAAATCGTTGAAAGGAAGGCCCAGTCACGGTACGTCGTGCTCGCAGGAAACAATAAAAAATAATGTGTGGCAATGCTCTATTTTTCATGCACCCGTGCATCTTGCTCTGCTGGGTTGCTGTAAAGGGGCCATGGGCTACAAGTAATGCCGACACACCATGGAGTCCTCTCTTCCATCCTTTGTTCCTTCCTCATCATTAAAAGGAACCGTCATGTCGGTTACTGTCAGTGGAGCAGCCATCGTTTTAGTGACTGCTCAGTTTCTGAATGCATGCAGTCGTCTGACAGATGCATAAAGCCATGTTTTTCCAAACTGAAATATTTGTTAATTAATGCAAATGTATTAAAAATAAAAACACAAATAAAAATTTAAAATGTACATCTTGTATTTACCGCAGCTGGATTTGAAGGATTATTAGCCACCCACATATATTAACAGAAATTAAAATACCCCATACTTGTGTTGGGACAGATTACACTTGGAGGACTGGGTATGAAGTGATAGGAAAATAGATTCATGAAAAAAAAGCTATAAAATTATTTAATCACCTGTTGGAAATCAGAGAGCAACTGGTGATATTTGAAAATGTATGCGTCAAAAATCACAAAGTTCAGGTCAATCAGACATTGACCTGATTACACACAGGTCATCATAATTAGGCTCTGGGCACAATAGAGACTGGGACGGCATTGTATAAGCACAGCTTATTAAAAATTATAAAGATAAACAGCATGACACAAGAGGCATTGGCCACTGCCAGCATGCAAGAGGACCAGGGAGCCGCTGACTACAACGACCTCAGCTTGAACTTTATGAATCTTATTGAGGATAGGTTCACCTGCAGATCCAAAAATCCCACAGCATTTTGTAGATTTTTTTTAAATCTGTGTTTCATCAAAAATTCATGTTGAAGTACAAAAGCCACTTTGTATACAAAGAAAGTATCTTTTAAATATTTCAGCAATGTGCAAAGGGTATAAAAAGTATGTCATCAGACAGCTTTTGGGATTTTCTTATATGCGCACAATAGAAGTAAAATGGAAATGTGATATGATTGCAGGCATGAGTTGTAGTTGAGTGGTTCTGAGAGTTAATTGAGAGGCAGAGGCCCCAAACTTATCCTGTCTGAGCCCTGATTACACGTTCTGCACCATCAAGTACCCAAGGGTGCGCGTGACAAAGGTTTTGTCATCATTTTGTCAATGCATATGTTGTGTGTGGACATATTTGGGCCTCCAATTGTTTTGTCTTTGTTTGTTGTTATTGACTGCAGTTTACAGACAAGTTGTGGTTGCATTTTTACTGTTTTTTTTGTGCCTTTTCAAACCAATGCTAATTTGACATACTTAATTTGAGAACAATCTACAGATTATTCTCCTCACTCCACTGTTCAGATAGTGTGCAGAAATTAGCCCTTTGTGAAAATTAAATCGTCCCCGGGTTAGAGAGAACAGCACGCGACAGTGCGACAACCAGGCGTTTGATCAGACTTGTAATGTGGAAGGTCCATCAACGCATCCGTTTCAGCAATAAGCTAAAACTGGGCACTTCTGCAGGAAGCTGTAAACAGAGGGCTAACTACGCTATTAGGGATGAAGAAACAAGCCTGTTTCACTGGGAGTCCAATAACATAGTGGGGAGGGGGGGGGTCATTATTAAATTGTGATACTGACAAACAGACGCGTCAATGTTTTTCTCTGAGGTCCCACATTGTGCAAAATTAATTTAAGATGAATATTTTGCAACAGGAAGATCAAGGTTAGGTTGTAGGCAGGCTAAATATGGTGTTTTCTGTGTATTTTCTTTTGATAGTGAATCATGAGGCTGCTCCACTGGATTCTTGGATAATTGATATATAGCTCAAAGTAGGGCAAGCAGGATGTGCCAGTTATTTTTTGGGGGGAAATAACGCATTCATTAAAAAAAAAAAAAAAAAAGAAGAAGAAGTGAAACGGGAATTAAATTAAAAGTACCCTCGATCACACTTTTGTGAAAATACAGAAACGGATTTGTCAACCTAAACAAAACAACAACAACAACAACAGCAACGAGACTGAAAGGAGGTCTTCGCCGTCTCAGTCCGGAGAAGCCGCACCCGGCGGGCAACTGACCTGTGCGGCGTGTTGATGCGCAGGATCCCCGTGAGCCTGGGCAGAGGACGGGGCAGGTCGAGCTGGTCACCGGACCAGGAAACATGGCAGTTGCAGAAGTACTTCAGGTAGTTGTAGATGCCGGTGGCCACCGCCACGCCGGTGCTGCCCGTGGCCACCACCTTGCCGTACTTGGTGGACCTGAGCTCGCACACGTCCAGGCTGTCGACCGAGAGGCTCCTGTTGACCGACACTAGAAACTCGGCGGACCTGGAGCCAAGCAGGCGTTTCAGCAGCTCCGCCACCGCTCTGCCCTGGGCTTTGTCGCTGGCTTTCGGTTTGATGTGGTCCAAAGTTGGAAACTTAGCACATGCCGTTGCAAAAAGAAAAAACACCACGAGCAGAACCACGCCGGAGACGTTCCTGGGTGACATTTTAAGCCGCAGTCCATCGGCAGCCGGGCAGAATCCTCCGCCGCGGCGCACGTTTTAAAAACAGCTTTATTTCTCTATTTGCAAATGACCAGGAAGCGCTGGGCCGCTAGAAAGCCCGCTGTCCAATCACAGCGGGAGATGCGTGTCCGGGAGTCACCCGCAGCCAATCAGAAGGGAATATTCCAGGGAAGGAAAAAAAAAATCTCAGGACATGTGATATAGATGTCATATGACTTTAGTATTACAGAGGTCCTTCATTTCTTTCGCAAGTATGACAAAGTTGAAATACTTTTACTTTCGTCCTTCATACTCCTATAACCTGCGTCAAATGTTATTGGCATGACATAACAGCCATTAATTTATTTTTTCATCATCATATTTGAACTGTAAGCATAACTTTTCACATGAAGTTTGTTTTCATACATTTTACACCCGTGAACTATAGAAATAGAAAATAGTACGGAAATCAAGGCTCAAGGATCTTTATTGTCAATATGAGAACACAATGAAATTCTGCAGAGACATATTAAAAATTTCTAAACGTCTCACCTCAGAGGGAATAGTGATTTCGGACATTTATGAATTGAACGTTACAAAAAGCCAACATGACTAGGCCTACCTTTTTTCACTCTCAACAGCAGGTCTCAGTGAAAAACAATCTCCTTCAGTTTTATTTATTCTTTTATTCTTTGTCAACAGTTTTATTTAACACACCTTGATTTATTTGCATATTTCTTAAGATGCATTATATTCAGAATATCCTATGTATTTTTTTGAAGGATTGTTTCCTTCATCCATTCTGCAACAAAACTCAGAATGCATAGCATGTGATCTGTAAAGCTTTTTATTGGTTAAATCTTTAGTGGTTAAGCAGTAAAACATGACACAAAAACAATTATCAACAAAGCAAAAGCAAGCACGGCCATGTGAAGTATAATATGTCTTTTAGTAATGTGGGCTCCAGCAAAGATACATGTTGATACTGATTTAAAAGGCATGGTGTAATTGCTTTTCTTTTAATGGCCATCATTGAAACTGTTCTGCTTCAAGGTTTTGCACAGAAAAAGCAACAATATTTTGTTTTTGTTTCCACAAGAATGCCAACCTTTTTTTTTTTTTCAACACAAAATTTTTTTTGTGCGCACAATTTATTTGTGTAGCAGTCCTTAGCGTCCTTTAGAGGGGTATAGATGCAGCAGAAGGCAAAGGGGTCAAAAAAGAAGAAAAGGGAATGCTGATCTACAATTGCAGTGATTCACATAACAGAAACAATGGAAACCTTGGAAGTACAAATGACTGGGACAGTGTACTAAACTTTGGCAACAGTTATAAAGCAGTAGTCACTTGTCTCTTTCTCTCACTCCTGCACTGATTCAGCCCAACACAACTCTAACTTGTCTGTATGACTCTTTTTGCTTTTTTATTTGCCATATCAAAGAAAACATTTCCTCTTTTAAAAAGTCTTCCAAGGTAGTAGTATCTATGGAACTATAAAGCCCAAATACGGTTTAGAAATACTATTCGGAATGATGTTGTAATACATAAACACTAGGGGTCAGTGTCACACCATAACGCACTTATTATATTATATTTTGTTTCGTTTAATAATACACGTCTTGAATGGTATTAGCTTTTGGTCAGTTACTGGGTGTTTAAGCAGTAGTTTCAGTACAGTCTTATTATATATATAGTTACTTTTTCTTTTTTTGAAAAGGCTCAAAGTTGGTCTACTGTCCAATCCAGCCAGGACCACTGATGAGTAAAATATACTATAGTAGTAGATACTAACAAACTACTATAAGAGTTCAATGAGCATTCGTGTGTTTTGTAGCCTTTCGTTTTCTATTCTATTGGTTATTTGTGGTAAAATTGTCACTTTGCTGTTGAAGACTGCAAAGATGCTGATCGGCCGTATTGTCAGCACAGACCTCGAGCCTTGTGTAAACTGGGTAAAGTCATCAACAGCAAAAGAGAAACTAAATAACAATTGTGAAATTATGCACAAAAATTACAATAAGACTTGTATGTAGCTAAATAGGGAAAAACACGAAAGAAACATTTCTGTAAGTGTTGTATAAAATGTTTCTTCAATGCAAGACATGCTAGCATAGACACAATTCTACCCAATAAAGACTTACTGAAGATGAGTGTTTCAAAAGGAAGCTGAAATGTGTCTATATTAGCATTGTAAAGTTTATAGTATCTTTAAAAGAAACGTTTTGGTCAGAATTCAGCACATTTGTTTCCTTGTGGTGGTACAATTGATGTTAATGATTTATATGTGTACATGTTTTCTGCAGGCTCCTGTGTAAGATTAGATTTTACAAAAACAAATTTCCTGCAGTTGAAAAGAAGTGGAATGTCTGTACTATAGTGTCTTCATTAGTGTTTAGTCAATGCATTTGCTGTATGGACCCTTCTCTCTGGATCCAAATCGACAACCAGTGCACTGATAGTCAGCCATGGTGATCTCCCCTCCATTTGTTATTATATAACAATTATGCTAGTTTTTAAAAGTTAGCATCTTGCTTTTAAAAAGCCAAACAGCAAGTGATAAAGTTCATTTTCTTTGTGAAGATGAACAGCAACCCTCCCTTTAAAAGTATTTTAAGCATGTTGTTTCATGCAAAATCCTGCTTCCCTTCCTCTGTTCCTGCCAATCCCAAGTTGATGTTTTTCTCCCCTATTTTTCCTTTTCTCATTTACTTCTATCTGTTGTTATGATCATCTCCACCTTCAAAACATGAGTGGATGCTGAAAAGCCTTGAATGTGATTTAATGCTTTTGTTTTTACCCTCACGACTTGGTTGAAAAAAAAAACTGTCTAGAGAAGTAATTAAATGTTTGTTTAAGACACATTGGTTTGTTATTAAATTGAACGTCTTTTTCTTAGTTTTCTTAGGAATATAATAAGATTAATTCAATTTGTTGGTGCAGTACTCCAGTCTTTAAGAGCTAAATCTCGGTAAGTTGATGTGCCAATTAAACTACTGATGTCAAACTTGAAAATGGAAAAAAAAAAAAAAAAAAAATTAAAAGACTGGGAGTTAACCTTGCTGATCTACTGAGTCAAGAGTCAAAAGCAATAAAACCGACACAAATATAAAGTCCCAACAAGATGTAAGTAAAAATCCCAATAGTTCTTTGAGAATGTGATTGAACAAAAAATACTCAAGAGTACTTGACTTAACTTCTCAATGATCCATTAAACTTTCCATGTTTTTTTTATTTCTCCCAAATCTTTACTAAAAGCGTGGTGTGTACAAAGTTGTAATAATGAACTATTAAAGAGACCAATTTTTTTATTTGCTTTTGCAGTTTGCCCTCAAATTTCCTAATTTGCTCATATTAGAGAGGAACCCTCAGATGGGTGGAAGGAACTTCTTAAGGAGCTCATCAAAGTCCCTGACTTATATTCAGTCGCTGTCTCTATCCCTTTCGTCGTGGTCATGCAGGACATCTTGGCTGTCTTCCTCTTCATCCTCATCAACCTCTTCCTCATCCCCTCTTCCATTCATCATCTCCATCTCGACCTCCACCGCTTCATCCTCCACCTCTTCCACGCCACTGACCTGCTCAACATCTTGGGACACCTCTACCATCTCTGTGCCTTGAACAACTTCAACTTCTCCATCACGGATTTTCTTAACGCGGAAGGTGAAAGGCGGAACCGTGTACACGGCAGTCTGAGAGCGGGCGTAAACCACATGGCCAGGTGTGAAGGCCTTCTTCACCTTGTCGCGGGACGTCTGCATCTTCTGCTTCTTCTCGGGGTTGACGCTCATGTGTGTCCCGAGCTTTCCCATCTTTTTTTCAATGTTCTGACGTGTCTTCTCCAGGTTGGCCCTTGTCTTCTGCTTTGTCTTCTCCAGGTTGTCCTTGGTTCTCTGCCTGGTCTTCTCCAGGTTATCTTTGGTCTTCTGCCTCGTCCTCTCCAGGTTCTCCTTGGTGTTTTGTTTGGTCCTCTCCAGTTTCTCTTTGGTCTTTGCTCGGGTCTTGTCGATCTTTTCCTTTGAGAATACTGTCTTCAGGTTTTGGACACGTTGCAGGCTGCTGCGCTTGATGCGCTCAGCACGGGTCTCCTCAATGACCTGCTCGACATCCCCCCCTTCTTCATCCGAGGAGAGCTCCAGTTGGGGTTTGTCTGGCTTCTCCTCCTGTTCTCCCTCCTCTACTAGCCCTTCGGCCTCTTCTTTGAGCTCGAGCATACTGCCTTTTCGACTACCAGAGACAGACTCGGAAACCTTCATGGATTTGGAGATGCTGAGTCTTGAAGGCATCTTAACATCATCCTGGCAAAAGTAAAACAAAAAAGAACATCCGAGTTAAATGAAGCAACAGGACTATATTATGTATGCATACATGTATGCGTGCATTTTAAATATGAACTTTTTGTTCGGCAGAGTTTTATTTCATTTTGACCAAAAACTGAAAAACAGAAGTAGATTGATCTTTTTCTTCTAGGGCTCATAAAAAACCCTTAGAAACATTTTTTTTTTTCTTTCTTTTTTTTTTTTAACTTTCATGCTTGAACCTCATTAATTGGTAGTGGTAGTGTACATAAAAAACATTCCATAGAAAGAACATGGTTTAAATTGTCAAAGTTTTAGTAAAAAAGCGTTTGTCAACTTCTTTTTTTTATTCTTGTTTCTTTCATCTCCTTTGAACATTAACAAAAGTACACATTTTTCACCTTCTACGGCAATTTGCATGATGAAATACATTTTCCGTCTATTTCTTATGAGCTTTTCATATATCAAATAAAAAAAAAGATGGAAAGAGGTAGGAAGGGGGAGTGTTTCCTCTTTCCATCACAGAAAAATCCTTGTCCACTTTTGGCCCCATGAAGTCTGCACGAGAGCCAGGACTGTACTGGGCTTTCCTCTCCTTCTACAGTGCCTTTGTGGTCAAAACAGGAAGACAGTGGAGCAAGAACAAAAGACGACAGCAGAGGGGGCGGGAGGGGTGGAAAAGGTGTAGAAAAAGGGGAGACATTTCTCTCCTGTCGTATGGAAGAGTAATCGCCGGTGTGGAACTATGCTGCAAAGTCTTGGAAAACCATCTGCTCGACAGGAAGGTTACGGCATCTAAAATGTTGGCCTGAAGATGGAGATATGTGCTCTGACCGCGGGCGGGGCCGGGTGACGGATTCCTGCCTATTGTGTTCTGCTGCGGTGTGATGGTGGTTCCATGATGGTATTGTACTTCAGTACCGTGGGTAAACTTGACCCGAGATCACCGATACTGACCTTCCTGAGCAGCTGTTTCTGACATGCAAAAGAGGTCCTGAGAAAATACCTGCTTCCTTTTAATGTCACTGAATATTGTTGTCATTCAGAGAGGGTTGTTGAAAATCATTACAATCACACGATGTTGGGGAATGTTGTGTTTGGTCCAACTAAACTTTTAAAATAGACCTAACCTGAAATTGCGCTGAAGTTTGAATTTCTCAAACCCAGATTGAAACACCCAGTTTGGGTGACTGGGAGACACATTGACCAGACCCAAACTTGGCATGGCATTCTGGGTAAAAAGTGCCCACTGCCCACCACATTGAGAAAAGAAAATGAAAGAGACGGGGGCTTTTTGCCTTCGCTTTGATACCAAAAAGCAAAGACTAGGCCAAGATTAATCCTATCCTCACAGAGTCGAACATCCTTCAGGGAAAAAAGGTTTACGCTCCTGTTCTTCTACACTAGCCAAGGACAGCAGTCCAATAAAACATGCTGAGCTGTAATTGTGGCACTTACTGTAATTTGACTAAACTTTGTGTGTGGTTCACTTTATACACTGGTTCATTGTTTGTCACGAGAGCTCTAGTTACGTGTTTTAAAGGTCTGCTTGAGGGTTTTTGGTCTGCTTAGGTATTACCAAACTCTTTTCACAACTTAGACCAAGACCTTGGACTTATGACGAGACCCATTTATAGCATAAGTCGGAATTTAGAGCTACATTTGTATACATTCATAGGCGACAAGGTGGTTTGGTTCCCAAAACAAACATATGAACAATGTCAAATATTCCACGATACTGCCAGAGCAAGTTGTAATCACAAAAAAAACAGACAAAGTGGTTATTTAATAGTGTAATACACAGATAAGCTCTTGGTGTACATAAAGTCTGCTTCCATATTGTGTTAATAGCCTGGGGTTGTCAAGGATTCTCCATCTGACGTCCACACGTAGGCAGGGGAGGGGAGTCCCTGATGACATAGCCAGCTCGGAACTCGGAAATTCCTACTTCCACGGATAATGGAACGCACTGCATAACTTGGAAAAACAGAAGGCTACGTCTTTGTGTCTGCATTTGTTGTACTATGTACTGTGTGTGTGTGCGTGTGTGTGTGTGTGTGTGTTTCCATGCAGAACATGGAAAGTACATTGAGAGTACAGGAAAGTTCAACCAGTCACCTTAGTATGTTGACTTCCTGACCCTCCTAATTTAATAGGTCATTGTTCTTCCAAGCAGCTGCTGCCACACCAAAGACAGGAAGTTACACTCGAGGCCATGGAAAATATACCAGTGGGGAATGTAGTGGTGAGATGGCAATGTGTTTGCACACGACATCACACCATTATGTGTGGCCAAAAAATAGAAATAAAACAAACGATGTATCTGGTCATAATGGTTGGTACATAACTGGGTTCATTCCAAAAAGAAATTGGACAGCTATTTGGTACAAAAACACTCAGGTGTGCTTGCTTGGTTTTGGCAAGCTTAAGCTAAATTGGACATTTATATTAACATAGAAATGCATATGAAATAATTATACATTGACTGCATTCTTAACAGATTGTTGTCCTCAGTGTACTCAAAGCATAATTGATACAGTAGCGAAGAAGCCTTTCAAATGAGAAGTGAAACGGCTTCAAGATAGAAAAAAAGCAGTCCAGATGCCTCAACTGAACCCTTCTACGCTAAAGCATTAACTTGAGACACCAAAGAATTGACTCGAAACCTTTACAGAGAGTTTTGACTTTTTGCACTTTTCAGACTGGCAACAATGTATCTGCTTTGTCAAATCTAAACTAAGGGTCAAAGATCAGATTGAGACTTTAAGCTGACTGTTATAATACATTCTTCCTCAAAAAGCAAACAAGTTTTTTTTTAGCTTCAAGAAACTAATATATGAAACAGTGAAGAATTTGTACAATAATCCTGTAATTGCAGGAGGTGCAGTTAAGAGTCATAACATCTTGCAGGGCGGTACTTTTCTTGTCCTGCACAGTGTGGGCTCTTACAGAAACCTGCACTGCTCTGCGGGTAAGTCGCTGAGATCAGCTGTATGATGCTGTGGGTTGTCAGCACAATGCAGTACAGTGCTTCACCGCTCAGTGCTCTTTTATGTTGAGTGTGCGTCAGAACGTTTGTTCAACCATCCCCTAGTGTATTGGAGGCCAATGGGTTTACCTTGTTTATTAGCTCTGGCAAAGTTGTCAAGTGTTAAATCTTTCAGAACCACAACCTCTGATGCCCTTTACAGCTCAGTGGTCTAGTGGCAGCGTGTATGCAGGTTGTGAGTTCGATTACTGGCTGGTCAAAAGACTTAAATAATGGATCTTATCGCCTACCTGCTGAGCGTCACTCACTCAATGCAAACAACAAATTTCACAAGCTTAGGTTTGTGGCAGTTAGCAGGACTTAAACCTTTTAAATTAAAGACACACAATTCTGATTTGGCTTTTTTTCCATTGTCATGTACTGTTTAAAAAAACAATTTAACCATCATTCTGACACGATCTGAATACTGTCCAAACACCCTGTACATACAGATGACTAGAACTAGAGGTTGCCAAATGCAAATTGCATGAAATACAAATGAACTAAAAAGAAAAATCAAGCCGAGTGCTTATTTACATTTTGCAAAAGCGTCACAAGAACATCTACCTGGACATGTATTTCCATGTTAAAATTAGTAAGACTATGATTCCCTGATTGAAAAAGAAAAACGCTCTTTAGTAAGGAAACATAGAGCAGATTTCTGTGAACAGACACAGGTGCAGATGTCTGGGTGAGCAATGACGTGTTCATCAGAGGACATGATTACAAAAGTTGGTTTTAATTAACTTTTTTGTGGCTGCAAGTATATATTTTGATTAAATTCTGCATGTGTTCATCTGTGTGTTGTCTGCTGTTTATGTGGCACCAGAAAACACACCAGTGAACAGGGCAACCACTCATTACTGCTTTCGTGAAAAGACAGACAGAGAGAGGCAGCGAGGAATTCCACTGTAACACACCCCTCACTGTTCCTGCTTTCCTGTTTAAACTCAAACCACACAGAACTCCCCAACTGCTGCGGACAAACACGACGAGTGTGAGTCCGCAGGAGTGTTTGTGTGGGTGTGCAGCGAAGGCATTTTCCAGTGACTCTAGAAACCAAGGGAATCCTCACGATACAACTGCTGATTTAAAATAAAAACAGACACAAGAAAGCGATCATCAACTTAACTTTGCACAAAATGTGGCTCACACAGATTTCTGCTCTGATACACAGCTCATCTGTCTTTCCTACACCCACTGTGTAGGATTCTCAATCAGTAGATTGCACAGCCAATCAGCTTTGTTAAAAATCAGGAGGTGCAAGGTCGAGAATGGCTGTTCAGAAAAACCAGCTGCGACCAGAAAGAAGCTACCACAAGTAGTGAACATTTCCTGTCACTAAGGAGATTTGCATGTTGTCATGGTTGTGGTTCTCACACTTCTGGATGGAATTTTCACATAAATAGAACAAAAAACAGAAACACGGGAACAAGTTCCTCTCAGTGGACATCATGGATAACCAGCTAATGTTCAGCTAATGTTGCAAGGAAACAAATGGGGTTGGGCTATTAGAATGTCTTTGATTGCCCAATCACCTTTTAAGGTTCCCAATCTATTATAATGGAGGGTTATTAAAAACGTAAAACTAACTTGTGGCTGAATGTAGAGAAATCACAAAGTAATAAACACCAAACATTGTGTGCGTTAGTAATTAATATGCCTTACTGCATATGCCTCATTGTAATGTGTGACTTTGGAAATCAAGTCATGACATATAATACCACTTAACTAAGACTGTAATTAATGAGAGAACAAATAGAGGAACCTTGCCGCTCACACAGACAACACAATCAAGGAACCCCATTTAAAAGATCAACCCGTTAACCTTGCTGTTGCGTTTTGGAGTCAGAGGCATTGCCACAGAAGAGCATGACTTGTGACAGACACATTCAAAATATCACACCAGTTATGTCTTGCTGGCTGGAGTCCATTAATACAAGAATGTAGAAATGAGCTTGAAGTTGTTGTGCCTTTGTCACGACAGGCAGAGAGGAGAGCAACTTGAATCTTCATTTGTGTCTTGCACAGAAACCCCCCAGGCGCAATGAGGGAGGAAAATGAATTGAATGGAAAACAAGGGTAAAGGGAGCTATTAAATGCAATGCTTCTTACTAATAAAGTTGGGCTTTTAAATCATTTTTAATGTTTTCTATTTATTTCCTTGTTTCTCAAAATGTTCTTTCTCTTCCTGCTCATTTTACTACTACTATTACTACTACTACTACTACTACTACTACTACTACTACTAATAATAATAATAATAATAATAATAATAATAATAATAATAATAATAATAACAATGTGTGCTGATAATATGACAATGCTGACATTTTGAGACATCAGTCCTCATTGTAACAGCATTAAACAGCACACAGAGACCAGAGAGTTTGGAATCAACATTAACCCCTGCAGGTCACCAACACTCTTCATGGCAGTCAGGTAAGGCATCAGCTCCTTTGTGCTGTATTTGCAGGCTTGAGGGACATTATCTGAGAGGGTGGTGGTCACAAACAGAATCGATCACAGGGAAGAAAAATGTATTCTTTATTCCCTGTCTCCACTCGTCCCCCTGGACCGCAGGCATGGGAAAAGAGAGATAGACAGTGCAGGAGAGAGAGATTGCTATATAAAGTGATGGCATGCTACATTTCCCCGAGGGGAGAGAGAGGAGGAGGATGAGTCACCCGGCTTGTTGTTGCACTCCTGCTTTTTCCTTTCCTTCTCTTTCTCTGTTTGCTTCTTTATGATCTTTTTATTCTTCCTGGACTTTTCCCTCTCTTCATTGTTTTCCCCACCACTGCTGCCTTTTAACTGGCAGAGGCCGTGCAGAGGACCCTGAGACAAATCAGCAGCTCTGCTCCAACCTAGTAATCAATTCAATAAAGTAAATTAATTAAACTGATGTGTCTTGTGATCTGGTGATTATATTAGATCTAAGATTTAGACTTTCAGAATTTTAATTTAAGATTTTAATCCAACCCTTAATTTCTCATAGACCTTCTACTAACTTGATGCACAATTGGATGCAAGAACTGAAAGTAAACAACACTTCCTATGTGTCTCCCAATTTGGCCATCAAGAAGCAGGATGGTAGCTGCTTGTGTGTGTGAATCAACATCAGGCAACTAAACAACAAAACCGGAAGAGACTGCTTTCCTCTTCCTGGGACAATAAAAAACCCAGATGCTTTGACTTCCCAAGAAGAATCAAGCCAGTGGTGCAGTCACGTACTAGTCATTGAATGGCCACAAACTTTTTGGTACACTACATTCAGCCTCTTTAAATGGAATAGCTGCTCTTTGAAACGTAACAAGCACCATTTTGAGACTGATGCAGCAGGTTTGTAGTGACCATGGGCTCAGGGTCATTGTGTTTTTGCAGTTACTTTGCAGATGGGCGACAAAGGGTCAATTTCCGTTTTGTCTGTAAAAGACAATTTTTGCATAATCAGACAGTCTGTGTGGATTTTCAAGATACTCTGGCTTACTTCCACAGTCCAAATACATGTAGATCAGGCTAATTGCCAACTTGAGATTGCCCATAGGTGTGAGTGCAGATAGTTGTACCCCCTGTGATTAACCAAGGATGTAACTCTGTCTTCACCCCCAAGACAGCTGGGACAGGCTCAGGCAGCACCCACAACTCAGGATGCAGGATATGATGACAGGAAATTGATGGATGGATTTATGGTGCAGCATCAGTGGAGGCTGAACCCTACTGCAGCTAACATTTCCCAGGAGACCAACTCTTGCATGCATTTTAGAGGAATCCACTTTCAAAGACGTTCAGCATAGCTATTTAATACGGTGAAATGAGCCTGCTAAAATAATGAGTCACGCTTTCAATAAATGTAAGTCTTTCCGTCACTGAGCATGCTATAAAGTTGGAAACATGATGCTAAGGTCATCTTAACTTCATGATTCTGAGTCATATCACAAAAGTTCCTTTGTTCACCACCAATAATGGTACCAACCACGAGACCATTCAAGGCTGGTATCATATGATGAAGATCACATTGAAAAAACCATTTAATGTTTTGAATTAGCAGAGACCTGATTAGCCGTCATCAAGCCTGACTCATTAAAAAATAAGACCATTCTGAGCTGAAATCACAAGATGAGGGTTGTATGCAAAAACAGAGACAACTTATCAGAGCTCTTGTTACGAATCACTAGTTCAGTCTTAGACTAGTTTAGGGGTATTTTCAACCTCTGTTTACTTTGATTACACTCATGAATCACGCTGGCAGAGTTTGATTGGTGCTTCTAAAACACACAACTGCAACCTCCAGGGGCAGATAAAGCATGGAGCAATAATGTAAACAGTGGGTGAGGTTAAATATAACAGTGTTCAAATGTGACACTTTTTAATGATAACTTCAGTTCTCATAAGAGATAGAAACATTACCAAAGAGAGCAAATATGCAAAACCTCAAGAGGAAGCCAAAATAGTAGTTTAATAATTCATGTCAGCAACTAGTCTCTAGTTCCTGCGTCTCTTAAAGGCCCCTTCCTTCTCACAATCAAGCTATTTTTAGACAACTCTTTTTTATTTCTCCTGCTTGTCTTGCTTGAGCTCTTGCACCCCGCCTTTTGTCCTGGGCCTCTCTCTCCCTTCTTCCCTATCTCCCACCTTAGTCTCCAAACCCCCGACAACACCCAGAACGTTTTGCCCAGTGTGCACGCTACTCCTACCTACATGTACCAAAGCCAATAAACATTCTAACAAAAGCGAAGTTTCCAGCTAAAACGGTGCTTCACAAGCAGCTGGAACCGTTCTGCCTCTTGTGTCCATATAAGGGCCTTGGTCGGCCCATGTAAGAAGAATGGATACACTCACTCTTGATGAATTTGTACATGCAAAAGATTTCAGGGAGCCTGCTCACTGCCAGTTTCACCTGGTTTGCAGAACTGCTTTAAATCTCTTAAAGATGTTTACCTATTAAAGGTGTGGTTGGAGCTGGAAGACACAGTGTAGAGGACAAGGTGTCGTTTGGAGTAGTATTTAGGGTGATGTTGGTAGCTAAGGGCAAGTGGGCTAATGTGAAATCTATAATCCTTTATTAAGCGATAAAGAATGAAGAAGAAACCAGGAGAAACTCAACACAATCAGGGGAAACAGTTTTATTCACATTTTAGTGTATTGTTGTGTATTTTAGTGTATTTTACTGCATTGGCTACTGCCCAAGATTGACAGTACCAGTTGTATTGTGCAACTTGATGGTGGTGAAGATGAAGATGAGGATGATGACAATGACGATGATGATGGTTGGTAAATGGATTGCCAGATTATGTTTTATTGCTATTCTTATTCCTGTTTTACAGTATGTTTAGCACACATTCATATGTAAACTTTCCACCTGCTCCTAATTATACTGAGAGGCAGGTAAACAAAGTTCAATAGTCATACAACAGGCCAACCAGGTGTGCTGTGTCAGTAATAGGAAGGGCCATTCTTCCTCTTAGAAGTCATGAATCGTAATGAAGGATTTTAAAACTATTCATAGCAAAACAAGTTTGTGTTTGGTTGTGATTTTTCTTCAAATGGATGTTGTTTTTATTTTGGTTGAAATTTTTATATTGCAGTCACAAGGTTTTCATCCTTTATAAGTATCCAGAGTGATAATGTTTTGCTCAGAACATTGACCTGTGCAACCAATTTTGCAGGATAAAGTTCATATATTTGTCAAAATCATTCCAGAATGACTTAACATGAACATGCACAATGTGGCTGAATACTGAGTGGACCCGTGGCTCACGTCTATGTATGTGTAAAATGGTTGCAGGCTTGCAGCTTGATTGGTTTTAATTGATCCATCACTGTTGCCTGACGATTGTATCAGGTTGGGCGAGATGAGAAGGACCTGATTGGGAGTGAATTACTGTGTTGGGTGGAGGAATAAGTCAGTGTCTGGATTCACTTTGGGATAAAACAGGAGGAGGTTTGCATGGAGCAGGGGGAATGCCCGTACAGTGAATCAGCTGTCTAAATACCTCCCTGCTCTTCATCGCAACACACCCTTCTCCTCCCTGTACAGAAGCAGTGGACCTCTCCTCCCTGTCACTCTCCCACATGTGTTATTTAACCCATCCCTCAGTGATAGAGGAGATTTGACAGGAATGTCTGTTAAATATGTGGACAGCATGCATTTCTCACAGCTCCATTACAGCTCATGGATGCATCATAGGTGGTGGGTGTGGTATAGGTAGGTGTATAGCTTCATAAAACCAACTAATGTGAATCTGATTAGTTATTTTAGTCCCAATATGATTCAAATGAAGTGTCTACCATTCAAAAATATTGTCTTTTTGTTGCAAAAATGCATGCTCAAGACAAAGCTTGGAATTATTTTGGGTTTATTTTGCTTGTTTATTGCAGGGAGAAAATGAGTCAGAATTCCCAACAGAGGTTCATTTTGTACCAACAATTGAAGAGGACTGGTGTGAGGATGAAGGTAGTCGTCCAGGAAGCTTGATTAAACAAAGCACTGAAGGCAAAGTTAAACTACTCTCTTTTTAAACTAAACCTAGACAAGACCTGGTACCCTGTGACATCTTACAGCTGAACTAGGTCTCCATAGTTACAGCTCAGGGGTTCACATCAATTCCCCCTCTCAGCCCAGGCCCTGAATTATCTGAAGGAATGTATTGACAGTAAACCAAGCTAAGGGTGGATAAGGGGGAAACCTAGTCTTATTTGAATCCCATATGATCTTTCAACAGTTACACAAGCAGATTTTGACCCAAAAACAAAAAGAAGTCGCTCATAGGTAAGTGTGGAAGTTAGCAGACAGATAAGGTTTGGAACATGACACGTGTGTCCTTAAGGCAAGTGATCTCAAGTCTGTTTAGGGCCAAAACGTCCATAAACTCACGACAAACAAACTCATTCTTAATTAAATAGTGAAGTGTGACCAACCTCATAGCAGAGGTTATTAAAGTCAGACTTTGTACAATTTTACTCAAATGTGTTATTTCCTACTCAAGGTTTGTCACTGCCACAAGTGTGCGAATATAAATGGTTGAATTGGTAAGTGAGGTAAACTAGTCAGAGCAAGCTACCACGCTTTATTTTAATTCCCTCCCTTTTCTCACAAGCAGGAAGACACAAATGAAAATAAAAAAAAGTGCTGAGGAATTCCACTGAAAACCTCAAAATGCTGATATATAATATGCAATTTGCAAGAAACCATGGCAACATGCTGCTTGGGGAGGGAACAACCAATTAAATAAAACAACCTAACTGTGCAGCAAGACCCAACAGTGAGGAAACGAGCAACAGCGCAGCCAGCAGGGGCTAACATTACAACCAGACCAAAACAAACAATGCTAACGCAGGTGTTTAGGAGGCCCTCCACATGAGAAGACCAGTAAACGGTGGAGCGAGCTAACAGAAGCAATGATGTTTTTACCAAGCCAAGGACGTGGTTGCCATCCAAACAGTGGTAAACGTGTGTTTCCATGGACTTATCAAGCTAGATGGTATGTGATCTGAGTCACACAGCCACAAATACTTTCCCTGCACTGCAATTTCACAGTTCTGCTGTGAATGTTGTGCTAACAGGGACACTTAAAAGCATACTATTAATGCTTCTTTCTATTAATGCTTCTCTGATCATACTATTAAAGGTTCTTTGATCTTTTTGAAGCAAGATGAAATAATATCACTATGCTTGTAGGTGTCTCTGATTCCACACGTCTGACATCTCAGCTGCCAATTTCACTGCGGCCTTGTTGGCATGTGACACTCCTTCAGGTAGTCAGCCAGCCATACAAATACACTGGAGTGAAATTTCTTGTTTGCGTGTACAGACTTGGCTAATAAGGTTGATTCTGATGATGATAAGTTTTATAAAGTTGGAGTCAGCATAACTGGGCTCAAAAGCTAGAATGATGTTTGGCTTGTGTGAGAAGAAACACAGAATAGTGACATACAAAACACTGCTGTCTGGGTATTAATCAAGACTCAAGTTATGTCATGGCTGGCACTCCTAATCCAAGCTCTCCGGAAAGCAGAGAAATGCATTTCATAAGTCTGAGTTGAGAGTTGAGTTGAGGACTTGTTCAATTTATAACAAAAATATTAGACCAAATAAATCTGTTTGGTTTTTGGTGAAAATCATACTATTTAAAAAAAAAAAAGAGAGAGAGGTGAGCAGGGGCAGGAAAGCTAGCTAAACCCCAAAAGCAAGTCGGAACAGCAGCAAAGCCCAGATAATTACAGACTTTCTGGGCTATATTAGATGTAGCTTTGATTTAATTTAGCCCAACTGTTGGATAGCGACGGAGGGAAACACAGAGAGAGTGAGGTCAGTCGAAGCCATAATGTCTGAGTGCGGGGTGGAAACTCTGAATGATCTGCACCACTGTGCAAAGGGCTGCAAGTTATGACACATCACACAGCAGCCCCGCTGCCTAAAAAAGAAACAGTGCCTCCTTTAACTCCCCTCATGCAGTAGGAAGCTGTCCCTTGCCGTATTTTCAAGTGGAACATCTGCCCTTCACTGCTCTTTTCTCCTGTCCTCCTTCTACGTGCTAACCCTCCTCTGCTTTTAAGAGGAAGCCAGTGCATGCCCTCGGCATTTTCCAATCTTTGCATGTGAAAGGGGGGAAAATGTGAAAGGACTTTCTTGTGGATTCCTCTTGACTAAGGCAGCCACAGGTCTCAGCAGACATGTGATGGCTTGCGTTGTTGAGTGGTTGAGGAAAGATATGTGTTGCCAATAGTGAGTATTGATCCGCAGTGCAGGAGATCTGGGTGGGGTAGGGATGTGTCACACAGCAACGTGCTGGGTTCGTGAACACAGACATGCACTCTTTTACTGTTTCAACCAAAAGGAAATGGAAAAGAGGTTTGAGTCAGGATTGGATAATGACTGGAAACTTAGCGTTTATTGTTAGTTTGGCTGGCGTTGGAAGAAAATGAAATGAAAGACGGAAACTGGGTGAAGAGATCACATTTCATCTTAGTCATGAGAGGTCCAAGGGTTTTTATCCTTTAAGTATGTTAACCAGGTTTACACCTGCCAGATTTCTTGGAGTTTTGGCTGTTGTCAAGGATGAAGTACGTTTTTGTTTTTTGTTTTAAAAAAAATGCTGCTTCACCTATGAGATGGCCCAGTGTGTCACCTGGACACCAGCAAATGGCTACAGATACAGAGACCCTTTTAATTGAGGTAGAAGGGTTAAGTTGGGAAACTGGACTTGAAAGTTGGCAAGAACAAGTCCAGTTGCTCCAACTTAACCCTTCTCATTTAAGATGACCTGGATGACTGAGAACCTTCACATACCTTGAAATTGAGAAAGATCTTTTACATTTCTACTGTCCTTAACCATATTTTACAAATGTGGACTGCAGACGTGTTGTGCTCTCCTTCATCGTTGAGGATGCCATCATTACTTTAGTGGACCGCTGGGCCACACCCACCCCAAACTGAAATGCTGTCATGTGTTACACACATACATGCAAAAACCTATATTGAAAATAGAAAACACTAATAAGTGTATTTGTGTGTACATGTGTCCTCCCACCTGGTAGATCATGACTTTGAAGTTGCGCCTCTTGAGCAGCTCAGCCTCGTTGGACTCCAGCTTCTTGATTTGGCCTCCTTGCTTCTCCAGGGTGGCCCGCACCGTCTTGACGTTGACGCTGACCTTCTGCACCTTCTCCATCATCTTATTGACACTGTTGGACGTGGTGCTGTGGCTCTTGGCCAGCTTGGTGAGCTCGCCCTGGATGCCCGTGACACAGCGCTCCATCTCCTGCTGCCTGGCCTCCAGGCCGTTCTGGGTCTGCTGGATCTGGTCCACCGCCCCGATGATCTTGTCTAGCAAGGACAGGACCATCACCCCGTTGACCTGCGAGTCGATCTGCAGCGCCTCGTCCTTCTCTTCTCCCTCCGCCACTTCCCCTTCTGCCCCCACAGAGGACAACTCTTTCTTGACGGCGGCGAGAGCATCTTCATCGTCCGATTGCGGCAGGTTGATCTCGTCGTCTGAGATCTCAGTGAGGGACTGAGGCTCAAACTGAGCGCTTGAGGATGCCATCGCTTCCAAGGCTGCCATGTCAACAATTGTAATTCACAGTAAATCAATCAATCAATCAATCAATCTTCTTCCTATTTCCACCTAGGATTCCCTTTTGTCCCCTTCACAGTCCTCTCTAACAGCTACGCTCAGTCCAACCTTTTCCCCTGTACGACACACAATCTGTCAGTTTCCTCTCTTACTGCCTGCCCTCTCTGTCTCTCTGCAGCGCGCAGCAGAAGCCAGTCAGTGTGGGTTGCATGAGCCTTTGGATGGGAATGCCACATTAGGGAAAGAAACCCTCAAGTTTTTTTTCCTCCCCCCTCGGCTCTCCTCCCTTTTTTCCGCTGAGTCTTTCCCCTCCTTTGGCGTTTAACTCCTCCTTCATCTCCTTTTATAAAAACACTCACAGATGAAAAAGACTCCTCCTCAGCTGGAAAGGCTCTGCCCCCCCCCCCGGTTACACACCCCTTTGGTCGAGCTTTGTCCCATCGGCATGGTTGGAATAGCAACAGCTGAGTTGCACCGATCTGCTTGACTACAAGCACAGGCACAGCAGAGGGAGGAATGTCACAGACAATCTCTCCTTGTCTCTGTTCTTTCCTCTCTTTTATCTATAACATGTTCGATTTATTAAGGCCAGGCCTGGCACTATTACTTCTGAAAGAGCCAAAAGAAAAGAGGGTGAATCAAAAGTCTTAAACTTCCAATAAAACGCATTACTTCAAAAAACACTGGTAAAAAAATGAAATATAGTGAAATTCTCTGAAACTTTAAAACAACATGTACTCACTACAGTCTCAAGATGTGCATGAGGGGTACCTCCTGGTGCTTGACCTTGTAAAAGCTAAGCAGAAACAAACACGAGTTTGTTTCTGTTCTTCATTATTTTAAGCTGTGTTTGGATTGAAGAGAGCAGTCCCCTTACATAAGGTGAGTAGCTGCCTTTGTCCCAAGCAGTTGAATAAAGTTTATTTTATTTTTTTTTCATTTCCACTGAGGTAAGCATTGGACACTTAATCAGCAAGAGTATCTGAGTTTTTGAAAGTTCAGCTAATTATTCAGACAAGCTGTCAAATACTTTACTCGTCAGAAAAATGACTCTTGTGAGGCCAAATGTTGTTCTAGTTCTTTTAATTAACAACAAATGAACACAGATGCAACACATTTGTTTGGGAGCTCTGAGCTGGCAGAAAGAATGCGGGTGGTTCGCTGGCATACAGTTACACAGATAAGGGTGCCTGTGAACAGGCCTTCAAGGCCAGCAGTTAGAAAGCATGATATAGTAGCTGTTAAAAAAATAGCACTTAACCGTATGTGTGAATCAACTCACATGAAGATATGTTGATAACCACCGAAGTGTAGGTTCAAATTTGGCTCACTCTCATTAATTATATTAAAAGATGAACTAAAAACTAATACTATCTAAGTCTCTCTTTGAGCAGTTCATTCAGTTCTGGCCCAGAGCCAGTTGGTCTTGTTTAAAGCACTCACTGAGATAAACGATAATCAGACAGGGAAAATAAAAATTCAGAGAGAGTTCGAAGTGGAGAGGAATGGGCATAAATCCTTATTTGTTGCTCTGGATTTGAATCTCTGAATTGTCCTGGACAGAGGACGGTAGAGCTCTATCAAGCTGAGGGAAGATTAAAGTACTTCACATCACAAAAAACAGGCTAGCACCCTCATCTGATCCCGGCAGGCCCACAATTTGAATGTTGTGCTTTATGCCTCAGGTTTGATTCTAGTGCAAAACAACTTTGGATGCATCTGAGACAATGGGGGAAGTGAATGGCTGCAGCAATGGAAAACTAGCATAGTTGCTCTGGGTCCTACGTGTGTTAACAAGATCTTTGTGTTGTTATGTTGCTTACATTTATCCCCCGAAGTCATTGTGTGGTGGGTACCTGTTGCAGGTATGTACTTGAAGGGGCTCCTATGTATGAATATCACCTAGGATGATAAACACTTTGCTTCATGACTGTGTTTTAGGAGAGGGAGGGATTTGGTTTAGTTGCTTAAATAAATGGGTTCTAATGCGTAGGAATATAGGTTTCAAGGATAAGCAGATGAAATTAACATTATTTCACAAACGCAAGTATATTACTGACAATAGTTTTAAAACGTTTTCAGTATGTGTGTACTATGCATGGTCCATCTATCATATTTTCAAGCCACACCAGAAGCTTCCGGTTGACCCCACTAAATATTTTTCGCATTAAAACTTACAATCCAGGAGCAATAATACAACATAAATATAATTATATACATAATATAAAACGTACTGTTAAAGTTTGTATTGCGAGCAAGTCTGTTAAGACAAATTATCGAGGAACACGCTTACCGAAGAAATGTTGTATACTCTTATTTTGAAGCAATGATATCCGGGTACTTGTTAGGGGACGTTCTCTAACTTTGATGTAGCACCACTAAATCTCAGCATCCAGCATCCGGGGAGATTCAGGAAACAAGAGGAGGTTGTTGAGCTGCAGGTTGTAATTGGTGAGTTAAAATATATTAATATGTCGACTAAATACTATGATGAAAATAATTTGATACTGTTCCAGTTGGGATATCGTTTGTCACGTCGTATAAATGTCCCCGATATGAAGAACGTCCGTATTCTCTAATCAGTCTTAGGTTGTTTTTATGTGTGTCAATTTCATCGAGTCATCCATTCGAAATATCTTTATTTAGCAGTGTGACGGTAACGCCAGAGGCCTCTGCAGACTAACAGACTTCGATTCTGTGATTCGCGATCTAACGTTTGAACTAATAGCACGCAACGGGCGGCGCGTATCATAATAAAACACAGGTATATCCATTATCTTCTTCGTGTCACAGAAGATTATTTGTTTTAATTAAGGCGTCTCATTTTGCTTCGTGAAAAAAAAATAAAAATAAATAAATGGTGACAGCTGTTAATGGAGATGCAGGCCTGGCTCCGGCAGCATCATCATGGCGTCCTTGAGCAGGGAAGGACAAATCCGCCTGCAGCAGCAGCAGCAGCAGCACGGAGGAGGAGGAGGAGGAGGAGGATGCTGCGACAGCCAACCTGCATGCTAGCTAGCTTCAGATTTAGCCTAGCACATCATTCATACCCGGTGTTCGAGTATCCTTCTGTTGTAAACTGAAATTATTTCTCGAGTGCCGCATTTAGGGTCATTTATTTTCTTCTTTAACTCTCCATATACAATAATAGACAGTGTCACACGTAATGACAGTGTGTTTTTTTTCACAACAAGAGCTACAGTCAGCAGAAATTGTTTAATTAATTAACCGACATATTTTTCAGCTGTCAAGTCGTCAAGAAAAAAAAACGGGTAGCACAGGTGTTTCCTGTACCATTAATCAAAGCTGGGTTCCAGTCAAGTCAATAGAGATAACAAAGTGCACTTGATGGATGTATCACCAGTGTCAATTTCACAAGCTTTTTTTTTTTTTTTTTTTTTTGGTTTTTAAGCCGGAGTGGTTATTAAGTGGCTACCCTTATGCCTATTCCTAAAGTTAATTATGCATCCTGTTCTGGATTTCTGGTGACTTTTTCATATCCACATAACCGTACTTGCATTTGATGTGGCCAAACAACAGTTTTCCTGCTTTGTGTGTTACTGTCATAGGTGGACTTTTCTGGCCACCACCATGGGGGAGCTGTTCAGAAGTGAAGAGATGACCCTGGCCCAGCTCTTTCTGCAGTCTGAGGCGGCCTACTGCTGCGTGAGCGAGCTGGGAGAACTTGGCATGGTCCAGTTCAGAGATGTAAGTCTGCTGTCACACTTTCACACTTTTGATCCTGCGATAGCGTCTGTGAAAAGAGATTTATTGAAAAGCTATTAGAGGGGTGAGCCAGGTTAAGGAGCAACAGAATATATTTTCCTGAAGAATTATTTACTAAAGAAATAAAATAACTGTAGTCGCACAGCCAATCGTTGAAATAAGTCATGGAATAATTAACCTCTGTTGTCTTGATCAATGGGTAAGATTCAACAATAGAAAAAAGAAAACCGTCTACACAGTAACCTGCCTAAATGTGATGTCCTACAAATCACAGACAACGATGGATGGTTCCAGTGACACTTTTTAAATTTTGTTTGTGGTGGATTCAAATTTGGCAAATTCTGTATTTCCCTTCGCAGGCAGTAAATGTGTGCCTCCCTTTTTTTCCATTCTCACCCACAGCTTAATCCTGATATAAACGTGTTCCAGCGTAAGTTTGTAAATGAAGTGAGGAGATGTGAGGAGATGGACAGGAAATTAAGTAAGTAATTAAATATTTTTTCATTTCAACTGAAAAAAAAAATATCAAAGGAACGTTTTGTTGATGTATTGTTCCTGGTGAACAGGGTTTGTGGAGAAGGAGATCAAGAAAGCGAACATTGCCACTGTGGACACCGGGGAGAACCCAGAGGTTCCTTTTCCCAGGGACATGATTGATCTGGAGGTAATGTGCACAGTTTTGTTTGTCTGACATCAAACAAGCTTCGAGCGGCGCCTAAACCCAGTGGTTGTGAACTCAAACTCTACCTGTCTACACACCATGAGCAAGGGCTGTACAGTTCTTTGCAAAGTATCTACAGCTCTAGGTTCCCCTTAGGGAACTGCTGTATTAATTTTTGTCCCTTTCAGAAAATAATCAAAATGACAATGTTATATTTTATATTTTTATTTAACATCAGCTGAAAAATATGATATTTCTAAAGGTTTATAGCTGTGTTTTAGTTTTAGTCTGGCAGTTTCTGTTGAGTTGCATCAATAAATCAATAATCTATCATGATAATATTAAAAATCACAGCTCGTTAGTTGTCATTTTCCTGGGTTGTTCACTTTCCTACCTCACTGCACTGAGTGGAGCATGCAGTGTTAAAAGTCATTCTGTTTGCTATTCTCCACCTTTTTATTGAGAAGTTGTCCGTCTCCCAAACCGCGTTTTATTTGAAGTTTCACACTGATTGTTCACTTTGTTCTGCAGGCCACCTTTGAAAAGTTGGAAAATGAGCTGAAGGAGATCAACACCAACCAGGAAGCACTGAAAAAGAACTTTCTGGAACTGACGGAGCTAAAGCACATCCTTCGCCGGACACAGCAGTTCTTTGATGAGGTGTGACTCACTCTCTTCAACAAACACAGCACACATCCAGATGAACAGTGTTACGGTTAAAGTCCTTGGTGGAGTTGCATCACAACGCTTCTTGGTGCATTGACAGATGGAGGATCCCAACCTGCTGGAGGAGTCATCGGCACTGATGGAGGGCAGTGAGGGAGGCCGTGGGGCGCCCCTCAGACTGGGGTAAACCATCATGACCTCATCTTGTATTGCTGCTGCATATACATGACTGAGCCAGATGAAGATTTGCCCATTGCTGTTTGAAACTCTTAATACTGCTAGTTGGGCTGCTAATCAGAGCAGCTCACATTCAGTCCGACTGCCCCATTCTCTGTGTGAGTGTACATATAAACACTAGTATCTCCCTGTCAGCAGTCAAGCACCAGAGTACAAGTGTGTTCAGGTTGAAACCTTTTGAGGATTTCGTTGAGCTGAAAAGTACTTCTGAAAATAAATTCTAATGTATTCTATGTGCATGTATTGGTGTTTTGCACTGCAAGAGTATTTAAGAGAAAAGTACTTTGAGTTTATGACTACTTGTATTTTTCTGTTCAGGTTTGTGGCTGGTGTGATCAGCAGGGAGAGAATTCCCACCTTTGAGAGGATGCTGTGGAGAGTGTGTCGTGGTAATGTCTTCTTAAGAAAGGCCGAGATCGAGGACCCTCTGGAGGACCCCGCCACTGTGAGGACCGTCAGAAAGAATATGATGTAGCATTCTGTGTCACTGAGCCTGTTGAAAGTAGACTGAACTTCAGCAAGGATGTGACAGAGTAATGGGTTTTTTATTCCTAATTACTGCGCAATATTTATACTCTTTACATTAAAAAGAATGGTTAAATTCAATAAGATAATTAGTGTAGGATCAATTTGAAATAAACCATCCACAAAGCCATATAATGAAACACATTGACAACCTAGTGTGTGAGACTTTTTTCTTTTGTCTCTTTCTCAGGGAGACCAGGTCCACAAATCAGTGTTCATCATTTTCTTTCAAGGGGACCAGCTGAAGAACAGAGTGAAGAAGATCTGCGAGGGGTGCGTGTTAATGTTGCTTCATGTTGTAAACATTACACGCAGCAAAAGTGAAGAAGGAGGGAGCAGGGAGATGGGACGGCCGGTGTTGGTTGGTTTGATTGACCTCTGCTCTGTCTGACCAGGTTCCGCGCGTCGCTTTACCCGTGTCCAGAGACGCCACAGGAGAGGAAGGAGATGTTGGCTGGAGTCAACAGCCGTATTGATGACCTTCAAATGGCATGTCTTGGTTCACACATGATCCGGTGCAAAAGCTGCGCAGTTCCACAGCGGACGGTTCTGAGTCGCAGATTCTTGTTACTGATGTTTAGCGTGGCACTGTCTAAAAGCCCGAGGTAGCTGGTGCAGATCAAACTGCTTTGCAATCTCATGGTTGAGCTTTGTTGTGCCACCAAACCAAAAAAACCCACCAAGCTTCAAGATTTTTTTCAGTAAATATTAGCAGCATTGGGAATCAAATTGAAGTTTCTCAGAAATGTGAACTTTCCTGTGACTAGCAGATGGCGCCGGCACTTTCCACTATGTAGAAGACTGATACGGACATTATGTTTGTGTTTGTTCCTGTTTGTTGCTTGTTGAACACTCAACAGAATCCTCTAAAAACAAGAATTTCCTGCCAAATATGTCAAATACATGTCAGATATTGACATGTTAATCTGTACATACCCACACAGGGAGTTTTCCAGCATGGTGATAGTGCAAACCACACAGCCTCTTTCAAACATCAACAGCTTTATATGACATCACAAGAGAAACACACAACAAGTTGCGTTGCCATGATTGACTTCGCTTCTATAAGCGCCTGCATGTACACAGACATGTATACAGGGCAAAACACACCCATGCTGCTTAACATTCATTCCCCACTTTGCTAAAATGTTTTTCTATTTCCTGGGATTGCAGAGTCCTGAAGTTCTTGTGTCAAGCCTGTTTATTGCACCACAACTGTTCATCGGCTCTTTCCTTTCAAATCGCTCCTGCACTTTGTCAGAATAATGTTCACTAAAACAAATGACACAGTTTAACAGAAACAGGAAATTCTTTTTCCCGCCTGCCGCCATCAGACTTTTCCGTCATAATATTAATATCTAATTAGATTTCAAAAGCCTGCGTAAGTGGAGGAGGGTGTGTTCATGGACTGGACTTCTTATCTGTAAGAAACCTTCCGTCCTGTCTCATAGTGTTGCGGTTTCCCTTGGCTTGCCCTTATTAAGCCTGGAAAAAAAATGGTTCTGCTTGAAAGGTCTGACAAAGTCAAAGCCTGACAGCCCTGTGCGATACATTACACCCCACCACAATAGAACATTCTGCTCAGAATTCCATAGAAAATCTATGTCTGTTCATAAACAAACCTGGGGTCATGGATTAGAACCGAAGAAGCCATTTCTACCCACACATGTTTCCACAATGTAAACCTGACCTCAGAACAGTTCTTTTGTTTATGGAATTTCAACGCTTGTTATTATATAATCACATATAAATTAAGTAATTAGGATTTGTTTCTTATATTTAATCTGTTAACTCATAAACTGTTGGTACAGACCTCAGCGTCGCTCAGCTGCCATCTGAGGCCCTCTTGTTTAAAACCAGAGTGGTTGTGCTGCTGACTGCAGGTGCTGAACCAGACCGAGGACCACCGTCAGCGAGTGCTGCAGGCCGCCTCCAAGACCATGCGGGTGTGGTTCATCAAAGTGAGGAAGATGAAGGCCATTTACCACACGCTCAACCTCTGCAACATTGACGTCACCCACAAGTGTCTGATCGCTGAGGTGTGGTGTCCAGTCTCAGACCTGGACTCCATCCAGTTCGCTCTACGCAGAGGGACGGTGGGTTGCTTTCTTCTCTTTTGGGTTTTTCTGCTTTTGTTGTTGATTGTGATTAACGCAAAGCTGGGATTAAACCCTGAGAGAATCCAAGGTCATAATTAGACGGCACTGATGAGCGTTCTGTCCGTCATGTGTTTGACAAGTAAATTCTTGTTTTTTCCCAGGAGAGGAGCGGCTCCACGGTGCCGTCCATCCTCAATAGGATGCAGACGAAGCAAACTCCACCTACTTTTAACAAGACCAACAAGTTCACCTCTGGCTTCCAGAACATCGTTGACGCCTATGGCATCGGGAACTACAGGGAAATCAATCCAGGTTATATATATGTATACCTATTTCAATATAGCTGCACTGTTTGATTGCATTTCTGTATCAAATACTTTATACGCACACACGATTTGCTACTAGAGCAGCAGGATTTAATAGAGTGAGACCTCTGTTGACTTTAATCTCCGTCTCCACCTTTGTGTACCCTGTTCCAGCTCCGTACACTATCATCACTTTCCCCTTCCTGTTTGCGGTGATGTTTGGTGACATGGGTCACGGCCTGCTGATGACCTGTGCTGCCCTCTACCTGGTGATCCGGGAGAGTCGCCTCCTCGCCCAAAAGAGCGACAACGAGGTACAGTTATTGAGGAGAACTTGCTACAGCCATAATCATCATTTTAAAGACATGGGAAGTTCCCACATGTTACCGACATGACCTAACCCCTCAGATAATGTTTGACTGCTTTGTGTCTCTGTAGATGTTCAACATGGTCTTTGCCGGTCGCTACATCGTCCTGCTCATGGGCCTATTTTCCATCTACACTGGCGTCATTTACAACGACTGCTTCTCCAAGTCCCTCAACATGTTCGGCTCTGGGTGGAGCGTTCGGCCCATGTTCGGCCCCAAAGGAGCCAACTGGTCGTAAGTCAGCTACTGATTGCGATTCTTGTTATTTTCTACTGAAGTCGAGCACAGGATGAGACGTTTCATTGAGATAGAAAGCAATGAAAAAAGTTAATATTTCAGTCAGGAGAGATTGAAGCCAAGTAAACAGCTTTTTATCTGGTAGTATTGGTAAAGAACAGTCCACCATTTAACAATCAGCCACTCACAACTCACAAAATCCATCTGCACTACATTCCTGGCCTGCCGCACTCATTGTTGATCGATTGCTTAGCAAACATTAACATTTTTCAAGTGTTTGTTTTTGTATATCAGCTTTATAAGATAGTTGCCTGGAACTATTTTCTTTTTACAACTGAACTGAAAGAATTTCTAGAAGTGTGTTTGGCTGCTCCCCCCTTCACTCAGCAGTCCAACTTACTGCAGACCATCTCTTAAAGGGCGTAGCCACACTCAAAGACAGGAAAGTTATTGGATGTTCAGGCAAACACACACACGTTAATTCATGGCAGGACCTTTGCAGGCAGCGGAGTAGTGCAAGACAACCTTGACGACTGAAGTAAGATTGCAGTGATGGGTTCAGACACTCAGCCTTCAAGACAGATGGATGAGAAGTAAAACTGTAAACATTGCAATGATGATAAAACTGATAAAACTGTAAATGTTACAATTATGATAAAATATAGTAATAGAAATGTATTATATTATTAGACAATTACATTGTGTAGAGGAAACAAAGGATGACAGTTTAAGTCAGTTCTTAAGTTAGTTCTAGTAATTTATTATTCACCTGCTCTCATTTCTGCACTAAATGCATGCATTGATTGATGTATTGCTGTGTATTGTTAGTCACATAAACCAACCGTGTCCCCCTGCTACATCCTAGAGTGGAAACCCTGGATGGAAATGCACTTCTGCAGCTGGACCCTGCCGTCCCCGGGGTGTTTGGTGGACCTTATCCACTGGGAATTGACCCGGTAAATCCTCAACATTTATTTCAACAACAGCAAAAATGTCATGATGAGACTTTTTTTTCTCTCTCCCTGTGGACACGCACTTGTCGGCTTTTTTGTTGAGACTCTGTCATGTCTGCAGATCTGGAACGTCGCCACCAACAAACTGACCTTCCTGAACTCATTCAAGATGAAGATGTCAGTGATTTTGGGCGTCATCCACATGCTGTTTGGAGTGACGCTGAGTCTCTTCAACCACCTGTAAGCACCACGACAGGAGCTTATAAATGATACACGTTACACTTGGCCTGTGGGACAGTCAGCCTGAATCTTGGCTTAAACCACATAGAGATTCATCAGTTTAGAAATGTGATACCGTTGCCAGTTCTCCATGAGATATAGTGCTGGTGCAGACCCATTTTCCATTGTTTAAAGAACACTCACAGCAAGTAAATACAACAGATGTTCCCAATAATAGTCACCAGCGAGAAGCCTTTAGTTCTCCAGATTTTAGGTTGATGTTTGATTTGACGGGTTATACACCTGAGACCATCAAAAGTGTCGCTGAAATGCCAACGAAAAGGTTTTGATTGCTTTGATGTCCAGGTCAGTTCAATATACTTGTTTAAAATATTTTTTTGAAAATATGTGCCTGCTGTGCCATTGATATTTAACATTCATCACCCTTGGTATTTTTTTTTCTCTTTCCTCTTAACCAATTGTGCTTCACTGCAGGTACTTCAAGAAGCCACTGAACATCTTCCTGGGCTTCATCCCAGAAATCGTCTTCATGGCCAGCCTCTTTGGCTATCTGGTCCTGCTGGTCTTCTACAAGTGGACCGCCTACGATGCCCAAACCTCCAAAGACGCTCCCAGCCTGCTCATCCACTTCATCAACATGTGTCTCTTCAACTACAACGACCCCACAAATAAGCCTCTCTACATGGGACAGGTGCTCCCTACACTCTCCCCCCTCTGCCTCTCCCACCTTTTATTTCCCCCCACTCGCTCTATTGGTTGGAGAATGTTTGTTTTAACAGTTTTCATAAGGTCTTATTACATGACAGAAGCAGTCTACTCAGCTAGTTCTGGGTTTATGATCTTAGCAAAATGAAGAGAGAATGAGTTCTGAAACATTCTGGAGTTATTCTACAGTTGATCAGAAAGGTCGATGAAGACATTTCTGCACAGCTGTTTGCCTGCATATGAAAGACTGTGCACAACAAGTTTGATGTATGCTCGCTGCTAAGCTCTGCTGTAAGGAGAAGCGGGCTGCATGATAGAACAAAATCTGTTGCATCTGCCTTTATTGAGCCATCTGGGCTCAAGTACAAAAGAAGGTACAAAAGGTGAACGTCTGTCATGAAATCGCTTTCAAGAAAATTCTCCACATTCACCTTACTAATAGTAAGAAACTTCAAAATTATTTCCACCCCCATCGTCTTTGCCCCTTCTTGTTACGCAAGCATTAATATGTGTCCAACTATATATGCGTCAGCTCATTATGATGAGGGTGCAGTGAGTTTCACTGGATTGTCTTCAGTTTATTGGATACAGAGAAAAAAAATATACCAGAAAATTGTTCCTGAATGTTTGGTTACTTTGTAAGTGGTAACAATGAGTCAGTCCTCTTTTTTCTGTGTTCAAGCGCTAAGGTTTCCTCACAGGCATCTCGACTGTCATCTGGGAAGAATCATCTCCTCACCGCTGCTGCACACGACCAAGCCGTACTAACCTCTCTGTGTTTGAATCCGTAGATGGGGATCCAGGTTTTGTTGGTGCTGATTGCCCTTGCATGTGTACCTTGTATGCTGGTTGTGAAAACTATGGTGCTCCGACGTCAGCACCTGTGGAAAATGAAGCTGGTATGTCCACCTGACAGCACGTGTGACCTTGCTGCTGCCTTTGATAAGCAATGTTTTTTTTCCCTGTTTTGTTTTTTTGAGATAACCTGTTTTTTTTCTTTTTTTCCAGTGCACATTTTTTGCTGTTTGCATTGATGTTCTGACTTTTGTTTTGTGAAAAAAAAAAATGCTTAAAGCCTGCCTTGGCAACATGAATATTTGGGTTGGGAAAGTGATAAACTAGTGTTGGAGGGCACCCTAGCAGCTCCTGATCTGCGTCTTGCTGCATGTTTCCTTTGTGTTTTTGTGTTTGAGTACTACCATAATACCGCATATCAAACAAGAAGCTCTTGTAACCTGAAACGTGTCTCATTAGATAGAGACAGCGCTGATTTGAACACTTGCGAACAATTTGACTTTTAATAATTTGTTATAGGATCGTTTTAAAAAACTGACTAATTGCATTCAGCGATGTTAAGGTTCTTCCAGTTCAGCTGTGCTAGTATTACTGGTAACCTAATAGTAAACTGCATGCTATTATAGTGAACATTAATAAGTTCAAATTGAGTTTTTACCCTTGTTTCCCCTTTTACCCTTGTATCCTTGTTTCTTTTCCTCAACCAGTGGTATTACTGTTTCCCAGCCCCTCTGTTAATGTGGTGTTTTCCTCAGTGTCTGTGCGGGGTGCCCTGTTTGACTAGAAAAACTGATATCACTTAAAAGGGGGAGCATTGCATCTAAGGCTTGCTTTAAGCTAGACATAGCTTTTGTGGCTTTTGTATCTAGTCCCAGAAGAGGGAAGAAACCGCTGCAGAGAATCTAGAGCAGACTGTAGGGCAGACAGGTGTGTCCTCATCATGCACCGGACTTGCCCAACAGGGAACGCAGAAGCTTGGAGGGGTGCGGGTAGGCAATGGGCCAACGGAGGATGAGGCTGGCATCATGGACCATGACCAGCTCTCCCAGCACTCAGAGGAAGGGGATGAGGTGAGCCACACAAAGCACTGCCTCGCTACACAGCACCACACATCCCATCCTGTTGTTTACTCTCTTCAAATTTTGAAATTGAATCTAATTCAACAGTGTCTTGGCACACTAATCTGTAAGTACTGCAGAATAAGTAAAGATAACAGATAAATCCCAAACCAGGGAAATGAAATCAGTGTATTCTAACTATATATCCAATAGATTCAGAATGGAAAAATTGAGATCTGAAAACAGATATAATACATGACACTGAAAAGTTCATCCTTTTTCTGTCGGACCAACATGACTCTGACCTGAGAACAACCTTTTTAAACATTCTGACATTATACTGATGAAACCTTAAAGAAATATTTTACTGAGGTTGATCCATCATTTTCTAAAAGCTGGTACGGATAATGCAGTTTATCTCTGTTCATTGGGGGAAAAGATTAACTCTAGTATTTGTAATTCTCTGACCAGAACACTAAACTAATACAAAACTGACTGATGATAGTTCGACATCACATGTGAAGCATTGTTTTGTGTTAAGTCTGTGTGAATCTCTGACTAACCTTCGACATCTGCTCACTTTCAAGCACTCAGAGGATGAGCCGGTGAGAACCTGAAAGTCTCCCTGGCATGTTTGGCCCGATCTCTTTGTTTGTCTGTTGTCGGTCTCTGTTGTTGTCTCTGTCCTGTGTTTGTTTGTGAGTTTGTTATCCATTTTACATGTTACATGTTATTTTACATGTTATATTTTACGGTTGTGTTTGCATCACTATCTATTAGCTGGATATCTGTGGTACTTAAAAGTCTTCCGGCGACTTTCCTGAAGCTAAGATGAAAACTTTGCTTCCAGTCAGAAGCAAAGTGTCTGTTTAGATTCTGAATCTCTGGTAAGATTCAATGACTGGAAGGGACTTTAAAAAAAAAAAAAAAAATCAAACAATTCTAAGTAAACTATGGAAAATACTTTTTTCTTGAAGAGAGTGAAGAGCTAAACAATCCTCGGAGCATTTGTTAAAATTGCGTGCCCTACCTTCCCCTGATACAGATATATTACTATGTAATAGAATAGAGACCCTTTACGGACACAGAAAAACAAAGTGAGGTTTCAAGGTCAGTTCTGAATTTCACTGACTGTACAACACACGCTGTGATGTAATTTAACCAGACCTGTTTTGTCACAGTTTAACTTTGGTGACCTAGCAGTTCACCAGGCCATCCACACCATTGAGTACTGTCTGGGATGCATCTCCAACACAGCGTCCTACCTGCGCCTCTGGGCCCTCAGCCTGGCCCATGCACGTAAGTCTTACTGCATACACGTGATGCATGCACAGTGTAATGTTCCGTATGATATGCTGCGTACGAGATATAGTTCTGAGTAATACATAAGCCTGTTTGGATAAGATAGGGAGAGGTGTGATACGTGGGGTGGTGTAAACACGGCTGTTGTGGACTGTGTGCAGAGCTGTCCGAGGTCCTCTGGTCCATGGTGATGCGCCTGGGCCTCTCCTCCAGGAGCGGCGGCGGATTCTTCGGCCTCTCAATAATCTTCTCCGCCTTTGCCATCCTCACCGTGGCCATCCTGCTCATCATGGAGGGGCTGTCGGCCTTCCTGCACGCTCTGCGTCTTCACTGGTGAGACGCTGACACACACACACACACACACACACATTCTGCACCTGTCACGATTCGCTTGATGAGCGCTCACTTTTTTCACCCTACGAACCGAGTGTCTTTTGCCAAAAAGCTGCTGATTTACACGCACGGAAGGAATGTTCCAAGCATTTTGAGAGAGCGAACAGCTCTGCCAGCTCCAGATAACCTCACCACCCTCCAGCTCCATCGCCTCCTGGCACCACCATCTTCCTGCTTATCCGGTGTGCACTATTTCTCAAAGCCCGGCCAAAAAGAAATCTTGGCACTCGGACCTGTGTAGATGAGTAATAGATTTTCCTGGAGCTGCTCCATACCTGTTGTCAACATGACAAAACGCCCAGGGAAAATAAAAAATTGTAATCAAAATATTTGAAGTACGGCTAACTTCTTAAATGATACAGTCATAGCGCTCTAGTAAGGAGTGCTGCAGATAAAAATGCAGAGGTATTCTGGTGAAGATAAGGGCAATAAATAGGAAACATCGACCTTTAAGAAATATGTTCATTGATGCGCAATACATGTTATTAATATGTTATATTAGATCCCAGTCTAATATTGTAGAACAGAGACAAAAATAACTAAATGAATGGTAGCAGGCCATTAAAAATCAGCTGTAATAGGTTTAAACAAAAATTAATAATAATATGTAATAACAATAATATATTAAAATATCACTCAAATGAAAAAAAAATCATGTCTCTTAAGTCTATGATGGAGAATTTTATTTTGTCATGGTCAATGACATTTCTGATTTGGCTGAGCAATTTTGTCCACTTACACTGGGCAGCATGAGCACCAGTAAGAATGTCTGATGACATTCAAACATGTCTAGTGTTAAGACTACGAACAATAATACACAGCTTGTTTCTCAAACTCTGTGGAAAAAAGGCTCCATCTTATATGGCAGCTGTGAAAACTTTGTCCTCACGCCATCAAACATAACTAACTCTAACACAAACATGAGTGAAAAGTTAATGTGTTAAATGGTCGTTGTCCTCATGAAGAGGCCATTGTGTTACTGGGTAGTTTTACGGCTCCTGCACATGTAGCGGTCTTACCGTGCAGCTCCTAGCTAACAGGTGGACGCTAATGTTAAAAAGAGTGGTGGGGTATTTTTCACATGGCGGGGTTAATAGTTGCAGTCATGTTTCAAGTAAACTGTGGTCAGCCTGAACCTTTTGGTTTTCACTGCTCACACACACATGCTGATGAGCTGATGAGCTTCTTTTTTATTCTAATTAATTATACACACACACACACAGTGACACAGACGTTGAGCGCCGTACAATAATTGTACCGTGCGCAATCGAGTGTAGCCCGGCCGAGGCACAGATATGTTTTCATGTTTATGTGGGAGGGCAGCGAAGAGATTTTCCCCCTTCTTCTGACTTCTCACCGCTGCCCTGTCGTACCTCCAAGCAGACCAAATATTTGCCACAGCTGGGAGACATTCCTTGGCACTCCCCGTGCTTGCTAAGGCCAGGAACCAACGGGGAATTTAGGATCCCCTCTGACCGTTTTCCTCTCCCAGATGTAGAGGTTTTCAATTTTAATTGTAATTTGATATGCTAGCAATTAATTTTTTTTCTAAGACTGCTTTTTTTTATTTTGATGTATCTTGAAAAAAGATGAGGTGGGTCAGTCATGATGCCTCTTTCCCCTTGCAGAGCTTGAATTGATCAGTTGAGATGTGAACCCTATTACACAATGGCACGCCCTGCGCCGCTTGCCGACCGTTCAGCCGTAGTTCTCGTGCACCGCTGCTCACGTTCATTTGACGCACGCCGCTGTGCTTGGTAGGAAGGAGTTGAAGGATTCCTCTGCACCTCTTCCTGGCTCACGGCCACCTTCAGCATCTGGGCAGCAACACACGGCGCTCGCTGCCAACAATGTTGGGTAAATGGACAGTGAGGGTTTCTGCGTGTGCCTTGCTATTTCAGTCCCGCAGATCTTGCAGTGTCACGTCAGGGTCTGCGAGAATACAAAAGCACGGTTGATTCGTCAGAACAGGGCGAGGTCTAAAAGAGGAGAGGCGCAGATTCCAAACAGAATCCCCTTTTTTATCAAGTGGACGCAGAAAGCAGGGCGGATCCACCAGCAAAAATCATCTCACCACAGGGTCCACATGTGATTCGCTGAATGTTCTTGTCTGGGTCGCTACAATGGACAAATGACCAGTTGTTGATAAAAAACTAGCAGCTAAAAATGGCAGTTGCCTTATTATCGCCACTCCACACTTTTATACCTTAGCTTGCCTGCAGCCCAGAAACCTCTCTGTGCTGCAGATTGACAGTGTGGACAACAGCACTGCAACCAAAGTCCAACCAACCAAGCCTCTTCCTCAGGCAGAACCAGTGTCCCCAACACTTGTGTTCAGGAAGAGGAACGGCTCTAGGGGATTAAAAGATCAAGTTTACAGCGAGAGTTCAGGGCTCGGCTGTTCCAACGTCCTCTGCGCCAAAGGTTTTTGTTTTTGCCGTGACAGTGTACATAGCTAGACAGTCACATTCTTGGCATACAGGGAAAGCAAGTTGTAGCTGTTAGACATTATTGGCTACCCATGCGTGAGCAGCAAGGGAGAAAGCAGCACAGAGATGCTCCGGGAGCTGGTGAAAGCAGGCGGAGGTGGGAGATAAGTCAAGGGGAGGGTCCCCACAGTGAGCAAGACGAATGAAGGGAAAGAGCTCTGGAGCTTGGAGTACAAGGAACCTGCTCAGTGGTCACCTGCCAAAATGTTTCCAGACCTCTTAAGACTGGGCCTCTTTTGAATCCGTGTCTCGATTTGAATCAACACCCTCGTTTCAGAATTTATTTCAGGGTCCTTGTTTTGAACCATTGCTACATTTTCTCTTCTACAACAAATCCAATGTACTGTACTAGTATGTGCTTTATATACAGTGTATATACTGTATATATACGGTATATAATAAATTCATGCCACACACACACACACACACACAAATGCATACATTTTCTATTACCATTTCTCCTTCACTCAGGTTTGTAAAAAAAAAACAAACATGTACATGCAAAAAAACAACATATACCGTAACAAATACAGTTAACAGGCCCAATTGTATATTATGTCAAAAATCATATGTTTTCTGGCAACCAAAAATAGTCTTGCTTGTCCCACTACAATTAGAAGTGTTTGCAAAAGCTGAGCTGGTGAACCTTTGTGAAGATTTTAACCGTAGTACTTCTCAAGATGGATAGAAGTTCCAACCTGTTTACTTTGGTTTGATATTTGATACATCTTTGGCAGAGCTACATCAAAAGTCTGAGAGTACCTGAACATTTTTAATGGTCTGATGGGAAGGACAAAAAGACTGAGGCCTTGCATTTGGGAACACAGAAATCCATCACAAATCATTTGCATGAATTTGTTAATAAACACCACTCACCGCTTGTGTAAATAACAAAGAGGGAAAGCTAACCAGGAGCTGCATGTTCTCCAAGGCAATCATTTTCACTCTGGTGACTGTAATGTCAGAAGCCAGTGTCAAATCTCAGAGTGCAGTGTAAACCTCTGGGTGCCTCAGATCTGGAAACACTAGGAGGATATTTCCCCTGTAGATGTGCCACAAAGTAATCCCTTCTTTATAATTATAATGTGAAACAATGGTGAAGTGTAATTTTGGTTGGTTAAAGTTGCTGTAACTTAGGCAATGTCAGGTCTGACTTTGTCATATCTTACAAGCTATCTGTCTCTTCTCTTGGTCCAAATTGAAAACTCACATGTCCAAGCAAGCTGAGGTTGCAAGTGAGTAGGAAGTACGCCAGCATCATAACAGTAACAAGCTCCATGAGCAGAAATATAAGCCACGCAAATAGACTGAGGCTGCATGTGACTTCACACCAAACATCCAGCAGTGCAGAGGCGGATCACAGTAGATGTGGGTCCTCATTAAAAAATGTATTGCAAATGCTGCAGATTTGGATCGGTGTAAAAGCAGTTTAAGTTATGCGGCAGGCACATGGAGATTGTTAACAAATAAGTGACAAGATGTGGGTGGAGCGCTGTAAAACACTATATGGAATACCAACTTCAAGAGAACTTTTAAAATACAAACATCTTAACAACAATACAACATAACAATCATATATATATATGTATATATATATGTATATATATATGTATATATATATGTATATATATATATATATATTTAAAAAAGAACTTTAAATCATAAAACAGGCTTTAAAAAGGAATCTAGGCTATAAACTATCCACCGTAAAAGACAGTGTAGCATATTCAAAAGTAGGAAGAATAACTTCAGATAAACTCAAAATGCTAATAATATAATTTTAATAAACATTCCAGGTTCTGTTATATTATATAGAACTAATATGTAATATGATGATATTATCCAGTTGCATTATTTCAAGGCCATAGGGTTTTCAAATGCCAATTAATATCACTGGACCTTTATTGTAGTCATCTACCAACTGAAACATGGTGGGTCAAACATGTAAGGGATCAACTTCAGATGCATAGTGATGGTTGAGTAGCTACACAAACATATTTTAAGAACTGCATTACCTTTGAAAAAACAAACAAAATGGTGACACCTTATTTGTTGTGTGATATGCAAATATTTCTGCACTGAAAAGTTGAGAAACAGAATCCAAGTGTTCACCATTGGATTCGTCCTGTCTGTCTCTGTTTTAGGGTTGAGTTTCAGAACAAGTTCTACTCAGGCCAAGGCTTCAAGTTTGTCCCCTTTTCTTTTGAGAGCATCCTGGAGGGTCGATTCGACGAGTGACTGGGCTCCACCTCTTCAGGATGAGCCAGCCCTCCCTTCTTCAGTGTTTGTGTGTATGTGTGCATGAGATCAAGTGCAGTCCTTCTACACTCTCTAGTGTTGAAATGTGGAACTATTATCTGGTGTGAGTTGTGACGTAGTCCTTGTGAAAGGGTTATTTTTTTCCAGTTCTGGTGTATGAGACAGTTTCATCTCTTCACCATGACTACTTAACACTAAAATGTCTTCAATCAGCCTTCCAAACTAGGAATGAAGTGAATTAAATCAGGTGTTTAAAGCCTGAAGTCAGAAATATGGCTGAACACTCTGAATGGCAATTGATCATTTCTGATTTGACGTCAGTCTTACACCAAAAATGTCATAGTGCTGAAACTGCTGCACACAATGTATTTCTGTGTTCCAAATTCATGTTACCAATCCTCTTTGAGTGGCTGGCCAATGAAAAATCAGCAGAATGATGAGCATACACACGGCCACTGATGACTCAGAACTAAAAATATAAGTAGTTCACAGTATTCCGGGGTTGATGAAGTCCCTTGGCAAGACTGTCCAATCAACACTAGAGGTCTGCAGAGGATGGTGCTTCCTCCAAAGCAGAAGTTCAGTCATTCCTCCTAGAGATATCCACAACAAAGGGACTTGCCTGTTTAGTTTGGCAGAGGTCATTTAACATTTTATCTACCCTTGTGTTTATCTGAAATTGGGGGCCAACCAAGGTGCGCCCCTTGTGGCTGCATTTTGCATTGGAACCCCTAACTCGCAAGGTTGACACTCTACCACGTGGCCACTATCCCAATTGTTTTCCCTAAAGTACATTGTTGTCGATGTTTGCACTGAAAAGACAAATCATGTTTAAATCACCTTACCTTATTTGTTTACACACCTGCATTTTTGCATTATATTTGGGGTGATTTTGGTGAGGCAGAATACTCTATTGACATTCTTCAACTTGTGTGGGTACATTGTGAACATGTTCAGCTGATGGGTCTGTTAATTTATTTTCGTCTTACCCTGAGATAATAATATGATGATTCCTGTGCTGTGATGTGCAATACCACAGTGACTATTTGTGGATTCTTGTTGTAAACCTGTCAAAGACTTGAAATCTATGTGTTGATGAATCTCCAGCCAGAAGGAAGGTAATAAAAGGTAATAAAAGGTAATAAAAAAATATCAATCAAAACTACCAACTTTGTCTTTTTTTTTTCTTTTTTTTAGAAAATGAATGATGAATAACAGAGGTTAGGATTGTTCAATAAACAGAGAGTGGGCCGTTGGTGGTGCTGTTCTTCCTTGGGCAAGACACTTCACCCACATTGGCTCATGTAAATGGGAGTGAATGCCTGGGGGCGGTGAGAGGGGCAGATTGGCAGCCTCACTTCCGTCAGTCTGTTCGGCTGAACTGGTGGCAAATGTAGTTTGCCACCAGTATGAGGTCAGTGTGATTGAGGAATGGTTTCAGTGGGAAGTGCTTTGAAGGCCTTGCAAAACACGATATGAGTTTAAGCCAATATTATTGTTTATCTACACAAAGCAGATCAACTTTCACACCACGTTGCCTACTGGAGGAATTAATAGTCATTGATTTTGTATTTTAGCAGTTACTTTTGATAAATGTAAGGTAATATGGGGCACAGGGTGTCAAGACTGCACTCATTCAGTTGACACAAATTGGGCAACAGATATGCAGCCCTGCGATGAACTGGCGACTTGTCCAGGGTGTCACCCTGCCTTCGCCCTATGACAGCTGGGAGAGGCTCCAGCAGACCCCCGGGACCCTGAGCTCAGGAAGAAGCGGGTATGGAAGATGAATGAATGATTGATATCATGCAAGCGAAAGGCTCGAAAAAGGGAAGTGGAATTTTTTTTTTGCACTCCTCCAGTTTCAGTACTATTCATTGAGATGAGAGACACACTGTATTTGGGTTTCAGGGTATGCAGGGTGTGAACCTAGAAAGGACAGTGGTTAAAAGCGTTGCTTAAATGTTTTTGTTTAAAAGTGTATTTTCAAGTTAGACCTCCTCCTTGGCAATAAACAGAACAAGCCTGCTGGTAAGTGTGAGTACGGAGAACCGGAGACTATTCAACACAACATGTGAATTTAGCGATAGAACAACTATCGTATGTTTTAAATCTACGCACACTATCGAGCTTGGACATACGTTTTTTTTTTTTTAGATTAGTATTGGTATTTTTCATGAACCTTTAACCTCTAACAAAATGACGAGCTCAAAGTGACTTCACCTCGGTGAACAGCAGGGGGCATCAACTAGCGACTGGTGCGTCCAGTGCCAAATCCGAGGAAGAAGAACAAGCGCTGCGAAAGTTGGGGGGTCCGAGTTCGGAGAGTTTTCGTTTACTTTCACTTCGGTTTTTTTTTTTGGTTTTTTTTTAACTAGAGCAAAACTTGCGCTCACTAAAACGTTTTTCTAGTTTGAGAACGCGAAAGAATAACGACAAAGAGTGTCGAGAATTCAGATTACGTCGAGACACAACGACTAAAGCAAAGAGACGGCAGCACTTTTCACATGTAACAAAGTGCGACTGAGGATTGACACGGAATCACTTCGCTTGGTTTTGACTTCTTTGTCTCCCCCGAGTCGTTTCGAAAACAACCTGGTGAAGGGATTCTATCGTCTGCTCTAAAAATGGTAGGTACCCACTCGAACATCTGCGCACTAGTATCAATGCTAACTCAGTGAAGGAATTTTTCTCAATATTGATACGTTCATTTTTGTATTCTTCTTTCAAAACAAGACACAACTTGAAACCGCGTCGCAGTGGTTTCTTTAACTCGCAAGATTAACTCCTCACACGACACAACACATAGTTTTAGTTTTGTTTTTCTTTTCCAGTACATGTAGCAAACCTTTGTGCACTGTTCCGTGCCGACCAGGGCCAGTTGAGGGGCCTTTGTTGGAATGTCTCGCCAAAGTGGTGATTCAACCGATCATCCAAGTTGACATTAGTGAATCCAGGCAGTGACCAAAGCTGTTCTACTTGCTTCTTCTCGGTTAGACACATCGACATCAACAATGTTGCCCCGCTCCTACTGAGAATGTTCACCTCCGTCTCTAGCTGATGATGAGTAACAAGAATTATCGTTAAAGTGGAGAAATTATAAGCTATAAATAATTAATAATCAGACAGGCAACTCCCCAAAACACGCAGCCTGTCTAGTACATGCGAATCATTGCCTCCAGGTGAGTGCAACTTTGATGGACAGCTAGAGTTTAAGATTTAGTGCCTTGCGTGTGTGTGTGTGTGTGTGTGTGTGTGTGTGTGTGTGTGTGTGTGTGTGTGTGTGTGTGTGTGTGTGTGTGTAAAAAGTTATGAGCACAAACACAAGACAGACATCGAAATTTGGCCGCTGGATGCAACTACTAAATATACTAAATCAAGTGGTTTTGGGTGCTAGGGATGCAAACTATCGATTAATTCATTGATTCATTAATTAATTCATTAATCTGTAGTTGATTGACCTTATCGATCGATTAACGCTTAATTGATAAGCAGCGATTTTTCCTGAAAACCAGAATTTCACAATGAAAAATGTGTAAGGAAGACATTACTTAACCCTTAAATAATGTTGTGGGTCCAATGTGACCCCTTTTTACATTAAGTAGCAGTTAAAAAAAAACCTAAACATTTATCCTCTGACTTTCAGTTGACTTCTAATGGGTCACATTTCAACAAAAAGTTGAAATGTGACCCAACAGTTGTTTAAAAGTAACTTGTTCTATATTATGACCATCACGGTATCTAAAGGTTGATTGCTCTTTCCTGCCACTACACTGTAATAAAAATATCAACTACCTGTGTAAAAAATGTTCAATTAATTGCGACTAATTTAATTTAATCAATTAAATTCTTAACCAACAATTAATTGATAATCGATTGATTGTTAGCATCCCTAGTGGGTAATGTATTTATGTCTTTTTAAAGAATGATCTTTCCAAACTTTACACTCTCTCTCCTCTGTGTCTCTGCAGGACTCCCTGTGACTGAGAGGATGGGACGGGATGGTTTTGTAAGTGACTGCAGCCCTGGAGGCTGAAGTCAGCGATCCATCAGCCAGTCAGGATGCACATAGCTTCAATCGGCATCAGCAAGCTCTGCTTCCTCTTTGCCCTGGCACTCTGCGGCCTCCTGTATCTGCTCATCCCTGCCCTCAAACCCCCGGCGCAGCAGCTGGACTGGCCTCGGCCCCGAGCCCAAGTCAGGCCGCAGCGACCCCACCTTTCCAATGGCGTCTCCGCAGCATCAGACGATTCGCAAAAGGCAGAATCTACCACGAGGCTCGTCATTAGTTTGGCTGGGCAGAAGGCGTTGGACGAGACTGAAAGTACGAAGGATGAGAACCGCGTTCCCAAGAGATCTGGCGACCTCAAAGGGACTGCTGGTGGACCTCTGAGACACAGAGGTCAGGACTTGTTGATATTGGAGGACATTTTCATTGCAGTCAAGACAACAAGAAAGTACCACACGTCAAGGCTGGAGCTTCTGATTAAGACCTGGATTTCTCAAGCAAAAGAACACGTAAGGAGCTTCAGCATCCTTTTACTGACACATTCACTGTCCCTCCGATGTACCTGTCCAAACCCTCTCAGTCTGGCCTCATAACATCTAACATACTCTGTCCCTCTGATGTCCTCCATCCTGGTCATTCTCAAAGAGAAGCTGAATGTTTTAATCTCTCCTACCTCCTCCTGCCTTTTTCTCAGTGCCACTGTCTGTAAACCACAACAGCACCACTGTGTTCATTCTTGCTGATACTCTCTCATCACACATAACCCCTGACCAGTTTTGACCACAGAACTCAAACGAACAAGACTTAAATCAAAAGATGGTCATTTAAACAGGCTACAGACTTAAAAAAAAAAAAAAAGTAGCTTTTACCAAAAAGCAATTATTAGCATGTTGTATTCCGTACCAGCGTTTTAGAATGTTTGTGCTGGCACTTACAGTTTTTTCATTGTCACTTTCAGACATTCATTTTTACTGATAGTGATGACAAGCAGTTGCAGATGAAGACAGGTAACTATTTCAATGCGTAACTTTTTAAATTCCTCATATTTTATGTGTTTGTTTGTTTTTGCTATTGTACACATTGTAATTTCCTGTTATAACATTTCTCAAAATGGTGCATTGTCATTATATGTAGGCACGTCTTTTATTCTATTCATTCATTCACTTATTTATTTTAGAAAAATATAAATTAGATATACTGGTTACGTTATTCTGCACACTTTAAACCTCTGCTATCCGTTATGCAGGAACCAACCTCATCAACACCAACTGCTCGGCAGCACACACCCGTCAAGCTTTGTGCTGCAAGATGTCTGTAGAGTACGACAAATTCATTGAGTCTCAGAAAAAGTAAGTATCTTCCACATCTCCTGCTAAAAACCCAAAAAGTCAAAATGTGATAAAAAAGCAGAAGAGAGACTTCCTAAATGAAAAAAAAAAAAAAAGGAACAGCCACAGACACAGATACATTTATTTCCATGGTACACGCTAGTATTTTTTCATTTTAGTAAGTTTTGAAGGGTTGTTGAGATGCATTTTGGATGAATTTGTTGAAATAATGAGTTGGTCTGACACTAAGATTGAGGCGGAGGCTCTGAGGTCTACTGCAGTAGAAACTCAATACCATGGCCCAGTACCAGTCAGCCAACAGTATTAGTCATCAGGAGATTTTTAGTACAGTAGAAGTGAAAACATGTTGCCTATCTACTTCCATGCTAATATTCAGAGTATTGTACAAAGGGTGTGATCTTTTTTTTTGTGTGCGTGTTTGTCTTTTTCCAGGTGGTTTTGCCACATGGACGACGATAACTACGTGATCCTTCCGAGCCTGCTGCAGCTGCTCTCCTCCTACCACCACAGCCAAGATGTCTACCTGGGCCGGGCCAGCCTGGATCATCCTATTGAAGCTGCCGAGAGGGTCAGAAATGACGGCTCGGTCAGTCTACTCACATGTTTCTCGATACACTGAGGAAGCGCTTTCAGAATAAACTCTGCCAACAGCTGAACAATGTCATGTGTGCAGTGTAATGATGAGATGTGTTTGTCTCTTTTTCAAGGTATCCGTTAAATTCTGGTTTGCCACAGGGGGAGCGGGTTTCTGTATCAGCCGAGGTCTAGCACTAAAAATGAGTCCATGGGCGAGGTAGGTCACACATTCCCCAGACACGTGAATATTTTCAGGCTGTGAACGTACAAAATCTCATAAAGCCAGGAAGCTTCAGCTGGTGTATTTTTTGTGCTAAGAAAAAAAACAAAACATGTTTTAATGTTTATATCCAGTGTGATTCAGAAGGTTCTAATACCACTTTGCCACCTTAAGGTTGTGTTGATTCAAGTTGTCATCAATCACTAGATATGTTTGATTTGTGACAAAAGTGGCTACTTGAATAATTGTGTACTCTCTCATTACAAGTGCTTAGTCAGGTGCCATAGATACCTGTTGAGTACCGGCTGGCAACTAACTGGGTGAAAGCAGGGAAAAGTGAAAAACGCATTCCAAGTTTGTCGGCCAGGCTCATCCACCAATGTTGTGTTTACTTGCTGTAGCCTTTTTAAATGTATTGAAAGTAAGCAAAACTAATGTTGATATACAACAGGTGCGCAAGCAAGCACTTTGCTGAAGTGCAGAGACAAACGGTTGAAAAAAAAATCTGACAGCCTTTGTATAAACTAAACCATTGCTATCGTGCTCTATACTTTTAGCCTGGGAAATTTTATCAGCACTGCAGAGAAAATCCGACTGCCGGACGACTGCACTATTGGCTACATCATCGAAGCGCTGCTGGAGGTCACCCTGACACACTCCAACCTCTTTCACTCTCACCTGGAGAACCTACAGAGACTTCCCACTGACACAGTGCTGGAGCAGGTCAGTGGCTGTGAGAGTGTTGCATGCAGTGTTGTGACAGGATGCAGTACTAATCAACATATGTAACAATGTGGTTTGATTTTTTTATGCCCAGTTAATAACACTTAATAACAGCTGTATCTGCTTGAAAGAATGGAGTTCATCTGTACAAAACAGAAGTTCATAATCCTAATTGTTATTTCGCTATTAACTGCGATGCCCAGCCCCACTCCAGTGAACACTTTTCTGTTTTTCAACAGGTGACCCTTAGTTATGGAGGTTTTGACAACAGGAAAAATGTGGTCAGCATCGTTGGGGGCTTCTCATTGGTGGAGGACCCCACAAGGTAAATATATTTAGGGGAAATCCCCTCATCTCCTGCTGCTTCAACCACCTTCACATATCATCTCACACACACACACACACACACACACACACACACACACACACACACACACAAATATGGGTATTCTGGCAATTTAAATGAATGATTTACTGCAGTCGCGTGGTTTGGTTGCCTCTGATTTTGCTGTGGCTTATATACCAAAGGTTCACCACCCTTAACTTCTGCTTTACGCCACCTTGCAGGTTCCAGACGATCCACTGTCTTCTTTATGCGGACACTGACTGGTGTCCCAAGAAATAACCTCTCCACAACGACTGAAGGCCTAAAAACATGCCTGCTGAGCCAGCGGTCCATTTTTGAACTGCTTCCATTCTTCTTCTTCTGGAAAATACTTCACGCTCGTTGCTCGGATGATGCCTTCATTCAAAGAACACTGACTGCATGGCTCTTCGGTGCTCCGTGACGGTGAATGCTGGATGGAAAGTCAAATGAATGTAAATCATCGGTTTTGCTACAGGAAGACACGATGACAGAGTTTGCAGCTTAGAGCTATCTTGTTTTGCTTGAAAACAATATTAACAGCAGCTATAACCAGCCTACGGGTTGATTTATTGATTGATTTATTATTATTATTATTTAATCGAAAGCAGCTTTTCTCTTTTATGAATTGAAAAAAATGCACCTAAACTTTATATTCTCTGCTTCCTATGCTCGCTACGCACTCACTGCTCATCATTGCCACAATACTGATTTCAGTGTGTGTATATACTGTATAGACATAAATTATTTGTTGAAGTCTCATTTGGAGTACACAGGTCCAGTCATGAACATAAACATCTCATGCTTTTGGTTTTGCCCAGTGTAATTTATCTTCGACCAAAGTTGCAATGTTACTCCAGTGGTTTTCACTTTAAAAACATAAGTGAGATTTAAATAAAAAAAAAAAAAAAAAAAAAAAGAAGGTCACAGCATTGACAGTTAGGTTTTCCTGGTTGGCTCATTTAAACGCTGTGTTCCCGCTGCGTGAGGCTGCGTTCACCGAAAATCCAGCACCGTGACAAAACAGGGCGATGCTGCCTTTCTTGTCGCAGTCTAGGGTTTAGTGTTAACGCAGCCTCATCGTATATGCTTGGATATTAGGTTTTACTCTGTCACTTACAAACCCCTGATTAAATGTTACTTCAGTGACTGATAAACCGTTACTGCAGCGTCAACTTGGTTTCTTTTGATGGAGCAACAAATTGTATTTAAGATGTATTTTAGATTATGAGGTTATTTTGTATTGATCTTTATGTCTTTGAGTGTTCTGCTTTGAATTTATAATTACTGAGCAGAAATCAACTTTGTGTCCTGAAGATGGATTTATACTACGTTACTACTACTATGTTCAGGACTTTTTCTTCTTGAATGCAGTGTTTGTACATTTTCCGTTTATAAATGTGTCATTGAAAACCTGGAAGTGTTGTTGTTTATTGAAATGCAGTTTGATGCCCCAGAAAGAATATTTACTTCAAAAAAAAAAAAACCAACAAGTTTCCAAAGTTTTAAAAGTTGATCTAAATAAATAAAATATAAATATTCATAGGGGAGGCATGAGCTTAACTCTGTTTACCACCCAGTGGCTAACGTTAGCAAAATGCCGTTAGGAAGTAGACAGTGCTGCCATACCAGGTAGGAAGCTCAGACTTTACATCACATGGCGTTTTCCGAATAAATTCAAATAATGGTTAGTCAAAGACGCTGAGCCATGTTGACCTCACAGCACATGAAGCCGGAAAGCCATGAGACATCAGTAGTAGTAGCAGCAGTAAGGCATTAGCAGCCATAGAAAGAAAAAAAATGGTGGAATGGAATGTTTAAGATTTTTTTTTTTTTTTTTGTATTTGTTTGAGGAACATGCCACGATTTAACTATCTATAACTACCAAAAATATGCGCAAAACCATGTGTGTGTGTCCACTCTGGCACTTTCATATGAGATCATAGATCTATCATCATCAAATTTAATAACTACATCACATCTGAAGAGCTCTCCTTTTAATCGTCGAGCAGAAATGAAAAATTGAATTCCAATGTTGTTCTATGAAACTAACAGTGTTCCACCACTAGTCCACTTGAGAGAACCAGGACACCCTTGTTGAGATTTCCACGCCATGTAAACCCTGTTAACTATCTGCTTCCATACCCGGACAGCTGACTGTGCTCATTTTAAGCCTTTTCACGGTGACTGTGCAGGATCGACCCGGAAGTCCAACATGTTTTGGTCCTTCTATGAGGTCCGACGTTCAATTTTAAACGGTGCTCAACACCGTCCGTGCCGCTGCAGCCTGCAGACCGCCAGCCCAGCCCTGCCTGGTGAGTTCCTCGGCGTGGGCCCGCCGAGCACACGCACATGACCGCACAGAGGAGGTGGAAGCGTGTCAGGGCGATGGGTGGGAGTTGGAAGCGGCCGACTTCCTGATCGACACACGGGACCAACGCGTCGCGCGTGCAGCTTCTTATCCTTGTAACACTTTTTGTTGTCAATCCCCGCAGCCGTTCTTCGACCTGGGCGAACATGGAGATTTCATTTGCAGGAAAACGAGCTCTGGTTACCGGGGCCGGGAAAGGTAAACGACACAAACAGTGGCGCTGCGTTCAAGTGCACGCTACATTCAGGAGAGTATTCCTATTTCCATGGCAACTGAAAAGAAATGATCCACTATCGTTCCCGTTCGTCAAAGCGACCTGGAGCTGTGCTGCTTTGTGTTGGGTGCGAGCTGCTGCACTCGTGTTGCTCTCGCCGTGCCTCTTTGCAGCTCTTTCGCAATATTTGCGTCATGGTGTTCTTCAAGTTAGCAGTTCAAGCTCTGCATCAGAGCAGTACCGATTTTTATTCCCATCCGACACCGAGAAACACCGTCAACAAGGATTGACGATACGATACTCTTGGTTTGTGCAAAAGTTCAACACGTTCAGGGAATTCACTTGTTTCTTATGAAAGCCACTCAGTGACACTGAATCACAGATCATATTTCTTATTCTTACATTATTTTACTTTTACCACTTAATTTCTACTTTTCTACTTTATGATAAGAATATATCAATAACGGTGGTATTGTATATATTGAGTAACTCACTGCCAGTACTTTTCCTTTGCATTACAGCAGCTAACGTCCTTCCATAATGCTACAGAGCGATATCTAAGATTTCTGTCAAAATAACTGAAGACTGCATTTTGCACTCTGTATGCTTTTAGTGGTGCTCTCATCTGTTATCAACATCAACATGTGTCCCGCTGACTGGAAGAAAATGTTCATCAATTACTGTCACCAACTGTTCTGTGGTGTGTGTGTGTGTGAGAGACACCTGCTGCATTGCCACACTCATGTATTTGTAATATGCATGCTTGGTTCTTCAGGGATCGGCAGGGCCACGGCTCTGGCTCTGGCACGCTGCGGGGCAAAGGTCATCGCGGTTACACGCACACAAGCTGACCTGGACAGTCTGGTGCAGGAGGTACACAAACACAAACGGTTCACTTCACTTTAAATAAATGACTTTATCCACTTCAGCTTTTCTCTGTGAACTGTGTCTTGGTGTTGGTAAACCGTTCCAGAGTGCGTCCATCACCCCAGTGTGTGTCGACCTGGCAGACTGGGAGGCCACGGAGGCCAGTCTGAAGAGCATCGGCCCAGTTGATCTATTGGTCAATAATGCGGGGTGTGCCAAACTGCAGCCATTTTTGGAAGTCACGCCTGACCAGTTTGACCAGTAAGACACATGGACGAGTAACAGCTGATGATGTGTGACTTGGACTGATATGGTTGGAGATATCATGATGTTGTAACCTGTTCTTTGTTAATGCAGGTCATTCAGTTTAAATGTAAAAGCTGTCCTGCATGTCTCCCAGGTACCATCTATCTATCTATCTATCTATCTATCTATCTATCTAGATCTATCTATCTATCTACTTTTCCTGTATTATATGTTGCTTGATTTAATCTATGTCTTTAATTCTTCTTAATTGCACAATGAAAATGCACAGACATTGAACATGACACAACACACAACTAAATATGAGCTAAAAAGAAATGGTGCAATTTGGCTTCCTGTGGCCCATTGTCCTTACGGTCCAGTTTCCTGGATCCTGCTTCTGGTTATTGAGTCACTGAGACATTGCTGACTCGGTTGTGTCTGTGTGCTCAGCTAGTTGCTCGCGGTATGAAGAGCAGAGGATTAGGAGGCTCCATCGTGAACGTGTCCAGTCAGGCCTCACAGTGTGCCCTCAAGAACCACGCTGTGTACTGTAAGTAGCAAGATGAAGTCACCCAACGTGATGCTTGGCTCTGGGATGCAGAATATTGTGTGTATGTACTGTAGATATTTTTGCACACTTATTTTTCAGGTTCCACCAAGGGAGCCCTGGACATGCTGACCAAGGTGATGGCCCTGGAGCTGGGACCATGCAAGGTGATGCACACAGCATAGCACTTCCCTTTGATTGGTGGAGCCACATACTGTTAATAATTAATATTCATTTTAAGATTGGCCGCTTATCGTTCACTGTTTAATCTTGTCTCCTTTCCTTCTCACTGTGTTCATCATTATTATTATTATTATTATTATTTTTGCTGATTTCCCATGTAAAACCTTAAGAAAGGAAAAGATTAAGCAAAAAGAATAGAGTTTTCTGGGAATCTTGGCCTTTGTGTGTCAAGCTCCTGATACTCTCCAGATGAGCCCTGGACACGTCCCTGTTAGCTGTGCACAGGTCACAGGTTTAAACATTATATCTCATCACATGTTTATACTTGGCTGTGTGTTTGACTGAACACATTGTCATCAGTGACAAAACCTTTTGTCATTGCCTCAAACAGAGAACAGAGAAAAGCCTTTTCAGTCCACGACGCAGTGTAGCTGATTGGATAAAAACTCATTATTACTAACTGTTCATCTGTTTGTCTCTGATCATAAGAGAACTATTAAAAGGTCTTCTCCACATCTTCACAAGAGTGGGGGTGACATCTCGTTAAGCTCTGAGGACAGATCTGTGAGATCTGGTGCTCCATTCGTGCAAAATTAATAATTGACTATAAGCGCTAATATTTGACTCAAGCGCAAATGTTGTGATCAGATCAGGGTGAACGCAGTGAACCCGACAGTGGTGATGACAGAGATGGGACGTCTGGGTTGGAGTGACCCTGAAAAGGCCAAGACCCTGACCTCTCGCATCCCTCTCGGCCACTTTGCAGGTCAGAGCCTTTGATTCTGAAAACCGTTTTTGTTCTTTAAATGTCATTATTCTTGATTGGATGTCAAAGTGTAATCGTTTCGATAACTCCACACGGCTTTGATCTTTTGATTCCTCGAGTGATACACGTCTCTGACTGTGAGCTGTGTCTCCTCCTGCAGAGGTGGAGGACGTTGTAAACAGCATCTTATTCCTGCTCAGCGACAAGAGCAACATGACAAACGGAGTCACTCTGCCAGTGGACGGAGGTTTCCTGGCCTGCTGACCGAGCAACAGGTCTGCAGAGAGGAACAACACTCGTTTCTTATCAGCATGCAACTCTGACTGTCTGATGGACGTCAACATCATCGGCTCGTTACACTGACTGGGAGCTACTGCTGGTGTAACCTGATGAGGGTTGAAGAGCAAAACTCGTACACCACTCACAAAAATTCCACAATCCATGGCTTTGGAATGAAATTTCATGTTGAATATCTACTGTAGCAGTGGAAGCGGCTAAGATTGAACATTTTAAAGGAATAATGACGCAGTTAGGACGGCTGGGTAGTTTTGTTCAGTAGTACTTACACTGAAGGCTGAGAAGATAAAGCACAATGAGGTAAAAATGCAGGTAATCAATGACACTTACATTTAGGGAACAGTTATGTGATACATATCGTGTATGTGCAGGTTCCTGTGAATCCTGGCAGGTTTTTCTTTCAAAATAAAATAGAAAAAAAAAGTCATAACGTTGCATTTCATTTAACTAGGTTAACAAGTTTATCAGTCTTTTCAAATAACAGCAAAACATGAAGATGAGACAGACCTGATAATTGTAGGTGTAGTCTAGTTAGGGGAAAAACAATCAATCATAGAAACAAAGTGAAACAACACTTAGATCAATTGTGTTCATTATGTCTTCGATTTTGAATGAAAGCACAAATTAACTTTGATACTTGTCAAGGTATTAACTTACTTCAAAACTTGTCTTTGATTTCCTGTAGTGTGACTAATGAGACCAGTGGAACGAAGCCAAGCACCTCAGAGGGAATAAAGAAACCGACACCGCTCAGTATATTACATATACATTTGTATTTAGTATACAAAAAATTGAAATATTTCACCACAAAGACGTGAAGTAATAAAAATAAGACAAACAGTTGGAACAAGTATACAAGTCATCATCTTACATTACATACATACATGGGCAATGCATTTCATCATACAGCCTCTCCTATGAATTACAGCAGGTCAAATAACTAGACGACTTCCATGCAATTGTAAAAATGAAAACCAAATAAAGTATCGCTGCGAATTTTTCAGCTACATTTCAACATCTTAGCTAGGCAGGACCACAAAACATGATTCAACCACAGTTTGCTATGCCAACCAAAGACAGCGTGACAGAGTGTCTGCAGTGCCGCGTCCCGCCATGCGGGGGAGACGCGCGCAGCCGCAGGCCCGCAGCCATTACAGAAATGCATTTCATAAAGGCGCAATCTGTGCCGTTTGTTACCGAGACAAACCCTCCGGAAGATTGCCCGCTTTATTGTACACCGTTAAGCAACACTTCTAACCTTTACATGAGGGACCCACCGTCCCGTAAGTGTCATTTTTAAGCGCTAAATATTCAGGTACATGTAGATAGATAATCATAATGCATTCATTTTTCTAATGGTTATTTTTTTTTTTTACATCACTAGTTGTCCATAAGATCCATATTTACTTTCTTCATGTGCACAAATTGTTGAAAAGTCTTATGTATTAGTACAATACAATATGAAATAGTACCAAAAAACCGGACACTAAAAAACTTGGCTCAAAACAATGGTCTTTTTGTGTTACTACCCCAAACCGTCCAAGAAGGGAGGGGAAAAACAAAACAAAAAACAAAAAACAAAACCAAACACTATCTCAAGGATACTGACACGTGCGCGCACACACACACACACACACACACACACACACGCATTCATGTGACCGTCTTTCTCTCTCTCTCTGTCTCACACACGCGGATGAACTGAGACGAAAAAAATACAGAGAGCGATGGGATAACGAATATTTTTAAGACCCATGCAAGCTCTTCCACCCCCACAGGCAGAATTTAGGCAGCAAGGTTGTACAGCCCCCGTGTTTGGCAAGCTCCTCTCTCACGTCCTCCCACTGCACATAGATGGAAGTCGCCCCAAAAAAGAAGTTGTGTGAACAAGATCGCGTGTTTCGCTGATAGCGAAGAGCGCAGCCGCGTTCGCACTTTTGGACCGTCGCAAAAACGACGGCGCACACCTTGCTTGACGGTGAAATAGTCCAGCCAGGGAAATGTTTTGCAGGTGTCGGGGCGAACGAAAAGGAAAACCGAGCCGTCGGTGGGCGTTTAGCCCCGACGGGCTTCCTTTACACAGAAGAGCAAGAAAAAGGCTTACAAAGGTCTTTATCATTTTATAATACTGTGTTACAGAGATGAAGAGAACTTTGAAAAGGAAAGCGTCATAAAAAAATAAATAACGGGTGCACCCTAGGATTATTATCGTCTAACAATTCGAGCTGTATTTTCATTGCCGAGTGAAGTGATGATCTGGTTGTGAAAGCGGGTGCGGTGGGAACTCCGTGTTTTCATCCTGGAATGAGGGAGACTCTGGCGGTTCTGTTTCAGAAGGGGGAGGTCAAGAGAACCTGCAAAACTGTGAGCGAGGTGACAGCATCTTGCTCAGTTTCTATGGTAACCTAAGCTAGACCTGAGCAGGGGTTTTGTTTTTTCCAATAAGGCTTCTGCCACTCTCCTTCCTTCCCTGCTGTAGGAGCAGTCTGACCATAAATGGATGGTGCTCAGTTTGTGTCACTATCATTTTTTATTTTATTTATTTTTAAGCATTTTTACCATCTGTCTCAATTTTGTTCAACAGTGTTGTTTTTTTTTTTTAAATGCGACCGACGGCAGCCTTTTGTCTGCTAAACCTGCATGTCTTGCTAAGCACTTTGCTAACCTCCAACTTCAACCTCCACTTGGCTGTGTATTTCCATAAACCTACCAGCTTATTTTATTGCTAAAGAGGCTCAGGGTACAACTGGAGTTTGAGTAGTGACACAAGTGAGCAACCGCTCTAAAAAAAAAACACAGGAAGAATTTACAACTAGTTAACAATTCACCAATCCCGAGTTTTGCTTCACCTTTTAATAGGCCGGATGGATGTGCTTCACTTTAAATGACGACTTTGTGCCTGGGATTTTATTGGCATTGCAGGAACTGCAATAACTCCATTGGTACTACAGGGGGCGCAAAATAACTGACTGCTGACAATATTTTTTTGAGTTACAGATAAAAACAGTTTACAGTACTGCACGTTTTTTTTTCCCTTCATCATATATGCACATATCCTCATTGTACTGGGGAGCAGGAGACATGAAAGGTTAATGCAGCTATGTCAAGTTAATTATTAAAATAGATGAAAGATAAAATTCTTGTGTGTAAAAACACACAAAGCTGTTTTTTTGTATTTTCTTTTACATCATCCATCCACCCATCAATTTTTTTCCAGCCGTTCTGCGTGCGACAGGGTGACGCAATGATTAGCAAGGAGGTTGTGGGTTCGATTCCAGGCCTGTGGCCTTTCTGTGTGGAGTTTGCATGTTCTGCATGTGTCTGCGTCAAAAACATGCACGTGAGGTGAACTGGTAATTCTAAATGGTCTGTAAGTGTGTGTTGAGAGAGAATGGTTGTTGTTGTTCTCTATGTGGCTCTGCGATGAACTGGAGACTCGTCCAGGGTGTCACCCTGCCTTCGCCCTATGACAGCTGGGAAAGGCTCCAGCAGACCCCCATGACCCTGAGCGCAGGGAGGAGCTAGTACAGGAAATGGATGGATGGATGTTTCTCCTGCAGTGACAGTGTGTCCTCCTGATTTCACTTTGTCACATTCCAGCTTTATCTTCATTTTAACGTTGAATTTTGCAAACAGGTTTTCTTCAAAATACTTCTTGTCAATAAATGTATTTTTTGTTGCTGTTGCTTCAGTAGTGTTCCACTGCGTGCAATATAAGAAGCGTGATTTGAAAAAAATTGAAAATACTATATTCATTGAATTTCAGAGGATTTTAGCTGTCACCGTACTCTGTTCCCACTAAGCTGCAAAGCCTTGCTTGCTTTTTTCCGATTTCTATGATTTTTATATGAAAAAGCTTTTCTGTCTGGGTGCTGATCACCTCCTGAGAGGTCAGGGTCACGCTGAGAGTTTGTTGAACCACCTTTCTGAAACAGAACCCAGGCACCTCAGTATACATCCCGGTCAAACCACTCCTAAACTCAGCTCGTGAGCGACAACTTTGTGAATAGTTCACGTCCTACAAACACAAATGCTAGAGTTACATTTTGACGCGCTGTTCACGCCTGTGTCTTTGTGCACGTCACATATCACCTTCTGCGGACGTCATGCTGTTTGTGAAGTTCAGTGAATTCAGGCAGCAGTCTTTTTTCTTTTTTTTTGTCTCTGTTGTTACTGTCGCTTCCAACGCGCGTCGGTCGTCATGCTAATTGAACGTTTCGTCTCGACATGCTGATCTAACGTCAGGAGGGGCAAAGGGCAACGTCTGACCTGAAGGCATATTCACAGTTCACTTTCTATCTAGTCGACACTGCATTTACTTCGGCAAGCAATGACGCATGGCTCAGAGAGAGGAGACAAGCTGCGATGTGAAGACGGCTAGTGGAGACCTTTGTTAGCCCTCGTGGCGACCGGTTGTGGTTCTACTAGTACGGAGCAGGTGGACCGTCGATGTCTTTCAAAGACCCCGCGAATCTTTCCAGTAATGGTAACAACAAAAAAAAGAGAGATAAAATATTGGTCTTTTCTCCCAATATTGCTTTGAAAAAAACATTTATAAAAAGTGACCAATCTCAGCAGTACACACTCAGACGCGCTAGTTTTTTTTTTTTCTCTCGTCCTCTTGGAGAAGTAGTGGTTGTTGTTGTTGTTGTTGTTGTTGTTCATGGTGATGGAGTGTCGTGTTAGCGGCGGTGTTTCCTCTCTCAGAACATGGTGCACCTCTTACCCCTCTTCTTCACCGGGGGAGGACAGAGCACGGCTCGGATGGCCTCGTCGAATACTGTCTTGAGGCCCCGCTGGGTGAGCGCGGAGCACTCCAAGTACTTCACGGCCCCTGGGTGGAGAACATTGGGAGAATAAACAGTTAGAAAGCATTTTGTCAAACGCTGAGACGGAAGTGATTTGCCGCGACTCCAGCTGTACATTGTCTCCGAGCGATTTATTCTTTGTCAGTACTTTATTATGCACTATTGGTGACAAGAACTTTTATAAAAATGTGGCCAAAGCATCACAGCATAACAGCTAGCAGCTAGCAGCCATCTTCCCAGCTGGCCAATCACAAGGCAGTGAGCTGTTCCTCGGGCGCAGCCCATAGACGTATTATAAGAACTGGATATCGGACTGGCAATATGGCGGCGGGCATTTTTTTTTCCAGTGGCCACTCGAGGTACTGCAAAAAAAAAATCCCATGGGCTGTGTCTCAGTCTGTTCTGATTGGCTGTAAGTGATGTTCTCCAGGATGGTTCTGATTGGCAAAAGATCATGTAAGTTACAGAGGCACGATGGAAAGTGGCACTACTCCGCCTGCTCTATTGGCCCAATAATGCGGAAGTCAAAAACTTTTTCGGGACAAGCGCTGGGTGAGCGACTTTCATTGAAATGAATGGGCCGCCATCTTGGACTCTGGAGGCTTGGCGCTGCCACGGATGGAGCAGGTGGGGGAGGGAACTGAGTGTATTTGTCGAGCTCAAACTAGGAGGTTTTTGACCAAACAAACCTTGTTTATTGAATGAAGGAAAGAAGGAGGAGCGCTGCTTGGGTCTTTTGAAAAAAAAAAAAAAAACAAAACAGGTGTGACCCATGAGCTTTGATTACCATTGAAGTCTGTGTGTGTGTTTAAGAGGTGTTTTTGACAGGTTGGACTCTGATGGAGGCTAAAGCCAAAACGCGTAGGTCCAGTCCTTTTATCTTTGTAGACATGCCAAAGTAAAGGCCCTTTAATTACATATATAAAACCGAGTCGCCTTGGATTTTTTTCAGTTTCTCATCCTGGACTTCGCTGGTCCACTCCCGATTTTTTGTGCGAGGATTTTGACTGAATCTGTCAGCTTCTATGCATAAACCTCGTTTATTGTTGGAAGTTTTGGTAAAAGATTTGGTGACAACACGAAATGTGGCTAACAGAAAAAAAAACAAGCACAAGTGGCTGATGACCGTGTCACCAGTAGCCACTGAGCGCCGGGCACACAACACAGCCTCACCAATCTCTCTGGCCATGGCCAGGCCCTGAGGGTAGGTGATCGGGGAGAGCTTCTTGTCCCGCAGCCTCTCAATGGTGTCCTTGTCATCTCGCAGATCCAGCTTGGTGCCCACCAGGATGATGGGTGTGTTGGGGCAGTGGTGTCTCACCTCAGGGTACCACTGCCGTGCCACCGGACCGCACGCACACACGCACATACACACCGATGAACATGCACAAATGCATATATAGAGGACACAGTCGATGGGAGAGAAGAGAAGCGGCAGTTAGTTGGACGAAGAGGCAGAACGCTGGAACGCCCTCAGATTATCATACGTATATATTTTAAACAAAAAACAAGGATTGTTGATTAGAAGAAGCAACGTTTGGATAAATCCATTTTCTGCAATTAAGCGAAGAAACCCCTCCCCCACCAATAAAGCAACAACAACCACGAGAAGAGAGAACCCATCAGGGCGACAGCGGACAGACTGCAGAAGGAGGCCACACTCTCAGGAAAGCGGGACTGGGCGTGAGGGCGTCTCATGACGCTCAGCAGACCAAGTCGCCGCCTGGTTGTCACGCTCCCTCTGCAGAGTGTTTGGACTCATTCACACCTCGGCCTTGCGACGCACCTGCGTGCCGCACGGGCACGGCAAGGGCAGGGCGTCGCGAGGGCCGAGGACTGAGCGAGCTGGGCGGAGATAAACCAGGCGGAGCCGTAGATGTGCCTCCTAGTGGTCAGACTCGGCATGGACGGAGGGGCAGGGGGAGGGGCGAGTGGCCAGTCAGCGTACTGACCTTTGCTCGGACGTTCTCAAAGGAGGCCGGACTGACCAGGGAGAAGCATATCAAGAACACATCCTGGGAGAGAACCAAAGAGACGGCTGGTTGAGAGTTAGATCGGCAGTCATGCGTCTTAGTGGATCCATAGAAATGTTCCTTCTTCTTTGCTTGACTTACTAGGCCAGTTTGAGGACAATAAAAGAACGCTTGCTTGACTGCACTGCATGTCCCTGTCCTTGCATTTTCAAGTCATGTGATAGTCATGATGCTGTCTATTTCTCATGCATATTTCAAGGAGTCGCTTTAGAAAGTAATTAGCATGTAACCTCTGGGACCAATCTTTACTGCTTTGCTGCATTCTATTTTTTTTTTTTTAAATTGAGGCTTTTCAGTTTATGTGACACATTATCTCAATTATAAATAAAGTTAAGATTTGTCATGATTAAACTCTTAAACTCTTTTGATTGACACGCTGGATATTCACTCAACTACCTGAAGCTACTTTCTCCAGTTGAATGCAAACTTCCACAGAGTAGAGAGCTGGCAGATTTAAGCCCCAGCGCTTGAAATGTTAATAAAATAATAATAATTCAAGCAGTTCATAAAGCTCCAGATGGCGTAATCAGGTGCAAGAACCTATCAGTGTGGTAGGAAAGGGGTTGTGATACCGTCTGAGGGTATGACAGTGGCCGCAGCCTGTCGTAGTCTTCTTGTCCTGCTGTGTCCCAGAGCCCCAGGTTAACTGGTTTCCCATCCACCATAACATTGGCAGAGTAGTTGTCAAAGCTGCAGAAGGATGAACACAGCTGGGAGTTAAACGCAAGAGAATTTACCCTTTTTTTTAAATCACAAAATCTTAAATGTTTATGATGAAACTATTTGCATTCTGTCTTTTGTTAAAGGGTCCCTGGAATGAAATACTGATGTTTTCTGCTCTTTAACGTGTCTTTTTGCGTTAATGGCATGTCGACTGACACACCAAGTACTAAAATGACAACTTGCGCACTTCCAGAGCTGGATTTTTCCTTGTTACTCTGCTGAAATGGATTAGCGGACTTAACTCCTCTGCAGACTTTTTTTTTTTAAATGTGGGCAAAGCATCACTGCATGAGTGCTAGTAGCAATCTTGCCTCCTAGCAGCTCAAACAAGGAGTTTTTTTTATAACCATTGTTGGAAGTAGACGAGAAAAATGAATTAAATCTGAAATGGCCATGACAGGGCCCCTTTAAAAGACACAGAGCTGAATAAGAAGATCATTATCTTTATCAAACACTGATTATTAAGTTATGATAAGTGCAATAGATTCTGGCTGTGATAAAAAAAAAACTGGTGAGTGGTTAAAATAAAAGTAAATCTCTCTCAGGGGCTTTTTCAAATTCAGTCGCTTCAGGTCAATTTCATGATGCTTTAACAGATGGATGTGTGTGAGAACAAAACAAAAAAATAAAACAAAATGGAGTGTTGTGGTCAAGTTTAGATGTGGCTGATTTCAGGTACCAGATTTCCCTGCTAATTAAGAGTTATTGGATGCACCTGTGAAGATCTGGCGGCTGGTTCCACCTCTTCATTTGGCTGAGTGTGCTTATGAACAGTCAACATCTTCACTGGGCTTTGTTGAGTCTTTGTGTGGCAACGTGAGATCAGGGTGTGTTTAAATTGAAGGCCCTTTCTCTCTTGGTCCGGATGAGGTCTTTCCCCAATATCCAGGGACTCCTACTGTCCTTTAGTTATGGGTCAAAGTCTTTGATCAATCATCTTTCAATTACACTGATGGAATCAGTGGGTGGCTGCAGGACTGTAGTGCCTTCAGTTGGTTACCATAGGAACTGACAGACTTGAAGTTCCCTCTGGCTGGAGTTATCCTAGCAAGGGCTTCTGATCTTCTTTTCAGAAACAACCAACTTTGTTTACATTTAAACAAAAGAAACAAAACTCAGTTCTAACTAAACATGCTTTCCTAAACTAGCCCAGAATGGCCCAAGCGTGAAGAACCATCAACCTGGTTACTTCAACTGGCTTCCGGGAGTACTTGGGAGGTTCCATGTGGCAGGCAGCTACTGTTACTATACCTCTCCATATTCCACCTCTTCACTTTCAATTGATAAAGACCAAAGATGATTCAGGGGGAACTTCCTCTGGTCCTGTAGTCACCAGTGTGGGTCCATTTGTTTCAAATTGTCTCCTGAACTGAAGTTCTTGTCATGGTAGCTGGAGTAGTATTTATAACTCTGACAGAAAGTTCTATACATTTGGGTTTCAGGTGAATGTCAAAATGCATCTAAAATGCCTTTGCATGACTTTTAAACATGTTGCATATGTCTTCAGCGTTTCAATACTCTAACGAGGTGATTAACCACAAAAATCCCAAACAAGACAAGTGTGTGAGGCCTGAACGGATCACTAAATGTTCCGCTTCAAGTTTATCTCAACGGTCCTCTTCATCGTGCCGTTCACATTCAGACATCATGAGACCAAGACGACGCCTAACAAAGGCTCACATGACAAGTTGCTGAGACACTGACACGTTTTGCTCTCGTAAATCCTCAACTCTTCTCCGCTTCGGTTTCAACACGCAGTCTGAGGTGAAGAAACGATCACTGCCTGCTTCTACTGCAATGCCTTCATTTGATGACAGAACATCAGTGGAGCTATGTCTTTACATTTCCACTCAAAAGTTGAGCGTCCTTTATCTTATTAGTGCATGGAGCAGGGTTGGGGAGGCAGCCACATGAGTAAGCGTGGTTCTCTGAGCAGAGACACTGTCTTTCTATATCGTGGCCACCTCACAGCAGCTTGTCCTAAAGTCCATGTCGCCTGATGCCTGATGGGATGACACTTCCTGAACACGTTGGGCTCAGCACTGTTTGTGGTGTGTCAGCACCAATCCTTCTGGGACTGACCCCATCAGACTGAGCCACTTCCAGGGGCTGTCGTGTGTTCTGACTGATTTCGCAATGTTATTGTGTTATTCACGACAAACACGAGTGGTTTCAAACGTTGTGGATGAATCGGTGTCACTTCAACGGTACCGGCGGACGCTTTTACTCACACGGTGGGGATGTATTCACCGGGGAAGGCATTGGTGGTGTAACTGATCAGCAGACAGGTCTTACCCACAGCCCTGAGGAAGACGGGAGAGGAAGGACAGCAGACGACAAGTTCAACAAAAAGAACGGCTTTGTTTTTAAAATCCATTTGAAAGTGTGTTTGTGTGGCTTTTATGTATCGGGGTTAGGCTGGGTGCTGCCTTGCACTCTTACTGTGCCACACAGACACTGGCCTACATTCATGTTGCCTGAGGGACACAGAAGCCCCTTATGATACCCACCTCCCTCCACTGACACACACAACACAGGCACACACTCTCTCTCTCTCACTCACTCACTCATTTGGTCACTCGGCAGCAGCAGACTGGTAAAAGCGAGCTAGTGTTGAGATAACTGAAGAGAAATACCTCACTTAAGGCCACAGACAAAAAAGTGTCAGAAACTTATTGTCCTGCGACCATTTCTCTGTGATTTCTTTTCAGGTGATCTAAACTGGCGTCACGGGAAACGACTGAGAACAAGCCAAAGACTGTGGGTTGCTGCGGCTCCTCTTGCCCTACAGCCTCCACACTGGTCATATGACTGTCAAATATTTACAGGCCGTGTGTTGTGTGTGCATGAGGCAAAGAACAATTTTGTGTTCATTAACTCATTGTCGCAGAGAAAGTGTTTATGAGAAGCAGAAGGTCGTTTTGAGATGAGTGGCTTTGGGAGAAGCAGCGGAGAAGTCACAAAACCCATGTGTTGTCATTTCATAAAAACACCTTTTACCAACCTTATTTATGCATATGGCACCAATTCCCAACAAATGCTATCTTAAAAATCACTATCTTACACAACACAGTCTCCATACATGTTGCCTTCTTTTTACTCTCATTGAGGAGTAAAGCATATTTCAAGTCAATCATCTTATGCATATATATGTAAGCCAGGAGCTTCTTGTCTTCAGTAATGACAACTAGAAGGAAGGAAGTGATGCACAGCACACTAGCCTCAGTTTAGACTGCAGTATACACATCTTGCATAGGAGTCATTTTCAGCATGCTGGACGCCTGGACTTGTCAGGTAGAGATCATGAAAAATATTGAAGGTCCCAAGTTCTGCAAAACTCACTGTCCAAATGTTTTCCACCAACAACGCGTGCATCTAGCAGACTTTTGGAAAAGTTCGCCTTTGGGAAAAGTTTGCCTTTTTTTTTTTGCACGCAACACTTCTCAGAAAGCGTTATCAAACAAGTAGCTCTGGAAGCAATTCCTTTGTGATGTCACAAAGGGTACCAAAATCTTCAAGATACTGTTGTCACTGGTGTCTTTAATGGTGACAGTTTGAGCAGACAAAGAATTACACTCGCATCCTGACAATAACACTTTGTTACCAACAGAGAAGGTTTGAGGCTGAAAAAAATAAGCTGCATTGTCTTTCATAGAGAGCTCTTTTATGCTATAAAACCTGTTGCATCTCTCTTCCTGTTTGTAAAATAACTGTAATTCAAAGATAGAATAAAATGAATGACATCATCGGTGACTTTCAGTCTCCAAATAGTGAACAACCATATGAGTCGACGGCGCTTGATAAACTGGAAGCCCATCTGGTGATTTATGATGTTTCACAGTTAATCGGTTTTGCCCACCTCGCCCACACCTGTGAAATATTAATCTGATTATTAATCTGATAAAAGCAGGTTAATAAAATATGAAGCCGCCTTTCAACAGAGACACGCTGTGGACAAATACTGGTGCTGGGATGCTGACAAGAATCCTAAAGTGGCAACAACAACAACAGAAAACACACAAAAACCCGTTCCAATTCCACAACAGAGTGTCGACCAGAGCATCACATCACACCACACCAGTCTTAGGCCCCATCTCCACTCTTCTGATGCCACAGCTAGTTTCCTCCGGCCTCCACCACCGCCTTGCAGTGAAACGAAGATCTTTTTTTAAGCACAGAATTCTCAAAGGCAACGCCACGTATCTCGGCGAGCGGGCGGCGGCGACAGCGGAGGAGAAACGACACACACGTCGTGAGGAGCCCCGTGGCAGCGGGGCCTGTTTTGTCACTGACAAGGCCACAAAATTCCTTAGCGTGCATCAGCACTTCAGCCCGCCTCCAGTGGCCTACGAGCCTTCGTGCAGGTGTTTCGGCGTAGCATCCCGAGGCGCTCCGCTGTCACGGCGAGCCGGAGGTCCAAAACGAACCGCTATCGCCCCCCGAAAAACCAGTAAGGTGTCGGATTTCATCGACAGAGAGAGGGAGAGACAGAGGTGGGGACGGAGGGGGTGAGATAAGAGCAAGCGCGACCGACGTGTCGGCGAGCCCCAGCCCATTTTCCTACATAGCATCCTCCCATCATCCATCCCTCCGTCCGTGGACGCTTCGCCCAACCGCACACGGGACAAAAAGCGGCGGCGGCGGCGGCGGCGGCGGCACCGCGCCCGTACAATGAAAAAGAAAAGCCAACGCCGCTTCTTACCCGTCGCCGACGACCACACATTTGATAGCTTGCATTTGTGCGGGAGCTGAAGGCTTTCGCGGAGAGTCGCCGTTTGGTGTTTTTTCAATAGATGTGCAGCGTGAATGGGAGCAGCAGGGAGGGCTAGTCCGCTCGGCGATGGAGCCGCAGTGAAAGGGGTCGATGGCGGTGCCGAGCGTCTCCGGAAAGTGCCGATCCCATTTAAAGGGCCAGTGCAAGAAGAGGGGAGCCGGCTTCCTCGACAGTCGCTCAACGTTTAAAGGAGTGCATAATACCATTACAGCTGGTCCATTTTTGGTCTGGTTAGCTTTGAAGTTAATACTTCATTGGTCTCAAGAGCAATGTTTGTCATATAGACAAATAGACAAATAGATACATACACCCCCACCCACCCCTCCACCCCCACGCATTGCGTTAAAACAATAAAACAAAGGATGTTCCTCGTTCTAAAGCCTTTTTGACTTGACTATGGCATAATATTTTTCTCAAGAACGATATAATTTTGGTTAGACAGCACAGATGAATATTGCAGATACAATGGTGTGAGTGCAAACAGTAACAGTGCAAGTGGAATAGTGCTAATAATTGCAGGAGCAACAACCTAATTGCAACAACCTGCTACAGCTACTGTCATTCTCTTTGGATGTTAAAATGTAAAAAAAAAAAAAAAAAAACTAACACTAATATAAGCAATCTGTCTCCTGATGATGCCGAATGTCATATTCTATAGCCAATTCCCTGGTTCACATCAGATGTGAGTTAGATATATACAGTATATATCGACAGTTAGGCGCCCGTTCACAAAGGCAAATCTCAAATCAACGATAAACAATAACAGCAACAGCATCTTGCTTTTAAAATATCTGACTGCTCATGTTTCTTTATATTGATACTCGGGATGTTAACAATTTGATGATGATGATTAAATTATTAAGAATTTAATCGATTAAATTAAATTAGTCGCAATTAATTGAACATTTTTTACATAGGTAGTTAATATAACAGTATAGTGGTAGGAAAGAGCAATTAACCTTTAGATACTGTGATGGTCGTAATATACCTAGAAAAAGTTACTTTTAAACAACTTTTAAAAAAAAAAAAAAAAAAAAAAAAAAAAGTTGAAATGTGACCCATTAGAAGTCAACTTAAAGTCAGAGGATAAATGTTTAGGGTGTTTTTACTGTTCTCTAATGTAAAAAGGGGTCACATTGGACCCTCAACATTATTTAAGGGTTAAGTAATGTCTTCCTTACACATTTTTCATTGTGAAATTTAGGTTCTCAGGAAAAAATGGCCGCTTATCAATTAATCGTTAATCGATCAATAAGGTCAATCAACTATCGATTAATGAATTCATTGATAATTTGTATCCTTATCACAGACTTACATTTTCTGATAGAAATGATGGAGAAAACAATGTACAAGAAAAAAATGTACGTAACACTTTTATTTCAGTATTGTTCATAAAAATGATTTCAAATAAAAACTGAGCGATCTCACACATCTTGCTGAAACTAATGACGCAGACCACACAAGTGGGCTGTTGGTTGTTTTTTCTTAATAGTCCTGCCTGTCCTTGAGGGAGCCCAATATGGGATCCGCTGAGGAAGTCATGTCTCCAGTCACTTTGTGGAGCTGCTGTAGTGAGCTGGACTGGAGCTCTGAACATACGCCAGGATGGCGTTCTGCAGGAGGCTTGCTCTGTGCGCCTCGTCCTCCCGCATCCTCTGGATCTCTGCCTCTTTGAGCCGCAGCTTCTCCAGCATGGAAGACATCTCGCTCTCTCTGTCTAGGAGCGCGTCTTTGTAGTTGCTGCTCAGCACTGCAGGTCGGCCAGCCGCGAGGAAAGAAACAGTATGTGAAACAGAGACATTCGTTCATCCTGAGACAATTTCGAGCATTTGTTTTTCTTAAAAATTCTTATGTGCATATGGACAATCATCTTCAGACAGAAATGATGAAGAATTGAGAGAGTCTAAGCATATGATACAGAATATAAAGGACAAACTCAAAGAATTAGAATTAAATAACTGACACAAAAAGCTGACCTTTAATCTCGCGCTCCAGAGCGCTGATCTTCTCCTTTAGCGCCACCTGTGCCGTCCTCTCTGCGTCTAGATGGCCAATCTGCTCCTGCAGCTCCACCCTCACACGGCTCACCTCAGCTACCCTCACCTGGTCTTTGCAGGAGAGCTCCTGCAACAACAAACGAGCTGCTGAGCACACAGCTTATTCGACAGCAGCCTCGTTTTATTGCTCCTCAGCAAAATGGGAAAAGGCAGAAGATGGCTGACAATTCTTTTTCTTTTCATACCTCGAATCACATTAATATCACCAACAGCCTACTTGAATTCTTAAAACACAGATGAATAGCCTAGTCAACATATCTACCGGTAGCTTTTTTTGGGTGGGAGGGTACTGAAATGCAGAATGTAGAAGACTAAATATGCTGTGAGTATTTTTTTCCTGTTAGATATTAACAACAGTACTTTAAAAACCTTTAATATAATCAATTAGTTTCATATATTTATTTTTAAACAAACTCTGGTAAATAAATGAGCCTGTAAGTTACATCTGAAATTTGATGATGCCCCCATTTGGATGAAGAGGCGGCTTCCTGACCTGGTTGAGCTCGTCTATCCTGCGCCTCAGGCTCTCCATCTCGATGTTCTGCTGGCTGTTCTTGAGCTGCAGCTCAGAGATGGTCTGTTTCTGCTGGCTGCCGTGCAGCTGCAGCTCCTGCAGAGACGAGCGCAGCGAGTGGAGCTTCTCCCCCAGCGACGACACATGCTCCTGCTGCTCAGAGAAGGCAAAGATGGGAGTAAAGGATGATGTGCCAATATATAACATTAAATATTGAGTCTGCACATTACACACACTTGTACAGTGTGCTGGAAGAACACTGATAAAAAACAATTCTGAGAGGTCTTTGTCTGTGAACACACCTCCTCCTGCCTTATTTGAGTTCTCACTCTCTGCAGTTCTTGCTCTGCCATGGCTCGCTCGGTCACACACAACGCTTTAGCTTTACTCAGCTCCTACAAGAAATTGACGTCATATCTTAAACATTCCTGATGCACAAATACATGCAATTGAAAGAACTGTAAACAACTATATAAGTAAGACACAGATGGAAATGAGTGGATTGATTCAAGATGCATCGACCTTTGAGCTCTTTATCACTTTTTTGAAGGTTATGTGTTAGTACAAAACTCAGGTTCTTACTAATAAGATGCAAAAATGGAAAAAAAAGAAATGAAAAAACTAGTTATAGAAATTTCTTTCCTGTTCTTATAGATTTTCGTATAGTTTATTTCATATACAGAGATTTTGTAAGACCATTATCAATGGACTCTTATTGAATTCCTCCACTGTATGAGTTTATGTTTTGCTAATAAAATGTACAAGAATAACCACTGACTTATTTATACAAATATGTACTTCTCGTAATAAGAGGTACATAATGATGGACTCACAATCTCTCTTTCTAAAGTCCATTAGTTTTTCTTTGTCTTATCTAAATTTGAAATGACGAGCTGTTCCTTGTACAAGACAAAGCATTAAGATTCTCATCAAAATCATCAAGCCTTTGATGGTGAATCAAATGCAGAATTTTGGGAAAAGCCAGAAGGAACCTGCAGTCAGAGGTGTACATGATAAACAGCACAGTGCCTCAACTGTGTATCTGAACACCAGCTGAGGTTTGATTCCACAGAAGTGAAATAGAAATTGGAAGTGACTCCACTCAAGTGTCCAATGCATTACTGTAAGAATGATGTACAGTGAATGCAATCCCATTCTTGATTTCAACTATGGCCAACATCAGTGTTGGATGTGTTTGTGTTAATTGCACAGCAGAAAAGAGTCCGACCTCCTCCAGTTGTATCCGCCGTCCCTCCAGCTTAAGGATGCGTTCGTTCAGCGCTCTCTCACTCTCTTCTTGAGTGTGTGTGGCATGTTCCATCTGCGCAGGACATTTTTTATATTTTCAAATCTGCATTGATTGAAACATTTTTTACATTGTTGCAAACCTTGCAATGAATTGTTTTGTACCTCCTTCTGGCGTAGACAATTCATGTCCTCCAAGGCTTGTTTGGACCGCTGCTTCTCCATCTCCAGACGGTCTGACAAAGGGTGACATACTCAGGATCTCAGTTGGGGTGCAAAAGGAAAGAAAAAAAAAGACAAGCCTGTGTGGCGAACGTTACCTTTGGCTTGTGCGAGTCGCAGCTTTAGCTCCGCCGTGTCGTTTGTCAGCTGCTGCTTGAGCTCAAACAGCTGCTGCTGCTGAGATTTAGACCTGTGCTCCATCTCCTCCACCTAACACAATGTGGTTTAGTTCATTAAGCACGCAGTTCAGTACTGGTGTGGAACCACTAAGTGGTGCTAGTTCACATTGTACAAAACGCTTTACTTTGTTACTGAGTTGGACGTTGATCTCAGTCAGATTTTGTATTTGTCGGAGCAGTTTGCCTTCCCTCAATAAGGAGTCCTGCAAAGACAAGAGGTACAAGCAGTTTATCAGTGACATCAGTCCTGCAAAGAGTAGTTTTGGAATGTAGTTTTCTGAAGAAGTTTTGATGACACGGTTGTCAAGCCAGTTTCTTATTGTTTGGCAGTATTGATTGCTCTCAGGTTACAAAGTCCATGCAGGTTGTAGCTTTGGAAGACGGATTTTGGGGCAGTGCTGCATCAACTGAAGTATAATAGAGTTCTCATAAATCCTCTCTTTGTTGACGAGATGCTGCATAAGTTTTGTAAGTCGCATGCTCAGATAAGTATGTGATGGTTAATTAGAAACAATCTATCAGGTGTATTGTAATAAACCTCTCATGTTAATCCTTATGGTAACACATTAACATTAACTACAAGTGAGTGTTAAAGCAAACCCCCACAAGTATGAAGTGGCTACTTTGTTATTAACAGAATTAATCAAGTGATGCTTTTTGTTCACATTTATACCATTTTGCACATCACAACATTGAAATATTCAAAATATTGCTGCAACTATAAAACAACAGAAAAATTTAGAAAAGTTTGGGAAACTTTAGTTACAAAATTAGTGTTTCTTTTCTGCTACATTCCATCGCCAAAAGGTGGTGCTAAAGCTTCCCTTGGCAACCTATGCACCTCTTGTTTCAGGTGACGATGGGTAAGTCTTAGGATTCCGCTATAGATGCCAAACATTCTCCTTCAGCAGGACTTTACAGTGGTCACCAATGAATGCCATCTACATTGAAATGATAACGGCCTGACATGATGTGTGTGTCCATGCCTCGAGTTCTTTCTTCTTCTCTCTGCTCCATCGCTCCAACTGCTCCTCTTTCTCCACCTTGACTTGAGTCAACAGCTCTCCCATGTTGTGGTTCTTCTGCTCCGAGAGGGCCAAGGCGGCCTCTGTCATCTGCAGCCTGCACAACATCAAGTGATCACCGTCACTGCACGTTCCTCTCAACATATCGAAGCAACATCAAGACTGAAAGGAAACCAATAAACCCCATGGTTTACATGATACATGTTTTAAGTAACCACATGAGTAATTCCAATGTTAAAAGGAGAAAAGGATTTGCAAAGGTCTGATTATCTTGACATATAATTCAGATTTGTAGATTTTGTGGATGGTTTTATAGAATAATATAAATAATCCACTCAAAACACTGGAATTTGTGGACTCTTGTCATTTGCTCCATGTGAAAATAGTTACATACGTCATCACCCAATGATTGAGTGAATAACCGATAGAGATCCTTTAAGTGGATATGTTTACCTAGACCATGGTTCACACTCTAGTTATTCATAGAACCATGTGCTTCCCTTGATTAGGTTTTGTAAAAGTCTAAACTGAGAAGAGACAAAGACTACGCAGAGATTGCACTCTTGTTTATAATATAAATATGAAACCCTTACTTGGCAGCCATAGAGTTGACGGCTGATTTCCTCTCATTCAAAGCTTCCTGGAGCTGGCCGATCTGAACAAGCGAGGTCCTAATCAACAGGAAAGAGAGAGTGCTCGTTGCTCCGAGGTCACGTAAACAAAATGAAAAAGGGAGAACAGTTGTGCAGTAAGACTGCGTCTGTGAGTTGTATAGCTATCCTATTTCTCTACTGTTCAAACAATTGAAGTAGTGATAGCAGCTGTGACTCATAGAACTGTGGTTACTGGGAAAGCTGTACACATGAACACTTCAGCCTCCTCTGGTCACACAGTAACTCTGGTCCTGTCAAGATTGAAACTAATGGAGCTGTATGTCTGAACAAACATGTTTGTAAACCTGCCATCTACTTTGGTCTAATGAGTGTGAAGTCATTTCCCTGTTTTCTGCTGTTTTAATCAACTGCTGATCAGAAATATATTAAAATGGTATTTAAAGTGTCCTTCAAGAAAATTCAACAAAATTATTGGTAGAACTGCTGCAGTTGCAGCCATGCAAATATGTTTAAAAGGTATCTGTAACATTGTAAAGCAAAAAGAAAAATATTCCAAAAAACATTGAATTAACATGCCAATGTCACAGAGTTTCTGTATCAAGTTGCAGCCTGAAATAAGTAAGAATGAATATATTACAGATCAGGAGTGGGAAAACTATGGCCCGGGGGCCATATGCAGCCTGCTAAGCTTTCTAATACAGCCCGCCGAAGTTGAAGAAATTATATTAATAGTCTGTGAGTCATAAAATAGCTGCATTTCATCCATTTTCTCAGTGTTTTCACAGTCATTTCAATAAAATGACTGTCATTTCAATAAAAGCTAAATACACCTTGTCAGAGACAATGATATTGTTTTTAACACTTTTGTTCATTTTCAATGGACATTGAAGCACATGCTTTCTACATATCCCATTCTGTATTTTTCCTCCTATGAGGTGGGTCACCAAAACACTGCATCCATCTGCTGCTGCTCCAGCCCCCTCGGTCAAATTTTAGAACCCACTGTGGCCCCACCAGTCAAAACGTTCGCCCTCCCCTGTTAGAGATGAATGCACTACACCTACATCGCCATTACTATTGAGCTGATTTTAGTGAAGCAAATACTTCATTTAGGAAATGTATGTAAATATGCACCCTGGCCCCCCACTTTTTAATGCAGCACTTTTCCTTTAGGTTGAAATAATGTCATGCACTGATCATACAGAATCTGTAAACTCACACTCAGGCAGCACAGCAGCTTTGACAGTTATGTGGAAATACATTTAAAGACAATCTCCAGATAGCAGAATGTGTGAAGGAGCGAATGCTAACATTACCCTCATGTAATTCTCCTGACATTATCCTGAGTTCAGGTGTGAAAGAGGCCTTATTCTTACCTGCTAGAATGGCCCATTTCCTGTTTCTGGCGGTCGATGGTTTCCATCATGTTTACAAACTGAAAGAAAGAAAAAAACACAATGCACCACAGCTTCTTTTTTTTTGTTAAGTGGCCAAATTATCAGACTGTCATTTTCCATCATCACATTCTGGAGCAACCTTGTACAATTAACAATTGAAAAAGACAACAAAGAGCTGAAGAGCTGAACTGAAGAGCCCCGTCAGCAAACTCAGTCTAACAAATGACACTGTGTTGCTCCTTCAAGATGCATGGAAGGAAGCAGCAAGGGAGCAGAAAACCAGGTTGTTTGGGGGTCTTCCCATTACCCTGAGACGGGTATCAACCACCTCTGTGACATCACAAAGTGCTGGTTTCAAGAACAGTTTCTCAAAAAGGTGAGCAAGCAAAAGAGGTGAAGGATGGACTTTTCTAATTACTGAGAAGTTCACTGACAAAATAGAAACAAATTATTGTTGTTACAAAAACATAGCCACAAAACATATCATTGTGTAGGGGCCATGACAATTAAAGAAAAATAGAAAAAAAAATTGCATGCTAGCCTGTTAGGCTGATGTTTGGATAATTTACATGAAATGAAAATGTCATCTAATGGAACCCTATAACATTCTAATAAATCTACACCTTGTCTATATTTAACCAGAGTTCTGGATGTGCATGAGTGGTATGAGGGTACCTGCCGACCCTTCTCCTCCTGCAGGCTCTGGATCTCCCTGCTGAGGATCCTGGTCCTGCTGTGGCTCTCTCTGAGGGTTGCCTGACAGTCCCAGTTGTGCCCTGTGCTCTGCTCTGTTCACAACAGTTGCAAAGGTTTGTTAAAAAACATGAACGATTAGGTATCTACTTATTTGCGCCTGCATCCGAGTGTTGCTCATTATTTACAAGGAATAATAATATATTATTATACTGGAAATTAAATGCTTAAATGATGTACTGTAAATGAAGTGACCTTTCTTGCTGCAAAAGGCTGATTTGTAGGTTATCAAGACAAAAACTTCCATACACGCACAACTTACCGAGTCCTCGGAGTGTATCGCTCGGAATGTTGTTCCCGGCCATCTCCAGATGCACGACACGCTTGTTTTTCTGCAGCGCCTCCAAGAGAGACCTGCCACCTAGCAGGCCAATGTTGTTCCACCTGAGATCTGTGAGGGCCGTCATTGGTAAAGGTCAGAGCTCAGTTTGCAGGGGAAAGCACAAGAGACTAGACAGACCGACAGCATTTCGCTTTCACATCACCGAGCGCTTCCAGGCTGCTGTTCCGCACTAGAGCCTGAGCCAGCTGAGAGGCACCGTCGTGATTGATTTGGTTGTTGCGAAGATCCAGCTGCGTTAACGCCGTATTGGAGGCCAGACCCTCACAAAAGAGCGAGAAGGCTTCAGCCCACAAGCCCAAAGCATTCCACTCCAACACCAGCCTGCAAACAGTGAACACAGGTGAAGAGCAAGAACAGAACAAGCCGCCACAAATGAAGGGATCCCTAAAAAGTTCCTCTGAAATGAAAAAGAGACTGTGCACAGTCTTCTCTACCAACCAACATTAGACAACAAGCTTTTCAATTCTCCTGTAATAACTGATCCTTATCCTATAGCTGTGTGATGCTTCTTATTCTTCTTTCAATGCAAAAATGTCATCTATATAACAAAACTGCACACCCATCTCTGGAAGGAGCTTGGCATACTGCAGTGGTCTTCAACCACTGTGCTGCAGCACACTAGTGGAGCATAAGGTAATGTCAGGTGTGCCGTGAAAAATTATCCCAATCCGCATAATTGGTCTAAAAATAATAACATACCATTGTGAAGTGACTGTGCTTTAAAAGGATTCCTCCCAGCATATCAGCTGTATGTGCATCTAAACAGGTTTCCCAGGTTTCACACTGACTGAGTATAAATAAATGAAGAGACTATATTGTAATTATTTGGTAAAGTGTCATGTCATATTTTTGGTTGGTGGTGGTGTGCCATGGGATTTTTTTTCAATGTAAAAAATGTGCTGTGGCTCAAAAAGATTGCAAAACACTGGGATGCTGTATCCCTTCTGCATCTTCACCAAGGGGAAGATTTTACTATGTCACTTCCTGCTTTCATTAGGACTAAAATAAACCTGATGCATGACAAGTTTACAGGATAAATACATCCAGGGTAACACCAAAGATGTTTTTTTATTCTGCAAGACTGGCTATATCCTACTTGTTTGATTCAAGGCTGCATGAATTGCCAGTATGATAACACCACTGGTTTAAATACATCAGGAACTTCTTTCACACAAGGTTCTTACCTCTGCAGAGTTGTGTTACATGCCAACAGCTTTCCCAACACCTCAGCTCCTTCAGATTTCAAGTTATTCCCCTGAAAAGAATATGAAACTGAAATGTCAACCAACTGTCAATGTGACTGGCTCATAAAAAGTTAGTGGTATTATTGAAAATGAATTACCTTTAGGTCTAGGACCTTTACGGTGGTGTTGTTGAACAGGCCAGTCAGCAGTAATTTGCAACCTGAGAGTCAGACACCAGCACAAAATAGTGGGGAAGTGTCACTGTGTCACTACTGCAATGAGTGTTATTCATTACAAACACTGTTGTTTCCTTGACCTCTTGCTTTCTATACATAAATGCACACATCTATGTATCTGTCAATCTATTTACCCACCTTTCATATGAATTAACTTAAAGGAAGCCAATACATTGCATAGACTTTATTCTATATATTGTAACTGAGACTTTACACAGACACAAATGTATAACCTCCAACTAAGAGTAACAATCCAAGTTTGGATTTTTAAATAATGCCATTAGTCAAAATGATTTCCCATGAAAAATATAAAGACATCATTCCTAACAGTGGCTGAGTAACTTACAGTAGCACTCACTGGGTTGTGCTCTATTAGCTTTTTTTTTTTAAAATTATTATTTCTCACCTTCATCACAGAGCATACAGTCACTGAGGGACAGTTCTGTGACAACAATGTCCTCCTGTAAGGCATGACCCAGCACACAGCAGGTGTCTACAGACAGGCTGTGGCCACTCAGGTCCAGCCTTGGCTCCTGACCAACACTCCTCTTGCGGAGCAGAGCGTCAACACTCTCCTGAGCCTCCACACCTCTCTCCTTGCACAAACGCAAGTACAGCAACCTGAAATCCTCCATTCTGGCTCAGCTTGATGCACGGCACTGGATGAACATCTTCTTAATCTGGGATGCAAATTAAGAGAGCGACACAAAATTGATCAGCATATTTTTTTTTAAGCCATCTTTGTTTTTTGTTATTGTCTTTTTGGTGAGCAAAACAATCCAAAACAAATCATACAATCAAACATTTGATTTGGTCAGTAATTTACAGAATTAGAAAACAAACATGTCATTTAAATCTTTTGCTATGTTACATTTCCTCACCTGCCTACAGTAAATACAATGCCAACATCAAAATATCTATGTTAATTATCAAATCTCCTGTCCCATTGATTTATTCACAGAAACTCTAATTATTCAAAATAAGTCAGTAGGGGAAACCAGATGAGCCTTATGTTTTTGTTTTCATGCCAAGACCTCAGAAACAAGCTGACCCTAAGAAACGTCATTTCCATTTTTGACACTTGAGTGACGCGTCTGCACTTGGAGCCATTTGTTTCACATCAACACTACAGCCGGTAGCACAAAGTTCCAAAGCGAGGCCGCTTTACTTGCTTTACAGCACAATTCATGTTGAACTAAGATAACGTGTTCACGTTCAGTTAAAGATGTTGCTGTTGTATGTCCACAGTGTCTCGTGAACGATCGTTTCAGTTCGACAACGCGCACTAGAGGCTGGGGTCTGTCGGTTAGTTGAGCTAAGCTAATGTTGAAGCGAAGCCATTAAATGGTTTTGTAATAAATCACTGTATTTCCAGATGAAGAGCCACAAACCTCGAGTGTTTTTCTGGTTCTTGGGTTGCCTTAACTGCTAAACTCCATGGAGAGAGAAGGAAGCTGGAGTAACTAGGAAGTCCAGTTTGGCGCAATGCATCTTGGTCAAAGAAGTCTAAACGGCCAAGATGAAACGAAGCGGGAAGAGAGAACTTGTGAGAATTCAATGAGAGTATATTAAGATAAACATAGTACAGACTATGAAATGTTTTTCATTTGTAATGTAGCGGAATACGAAACAACTTTATCCAACTACAGGATATGCCTAAATAGACAAGTCTCAACAAGGCAAGTAGGCCACAAATCCCTCTCTCAATAAAGAGAAAAAATAAATATTTTCATTCATAATTATTTATTGCTTTCACAGGGTAAGAACAGTAGGCTGTTGCTGGATGGAAACCTCAGCTTCCAGCACAAAAAAACCCCAAAAACCCCAACAACTCTTAAACGCTTTGAAAAAAACACAACAAAACTGATTGTGTTAAAGATTAAGTAAACACATACATATCGATTTATCAATAATTTCAATCATGTTGATATCTGCGCTAGGTAGAAACACTGACTTTGTAGTACGGAAAATCGGCCAATATAATCGTTTTTTTTTCTTGTACAATAGCACCACCTTCTGGAATGGAGCGTCATCGTCACTCAGTTCTCATAAAATGTGTCAGCCACAATTGATCGTGACATTCCTTAAAAGCGGCATAAGGACACCTTCTTACATAAACTGTACGAACAAAAATAATGTTAACCTTTCCCACAATTTGGAAGTCCATGGGCAGACTGAAGGCACATTTTACTATTAATTAAAAAAAAATTAGCAAGGACAATTCTTTATTTAATATATAGGACTAAAAAGATAGATTAGACACAGAGAGAGAGAACAGTATAGGTGCAGACTGTTATTGGGGTTGCAAGGGAATGAAGAATATGTTAAAGTATTGGAAGTAGATTGAAATTACAACTGTGCCAGTTATGAAAGCCAAGAGACTTTTAATATGGATGGCTAAGAAGGCTGCTACAGTCGGAGTGGTCCAACAATTAATCGCTGAGGTTTTAGCATGTCAGGAAAAGATGAAATCCAGCAGACACACTGTGATACTGTCGCTGGCTGACTGGTAGGTGCTACACCAGTGGGCAAACACAGGGGCAGCCGTTGTGCCGCATCTATTTAATGCAGGGGAAAATAATTCATAGCTCCTCCACACCAGTAGAGGCAACATTGCTGTGCTGTGGCGCATCTATCTGCGAAGAAGAACCGGAGGCGGAAGAAGAAGGCGACGGTGCTTTTCCAGCATGTATAGCTGCTAGTAGATGTTTCATCTACTGTTTGCTTCATGACTGCAACCCTGACCAAGAGTTATCATGGCAGGAGGACCTTTGACTAACACCGCAGTGCCGCTGAGCACTTCCCTTACCCTTCAGTCTTTAAATGGATTGTTTGCAATATATAAAAAACAAGGTCCGACATCTGCAGATGTACTGAATAAGCTAAAAGAAGTTCTACTCAAAGGTAATAGGATACAATCTGCAGTCCGGAAAGGGGCGCTTTGTGTTGTATTCCCTTCAAACCAACAATGCAGCTTTTTGTGTGTTTTAGAGGCTGGTGCCAAAAACCCAAATCCAAGGAAGAGGAAGAAACACAACCTAAAAATGGGACATGGAGGGACGCTGGACAGCGCTGCCAGTGGGGTTCTGGGTAAGTTGCCTACACCTGTCTAATATACTTTAGTATGTACCTACCTAAAGTTGCTCAGAGAAACATATTGTTGTATGCACTTAGGCAGCGGTGACCAAAACTGCATTGAGGATTCACTGGACGGGGGGTTTAATTAAAAAAAAAAAAAAAAAAGCCTTTGATTCCAACTAATTGTGACTATCATAATAAAAAGCAGACTCATGTAATGTCAGGCTTAATTCAGGAACAAAATCTTAGCTTGTTCGGGTCAACTCCTTCAACCTCAACTGGGTCGAAGGAACTAAGAGGAAAATAATAATGATCTCCTAACATTATACCTTTTTATTTCAGTTGTTGGTGTTGGACATGGCACTAAAATGCTCAGTACAATGTTGGCAGGTTCGAAGGTATGTCACCAGTCAACACAACCTGCTTTCCAAATGTAAATTTAAGGGCAATTTAAGATTATTGTCGAGAAGTATAATGAGTCTGAAGAGGATTCACAGATTTTCTCACTATTCTTTTGAATTCACTTGACCCCTGGCTCAAGATTCAATTCAAAAATTCAATGAAAAGAGAGAGTTTCATGGAAGTAATGAATTCAAGCCATTCATCAATTTTAAATACCCGATTGTTCCTGAACTCAGGGTCACGGGGGTCTGCTGGAGCCTATCCCAGCTGTCATAGGTGCACCCACTTAATCGCAGGGCTACGTAGAAAGACAAACAACCACACACACACCAACGGTCAATTCAGAGTTGCCAGTTCACCTCACTTGCATGTTTTTTGGACTGTGGGAGGAAGCTGGAGAACCCGGAGAGAACCGACAGGGAGAACCTGCAAACTCCACACAGAAATGTCCCTGGCCCGGAATCAAACCCACAACCTTCCTGCTGTGCTAACCACTGCGCCACCGTGTCGCCCGAATTCCATCCAATTGAAGAGTACTGTGACCAAATGTTCAAGCATAGAAACGACCAAGAAAAACCATAATGTCTCCATGGTGCTTGGACCAATTTTTGGAAGATGCAGGAGCTTATTTTGACTTGAAACAATAATGTTATCAGTGCCATGTTTTTAGCTAGCCTCTTAGCCCCTACATGCATTTAAGTGGACCTCATGGCAATAGCAAGCGAGGTCACATTGCATACATACATACAGAATGTACTTGTTTAAACGTGCCCATTTTTACTCAGCACTGTCTTTCTTTTTTGTTTTTGCCCCCAGAAATATGTTGCTGTTGGAGAATTGGGGAAAGCCACTGATACTCTTGATGCCACTGGCAGTGTCATCCAGGAGAAAGACTTTGGTAAACGCTGAAATGAAAATAATAATTTATTTCAACCAACATTTTGATCTGCAAAATTAATTGTCTACAGTTGTGTATTTATTTATTTTTTATTTATTTTTACATCTGCAGATCACGTTACCAAAGCCGAACTTGAGGAGAAGCTGAAAGCTTTTACTGGAGACATCATGCAAGTTCCTCCACTGTGAGTGTTGCTTTCAGCAGACTTGAGCAATCCTCAGTAGTTGGAACTATGGAAATGTCACAGCGCTTCATAATAAAAACTACAACCTTGGCCATATGAAAGTGTTGCTACCTCAAACTGTTTTTACTCTTAAATCTATGAGTTACATTTAAGGAATACAAAATATGTCTCTGTTCTCTCTTAAAGGAAGATTTTTTTTTTCCTGTTTATTTAGAAAAGGGGAAACAAGTCGGACTACAAAGAGTTTGTGCTATATGTGAATACATGTTATGACTGCCATCCCTCCTCTTGAATGTTATTTTTGAAGGTGTACTGTATCAATTAATATTTAAAAACTCCATTACATAATACATATGCAATGACCGTAAAGAGTTATGAGCTTTGTTTTGACAGTTTTTTCTTCTTCCTTGAAATGGCAAAAGAAGTGTCATCACATTGCTGTGTGGTTTGGCTCACTGCCCAGCAGGCCGACAGTCCCCACTGCCTTTAGTCTCACTTGGACCGACAGTTGTTTTGCAGAGAGTTCTTAAGAGAAACACTGCACCGTTAAATGAAATGGCAGTGGAGGTGCGATTGGCAATTAAGGGCCACACAGCATTACAGTTAAGTGAGGGCTAAATGTGACCTCAGGATTTTCTGTGTTTTTAGGTATTCAGCTCTAAAGAAAGATGGTCAGCGTTTGTCCGTCCTGCTGAAGAAGGGACACAAGGTTGAGGCCAAACCAGCACGGCCCGTCACAGTGTACAACTTGAGCTTACAAGGGTTCAATCCACCTCACTTCACTCTGGGTTCGCCACACTTCTCACTTTTGATTTGAGCAATTTACCGCAGAATTTTTGGTTTGGTCCTTTTTTTCCTCTTTCATTTTGAATCAGTAACAGCATTTTATTTCCTCTGCTCCATGACAGACATTGAGTGTGGGGGTGGATTTTATGTCAGGAGCTTAGTGGATGACCTCGGTAAAGGTGAGCCACATCAATTCTAAGTATGTACACTAGGGTTAGGACGATATGCTATTCTCCCGATTCATTTCTTCTACGATTTTTTTTTTGGATGCTGATTCGATTTAAATTGCGATTCTACAATATTGCAGATTTTATCGATTTTTAGTCTTCTTTTTTAACACCAGTGAAACAGTTGAATGATTATGATTATGAACGGATTGTTAGCGAAGCAGAGTTGAATAAAAAAAAAAATCGCCCTCTGCTGGAGAAAAGTTGGTAACTTTTTCCATCTTGGCTCAATAGACTAAAATTAAGCATTTGAATTTGAACAAAAAACAAGATTTTTCAACAAAAAAATGGATTTAAAAATCGTAAAACAAAAAAATTGCAATTCTTATGTGAATAGATTTTTTTCTCCCCACCCCTAATGTATATTCTCTCACCGTTCTAACTATGTCCTCTTGATAAAGCATTGTGTGATGTTGGAGAATGTACTAAAAAGCTTGCTGCGATTAAATTACTGAAATAATCGTTCTATCTCTGCTGCAGCCCTGTCATCATGTGCCCATGTCAAAGAACTCATCCGAACCAAGCAGGGTCAGTTCACTCTGGAGGAGCACGCCCTGCGCGAAGAGCAGTGGACACTGGAGCACATTGTGCGCACTATGCAGCCCTGCGAGGTGCCGAAGAGCGAGCCTCCTTCAAACCGATCAAAAACTCTCAAAGAAACAAACCACTTGGATAAAGAAAAAGCAGAGTAACATGTCAAGATGATGATGCATGACTCACCTGTGCTTCCACCATGAAGTGGAATCCCACGACGTTTAAGTTATGCTTTAATTTTAAGTTCATGTGCCAGCTACCAAGTACTAGGGTCGTTGTTTAACTTTTTTATGTTTATAAAGCTGCAATGTGGAGTCTGTGGCTTCCACAATTGTAAAAGAATAATATACGGTTGTAAAACTGCCTTCATTCTTTATCCCATGGAAAACGCACCAAAAAAATTGGAGATTCTGAAACACAGAGTGTTATTGTTTAAGTCATGAATTTGTTTTTGCAATGACTTGTTAATGCAAACCTCACTCGCTTGCTCTGTTCTTGTACATTCTTTTCATCTGGACACAATCTCCACCCACTACTACAGAGGTGGTAATTGCAGCTAAGTAATGCAGCATATTTCAAGTATCATGACTCATTGGAGCATGTGCATATTTGCAAATGTATGTAGTGGTTTTCTTTTTGTATTTGTTTTGTTATATTAAAAATGATTTCTTTATGAGTTACGTTCTAGTTAACTTGTAGTTACAAATGTACAATTAAGGACAACAGCAGCAACAACAACTACAATAACAATAATAATAATAACAATAACAACAATAATAATAATAATAATAAAAGACTATAAAGCATTTCATATCATGGTGTTTTTGTGCTTTACAATTCAAAAAAAGGAAGTGCTTGTTCTTTTTTTTTTGTCATGTTGATTTATTGGATTTTCAAAAATAAAATGTTAATCAGAATCAATCAAGCAATCAGATTATGAACATCATAGCCAAAAGCTGAGTCAGAGAATATGCACAGTACATTGCCAGCTCAGTGTTGCTGATATTTTTGATCCATCTGGTTTATTTTATGATATAATGGGAAACAAAAATCACATTCTGTTGAATCAAAGTTCTGAGGAATGTTCACACACAACCAGCTTTAAAGTTGTGCTGGTAGAAAGGTTTCAAAACTAAAATTTGAAAATGGCCAGACGCTTGATTTACATTTCTTTTCTTTTCTTTTTTTAATACGTAACAATTTTAAAATCTGTTGATCTCTTATAAAATTGTTGTTTAAAGAGCAAAGCTGATCTTTCAACCATATATAGATGACTCTAACATATACACATATATAGACATGTGTGTATATATATATATATAAGCGCTAACCACTGCGCCACCGCGTTCGATTCCGGGGCCCGGGCCTGGGACCTTTCTGTGTGGAGTTTGCATATTCTCCCCGTGTCTGCGTGGGTTCTCTCCGGGTACTCCGGCTAATATATATATATATATATATATATATATATATATATATATATATATATATATATACTACCAAACCATCAGTCTGACCTGTATCAATGCATAGATGTACAACCGCATGATACTGAACCGGATATGGGGCACTATTGACCCTCACCTGAGAGAACCAGAATGGGTTTAGAGAGAGAGGAGATCCACTGTAACCCAGATCTTGGCCTTAAGGAGGATCATTGAGGATGTGAAGAGGAACAACCTGACAGGAGTGCTGTGTTTTATTGATTTCAAGAAGGCATTTGATTTAATACACAGAGGTGTCATGATGAAGGTCCTAAAGGCCTGTGGTGTCCCTCCCAACCTACTCCGGGCCATTGGCGCCATACATTCAGGCACCAGAGCCAGGGTTGTGACCCCAGACGGTACCAGCCAAGAGTGGGACATACCGGTACTATAGCAGGGATGTTGCAAGGGGTACACCCTAGCACCCTTCCTCTTCATAATAGTCCTGGATTACGCACTAAGGAATGCCATCAAAGGAAGGGAAAAGGAGCTTGGCTTTACTATTGCACCCAGACAGTCTAGACGAGTACATTGAAAAGTCCTAGCAGACCTGGATTATGTGGATGGCATCGCCCTGATATCGGATAGAGTGGAGCAGGCACAGGAGCTCTTGACCAGAGTAGAAACTTAATGTACCAAGGTTGGTCTTAGGTTAAATGCCAAGAAAACTGAGGTCTTTATGTACAACATCAGCTCGCCATCTGCCCCTCATGACAAAAGGAGGTACTGCTCTGAAGGAAATCAGTGACTTCAAATATCTGGGCTCATGGGTCAACTCATCAGAGCACGACCTTAAAGTGAGGAAGGCACTAGTGTGGAAAACTCTTAATAGTATGGCTAGTGTATGGAGATCCAACCTCCCGCGTGACATCAAGCTCCGCTTCTTCCTTGCAACTGTCGAGTCTGTTCTCCTGTATGGCTGTGAATGCTGGACCCTGAAGCCTACCCTGCAGAGGTCTCTGAATGATGGATATGTGTATATATAAATATATATATACATATATATATATATATATATATATATATATATATATATATATATATATATATATATATATATATATATATATATATATATGTATATAGACACACACACATATAGGTAGGTGTGTGTGTGTGTGTGAATATGTATATATATATATGTGTATATATATTCCTATTTGTCAAATGTTTGACATTTATAGTATATATACAGTTCAATTATCCTTAATTTTCCTATTTCTATTGAATTTGATTTAAAGTTATTGCTGTAATAATTGTACAATCAATGTATGTTTAAAGTCAAATATTATCTTGTCGTAAACAGATATTTCAGCTGAACAGAGTGCGCACTGTGTATTTATAATGTCTATTTAGTCACATTATTAACAGTCAGCAAGCATTTTGTTTACTTTATTTCTCTTGAAATTTGTTGATTTGTAAATGTTAACTTATTTATTTAAAAAGAAATGAAAAACATCTTTAGGTTTTGTGAAAAACAATGTCAGAAACTAGCTTGAAAAAAAAAAGTCAAGAATAGGCCACATGTGCCTGAGCACAAAAAATTTGGCCCGGCTGCTTCTTCCACAATGTGGGCCTTTGGTAGAGCTAACAGATAAAGGTGTTTGCGATGCGTCTTTGCGTCCTGTGATGTTATAATCACTGGTTTGTCCCATTTGCCTCACCCCCGCACTTCTTTCTGGCAAAAAAAAAAAAAGCGTGACCTCAGACACTGCCGCACCACTGTGCAGCGCGTTTGGGCCGCAGCCCCGACTGCGTCTAATCCTAGAAGGCCGCTGGGTCGGTGAGTGGCGCCAGCTGCCAAGGAGCAGCAGCAGCGGCGTCTCCTTCCCCCAGTTATCAATCGTTTTCCTGGACAGGAGCCTGACGCCGCGCAAAGCCAACGGGATCAATGAACTGCAATGATTATCTCTTTCCAAATATTGTCCATTTGTTGACTGCTTTCATGTCTTCAAGGCTGCTAATGCCTTGTTTGCTCTCTGAGTCAAATTTATCTAAATTGCGGCTGTTGGCAGTGGGCTTTCGCGTGCTTTAAAGGTGCATCCGAAAATCGCGCCGGCAGCCTGAGCTTGTAAAACGGGCCCGCGGCCCACCTTGGTCGTCACTCCGGTCATTTTGCGGCCCAATAAAAGAATCCGGAGGACAACAGCACGTGCAGCTGGGGCACGCAGAATGAGAAAGTGAGCCTTCTGTCCGTGTTGCTTCTGGGGAACAAAGAAGTTATTGTTTAACACGGCGGAACAGGACAAACATTCACTTAGGGGCCCATTAAAACCATCAGCGTTTATTGTCGTTATCATAAGTGTATCAACTGGTGGATTTAAGAGGGAAGCTCCCCACATTCACACTGAGTTAATCACTTGATATATTTGTGGTAGTATATTGAGTTGTTGGAGATAACACTCGCTACTGTTAACTAGTCAAAGGCAAATTTCAATAGGATATCAAAAGGCTGGGCCATCACCCTGGTCATGTGGTAGCAGCGTGCTGAATATGCTAAACAAGCAATGTGGGACAGTTAGGGGAAAGAAGTGAGTTCAAAAATACAAATAAGCCCCTGAAAACAACAATATAATACAAGACTTCCCCGGCCAATATACACTTCAGAAGCATTTTGAGAGACTGATTGTGTGGTTATAGGCCAATATTCAAACAACTCTCCTTGGTGGTTGGTTGCTGCTGCTTCTCAGAAAAGGATCAATGCAGAAGTACATTTCCATTGTACAAAATGTCTACACAAGCAACAAAATACATTTGAATTGTCCTATGACTATTGCATGGTATTTATCCCATCCTATCCTAATTGTCCACAAAATCTCTACAGAATATATTTTGATTAGATATTTTATTAATCCTTCAAAGGACATTAAATTGTTATATTTTTTACCTGGCTGCTTCCTCCACAATGTGGGCCTTTGGTAGAGTAAAGATATGTGTATGTATATATATATAAATATGTATATATGTATATGTATAATAGATATTTGCAGATAAAAGGTGTTTGCTAGGCATCTTTGCATCCTGTGATGTTAAAATCACAGGTTTGTCCCATTACATTTGCCTCAACCCTGCTGCACTTATTCCTGGCTATTGTTAATATTTAGCCATTGTAAAAAAGAGAGTATTTGCTGAGGGCTTTGCAACTTCAGTGGCAGTCGTCCAAAAAGTGAGCGCGAATTCAGAGCAGCGCCCCTTGGTGCAGAAGAAGAATATTTGGGTCCGTCCTGAAAACTTTCCTCTTCAGGGCGAGACACTGATGACCTCTCTCTCTCTCTCTCTCTCTCTCTCTCTCTCTCTCTCTCTCTCTCTCTCTCTCTCTCTCTCTCTCGCTGTTCGGCGTCTCCACGAGGGGTTGCGGGCGAACCAATTAGAAACGGCCGCGGAACACCTGCAGGAAGTTTGTCGTCCACTTATCTCCTCCCTCCGCCGCACGCAGCCAGCCACAGATAACAGCCGCCGCGGTTTAGGACAGCCAGGAGCCAGCAGCAGCAGCAGCAGCAGCAGCAGCAGCAGCAGCAGCAAAAATCATGGACAGCAAATCAGTGTGACGGTCTCGCGTTTGTTTGGCTCGTCATCTGAGTGTTGGTTGCGCCGAGGCTGCAGCGCGTTGATGCGGGTGCTTCAACCTGATTTTAAAAAAAGCAAGCAAGAAAGAAGTAGCGAGGCTGCTGAGAGAGATCGAGGGGTCCGGGGGGGGTGTTCCAATACTTTCCCCTCACTAGCTTTGACCGCAGCGGGCAACCATGAGCGCCCCTTACGCACCGACTCCCATCCACCCGACGCACCCGACGCCCTTCTACATCGACAACATCTTGGGGAGGGCTTCCACCGCGTCTTCGTCTCCCTCCTCCTCCTCCTCCTCCTCCTGCTCATCCTCCTCTTCCTCATCGGCGCCGACTCTCCCGTCGCCCAACTCGTCCTTCACCAGCGTCATCTCGCCGTACCGGACGCCGATCTACGAGCCCACGCCGATCCACCCGGCGCTGTCCCACCACACGGCGGCGGCGCTGACGGCGGCCACGTACGCCTCGGCGGGGCCCTTCGGCGGCTCCATGTACCCGTTCCACATCCAGCACCAGCGCTCCATGGGGGAGTACGCGCACACCATCCTGCGCCACGACCCACTGGGTGAGTTGAGCTGCGCGCAACAGACGCAAAACTCTTATCCTAATAGATGTATATGGTTGTTGTTGTTGTTGTTGTTGATGATGATGATGATGATGTATGTTATACAGCGCATCTTTGGATAGTAAGACTTACCGTAAGTAAGTAAGTGTCATCAGCGCGGGGGAGTATGGGGGCGTGGGCAGCAAAATGATCTCAGAGTCGTTTCATGATTTGTTTCTGAAATGTGTCAACGAAACTGTTTTTCTTGTCTTTCTCTTTTTTTGGCATCTGTATATCACGCTTGATCATGCATGTCCGAGCGTGTCGAGCTGACAACTACAGTCACTGAGCTCTGCAAGTTGCCGTTCGACCTCAGTTTAGGATGGCGACGAAATGTAGTTTACAAAACAAATTAGATTCATAGCGTTTTGCTTTCCGTATCTGCTCAGAGAGAGAGAGAGAGAGAGAGAGAGAGAGAGAGAGAGAGAGAGAGAGAGAGAGAGAGAGAGAGAGAGAGAGGTGCAAAGGCTTTAAGAAACTCGCACTTGGTTCTGGTTTTACGTCGTTCCACTCCTGCAATAAGCCAAGATGTGAGGATGAAACGTCATTTGTTTAATTTGGCCAAGGTTAAAATAAAATCTGAAATTTGCAGTCAAATATTTAGTAAAACAAACTTTATAGTCGTAAAATCAGGTTAGCAAAAAAAGAAAAAAAATCCTACTTAAATGTGATGAACTTAGTTGCGTTGTCATCTGTGACCTACACAGTCGAGGCTTCGGTGATTGAGTTAAATTTTAAATTCTTCAGAAGAGGTTTATGTGTCATGTGCTTTTCTGTCTTTTTGCGTGTGCGTGAGTGCGTGTGCACCTTGGCCTGTTTGCGCATGTGGATGAAGGGGCATGACAGACAGCCTTGGCACTTTTTCCTGACTCCCCATTGTTCCGAAACACCAAAGTAACAAAGTCAGAGTGACTAAACCATAGCGGGACCCTGACTCACCGCTTCTTTCACTACTTTGCGGAAAAAAAAAAAAAAAAAAAAAAAAAAATGTTATATTAAACAGACTGTGTTTTATAAATGCAGAGACCAAAGCCGATTATGTATTATATATATGTAGTATTCTATAAAGTTGAATTCGCTTGCAGTACCATGCTTGTATTTACTGATAATAAACCGATGTTTTTAAATTGACAATTCAACAGAACACAATCACAACAGTTTGTTGTAAAAACGCGTTAGGACCCAAGATAATAGGGTCTACATTGTGGTCACGTTGGAGCAAGCAAGGTTTCGGCTGAGTGTGTGTGTGTGTGTGTGTGTGTGTGTGTGTGTGTGTGTGTGTGTGTGTGTGTGCCTTTGTGATACGATGAACAAGCGGGGCCTTTTTCCGTTTCTAACGGAAGTCGTGGGCCTGTCGATAGGAGTAAATCTGGTTTCAGAAGCTGTTAAATGTTTTCCTGGCTCACCCCAGCCAGCCGCTTCCTCGGGAGCCCGCTGCACGCTGCTGATTATTTTATCGACATCCTCAATACAGACATATTCAGGAAACACTCGGCCTCTGATAGCCCGGGATCCGTTTTTCACATATTGTTGCACTTCCTCTGACGGGGCAGCGAGGATGTGCTGACTTTCTTCTTGCTTGTCGAAGCGAAGAAAATAGAGAGGCGCACATGGCCTCATCGGATGGGAATAGAAACTATAAAAAAACAAAACAAAACAGACAAACATAGTTTAAGAGCGGCATTCAAATTTATTTAAAAACATAATAGATATGAAAATGAAAAAAAAAAAGATCTCGATAGCATAAAAGAAAACAAAATAAAAGAAAATAAAAGAAAATAAAAGAAAATCAGCAAACTAGAAACTGGGAACCGTTGCGTTAAATATTATACATTTTGTAAAACTATTCCAAAAGTTAAAACCCATCAACTTCCAGGGTATTAAATAATACAATACACCCCATGAACAGCTTAGGCTATGTGACTAAACTTTAATTCACTTTAATGCTACGTTGTTTACCCCCTAACATTTTCTTCTATTCAAACCCATCCAAACCAATGTATTCATGTTGTGGTAAAAAGTAGTTGTGCTACGACAAGAGAAATGTCCAAATTATCATGTGCCTTAAAAAACAAACAAAACCAGAAACCCTGACACATGAAGGTATCATACAGTCAGATACAGTCAGAACGAAACACTTTCAGATCATCGCTAATGTTGTACCAGTTGGACAGTTTTTTTTTTTCTTACTTTTTTTTTTTTCGCGCCGGGCCTGTCTCTCACTGATAGTGTTGTTTTGAGACACACGTCTGGCGGGGCTGGATCAGCTCACTTCCTATGGAAAAGCAACAGCAGTTTCGGGGCTTCGCAGACTGTGTGTGTGTGTGTGTGTGTGTGTGTGTGTGTGTGTGTGTGTGTGTGTGTGTGTCAGCCGGAGCAGAAGAGGAGGAAGAGGAGGCGAGTGGCTGCTGTGCTTGGATGCCATCGGCTACAATCACACCGCAGGGCAGGAAGCACATGAAGCGGATATTTGGCCATAGTCTTTCACTCTGTCACGACCTTCCTTAAAAGACAGCGCGCAGGCAGCAGCAGCAGCAGCGGCGGCGGCGGCAGCGGCAGCAGCAGGCTGGTGTGGCTGCAACCGGAGCCTCGGCCATTGTTCGCGCTGTGGCCATTAAAGTAGAGAGGAAACCAGACAAGACAAAAACAGGCCGTGACCGTGGAGCGGCACGTAGCTGCAGTCTGATGCACACACTATCAACTCCATAAAAGAGGGCTGTCCAACTCTAATACACAGTGGGCCACACTTTAAAACTAAAGCGGCGGGCCAACGTTGATATTTATTGAAAAAAATATATATAAAAAAATCTTCCGGTAAATGACAGTGAGCCTTTTTTATATGAACCCAAATAAGTTTTGCTTCAACAATGAAAATAGAACAAGCAAAGCTTAATTCAATAAATAACTTTAAATTTAAATTTAAAAACACATCGAAATAAATACAATGCAAAAAGAATCACATGCCTCTTTTTATCTGAAGCCTTCTGATTTAAATTTCAACAGTAACCTTTTTCCACTGGATCACAATAAATTTAAAAATAAAATAGCAATAATAAACCAATTAACTAATAATCATTTCCTTCAATGAACGTGCAACCATTCAAGCCCATGCCTTGGAGTAGCAAGGAAAAGTGCAAAAAGAAAACGTTACCCCTAAGTCTGTTTAAGTGAGTGAGCATTCTGGGATTTGTAGAAATAACAGCACATGCCAGCTCTAGTCAATACACGCAGAACCCGAAGCTTCAATTTTCCTGAATTCTAATTTAACAATGTATTTTTGATCGATGCCCTTAATGACACGCGCCCTGTTTTCTCTTTCCCCCACCCCTCCTCCTCCTCCTCCTCCTCTTCTTCTTTCTTCTTCTTCTTCGTCCTCCTCCTCTTTCTCGTCCAAAGGGAAGCCTCTGCTGTGGGCCCCCTTCATCCAGCGGCCCCTGCACAAGAGAAAAGGCGGCCAGGTTCGCTTCTCCAACGACCAGACCATCGAGCTGGAGAAGAAGTTCGACACGCAGAAGTACCTCTCCCCCCCGGAGAGGAAGAGGCTGGCCAAGATGCTGCAGCTCAGCGAGAGGCAGGTGGGCGCAACCCCAGCTGCTGCTGCTTTCACTCTAAATGTCAACCCAGTCCATCATTAAACTTTCCTAATCATTGGTAGAAAATTAAACAAAGAAATATATTAAGAAATACTCCAATGTCCCTCTTTGATAACTGTTTTAATTTACCAGCATTTTCGAAAACTGCCATTTCAAGAAAATGTGTTTCTATGGATGTTGCAGGTTTTGATATTGACTTCCTCTTTCTCACTTAATTATTGAGTGACCATTTGTCAATTTAAAAAAAAGATAGTTAAAATATTTTACTTCCCTGCAATTTTCGATTCAGAAAATGAAAATAACAAAAGAAGCGCTGCCTCTTTTTCGATGAAAGCAACAAAGAAAAACATACAGATAAAATGAGCGAAGAACAAATGAATGACTGAAATGTTTTTTCTAATACAACGCATATCAGAATGGCACAAAATACCAGCAGTTTCTTTTTTAAATTCCTGTGCGAAATAGCCACTCTGTTGCCCAACATGACTCTCGTTAAAATAAAATACATTGTTAGTTGTCCAAAATGTAAAATCCATGGGCTACTGCACATCGAAAAATGTCGCAACCCCCCACCCTCACCCCCCCTCAAATTCACAGTATGTCGAAACCTCGACTTATGTATTATTGATTAGACCTGACGGTTAGAGGAAAGCCGTCTGAGTTCAGCATTAGTTTGTTTGTGTGTTTTCCGAATAAAATCTGTGCCAAGCAGTTAAAAAAAAGAATCATGCTGAGCCAAGTTCAATTGGTCTTGCAGGTTAAAACCTGGTTCCAGAACCGACGAGCGAAGTGGCGCAGACTAAAACAGGTGGGAGGACGTCTGTCTGTCCGTCTGTCTGTCTGTCTGTCTGTCTGTTTGTAATTCAATAATCTCATGTCCTCGTTTGGAACTGAACCGGCTGACTATGGATTGGTTGTGCGGCAGGAACACACCCAGGGCTGCAAGAGGGAGGCCGAGGAGGACAGCAGGAGGGCCGCCGGGAAACCGGAGGATCAGGTCACCGAACCCAGCGACCTGCACAGCCCGCATAGCGCGCACAGCGCGCACGGCCCGCCGTCACCGCACCTGTCCTCGCCCGGACTGTGCGCCCTCAGCGCGTCCGCGCAGCAGCCGCCGCACACGCAGCTGGACTCCCCGGTGTCCGACGATTCGGACCGGGACCTGGACATAGAGGACGAGGGCGAGCTGCCTGCTATCCCCTAGCGGGGGTCAGGGAACAGACTGTGTCCCATCCGAGCTGCACAACATCCACCAGCGGCCATCAGGGCTGACTGATTATCCTCTGTGTATATAACATGTCGTGTTTTGGTTTCTCTAAGTGTTCCTGTTTGTGCGTCTTGCTTAGTTGATGTCGATCTCAGTGTCGTTGTTTTGGTGTGTGGCCGTCATTTCGGATCACTTGTCACGTGTTTATTTGTGGTTTGTTTGTTGCCGAAAATGTGGCATTCAGTTAATTAAATCCGACGCTCAGATTCTTCTTCTTATTTTGTCTCATCTTGTCCATGTGTTTTGGCGTTTTTGCGACCAGAAGTCATTCAAGTGTGGAGTCGATTCGAGTCAGATTTTTTGCCTGTGGACCAAATAAATCTAATCTAGTTTTAATAAGTTGAAAGTAAGTAAATCAGGCATAAGTGAATGAAAAGATTGAAGCGTATCAAAATGAACAAAAACCGTATGGAAAAATAGTCGTGCCAAAAAACCAAAAACAACAATTGATTAGAATTAAACCGGCCTCCCGTTTTATTCTCAAAATTCAATCCTATTTTCGCTAAATGAAATTCAGTGAGGTTTTTTTTTGTCTGCTCCGATATACTCGCTTCTTCGAGGAACTTTTATTATAGTAGTATTATTCGTTTCTATTTGTCGTCATTTGATTTAGTATACTTGCTAAATCTGAACTAACTGTATTTAAAATTCTGGAATATTAAGATTTCACCCGCAGCAGCATTAAACCATAAAATAAACAATCACAGTGGAAGAAAAATAAATTATGTTCAGTAACAGACTGGAAAAAGTAAAAGAGGACAAAAAAAAAGAAAAAGAAAGAATACAATACCCCCCAAAAGTAAAACAGTAGATAACGGTTTTTTTTTTTTTTTTTTGTCTCAAAATACAGTTATACCCCCAGTTCCAAAATATTAGTGACAGTGGAAGTGCAATTAAGCCATTATTTAAGGCAGATTATTGACCAAGGTTGGTGTGTTTGTCAAATTACTTCAGAGTCCAGTCAGGAAATTTGAAAGTGTCATCACCATGGACTCTTCTGCATTTGGTAATTGAGAATCTAGTTATTAGATTGGATTGAATTGAATTGGGAGAAATAGAGAAGTGCTTGGTTTGAACAGAAGCAGCCTGCAGATGTTGATGCTTTTTGATGATGTGTAGCTGCAAATGCTGGTGGCAGTTAGATCAAAATGCAAGCTGGTCGGCCTGCTCAGAACACATTTACCAGAGATTCAGGGGCAGCCGCAGATCAGTTAGCAGTTAAATTCATTTTAATGGTTGTCACGTCACCACATTTAACTTCAAAAAGCTTATCATGTCCCCAAACTAACAATGTGAGTGGGAGTTTTCTGTAAGTAGATTAGGTTAATGATTGAGTGAACCCTCAGAAGAGAAGAGGCAGCAGGGAGATAGCTGGGAGACTGATTGATAGTCATGCAATATGTTAACAGTATTTCGTTTGGATTAGAAAGTCGCTTGTTGAGGCTTATTAAACTCCTGGAGGCAACAAATAGATAAGCTGTGAAACATTTAGGGCAAAACATGTTTCTCTCATATCCCCTTGTTTGAGTCTCATCCCAGGTTCAGCGACCTCACACGCATACATGACTATTCCAAAACCAACAGTATGCACATTGATTCTAGACTTTGTATTGTGTAATGCTTCACAAATCGTGCAGGGTAAAGTCAACATTTGGAGGCATAGCAAACACAGTTGGTCAGTGAAATGTTCAGCTGATCGCTGGCGGAATCAAAAGATCACTCACTAAACACACACAGGTACTCACGTACGCACCTTCGCACATGCACACACGCACGCACGCACACACACACACACACACACACACACACACACACACACACACCACACAGATTTTTAAAAAATGGGTTAAAGTTCCTTAAAAATAAAAACGCAAAAATACATATTTCATTGATAGGATTAAATTCTTAGATGCTCCAATATATTTCACAATTCAGAGAAGACCACGAGGATGATGTGCACCGCCTGTATCATTCAACCTAATACATGTCTAACATAGTCATCATACATTGTGGCAGAATGAATGTTAATAATAACAACAGCAATGTATACAATAATGTTAGTTTGGCCAAGTAATTTTGTTTGATACAAATCCATTGTAATTTTTAATATGAAATTCAAATGAGGAAATCACACAGAGGGAAACTCCTTGAAGCTGATCCCAGGTGAGGTTTCTAGTAGAGGGGCCACAGGAGAATATATTCAGCACACTGGTGTAGTGCAGGGTATACCCAGATATATGGAGTATACCAACTTATTTCTATCCTTTGCTGAATGGTTGATTAAACAAAGATCTCTCCACTACATCACTGCTAATACATATATTTATATACATACATATCTTTTTGATGTTCAACTGATCTGTGTGTGGGTGTGGGTGTGTGTGTGTGTCTGTGTGTGTCTGTCTGTCTGTCCGTCCTTGTGTTATTGGCAGAGCCAAGTTAATGTGTGGTTATATTTGAACGGCTGAGGAATGTGTTGACTGTTGACCTTGGCCAAATGGAGCTATTATCTCTCCCCTCAGCCGAAGCCGCCCTCAACAGAGCTGATAAATTAATGAGAGAAAACAAGGCGTACATCGATACCTCTGTCGCCTGCAGCCACACAGATTGAGAAAAAAAGAGAAGAAAGAAATGGAGTGGGGGTTGAAGACAGTCAACTTCAATTCAGTCGCTGATAAAAGCCCAGCACAATACATGCTTGGAAAATAAACTTCCTCAAGAAAAAAAGATGTATTTAAGCTTAAAACTGCATCATATGTTTGGATAGATATTAGATATTGTAGGATTCATTTTCATTTAAATTATGTTCACTGGCAATAGATACAAAACGTATCTTTTTTTTTTTAAACTTTTGATAGGTAATAAAATCAAATTATAGTTAATATGTTCCTTTTCTGTTGAAATGGTTATAGTGCTAACCCTAACCTCCAAAACCTAACACCTCTGCACAGGTGTTTGTAATATTCAGTTGTACAAAATCAGTTGTAGTATTTTTTTTGGCTTATGTTAACTATCATGCCTCACTTTGGTATATCTTTCCAAAGCTTTGCAACAATTTTTTTTTTCTCGGCATCTCACATACTGCTGATCTTACAATCAGAACAAGCCATGCTAATGATGCTAATGATGTTATCTTTGACCGTACACAACTATCCTTTCTGCCTTTTTTTCTCCACTTGGAAACTCATACGCTGAGTATGTGTGAATATGAATGGAATGTTTGAAAGTGGAGACAAGGTTACTCCCTGTTTTTGCCTGCCTGCTTTTCAATAGCCAGTAGATTTAAAATCAATTCTTTATCTTGTGGAGCAGCCAATACCTGATCGCCACTTTCAGAGATTGGCCTGATGTTTGCCTGATTTGGAGGGCTGCATAAACATCTTGACTCTGCCACATGGGTAGTATCTAGTTTTGTCTGCACAGGTGTATGGAACAGTAACATACTCTTTTCCATAGTTTGAGTAGAGTCTTGCTGCAGACGCAGCGTTTCAGGTCAATGTGTTGCACGATTACTCTTCAGGGTGTTTCTAATTGTAGAACAGAAACCACACCATAAGTGTCATAAAGGTACAACAAAACATCACAGCAAACTGGCCTGTTTTGTGGAAAATACATTTCTGCTAACACATTGAGTGTAACAAATGATTCTTAAAGATTGTGTGGAAGATTCACAATAATAACAAATTGCCAGCAATTATCATTGTACTATTTGCCTGATCTGAAGGGATGAGATCCCAGCTGTTGGATGGTTATAAAGACAGGTGGTTCACGGCTGAGATGACATCCGCATGTTTATTCCAGCCTGATATGATAAATCTAGATTTAATGTTATTGATCTGAGCAAGGAGATCTGACCACAGGGCCACCTTGACACTGTTTTACACATAATGACTCTTTTCATACAGGAACAGAAATATCTATGTTTCATTAAAATTGAGTGATTAATTATTTACTGGAATAATACTAAGAAAAAAACCTATCAGAGCCAAAGTGAGCCTCACACAATCCTCTTAACATAACAACATATTGTAAGATGTACAGCTGTTTTCTTTCTTTCTTTCTTTCTTTTTAAATCATACTTTTTAAAAAAAAAAAAAAACAACAACAAAAAAAACAGTTTGTGTGTTACGTTGGTAGACTTCTCCTTTCAAAGACAAGACATCCGTGCTGCCCTCGGTGTCTCAAAGCCAGCTGAATGGGTAGACTTTCAAGCGAGACACTGCTGGCATCAGTGTTTAAAAGAAAGAAGTGAAACCAGCGCGTTAGCTGCTCAAAACAGCATGTCAGTGGGACAGCTGCTCCAGGCAAACTAGCGAGCAAATGTAGACTGCACACACATGCTTTGCAGCTCAGATCTATCACATGAAGGCCCGTGCTTTGTAAAGCAGTGTGGTTTGAAGATAGCTGGAGGGGGATTCTAGCCAGGCAGTGCGAAGGTGTCCTTCCTCTTATACTGGATAATTCCTTTTGAAAGGTTTTGTACAGAGATCAACTCTGGGATTTGTTCTGGCTACCACGGTGCACAAGGTTGCAACCAATTATTTGAAATGGAAGGAAAAATTGTTTACAATCTGAAGAGCCACATTATATAACTACATCAATAAGAAGCACTTTGTAACAACAGAGCAGGCAGTTTTTTTCTGAACAGAAAAGAGGAGCAATAAAAAGAACAAAAAAAAGAAATTGAAATTGAAATAACAAAAAGGTCTTGCACTCCAGTCTCTGAGTCATTCTAAAGCATTCCTCCTTGCTGACTTTACAACTTCAAGGGTTAGAGTCCACAAGCAAAAGATTGCATATTGAGACATTAATTCTGAGAATAATTGATCACACATGAGGGCTGGGCAACCATTTGCTGCAATGAAAAAAAAGGAGACAGCAGCAGTGGGGGCAGTAGCGGAGATAATTCCTCTGGCAGCTAAGGAGACATCACTCACCGATTGGTGGGTGCACTCAAGTATACTATTTGCTTTTCAATTAACCATATCCAAATGGAAAAACAGGAGGTTTTAAAAGTATTCACACAGTAGTTTAAGAGCACTGGATTTTCTGCTTCACCATACAATTTAGACAGAGTCCATCTTAATGATTACCTGCTCAAACAGGCTGCCTAGGCAAAGCACACACACTGATAATAAATAGTTATGGCCAAATGTTGCTAACATCCGACCGAATTAAGGTGCCATTAGAATCCAAGTGACATTTTAGAAACCATTAATAGAGTATATCCCAAGAGTGGGTGGTTGGCTACTGAAAAGCGAGAATGTTTCCATTGTGATGTGATGGAAAGCAGCTCAAGGGTACAGAGCAGCACAGTGAATTATAAACCATCTTAAACAACCATGAATGTTTACAAAACAATAGAGGTGTAATTGATCAAATCAAGTTTAACTAGACTAGAGTTTATTCCACTACACTAATAAATGTATCTATGGAACATGATTAGGAAAGTGTCAATAAAGAAGATTGTAAAAGTATGATATGATCAGCCACAAACCGGACAATTTTCTGTGCCAGTTTTTTTGTGTTTATTGTGACAATCCGCAAGGATAAATCATCTGCATGGATGAAACACTTATTGCAGTGTAGATTGACAATTACCATTAAGCTGAATACTATAAGGCCAACCTACTCAAGCCTTGTAAACTCATTAAAGAATCTTAAAATGTAGCCTGAATCAGACAGAAAGTCAAGAAAGACAGGGGAGTGCAGGAGATCAGTGATTGTGCTCATGGAGCCAGTCAGAAGATGAGAAGCAAAGTTTTATCTTATGCAGGGGCGGATTCGAGCAGGTTGATCATTACCCATATTCATAGAGTTATAGTAGTCTAAGCGTGAAGTGATAAAAGCATGGACAACTCTCTCAAAATCAATGGGACACAGATACAGCTTGCCTTTAGCCAGCCAGCATTAACAGCTGATAAAAACATGTTTTTTTTTTAATAACAAAACTCATCTGCTTGTCAAATTTTTGAAGGAGAAAACAAAGATTGTTTCAATGACATTTATTATCTGTTGTAAGGGCTCCAAAGTAGCTACCAAGGTCATCAGCCAGATCCATGGTGTAAAATTAAGCTGTATCTTGTGGTCATTTACAGTCAATTAAGACAAAAAGAGGTCAACCCTGTTTTTTTGGTCTTGGATGTTGCACAAGCTGTTACTTGTACAATGTTGTTACTTGTGGTTAATTTTTTTTTTTGCCACTATGAAAAAAGTGTCTGCCAGAAAGTGTTTTAGAGCACGTTTCAGGCCATTTGGCCCGAAAATTGGCCTTTTTTATACACTTTTCTCAAAATTGAAAAAGATATTGGTGGCGCTATTATCACCAAATTTTAGGGACTTTTAGCTGGGCTCAGTCCGACCCTGAAACTGCTTCAATGGTGCTTGTGGGACTTTCCTAGCCAAAGAAATGAAGTTAAAACCAAGAGCTAGGGTTAGGGTTAGGTTTGGCGCTAGGGTTAGGGCTGGGGCTAAGGTTAGGGTTAGAGTTGGGGATGGGGTAAAGATTAGGGTTGTAAAATTTTAACAGTGCATAAGTTTTCGTCAGTACTGATAGGGTTCCAAAATGTATTAGGAACTTGCAATCATTTTTTTCCCCACTTTTCCAGGAACTTTAAGTGCTGTCAACATGTTTTTCTTCACAATTTTTTTCTAACAATTTTGTCACAATTACAAGGAAGCTAATTAAAAAGTAACGCGGACTGACTGCATGCACTTTCCATGGAAGAATTGCAAGATGGATGAGTGAGATTTCAGAATTGAAATGTATGGATAAAAGCCGATTCATAATTCTTTTAGCAATCTTCAGTTTCCAATTCCAATTCCAAAATGCAGGCAGCATTTTAACCTGAAGCCTGTAGTACTAATCAAACATTTTTCGAGGGAGCAACACTGCTTACCACCATCAAACAAATTTTGAATATAAAGGTTTTTTCTCATATGTAATATGAGAAAAAAAAAATCACATTCTCAAGATAGACAGATAGATAGATAGAAAGATAGATTGATAGAAGTAGTGCGTTTTCACCCTGAAACTCCTCTATCTATCTGAGTTCAAGCTCCTTTACATAGTCTAAATTCAGTGACGGTACCCGCAGGATTTGCCTAACCACCAACAAGCTATCTGAGAGTACACATGTGTGAACTCGGGTGTACGGATGTGCTACATTACTTAACCCCTTGTCTGCCTGCGTGCGTGCGTGAATGCAAGTGCGCGTGTCTGCCTCTTTCACTTCTCCAATCTAAATAAACAACGAGCCAGTGTCACAACCATGGCAGACAGATGAGTGGAACTGCATGCACATATTTTCAGACACGTACAAAATCCACCATGAAATTGATGATTACAAGCCACACTATGTTGTGTTTCTACTTTAAAATGACAGTAAATGGAATTACAAAAAACATTTTTGCAATTCATTAACTTGGTGATTGATACAGTGTGCCTGGCCAGTAGAGGACAGGTATTGGACGAAGTAGCTGGTGTCAGTACAGACATACTGGGTTGAGAAGGTGCTTGGCAGGCGACCACAGTTATATAGTGCAATACCCAGCCAGCCAGGTCTGTAATAGTAATGGAAGGAGTGTTATTCTCCATGAAACAAGTCAGCTGATTGTAAAAAAGGTTTTGAAACTACTATTTCAAGGTGTGTGTGTGTGTGTGTGAGAGAGAGTACGAATGGTTGTTTGTCTATGTTTGTCTCTGTCTATGTGGCCTTGCAATGAACTGGCATTTGTCCTGGCAACTTGTCCATGGTGTCACCCTGCCTTAGCCCCTATGACAGCTGAGATACGCTCCAGTAAACCCCCTTAAACCTGAGCTCAGGAGAAGCGGGTATTGAATTTGGATGGATATTTCATGGTAGAAATCTTCATACTGTATAATTATAAGTTGTGTATAATGTTCCCTATGAAAGTTTACCACTATTCCCAGTCCTGATGAGGCCTGTGCTTTCTTCTTGGCCATCTGATTTTTAGAAAGCACTGTTTGTTCTGCTACTAGAGGTGACTAACACTGTTGGATAATGCAATGTATTTGCAATTTCCTTTTGTGGCTACGTTATATGACATGTATTCTTCCTTTAGAGTGTTAGTCGCGTATGTTATGCAAGATTTAACCCCTTGACGTCACAGCTGTTCTACATGATCCAGGTTTTATTTGTTATTTTCACAGAATCAGGTAAATTAAAAATCTGTTTGACAGCAATCAGCAGAAAGCGACAAACATTTATTTGATTTTAATTTGTGCAGAATGTTGAGGTTGATCCATTTGGTTTTGGCTTTGGTGGCAGTGGTAAAAATGGTAACGGTAAAGCTGACAAAGACTTTTTAAATTGGACATTAATGTCAACAGGGGGTACCCTGTACCCTTCACCCAAAGACAAGGGACAGCACTCAGTGACACCCTGAGTGCAGGAGAAATGGGAATGGAAAATGGTTGGTCGGATGGATATTAATGCAAATGTATCCATATAAAATGTATCCGTCTCTCTGGTGAATTTTTGCTGAAAAAATAACCAAAAGTCACCAGTTTTTGAGGGTGTTTCGGAGAAAAACAGGGGAATCAATCTGAATAGTAGGGGAAGATGGACTGATAAGGGTAGAACAAGTGTCTTTCAACATTCCCTCTGGTTCTGTCCTCTTAAAGGAGACTGCTGAGAGGTTTATGTCTGCTGAGCAACAACCATGCATGTCTGTGTGTGTCTTTGTGCATGTTCTATGTGTGCTGGAGTGAATAATGAATGTTGCTGAGTAGACTGGAGAGACACTCAAAGACCCATCAGAGCTCTTTGTCCTGCTTGGAGAGCTCTTCGCAGAAACAAATATCTACAAACCCAGCAACGTTGTTCATTAAGTGCAGTTCCTCCTAAAAGGAAATGCATTTATTATCTTAATGTGGTTGTGCAGCAGATAGGTCGCATTCTATGGTGTGTCAATCTGCTGGACCAATATGTGAATAAAAGCAAAAAACAGATGATGTTCGGATAACAAATTTGCAATCAGAGTAGTATTTGTGTAAATATTTAGTTCATTTGGCCCTGTAATGAACAAGTGACTTGTCTGGGGTGTACTCTGCCTTTGCCCTAATGACACCTCCAGCAGATCCCCCAACCCTGAGTGCATGGAGGAAGCAGGTATAGAAAATGAATGGATGGATGGATGGATGGAAAAAGACCATTCATTTTGGAGAATATGAGGACAAAAATCTTCTGTTCAAAATCATCTGTACAGCTCATGTCTATAAAGAGGAGGTGAAAAGAATGTTCTGCAAGTGGCTTCTACCTGCTCTCTTTGGCTCCCTCTGTTGGTTATAATGTGTCATTGCTGATATAAATTCTTTCTCAGTGAAGAGCAGAGTAGTTCTACAACTTTTTTAGCACCCCAAATTTTTTTTTTCATCCACTCTACACTTCTATATACGTCACTCTCTACATCTTATAGTTATGACGTATTTTACAATTAGATTTAGCTTTTCTGTCTGTCACTGAATACTATAACCATTCTCACATAACAACGTGGATTGAATTCGTCTTTTCTTTATCTAGAACTCAAAAACTAAATAGATTTTTACAAAAATAGTTCAATATTAAACGGAAATATTCATTAAATATAAATGTGTATCACCATTCATTTAAAAAAAAAAATTATTCGCAAACATTTACCACATAAAAACCATATAACCACACAAGAGCCACCTGAAATCTAATCTCTTGTACTTTGTCTCACACACTGCTGAAAATATCCATTCATCCATTTTTTTTGTTGATTTGTGTCTCTCTCAACTATTCAGTGTCTTATTAATATGATTCTGTAAGTCACGTATTAAAATTCCAATCATGAGTTATTTTTGGGGCCTCCCTTGCCTCCAGTCACTACATGCAAGGATGCCACGGCACCCATTTAGAGAACCCCTAGTGTAGAAGACAGTTCAGGAGTAAAATAACACATTCAAACATCACCCTGAGCACAAATATTCCCCTCGATTTGACACTAAATAATATTTATATTTTTTTTAAAGATTTTTTTTTTGTTTGAGATTTTTTAAAGAAGTGCCTGTTGAGTGTCTAATAATTTGCAGGTTGTGCTTCAGCTATCCAGTGGCTCTCAGGTTAAAGGCAGTTGCAGATTTAGATTCAGATTCAACAACACAACTACTCTGTTTTTTTTTTGTCCATTGCTATTTTAAACAATAGCAGTCATCATATTCCAACTCTGTAATCCTTTAAGCTGCTTTCATTTTTATATGGCGAGATTTACCATTTTTTTGTTGCTGCAGTTTTTTTAAAACTTTTTATTTATTTTTTTAGCTCAGTGTACTACATTTCTTTAGTGTGCAAACTTGTCTAAACGAGGCATGGAACAATAATTGGCCTCGTGGCCTTGTCTGAAACATCTGGCCCACCTTCCTCTGGCTCATTCCAGGATGTCCTTCAGTCCGCTTTGTTTGAAGTGTATCTTACAATCGAGGTCAGCAGATGTATAGCAGCCTGTGATGCAGGAAGCTGGCAGGAAACTGGTAGAGCGGGGAAAGGAAAAACCTATGAGGAGAATAATAGACACAGTGACGGGCCCCATTCACTAACACTGCTGTCATCCATATATCCTCCACGCAGATCATCACGGTGCCAGAGAAATGTACACCACTTGGCTCAATAGTGAGCGTGCCATTCTAAGTTTGTGTCACGCGTAATGTGGAAGAGTCCCTAGTTTTTTGTTTGATCTCAAACTTATACAGTTTTCATGTACATGTGTTATGTGTCTTTTACCCTTTTTTCACCCTTGTCCTTTTATTTCCTGATTGTACAGCATAGTTATCTCTGTGACTCTTTCTGCATTTCTCGCTTGTCTTTTTCTCTTTCTTTGGTGTGTGTGTGTGTGTGTGTGTGTGTGTGTGTGTGTGTGTGTGTGTGTGTGTGTGTGTGAAGGACAGACCGAGAAACATAGAGCCACTTCTTGTTTTTGGTGAAGTAATGAGGAAACACATAGTCAGGGCTTTTGCAAAGACTGACCGGCTGCATTCACACTCAGCCATGCACCTCCCTTCGCTTCAAGAAGAATAGCAGGAAAGGGAAAGTGGTTGTGCAAGCTGTTCATGGCCTGCTGCCTTATTTCATGACAGGGTTACAAAAAGACTGAACCTTTCTGTCGCGTATCAAGTGAGTAGTTCAGAAAAAAAGATGTATTAAATTGCACTCAAAAATATCGCATTGATATATAATTTTTAAGTACAATTTTGTAGTCAATGTTTATAATATACACATAAACATGCAATACATCATGTATAAAAAATGTGTCTATCCACCAAATGCCCAAGAAAATCTGTGTGTCATTTAATAATATAGTCAGAATTATGATCCACCGTGAACCAAAGTTTATGATGTCCCTCCAACATAGGATCCTCACTCCTTTTCACTTGGCTCTTTCGCCTATGGCAACAATTGTGACTGAGCCTGCATAAAATGCCCAGTTATCATGCATTCCAAAATTCAACACTGGATGGCCAAACTTTTCAGGTGCAGACAGAGTCCTTTATTGGCTGCCACCAGTACTACCTACATCACAACGTACTCTTTCATTTTTCATTTCCCCAATAGACTTGTTTGTCTGTCATTACAATGATGTCCCAAAATTTTGTAACCCATGGAAAAAACATTTTGCAAAAACACTGTAATTGGCTAGCATGCAACATCAAAAATAGGACAAGATTAAATGTTTTGAATATAATCAAGTTCCTAGCCAGTGTTTTTTTTTCAGTATGTAAAAGGAAATTTGAGGCGGGGGGTGGCTTATGCAATGTTTTACACTCAACGACAAATGGTTATCCTGTTTCCTGTTGAAGTGTCTCAAAAATGATTGCTTGGCCACAAGCTATGAGGCCATTTTGCGGTGAGGAGATTAGAGAAACAACAGCAATAGTTAACAGCCCACGATCTTAACTGCTTTTTTTTTTTGTTTTTACAACTTTAAGTTTATGTTTAAAAAAATGTGTGACAAGTCACAAATCATTTTTAATTATACATTCTGAATTGTAAATCAACTCTGTATAAGACTTTAGGCTATCAAGTGTGGGTGTGACTGGATTGGATGGATATATTGTATGAGAATTATAGTTAGGTTTGTTGGCTCCAAAGTCCAAAAAAACCCCACAGTCTTATTTTCCTGTTGCTCACCCTTTTTCTGCTGACCCTAGCAGGTATACTTGATTTGACTCTCTCTCACACACAGAGACACACACAGACATAGTTATGCACAGACAAGGGTGTTCTTGCTTCTTTTCTCTCTCATATTTGCAGGTATAATGGCTGCAGGGAAGTTACACGCCGCTACTTCACCCGACACAAACAGCCAGGGTGATGAAGAGAAGGATGAGAGGGCTTTGGGGAATATTTTTCCTGAGTTGGAATCTGTGGAACTGCCTCTGGGAACGTTCCTCAGGTATGCCAGTTCCCTATGTTTCTCTGCCAAACCCAGGGTTCATCATTGACTTAAAACTACATGTGTATATATATATGTATATATTTAAAATATAGTATATATATAAAAACAGGTGTGATTGATTGAATGTGAATGCTCTCTTTAGAAGGACAAGTGCTGACCATTAGTAAAAGACAGCAATCACTGGAATTACTTTGCCAGCCTTCAGTACCTACTATGCAAAATATGAAAGGCCTCCTATGCCAGCACAATAGGAGATGTAGTTCTGTGTATGGTGATTCAAAATGAAGTAACCAAGACATTTAATATCCGTTTTACACATGGAAAACATTTTCAACGTTTTCATTATTTTATCCTATATAATGAAGCCTCGTATTTACATAGTTTCCGTGGCCCCAAAAAGGTTTAGACAATATGTTACTGTGACAAATTTAGTGGAACCAGACGCAATCAACGCTGCTGGCTTATAATTCTTAATGGAGAGTGTAAAAATAAATAATCTAAACGACGACTAGGTTTCAGGCAGCTCCAGTGCGACCCCAAGAGGCCACACGTCGTTCAGACGGACTGCTCACCGCTGTGTGTGAGTGAGTGAGCGAGTGTGAGTGCGAGTGTGTGTGCGGGCGTAGTGAGAGCCATAGAATACACACAACAATCATGGCGGAAAATGAGCCTATGGAGTACACAACGGAGCACGAGCGGATTTTGCAGGAAATAGAGAGCACCGACACGGCTTGTGTCGGCCCCACTCTTCGGTAAGAATCCGCCGTCCTCTAGGAAACCCCCGACAGTCGCGATATCTCTCTGTTTGGTCGCTTCCTTTCACATTTATCAGACTCTTTTTCGGCTCGGGAGCTACCGAGGCTACTCTAGCACCCGGCAGGCTAGCTTAGCAATGGTAGCCACAACAGGCTACGCTGTTGAAATGGATCTTTGGCGTCGCTCCTTAGCCGACGACAGGCAGCACAGCTGTGGCCACCCTTCATTCCGCTGTTTGCTGCCGCCATGAGCTACGTTTGCCGAATATTTAGATGTCCGTGTGTGGTGAGACGACAGGTACGCTGTCAAAATATAAACATCATGTGTGGGTGTGGCCTGTGCACCTGAGCGCTTTGGGTAATGTCATGAAGCTCAAGAAAGATGCTGGCTAGTTGTGTGTGTGGCCCAGAATGTGAAAACTGTCACCATGTTAAGTGATGTCCCAGTGCGGGGCCTTTATTGTCCTGTCCTCCCAATAACTGGACAGTATGTGGTGGAGATGCTTAAGTTGACGTGTTGCATTAGCCTGGTTAGTTCTGGTCCATCAGCTCACACTCATTCACATTGGAGGAAATGACTTTGACAAGCTGCTCTGCTGGCGAGTGGAGTGTGCCCTCTGCTGAGTACCCCTTTGCTCTCTCTCTCTCTCTCTCTCTCTCTCTCTCTCTCTCTCTGTCTCTCACGGATCCAGTTTAAGGCTTGATCCTGTCAGCTGTTAGCAGGGCGTTCTATCAGATCTGATGCAATGCTGATAACTAACCAGAAGATGCGTGTTTAGCCAGCCAGTGAACTCCCTCAAAATGCAAATACTCTTTTGCTCGCTGCACTTTTCATAGAGCATTTGCTGAAGTTCGCAGTTCTGCAAAAAAACAAACACCCTTTGTGATGTCATTAATAATACCTCAGCGATCACTCTCCCTCGCCAGTGACAAGGCCCCCCCAGCCAGGTGTTTAAATGCTTTATTATGTCTCTCACCTGACCTCCTAACCCACGAGTTTGCCTTTGCTCCTAATTTGCGTCGTGCTCCGTCACCCAGAAAAAACATGAGCCAGGCGTTCAAGGTGAGCCGGCGAGTAAGAACACTCTAGAGCCACAGCCGGTGGAAGCACTCACGTATGCTGTTTTTACTGTCTGTTGATGTCATTGATGCTTGCTCTGTTCCATACTACAAAGCAGTCAGTGATGGAAGTGAAAGAAGCAACATGATCCACAGAGGCGTTTTTTTTTTTTTAAGAAAAGATGAGAATTAAGCAAGTAAAATTCAAAAGAACACGGAAAAATGGTTAAATCGTATTATTAAGAATTATCTATATTTCAAACTTCTTTCCTCTTCCTTCTCTTCCCTCCACCACCTGACTTTTTCTTGTCATCCTACTCATTCCATGTTTTCTTTTTTCTTTCTCTTCAGGTCTATTTACGATGACCAGCCAAATGCTCACAAGCGGTTTATGGAAAAGCTGGATGCCCGAATTAGGAACCATGACCGCGAAATCGAGAAGATGTGCAATTTCCATCACCAAGGCTTCGTTGATGCCATTAAAGAGCTCCTTAAAGTTCGTGCGGATGCAGAGAAACTAATGGTAACGTGATTACTAGAGAGAGGACTACTGACCATAGACAGAGGACTACTGACCAAGCCCAAATTTGCTGCAAACACTGACATTTTAGGAAAACTATTTGTTGAATAGAATATTTATTCTTTGTAGAAAACCTACGTGTTCAAACAACAAATTATTTTTTTATTCTTTACCTACAGCTGTCAGTGTAACCTGTTTTATTGTGCTGTATTGGATGTTGCCCTGGAAAATAATGTGATAAACACAATATTGTTGGAGGTTTTATTTCCTATTTTGTAAAACTGTACAGCTTGATGTTGCCAAGAAAAATGATTACAAGGCTCAGAGGATACAGTAGGGAGGAGGAGAGGGAAAATGAAGAGCCTGGAACTCCCTGGAGTGACCAGTATAGCTCCAGGACGAGACATACAGACAAATAAGCATCCATGCTGGCATTCAGGCCTGCAGACAGTCAGAGTTGCCAGTTTGTCTGACATGTATGTCTTTGGACTGTGTCGGGAAGCCAGAAAACCTCCTTACAGAAACACTGTGATCATGCAAACCTTCACCATGAATGATAACATTATGAAAAAAATATAGACAAATGATTTAGGTTGTCCAAACGAGCTCAGTATGCAATGGTGGGGGATATTGTTGTGGCCACACTAAGAGAAATAGAATTTGCAGTCTGCTTGGAAGATATTTCAATAACAAACTTATTCAAATTCAAAGCCTCTCTCTGTTTCTAGAGTGTATTTTTTACCCACTGGTTCCCTCTGCTGAAACAGAAGCATTGTTTTCACATACCAATGTGTCTTATAATCTATTATTAGTCTGTTATTGAGAAATAAAAGCATGCAAATGTTTTTTTCTGACAGGTTCAAGTGACTGACACCAACCGAAGGTTGCAGGACGCTGGAAGGGATGTAAGTCCTTTTATGGTGCTCTGTAAAAAAAAGAAGAAAAGAAAAAGAAAAATACCATCTAGTTTAGTAGTACTGCCACATGCACGTCTACATGTAACTCTAAAGACTGTTATGCATCAACTCGGCCTGCCCTGGTTTCTGTTAAGTTCTTATGATGATTTCTATCTAAAGAACTGTTTCCGTCCCATGTGCCAGGTGACGGCTCAAACTGAGGAGGTGATCCGCTGTCGAGTCCACCAGAGAAACATGGCCACCACTGTGGAAAAGCTGCAACTCTGCATACCAGGTGCTTCCCGTGTTCCAGCACGAATGATGACTCACTGTAGAGCTACAGGTTTAGAACTGAATGAATTAAATGTTTTTATGCCCTAACTATCCGTTGCAGTGCTGGAAATGTACAGCAAACTGAAGGAGCAGCTGGAATCCAAAAGGTATCTCGCACTGCACATTGGACAGATGTCACGTCATATTGAAAGGCACAATTAACACATTGTTTTATTGACCACTAGCCTTGGCTAAAATTGTCATATTTTCAGGGACCAGTATACAGTATACGGTTTTATAGGTAGATGTCAGTGACGTGCACCTCTTCACTCTAAATCTTAAGACTCCTATCATGTGACACAGAAGAAACACAGGGTGATAAACAGTATAAGCAGGACAAATCACTTGAGATCGGATCATTTCTGGTCATATTTGGGCCACCGGTTATTGTTCTGAATGATCTAAATCAAGTACAGACTTCCTTAATCTGGACAGTTGAATGTCACAATACAGCACAACTCTTGCATCAGTCTAAATCAATGACTGTCGTCATTGTAGACAGTCAGAACCCACAGGAAAAAAAACAACAAAAAACATTATGAATAAAAGTTGCTCTCTCCATCCTGAAAATCTGGATGTCGTCCGTTTCACTGAAGCCACTCATGACATGACCTCCTTGCCCCCGTTTGGAACTCCCACTTCTTCACATCATCACTGTTTGCTTTCTTGTATACTCATAATATTATTTCCTGTGTGTTGGAATATCATAAATATTCCAGTAAGAATATTGTAATACAAAATAAAAGTATATAGGCCTGCATCTATGACCTTCATGTCCCATCAGGTGAAGTTCTGTTGTTCTTTTGTGCCGTAATTCATGTTAGAACAAGTACAGTAAGATGGGTTATGGTTCCTCTTTCTTTTTCGTTAAGCTCCAGTGAACCCACCTTCAGAGAGTAAAATAGATCTTAAAACAACTTAGGAAATTCAGTACAGGTTTCTGAGTAAAGCAACGCCTACTGAATGCTGTTCATCCATTTTTTAAATGGTTAAAACAAAACCTTTTAAATGGTACTTTCAAAGATCTATTTAAAAATTACATAATGCACTTCAAAGGCTTTTCTGAAGATACAATTTGGCACTGAAAAAATGAACCTTGGTTATGCAAATCCACTTTATTATCTGTAATATACAGTATGCACTAATGACCAGGTCACATTCTGGTCAGCCCTGCGTCACTTGCTGGGCTCTGCACCCCGACAAACCTTTTCACTGTGCAGTTTATGAGGCTGCCCTCTGTTCATGTGTATGCAAGATGCTTTACACTCAATGACCAACCAATTAGATCCCCTCACATCCTGCCTATCAGACTAATGATGGGAGCTCAACTCGCTGACCCAAGCCTGAACCCCTTGCCCACTGTAACAGATCACAATACCCTTATTAAAAAGGTGGCCCAATAGCCATCCAGGAAATGGAAATGGAGAGAAAAAAAAAAGAGAAGCGATGCAACACAGTGTTGCAGCATTGAAATACATTTTCACATCATAATGTGATGGTGAGCAGCAGTTTGGTGTGAATATAGAGTCACGTATCTGGACTTGCAAGTTTGTTAACCACATGTTAATCTCTCATTTTGAAAATGAGTTTCACTAATAATACTGCTTGTTTGTTTTGCACACTCAATGTTAGATTGAAGTCCCGTCTGTTTTAATTAAAGCAAAACATTTTTTTCTCTGCAGACATTACGCTGCCTTGAAAACAATGGAGCAGCTGGAAAAGGTTTACATTCCCAGGTAGGAAAAACCTTTCCTGAAGACCCATCTACTTCTCAATATGTTTGTCCTCTGAAGTTTTCACTTCATAAATAAATCTATTGAGTAAGTTTTATTTATGAAGTTGTTAAGAGTGCTCCTGAAAATTACAGTTTATACACAAAACACTGTAGACACAAAACAAAGACAGCAGCAATTAGAGAGGGCCTCACGAGGAAACTTCAGTTACTTTGCTCAGCTTACTTTTGTGGTGATCACTTTTGAATCAGTTGAAATGTCATTTTATTTGTGAAAATGTGTGATCTGCAACCGACCGAGCATGCAAACTAAAACCTTGTTCTAAAACCAAAGGGTCCTAAATATTACTCAGATCTTTCCATTGCACCAATCTCAATCTTCAAATCTGATTAAAATTGTCCTTTCAACATTTTCTTATATTAACACAGCAAAAACTTAGTTAATACTGAAAGGTTAACCAGGATGCTTGAAAAGCAACACTTCCTATATATTTTCTGATAATGAATTTGGTGTTTTAATTTACTGACTTTAACCTTTAATAAACATTAGAGTGTTAATTCCTCAAAGCCACAAAACTACTAAAAAACTATGATGATGGTTTTTTACAACGGTGCGTTTCTTCCCCAACTATCGGATGGGGTTGAATAAAGAAAACCAAAGTGTTGCATGAATTTGTGGAGAGAAAACAGCAGCTGTCTGTCACCGTCTGTCTGAAACAAGACATCACTGTTGTCCTGCTGTGCCGCTGCTGCAGGGTCAGCCAGTACCGGTTCTGCCAGATTATGGCTGAAAACCTACCCAGGCTCCGAGAGGACATCAAGGAGATCTCCATGTCGGACCTGAAGGACTTCCTGGAGAGCATCAGAAAACACTCGGACAAGGTCGGAGAGACGGCCATGAGACAGGTGCGAGGAGGGTCGCCACTCAGGAAAGAGCTTTCAAGATTTGCGTCCACTCAGCCACTGTTTGACTTTTTTTTTTTTTTCACATGCATGTCTTCAGGCACAGCAGCACAGAACCTTCAACAGTGCGGTGGCCAAACAGGCCAACATGGGCCACTACACCAAGCCCGTGTACTCCCTGAACGGACGGACACCAGCCCACAACAGCCTGATGATCGACGACGGCATCGGAGACGACGAGGACGCCGATGAAGAGGTGAGTCCAGTTAGGTGTGGAAGTGAAAGTGGCCTCGCTGAAGAAGTGTCCTGGATTCTAAACTGATTCTCTCCCTCAACCTGTTCCTTTTAATGTGAAAGGTGTAGGTGTAGTTTTTCTAGTTGTTACCACAATGAAGAAGCAGTCGCAGGGAATTGGTGAATCTTTTTGTTGCGTCGTCCTGTCAAGTTCCCTCCAGAGCGCAAATCCAACCCCTCTGTAAGAGAGTTGTAACATAAATGTGTCATCAGTGTCAAAGGTCATTGTGTATGTGTCTGTACCTGTATGCTTTGTGTGCACTGCTAGACATCTGTGAAATATTAACTGTAGTTTTCTTTCCTGGTCAGGTTCTCACTGCTCAGGACCTGGTGGACTTCTCACCTGTTTACAGATGCTTGCACATTTACACTGTGCTGGTAGGTGTGCCTGTGTCACGTGCACATATTGCTTTTTAGTGACTGATTGACTTTTGATGACTTTTAATGTTTGCCCTTCTCTTATTGCTTCATTTGTCAATGAATACCTCCAAGCATGAGGTGCTGGACCCCTGAATGACCCTGAGGAGATTATAGATTACCCTCTCCTTTTTTCCTCTTTCTTATCGTTTTCATCATTTGACACATGAAATAAATTCTGTGAATTTGTAAAAAAAGAAACCCAACTCACAATCCTTCATGTTTGTTTGCGTTTAAAGCCGTGCAGTCTTGTTATCTACCTTGTATCTTTGCCTTGATCTTCATTTTTTTTGCATTACTAAAAATTATCTGTGTCTGTTTTTTGCTTTTTTAGGGTGATCGAGAAACATTTGAGAGCTACTACAGGAAACAGCGGAAGAAACAAGCCAGACTAGTGCTTCAGCCCCAAGCTAACATGGTGAGCAACTCTCCAGTGTGCCAACCAATCATCTTGAATCGAGTTCAAGTCAAAAAGCTGCTGGTTTGCAAAATTGTATCTTTGATTAAGTTTTAATTTGTCATTGTGACCTTTTCAGTACATAAAAGCCCTCATTACAAAATGGTTTAAACGCTCCAGGCTTAAACATCTGGGAGAAAGTCAATGTGTTTTTAACCATGCACACCAGCAGAGGGCTTCAGGCCCCACCTGGACTACATGCTTGTCCTAGCAGGGGAATATCCTCATCATGAGCCCTGTTTGAGGTTAGGTATGTTCATAGCAGTTCTAAGCTTGGTGACTTGTCGGGCTGCACCTCGTAGCTTTGCCTCTTTCCTTTGGGACACGCACCTACTGCACCTCACCTCTCAGGAAATGTGCCTACCTACTTCTTAACCTCATGTTGATGGGAGATCTGGTGACCTTCTCTAATCCATATAGCAGGTCTTGAGTTTCACAGAGGGAATCGAGTCTATTGTGGTCTAGTAAGCCACTGTTTACAAAATATGTATGTGGTGTGTATGTTCATGTTAATCCCTGTTTTCCAATGTCCCACTTACTCTTCAGTCTTTCTTATTACCTGCAGTGATGTCAGGGACAAAATAATGAAACCATGAGGACATCTGCTTTCTGTTCATAAGTCGATGAAAACACAACTAGTATTTATTTTTAGTGATTTTCTCTAAATCTTCCATGTTATGATAGAAGATGTCGTTAAATGTCACAAATTGGGCCTTATTCTTTGTTTTTTGAAAAATTGACTGTAGTGACTGACTATCTAGTCCATGTTATGATAGAAAATGTCATGAAATGTTATTAATTGGGCCTTAAAACACTGCACAGAAAGTGATGACATGGAGGCTCCACACTGAAGTCCTGCAGCCTTTGTAGATGCAGCACGAATGTACTGGAAGTGTGCATGACTGTTTAGTGTTGTGGTTGTTGCAGTTTTCCAATGTATTTTATGTTAAGATTTTTTTTTTCTTCTCCACGTGTGTCTGTCCAGCATGAGACAGTTGAAGGCTATAGAAGATACTTCAACCAGATTGTAGGGTAAGATGATGTTCATGCTTCCCTCTCGTCAGGCAACAGCATATTGTCTAGAACATTGTATTCTCTCAAGTTTGGTAGTTTTTTTTTGTTTTGTTTTTGGAAATGTTTGAATGAAGAGTTTGAATTCTATTTCCTGCTTTCCCCTTGAACAGGTTCTTTGTGGTCGAGGACCACATCCTCCATGCCACCCAGGGGCTGGTGACCAGAGCTTTCACTGATGAACTCTGGAACATGGCCTTGTCCAAAATCATCGCTGTACTTCGCACACACTCGGTAGGCCTGCACACACTACCACTCCCACACACACACACACACACGGAGCCAATAGGGAGAGTAGGCTGTAAGATGATCATTTGACGGAGGAGGACGAGGAAAACCGAGCCTTCACAGAGGCTATTTTTCCCGGAAAAGCCTCCATTCAGCGGCGTCGACGTGCACACACGCAACTCTAGCCGTCAGTCTTCAGGGTCCGTGTGGCCACAAACACACTAATGATGACACCCCAATGAAAAGAGGTCAAAACACACATACGCATTGAGCCAAAGAGGAGGTCTTTGGGCCCTTAATGAGAGACAGATTGCAACAATAACAGAAGATTAAGAGGGGATATTCCTGACCGCTGGGCTCCAGTCACTTGTAAATTAGCCAGAGGATTATGCTAACAGGCCGGAGAGCAGCCCACACAGCATGGGGTTAGAGGAGTAACAAAGCCCCGGGCCCTCCCCGTGGTTTTAAGCTCCTCTGCGTGGCCATGAGAAAAGGCGGCTCCACCTTGGCCAAAGTGACGACTTTTCAGCCTCCTGCGACAAGTCAGCTATCAAAAAATAGCCCAGAAATGGTTAAGATGTGTCGACAAGGAGCAAACGTCTTTGCCGTCAGTCTGGGCAGAAAGTTAGACAGGAAGTTCTTCCTTGCAAGGTTGGGTCAAGGCTGTATGGGATGGTTCAGACAAACACGTTTAACAGCGAAGATGTCAAACACAATATTTGACCGTTGTGTCCATTGATTGCTGATTGTGTGATTGTGCTCCTTGTTTCCGCAGTCATACTGTGATGACCCCGACCTTGTCCTGGAGCTGAAGAACCTCATAGTCATATTTGCCGACACGCTCCAGGTTGGTTTGAAAGCGCACGTCAAGCACTCTCAACCGCACTGTGACCTCTGAGTGTGCGACAAAGATAGATTGATTGTCGGTTTGTGTGTTTTTATTTACAGGGTTATGGCTTCCTAGTGAGTCGTCTGTTTGACCTGCTGTTTGAGGTCAGAGACCAGTATAATGAAACCCTGCTGAAGAAGTGGTCGCTGGTTTTCAGGTCAGCTGTGGCGATATTTACCTGTGTTAACTGCACAACTTGTGGCTTCTTGCCAGCCAAAGACTCACTTTGATAATAATGTGTAAAGCTGATCTGCATCCTGAGGTTTAAACTCATATATTCTGATTTTATTGTTGTACCAGTGTTGTCATATTCATGCAGACTATTTGTAAACGGCAGTAAACCGCTGCTTCCTCATGAAGTTAATTCACCTTTCAACTGAAATCATTACTGCAGTGTCTTGTTGCATCACATAGGCATGTGTTTTTTTTTCCTGAGTAATGTATGATCCTTGTTATGATTATTATGATGCATCATTTTTGATCTTTGTCATTTTTGAGTCTTCTGGTGACAACTGTATTTTTTAAGAGTTTCTAACGCAATTCTTTTTTGTATCAGTTAAACTTCCTTCAGTCTCAGTTTAGACAATTTATTAACATACGAAGAAAATCCAAGGCTGAAGTCCCTCTGAAAGAGCTAATACTTACTTGTTGTAGTACTTGTTCATTACACAACAAATAAGACTGCACCCTGCTGTCATCATGGATGAAACCTCAACCCTTGTGTGCTTGTTTCTCAGTGCTGCGATACGTTCAAAGTGTGTGTGTGTGGACAAACACTCAGCTGAGTTACTCTCTACAGGGAGATTTTTGACTTGGACAACTACAGTCCCATCCCAGTGGAGACGGAGGAGGAGTACAAGCAGGTGGTCAGCCGCTTCCCGTTCCATGATGCCGAAATAGAGAAGGTAACGTTTCGCAATAATAACCTACCAAGATTTAACGGTTAGGTTTTTTTTAATTTATTTTTTATTTTTTTTACCACTAATGTCAATTTCAAATCTATAAATAATCCATCTCTTAAAGATTGTCTTGTGTGTGTGTGTGTGTGTGTGTGTGTGTGTGTGTGTGTGTGTGTGTGTGTGTGTGTGTGTGTGTGTGTGTGTGTGTGTGTGTGTGTGTGTGTGTGTGTGTTTGGTTTGCGTGTGTGAAAGCAGCAGGGATTCCCCAAAAAGCTGCCCATGTCTCAGTCTGTGCCACAGATCTACTCGCAGGTCAAAGAGTTCATCTACGCCAGCCTTAAGTTCTCCGAGTCTCTCCACCGCAGGTTGGCCTCACTGGAAATCATGCTTTTACTCTGCAGCCATAACATACATGTAAAACACATATTGATGTTCAACGTGTCCGTCATGGCCCTCGTTCATCCAGCTCGACGGAGATCGACGACATGTTGAGAAAATCGACCAACCTGCTGCTGACAAGAACCCTGAGCAGCTGCCTTCAGAACCTCATCAAGAAGCCCCACATAGGACTGACTGAGGTTGGAGGGGCCATATCACGCCATGCCACGCCACGCCACACCACACCAGCGCTCCAGTTAGGCCAAGATTTTTCTGATTTTCATCTATCTTTTCGTAGCTGGTGCAGATCATCATTAACACCACCCACCTGGAGCAGGCCTGTCGGTATCTGGAGGAGTTTATCACAAACATCACCAACGTTTCCCCTGAAACGGTGCACACCACCAGACTCTATGGCCTCTCCACATTCAAGGTAATCTATCGCTGTCAGCCTATTTATTCATTATTGATCGTCGTGTGTTTATATCATAAATGATGGCTGGATGAAAAGATAAATATCCTCAGAAATATATTGCCCACTGTCTTTCTGAAGGCATCATAATCTCAGCGGTAATAAGGTAGGTTGAGTCCAAACCATAATAACCAGCTCTCATGTGGCTGCTGAACTGGTTCTGTTCTTGATCTGAATTTGTCTTGTCATATGGTATTGTTTTTACATTTCATTTATATGTTTGCGCTTAAAGCTTCACCCCTAAAATCCCAGGATCTGGAAATATTAGTGTATGTTAAAAAGTAATTAAAAACTTCAATATACAAAATGTGATTTGATTTATTCTAACCTCTGCTGTCCAAGCACTGGTCTTGGAAGAAATATTAACTTTTGTAGATCACGGCTGACTCAACTCTGTTGTAGTTAAAATAGGTCTCCCAGGTTTGGATGGTGAAAGTCCAGGTCTAGTTTTTTTTTTTTTTTTGTTTTTAACCACAGAACCGTTCAGACCTTGACAGATTCACAAATCTGTTGCAGTTATTTGGAGCGATTCTTTTGAAAAGGTCACCTTAATGTCCATAAGTGAGGAGGAAGCACACACACAGCTCTTGAGGACAGATCTCTTATTGCACCAATTTAACTGGCCATGTCAAAACATATGCAAGTGTTTCGGCCTGATGGTCTTCTTTAGAGCATGACTGGAAAGAAAAGGAACTTACATGTGATTGGTCGAGAGGGTCACATGATCAATTTCGCTGTTCAGCAAACATTCTCTTAATGTGGCAATGACAAAATTAGAGGTGTATTTCTTTTTTTTTTTTAAATAAAAAAAACAAACATCTTAAATCTGAAGTGAATTCCTTTTTGTAATTTATATTAAGAACATTTTATTACAACTTTTGAAAAAATCTCAGGAAAGCCCTGTTTTATTTTTGTTCAGGATGCTCGCCACGCTGCCGAGGGTGAGATTTACACCAAACTCAACCAGAAGATTGATGAGTTCATCCAGCTGGCAGACTATGAGTGGAGCATGGCTGAGTCGGATGGTCGAGCCTCTGGCTACCTCATGGACCTCATCAACTTCCTGCGCTCCACCTTCCAGGTCTTCACACACCTACCAGTAAGTCCATCTCACTGCCTCACCACTACCAGTGCTGCTGTATTAATGTATTGTATTGTCGTGTGTTATTCTGGATGCTTTCAGTCTTTGATTTTGTTTTTTCCCTTGACTTTTACTTTGTCATGCTTTATTTGACTTCAGTCCTGTCTATATTTGGTGTTTTTGCACGATGTTAATCACATCCCTGCAAATTGGACATAGTGTCTGAAAGAGTCTTGTTTGTCTAGTGCGTTTGACGTACGGCGTCAACGTGACTTTTGCTTTCAGCGTCTTCTTGTAATGTTACATGGTGAGGGGCGAGCTAGCCAGTTGAGTGTCTTGAGGCAGCGGTCGACTGCTGCAGGCAGCGCTGCACATCCTCTCTGCTCTCTGACTGATGTCCATGTCCTCAATGAGTTGGAGCTTTTTTTTTTTTTTTCTTTGTGTTTCTCCCTTTGTCTTCCCATCAACTCCCTGTTAACGAGCAAGCCGTGATGTCACCGTCGTGTCTCTGTGGCAGTTTAATTTCTTCAAGTTGACTTGTCCAGCCCGTAGATATCTCTAGGTGAATTTACTTCCTCCTGTCCCTTTTTTTGCTTCCACATTTCTTTTCCTGAACTTTCCCTCTTTCCCTCCTCTCTTCATTTTTTGGTTCTTTTGTGGGTGTCTCTGCTCAGACTAACAACAATGACCATGCCTCGATGTCGGTAAGTAGTTCTGCCTGGCTGTTACTACCTCGTGCTTCTGTTCTGCAGGCAGAGGTGGAGAGAAACGCATGCTAACTTTTGACTGTGGAACCTTTAGGCCTATTGGTTCTTCTGGACCGTCCCGATGGGGATATTGTGTTTTTGTATAAAGATAAATATATTCGCACATTCATTCCAGTTACTGGAAATATTCCAGAATTAAGCAAAACAAAAAAAACAGTTTGGTGACCAAAGAAGATAGTCATTCAGAATGCATAACAAAAACTATCTTCAATAGACAGTAGTGATTCATTGGGTTAATGCTATTCTGAGTGGCAAACACTGAAATTCTTGAACTTGAGTTCAATCATAATTTAATGGCACCCTGTATTTTCTATCACCTTTTTTTGAACTGTTACCTTTCCCTATTACAACCCCAAAGTAACTGTAACTTCATTAACACAATATTTGCATTTTTGCTGAGAGTGTGCAACTATATTTTGCTTTATGCTTGAAGTTGTGCTTGGCGACTCTGCAACTGTTAAACATTGTTGTGTATTCTTCCATTTTCTTGCTTTTACATTTTTTAATGTACTTTCATGAATATAACTGTGTAAGAGAGGAACCAGCAGGTGAAAAAAGCTAATTCATGTCATTTATTCTCTCTCCTAAAATACTAAACCATTTTAATCAGTTTTTTTTTATCCTTAAACACGAAAGCTAAGCTAGTTTTTTTGCGGGGGTGGGGATTTTCATTCAAAGCCAAATCTTTTATGTTGAAAGGTCATTATCAAAAACACATTGGACGCGGTGCTACTGCTTCACCCTATACATAGGGGACAGATTTAACATTGAATGTGTTCGATAAATGATTTGTGCAGTTTTGTTCATTGATGTGCAAGATAAACTATACACCCTCATCAAAAAGGTTTGAGATTACTGTTAGGTCTGTGTCACTGGAAAGCTTGTTTATTTTCCTTTCCCACAGTTTTCCATTTATAAGTAATTTGTTACGCAGCTCAAGTGATGAGCAGAGCCTGTGAGGTCTCAGAGAAAAATGTCTCCCCAGGAGGTTGCGGATGATTGGGCTCTATCAGTAAGACAGCGAGACACGTTGGTAATCTGGTGTTTTATCTACGGAGCAAAATAAGGAGCCTGGGCAGTTGGTGGAAGAACCATACGGTGCCACAACAACCTGGCACCTCCTCCTCAAGCTGCTCGCCAGCCTGCTCAACATTGCTTTGGCATTGCATCCCAGTTTGTCACAGCCAGGTTAGCCGGTGTGGTGGTGTTGGTAAGTGTAGCCTGTGCAGCGTGACTGAGCTGATCCCACCAGGGTCCCGGTGGCTGTGGCTCTGGGCTGCTGCCAGGACTCTCTGCTCTCTGGTGCCACATTACGGAGGTGGTGCGTGAGAACCCTGGCTCTGTGGGAGCCAACACTGACAATCTGGAGGATGAAGGCAGGTCCCAGATTGTGGAACTGCAGCATCTCTGCTGGCTGCACCGTCAGTGGTGACAAGCCTTGTTTTATCACTGGCAATTTCATTTTTTTAATTTATTCATTGATTCATTTATTGCGCTGGTCTTAGCATAGATGCTAAATTTTATCTGTAGTCCCAAACTAACAACACAGACACAGTAAGACTTTAAAACCTCACCGCTACAAATCATACTAATATAAATAGAAAATTGCAGAACAAAACAGAGGCAGACAATATTAACACAGCAACAAATTAAGGAGTTCAAAGGATCGATTAACTTAGAGCCAGAGCCTCAGATCAATAAACAGTATTTAGGTGTAGGTACATGTCTGATTTTTTTTTTTTTTTTGATTTTTTTTAAAACAATTTTAAAGGTTTTTTTGAAGGGTGAGTAGTTGTCACACATAGATAGATAGATAGATAGATAGATGTACTTTATTCATCCCAAATTGGGAAACTACAGTGTTCAGCACTTAAAAAACAGTACAAAAAAATAAACTACACAGTACTTACAAAAACACTCAAATCAATCAATGTACAACAAACAACCAAAACAGATGTGCAAAAGACAGTCATATTGTGCAGAGGCAGGGATACGCAAGGTTATCTAAACCATTAGTGCATTATTTACCATTGAGTCCAGGAAAAATGTTCACAATGCCATCTGTCACACAGATCGCATTCAGCATTCAGATGGCATTCTGTTCAGTTCATTTCAGTTCAGTTTAGTTTATTTGGTCACAATTGCACGTATACAAATAAACAAATAACAGAGGATACAGCGACAACAAAATTATATTGACCGTAAAGGTGTAGGCTGGAGCTTAAGCTTATGTTACCTACCCTTTTTACCTATCATATCAGCGGCTCATTTTTTTAATAGTCCATACATGAATAAAACATCAAAAACAAAAGCTTCTAAATAATTTCCATTAAAAAAAATAGTAATAATTTCCATAAACAGGCTAATCCTTCCTGAGTTTCCTGAGGGTAATGGCTCCAGGCAGGAAGGATCTCCTGAAGCGTTGCTCAAGCACATTTGAAGGTCCAAGTCCGGTTGGTTTGACTTGTGCAATCACTGTGTGATCAGGCACAGCACAGTGCCTTGAACCTGGCAGGATTGGAGGAGGTGTGCTTGAGCTCAGTGCAGTTGATGCTCATGCAAACACCCAAGCATGGTAACATCAGTGCAGCCTGTATAGCCAGTGTGACCAGTGTGACGTTGGTGACTGTGCGTGAACTCAGCAGCCAACAATGTGGTGAAAGGAGTCACATTTTCTGGGCTCGTCTCCCTTGTGCTGCGATCAGGCATAAAACCTGCTTTGCACTGTAATTATACAGTCATGTTATGACATGTGTAAAAGAGGTACTAATGTCCTGGCACTGTTGTCCCAGTGGGACACACGGGGACGTCAGACCTTGCCTGGTGTGAGTGCGGCTCCAGCCTCATCAATGCAGCAGAAGGTGTTGGCAGTCAGGTGCTAATCGGCCCACCACCCCTGCTAACAAATCACAAAGCAGTCGATTCTAGAGCGGAGAGGATGCAGGACGAATAAATTGTCAGTGGGACGGAGGTCTGGCCCATTTTGCTGGGAAGGAAAATGACCAAGTGTTGCAGTGACACCAGAGATGGTGCCAATGATAAAGAGGCCAACTGAGTTACAAGCTTCTTTTTTAAGGGTTAGAGTGACATTTTCTGTGCGCACTCTTTGGCTTTGTGTTTGGCTTTGGAGTTTTGAGCACTCGTGTGCCAGAGTGCCCGTGAATACAACTTATTTGACCTCCCTGCTGTGGTTTATGTTATATAGTTGAAGTGTTTCACAAGGCTTCTGCAGTCCTGCATAAGCACTGTTGGATCAAAAGTGAGAAGTTTTAAGGTCTGCCCTGGCTGAAACATCGAGCATTGTTTGTAACAAAGAGGCAAAGACTTGAAATGCCCTGAAAGACTTTAGAAACTAGTTGACAGTCATTTCTCAGGCAAAGAGGTGAACTGCTAAGAAGAAAAAGCATCATCACTGGTGTTAGAAATAAATTATTGTCACATCAGCTTTTCCTCTTTTGCCCCCCCCACGCTTATTACACGTTTATTATTATTATTACACGGTTCTTAGTAAAACCTGTTTGTGACTAAATGGGGCATTCAGCATTTTATTCCAGCTTTTTAGGGTTGATTGTGTGCTGCTGCAGCACATTAGATACCCCTTGGAAAATCTCTCTTGCATTTGACATCACCATACCGTAGAAGGTTGCAACAGATGAAATTAGTATGAACGTGATGCATCCCTAAAATCACTGTGAAACTTGGGCACCTCTCCGTCTTGGACTGCTGTTAACACCTGCGTTGGTGGTGCATGGAGGGTAGTCCGTGTGTACAGCCTTGCCAGCCTCCAGTGCAGAACTGCATGTCAAGAGTTTGATTTACACTCCAGCCATCACGTCACCAAGTAGGAGTTCAAAGCCAACCAATTTCCAAGCAAAAGTTGCTGATAGGTCAATAGGCTCACAGCACTAAACTTGTGTCCAAATTGATTCACACTCTTTTTCCCATTGTCTAATTTACTGTGTCTTATATCCCTGTCCTGAACCCTTTCTGTTTCTTTGACATTTAAATTCTTTGAATTGTTTTTATTCATGTTTTGTAACTATGTACATTTATGTTTTTCATCCGTTCCCATTCCAAATGATTCTGTTTCGATTAATGTGAACCTTACATAATCGCAATACATTCAAATTGCGTGTGTCCCCCCCTTTTTTTTCCCACTTTATTTTCCTTCAACCTTTCATCCCTCCTTTCGTTGTCTCATCTGTTTTCCTTCATTATCCTCGCTCCTACCTCCACTCCGGCCCTCTCTGCGCAGGGTAAAGTGGCGCAGACGGCCTGCATGTCAGCCTGCAAGCATCTGTCCACGTCCCTGATGCAGATGCTGCTGGACACAGAGCTGAAGCAGATCAGCATGGGGGCCATCCAGCAGTTCAACCTCGATGTCATCCAGTGCGAACGTAAGTTGATGAGGCTCGATTTTTAATATTTCACTCCAAGCTGTTGTTGATGTGCCCAGTGCAAGCCAAAACTACACCAAAAAGGCATGAGAGTCAGCATGACATTAGATGTGACATGTTAGTGATGTGATGATATGTGCTGTTTGTTGTCCTCAGTGTTTGCCAGTTCAGAGCCAGTCCCTGGGTTTCAAGGAGACACTCTCCAGCTGGCCTTCATTGATCTGCGACAGGTAAAGCTTTTCACTGTGCACATGGAAAATTTGCCAAGTACGTTGTTTTAAACTGTGTAGTGGGGCTGTGCAATTAATCGATTTTAAATCGAAATCGGATTTATTAGTGAAGACGATGTTAATAAAAAAAAAGGATAATCTTAAAATTGGGCTGTGCGTTTTTGCACTTTATTCATTCATTGCTGTTCAAGATGATAGAAAAACTTTTATTTTTAAAGGGATGTTTGGTGAAAGACAGTTGAGGTTGTCACTTTATCCACAGGGGGATTAATTTGTGTTTGGTTCTTAAGTTTTCACTTTGTTCCCAAATAAGGGAACCTCATCCTTGTTTATGAAGAACCTGCTGATTTTCAAGTGAAGTTTGGTGAAAGTGAGATTCTCACTTCATTAATCCCAATGGATTCATCTTTGTTTGGTCAAGAAGACTGTAAATATTGACTCTTTACTGAACCCAAGGAGCATTTACAGTATCTTTCAGTTGTACTTCATTACCAGTAGGGAAATTTGTTTGCTATTTTTCTTTAAATATAAAAATGAAATATTTCAAATAATTTATTCCATTGTCTTTTGTAGTTTTACCCAAAAATCTGAACTGAAATCGAAAATCGAGTTTTCAGAGAAAAAAAATTGGGATTTTATTTTTGTCCAAATTCGGCCAGATTTCGTGTGTCGCTCTTTGCTGTTATTTGTTTGTTTTCCACTTCCTGTTGTAAAGGTTAAAAGACCAAGATTGCCTGAATCCCACTAAACTGTGCTACGTTGGTCTCCACTATAATTTATCAGCATCAGTCACAGTAAGAACACAATGGTTGTGTTCTTTGGGTTTCTACATCCCTGTTGTTTCATCCGCTGTTGCTTCTTCTTCTGGGATGTGCAGGGCCTCCTGAACACCCATCACTTTCTAACCCCTCATCAATACCTCCACCACCTTCATCTGAGCTGGATGTGGAGGCCCCACTGTCCAGCTCACATCACAGCACCATTTTTGGTTTAGGAAGATCACTGAACACAGGACACTTAAGTTAAAGGTTCACCTTGTAGCCACAGGTGTCTCTATTAAATCAGGTCAACTGTGAGTAATACTGTACTGTGCAGTCAGTCTCATTGACTGCCTTTGATTGTGACGTGGAGTAAACTAAATGAAATGAAAGGTTGGTGCTGCAGCCAACTTAGAGATCAATTAAGTTGAGAGATTTTTAACAAAAGCAACATCTCAATCTTTAATGGAATTCATGCTTGCATACACGCATCTCTAGTGTCGTTCAGTTGTTCACTTTTTGCCTATTTAGTTGTTCTTAATTGAGATGAGCCGACCCACAATTATTTTCAATTTCAATTCAAATTGAAATTGTTTTCATTCTTTTCTTGTCCAGCTCCAGAGTGTCCTGGGAAAGAGTGGCGAGTGTTCTCAGCGTAGTTGCAGATTAGCTCCAGCCCTACCTGGCTCTGTTTTGGAGTCGATGCAGCTCATGATGATGATGACAAGATGTTTTGTTCCCTTTTATATAGGCTGCATGGTTGACCTGTTAATCCCAGCCTTAGGTAATGGGTTGGAGTAGAATCCACGGGCTGAGGTTACACAGAGTTCATTCTGTTAGTTTGTCTTTGTCTTACCACGACAGATCTCATCGCCCAAACTGCATTTTCACTTGTTCTTCTGCCCAACGCTTGAGAAATACAACCTTTTGAGAGGACCCCAGTAACAAATAATAACACTTTGAGTGCATCACCAAAATAAAATGTTGATACATCTCACTCATGTTATGAAGAAAATTGTCTCAGTGATAAGTTTGATCTTGCAGTTTATTAAAGCGTCCGGGCAATGGGTACTATTGAGGAATTGGTTTTCCTGATGAAGTCAATGGAAGGACAGAGGCTGTAGTCCAACACCCAAGTGTCAATGTTATTTGTTTAATTCCATTAGCATTCCGTGGCTCACCGTGTTTGCCAAGCCTGTGTAACTCAATCAGAGTGGATCCAGAAAATGTGAGGGCCAGTTTGTCACTGCTGGCTCTCTTGCTGCCTCGCTGGGGGAAACCGGTGTTGTTTGGCTATGCCAGTGCCATGGGGAGATGCTAATTAGGCTAATTATCTGTATCAGCTGGCATCAACATAAATGCATTGTGCTGCCGTGAGGCGGCCATTGTCATTTATTTCATCTCCCAGCGGTTTAAATGCTTGAACTAATCAGTTAATGCCATCTAGCAGGCGGCGGCGGTAGCGGCGGTGGCTCTGATGCGATTACGCAGGTAACCAACCACCTTCCATGGCATCGTTTGTCCTCCTTAAAAGCCACACTGAAGAAAAAACCCAAGAGTGGGCGGATGAGCACTGCACGAGGGCTGCGGGCGGAGCGCTGACCTGCTGCTTGGCACTGCAGAGGGCGGCAGGGTCAAGTCTGTCTGTCTGTACCTAGTCCCACATAGTGCCCCCCCCACCCCCCGACCCTCTCAGACCCTCCCCCACCTCCCCCGGTGAGACCCGCGGTGCGCAGAAGAGGCTTAAGACGAAGTAGGCCCTGCTGCTTTAGCGGCTTGCGCTTCATCACTTGGCTCTAGGTGAGAATGGCGCCATTGTTGCGGCAGCCTCTCACTGTGTCGAGAGCCTCAATGGCAGATAAATAATGCCATTATCACTAAGCCGCTCTTTCAGCGCTCTTTCAGCATGACCCAAACACCCAGCTGTTTCACCCTATGAAATTAGCATACACTGCATGTGTGGGTGGGGCTGGGTGGTCGTCAGCCCGAGCCCCGGGGTCACGGGGGGGTCATTTTAAACGTTCCTCGCTCACACTCACACTCATCATGTAGCAGCAGCGGTAGCAGCCCCCCCCCCCCCTCTGTTATTCCATCCTCCCTATATATCCATGTTTGGCTCGTCGCCCTGTGTCTCGCTGTGAGCCGCTTGCAAAGCGTTGATCATTATCACATTATCTGCTCCCGGCCTGACTGACAGTGCCACTCCCACCCAGTGGATGGAGGCGTGCACTGCGTCTCTGCTGCTGGCGCTGTGGTAGCCACTATCCCCGCGTGGTTGGATGATGTTCTGCACTCCGCCTGCTTCCAGCAGCGTCAGGAGAGAGAGGATACGCGGCACAGCGGCCGTCCCTCTCGCCTTCTCACTGGTCATTGTTGGATTTTAATCACCTTCTGAAACGGAGCTCCTCTCCCTTCACTTCATTGTTCACAACATGACTTTGTAGCTGCTCCACGCAGTCGACCATGAACTGAATTTGGGAGTTAATCACTGTGAGATGTGTAAGTGTTCTCCAGACTGGGGGTGCTGGTTTCCAGTCCCAGACAGGTCACACCAAGAATGTTGTTACCACGCCAGCCAGTCCTCCCTGTGCCACTTCCAAAAGTTGTGTCAACAAGAGCATCTGACATTAACAAAAAACTAGTGGTGTCCCATATTGACTTCTTTACCGATATCCGATATCCCAATATTGTCCAACTCCTAATTTCCGATACTGATATCAACCGATACAGATATATGCGGTCGTGGAATTAACACATTATGGCTGATTTGTATTGTGATGTCCCGCTGGATGTCCCACATGATGCCGTCAGTTACGAATGAGCTATGTCTTTAGCAGCCAGCCACCACTTTAACGACTTTAAACACGAGCATTGCTTACTTATATGTTTTGCTGCAGTTTGATGACATCATCAAGCGTAGTAGAGATGAGTAAAGTATTGTGATTTACTATTTAGTCATACCAGGAAATTCAAGGAATTTAGTTATTTGGCATGACTCGTAAATTCGGGAGAAATTTATTTCATTCATTTTGATCATGGTATTTTTGATACCGATATCTTCCGATATTAATTTTGAATGTCTTTATCGGCCGATAATATCAGGAGGCCGATAATATCGGACTTCCCAACAAAAAAACTATTCCAAAATCAATATGCGAACCATTTGGCGGTGGTGACCCCTTAAAATGAGCACCCGGCAGCAGAAGCAGATGTGATTTCTTGATAAGGCCGAGGTGAGTTGAGCTTTGAAAAGCTGCAGATTAGGTGTGTGTGTGATGGAGTTAATGCAGGTCACTCTGGGTTAAGCCTGGCAATTTTCTTGTCACTCAGTGCAGCAGCTTGTTTGACAAGTCGTATATTATCTGGACAGAATCTTTGAGGCGACTCCGACTTGCCGCTGCTTGAGCCCGGCTTAGGAGCGGAGGCTTCTGATTGGTCGCTCCCAGAGCCTGTGGCCGACCTGGAAGTTCAGCCTGGCAGTTGCTGCTGCTGCTGCTGCTGCTGCTGCTGCTACAGCCCAGGCTCACTGCATTTACACTCACTGATCTCAGTCATCATTTATATTGTTTGCTTGATGGAAGGAGGAGTGTGTGTGTGTTAGTGTGTGTTATTTTCTCACGTAGAATCCAGTAGCTTTGGCCAAAGCAACAAGTGTCAGTTCAGTGTCTGAAACTTTGGCCTTTCCATGGCCGCCCAGAGACTGAAGGCACTAAAGCAGTGAGGAATGTATTCATATTGAAAGAGCTTTAAGTCTCTTTTGGTAAAAATGTAACCTTTCCCTCCTTTGACTGCAATGGATTAGTGGTGTGGCAGGCAGCAACTGTGTAACCTGCATGTGCAGCCTCTTTGGTTGTTTTTATGGTTTTGGTGACAAGAAAGCAGAAATAATAAGGAAGGGTTTAACATAAAAGATCACAATATGGAACCAAAAAAAAAAGGAGTAGGCTGAAGCCCAAGTATTATTTCTGCCTATCCTGAACCATCCAAAAACTTATAATAATCATGGATAACCCAGAACATTTATGATAAGGAAAAAAATGAATTGCGCTGATGTTCACCCTTTTAAATTCTCATTTACATTCAGTTTGCCTTATAGTCTGTCATTATTCTACGCTTCAAAGTCTTTCTAAATCCCAAAAGAGAATTACCCAGTTTGAGGTTTGAGTTGAGATTTATTTTTTAAAACCTTTCTTTAAACAGGAAGTCCTGACCATGCCAGACTGCATAGAAAGTTACAAACATATAGCATATTTAAAAACACAACTGCCTACAAAATAAAAACCTTAAAGAGTGTTGGAGGTCTTTGAAAGTGTCCAGTGAGACTCATTGTATCAGCTCATGTTGCACTTGGTCCCGAGCAAAGGGAGCAGCATAGCTTAATGCTTTTTTTCCCTTCCTATTCTTTTTTTTAAGCAGTTTTAAACTTGACATTTTCCCTCCAGTGCCCGTTCACCTGATTTTCAGCTCTGCTCCAATCGGACCCCCTTGTGCGCCCACAGCATCATCATCAGTCAACCTCACAACCTCACGCTGCCTTCTTCGCTTCTGTCCGCAGCTCCTGGACCTGTTCATGGTGTGGGACTGGTCAACATACCTGGCGGATTACGGTCAGCCGTCCTCCAAATACCTGAGGGTGAACCCGGCCACTGCCTTGGCTCTGCTGGAGAAGTGAGTGCCTTTGATGAGTCAGCACTTGCAGGGGAAGCGAGCGCGTTCATTTTTTTTCCTTTTGAAACTAAACTGGATGTCACATGTTTAACAACCAGTCTGGATGAGGCACCACACACTCCACCATTTGTCATCTGAACGCAGCAAACTCACAACATCATGCACGTCCTCCAGCTCCTGCCGCTGCTCCTTCACTTTCTCCAAGTTTGGCTTTTACAGTTCAGCTCCGTCTCTCGTCTTCCTTCGCCGTTGTTGTTTTGATGCTATTTCCTGTCCACTTGGTCTTTGTCCTCCCTCGGCGACACAAGTTCACAGTTGTGCTGGTGACCAGCATCTGCTGCCTGATGAGGCGACTTCAAAAGAACAAAATGCCCAAAATGTTTGCTTTCAGTGCACTTCACACACTAGCTGGTTAGAGTCTGCGCCCCACTACACATTCACTAGCTGCGTTTCCATTACGGTTTTCGCAAAATAAAAGCAATATTTTTCAAATTTCAAGAAAGTACAATTGCGATTTGCAGGTGTTTCCATTGAATGGTGTGAAGCGCATTCGCCGTAATTATCGTAAAATCTCGCAGGACGAAATTTTACGAGAATTACGTTGTTTTTATATCTTTCTCTTTATATTTTATATTCTCTTCATATTTTTCTCCGTCCAAACGTAACGCGGCATTTCCACTTGAAGTGAACTGGTCACATGACCATGTACGTCACGTCCACTGACTCGTAAATTTCCACGACACTTTTGCAATATACGTCTATATGGATACGTCTGAACAACCACCTCATGACATATGACGATATTTAGGTTTTTGCGCAATGCAAGGGGTAATGGAAACGCAGTGACTGATCTCTGCATTGACTTCCCATTATGGCTGTTGCTTAACTAGTGCTGACTGGCGCAGACCAGGTCCTAATGGTAAATTTGGGTAAAATCGGGATAGAAAATGGTGAAGTGCAGCTTCATTACAGCTTCAAATGCAGCTTAATGCCAGAAAATAGAAAATTGCAGTGAACCTCCTTTATGCTCAGTTTCAAAGTTTGAATAGTTGCTTAACTTTGTCTTTCAGACAGGTATAATCTCTATTGTCATGCTTTTTAATGAGAGGGCCTATGATAAATTCAGCATGTAGTGGAGCACAAGATCTCAGTATTTGTTGTGTGCCAATGCAAAGTAGTAGCACAGGGCAGAGTGAGTGGGACAGGAAGTGACTTACCTGAATTAAACAGTCAGTCCTGCTGCCGCTGCTGCTGCCACTGCTGCCACTGCTCAGGATGGAAATCATATCATCTTCATTGCTTCGGCACCGTTTCAAGACTCTCCAGGTTCTTGTGATGACGTTAGTGGAGCAGCTCGTATTAACATGACAACAGCAGCGCTGCAAATCCACTCGGGCACTTTCAAGCCTTGATGGAAGTGAGCTGCTTTGTCTTGTTTCTTCTTCTTCTTCTTCTTCTCCTTCTTTCATTGACTCAGCTTTTCCCCCTGTCTCTTCTTGCTTTCTCCCCTCCTGCTACCTACTGCTGTTCCTCAGAGTCCACAGGGGGTAGGTGCACTTTCTTCACCTCTTCTTCTGGCTTCTCTCTGACGGCTTTCACGTTTCTTACTGTCAATCCAAACATGCTTCAGTCTAAGTTTGTTGGTGGCTTCAGTCTTAAAAAAAACTTGATGTTTAATCTCTCAACCCTGGGTTCATTTGGTTGTAATATTTCTTGAGTGACATATTGCTGGACTTGAATGTATTGGGGGAGGGAGCGATGAAAAACATTTCGGGTCTCAATTTAAAACTTTTGCAGTGATCTTTCAGTTTTTCTCAGTTTTTGATGTCGCTTGTGGAAAAGTAACAAGTCCGCGAGCCTAACCTGGATGATAAGCCTTCACCAATCCGCTCTGTGAGGATTCATCTCTGCCATTCTCTCTTTGTCCCTTTCAGGATGAAGGACACCAGTAAGAAGAACAACATTTTCTCCCAGTTCAGGAAGAACGACCGGGATAAACAGAAACTCATAGAGACTGTGGTCAAGCAGCTGAGGAGCCTCGTTAACGGCATGTCCTCCTAAATACACACGCACGCACGCACGCACGCACACACACACACACACACACACACACACAATGAACTGCCAAGACACTCCTAGAGGACGGGGGGGACCTGAGGAAATAATAATAATTAGAACAACACTGGCACACAAAAGGACCACACATGGAACACACACGCACACACACACGCACACACACACACACGCACACACACACACACACACACAGGCAGGCAGAAGGGAAATGTGGATAGTTGTACATACCAACCGCGCACCAAAAGGCTGAGCTATGCAGACGGTCGGTGGCAGGCAGGTGTGGTGCTTTTGGAAGAAGCCTCACAGCATCACTTCCTCTCCCCCTCGCCGTCACCTGTGTCTGAACAATAAGTGCAGAAACACACAGCAGCTTGACACTTGGACAGTTGGGCTCAAATACAATGCAAAGAGGATTTTATTGTGGCTCTACCACAACAAGGTATTTAGTCTGAAGTCTGTGCTAGTTAAACAGTGTAACTGCTGTCGGGCGGTGGGAGGGTGACCTACTGACCTAATAGCTGCTTTCGCCATAACTGCTAGTAAAACTCTCATTTCCCTCCAGGGGTGGGATGAAAATATATTGGCTGAACAGTTTGCCTAAAAATACTTGTTCATTGTTAAAACTTTGGTCTCCTGTTGTTTTGTGACATTGGCGTCTTGATTTAACAACAGTGGTTTGAATTCGTCTTGAGGCACAAAGACTCTAAAATGACCAAATTCTAATCAAACCAAATCAAAATCAAAGCATCGCTACAACACCAGTTTCACAGGCATAACGGAATGCTGTCTTTTTGTGAGTGAGCACTGCTATCAGTCTTCAAGTCCACGAATGCTAGTGATGCGCGGGGTCGACACCGCGCTCGGGTCATCTTCGGGTCAGCTTTTCCTGGAAAATATTACAACGTGGGCGGGGCCGATGGATGATTGACAGAAGGCTTATCGCCGGTGCCCCCGTAAGATACAGAAGAAACCTTGTGATAATGTGGCCAATGGTTGACCTTCCACTTTTCTTCACCTGCTTCCTGTCCCCGTGTTTGTTTCTCAGTCTTCAGGTTCAATGTCATTGTACACTGGGTTTTCCCCCTTTTGCCATGTGCGAAGCTGTCATTGCAACCAGTGGTTCTCAACTGGTGGAGTCTCAGGAGCCACAATTGTTCCTGATGATGACGTCACCACCCAAATTTATTCCACAAAAATAAAAATGTTAGCACACTTTCTGTCATGTCTAGTAAATCAATTATTGAAATTACTGAATTGAATAGTGTGTCCTGCAAAATAAAAGCCCAGCATTTTTTTTATATATATTTAAAAATCCCTTTAAAAAAATTTGGGTGAAACTGCCCGCAAAACTGCGAGCCAATCAAAACTGCTCTGCGACCCACCGGTTGAGAAACATTGGCTTGAACCATCAGCACCGACTGATGGAGAGCAAAGCTTCAAGGACACTAGCCGGCCGTCATTAGCATGGACAGTGTTGGACACAGGTGGGCAGAAGCAAAGTGCTGCCAGAGTTGAGCAATAGGCAGAAGAACCAGAGACCGGGTGACCATGTGACCCTCCTGATTCAACACTTTGCCTCTTTGACGCTGACCTGAGTTCCAGTACACGTGCTCGGCTCACTGACGTTAGCATGAAGGGGAAGCAGTGACCCACCGTCATCGTATGTGACCATCGCCACTCCGCACGCATCGCTTTATTAACGCCGAGCGGCTTCACTTGGTCGAACTGGTCGTGTTTGTGCCGGCACTGGTTTGTCGCACAGTCCGGAAAGTCGCTGGAAACTTGAATGAACCTGCAGCTGGCAGGCGTAACTTATGGCCTGTAAATAGAGTCCTTGTAAATAAAAAGCCGTTTTAACCCTTTGTAAGCATCACTTTGGAGACTTTCGAAAAACACACAAAAACGGGCAAGAGGGGGCGTCGCACCGTGAGGTTGGCTGGGCGAGCGACCCAGCAGGCTGCACAACTGTCTTTTCCTTTTTGTCCTCCCTGAGTTCACTTTGTTCATCCAGTAACACCCAGTGCAGGTTTAACTCTAAAGCACCAGTTTACAACACTCCATGTCTCAGAGAGAGAGAGAGAGAAAGAGAGAGAGAGAGAGGCTCATAACTTTAAAAGCCACCAACCATCTGCCAACAATATTCAGCCGATGGATCAGTAGTCGCTGCTGAGAAGTCCTTCACAGATCATCAGAACAGCATATTTAGCCCTCTGTTTACACCCTCCTGATGCTTTGTCCGACCTGCCACAGGTCAGGAAGGGGACAAAAAATCAGGAGGCCACGTGGCGGGTAGGGGAGGCTGCCCTTTGTGACATCACAAGGGACGTAACTCCGCAGCTGTGTGTTGTGGTTGCACATAGTTTTTGACTTAAAGCGAAGACAGAAAAACTCTTTTCTGTCTTCAAAGCCGATGCACTTTCACTCTCACGAGGCCAGGCTGATCTATCTGTCTATCTGTCTATCTATCTATCTGTCTATCTGTCTATCTATCTGTCTATCTGTCTATCTATCTATCTATCTATCTTGAACAGACCCTCTGTACATCACCCTGTTAGAGAAAACTGGAGAAAACACACAGATTGGCTCATTCCCTCACTGATGACACAGTACACACACACACACACACACACACACACACACACACACACACACACACTGACACACACTCCCATACACACTGATTGCTAGGCTTCCCAGGCCATTGGTGGAGCTGGTGTTTTTCCCAAGCATAGTTCATAACCCGTCAGCAGGGACAAACTAACTGGCATCCCTGGATCACTCCATGAATGACTGCACTGCGTTCAAACTTGTATTGATTTATCCTAGTTAGTCATCATATTGATATCCAACCAGTGCATGCCCTCTGTACAGTGTGCCAGAGAGGATGAAGGACATTGTTCATGTGATGTAAACTAAAAGTTTTTTTTTTGTTGACTCCATGTTTGCGAGACTCCTTTTTTTTGGCCTAATTGTGTTTTGTTATTTTTTTTTTATGTTTTGTTTCTTTAGTTTGATTTCTCAGGGTGGGATGAAGCTTTAACATTTTATGACCCACAAATATCCACAAAGCACAGCAATAATAATGATCATGTTCCATCACCGAGGTGATGACTCTCCAGAAAAGCTGCGTACGCGACTGCTGTTGGCTTCTCATGTCATTGATTGCGGACCTGTCCTCTGATTTCAGCAGGCGTTTTTTTGCACTCTTGTAATTCTGCTTGTAAATGCCATTGTACATAAATATGTTGTTTAAAGAAAAAAAAGGGAAGAAAAATCACAAAGTTTGCCACAAACACAGTTGGAGGTTGTGGTTCTGGGATGCGCCTCTCCACGACTGAAGGAAAATGTGTAATGACGATGACTTTTGATTTTGTGTCAGTTGCTTTGTTTGGCGAATGCACCTGAGTGAAATGTGACAAGCTGTGTGATTTCAAAGTGGCACCTTATTGTCACACATTTGCATGGTTAGAGTATAAATTTGATCCTGTTTGACATTCCACAGCGCTGGCTGGCCCCTGCTGCAAACTCTTCAGCTGGCCGCAGTTAAAAGGTTTATGTGCACTCAGCTCTCAGCCGGGAGCTCCGTGAGGTGCAGGTGGTGCAGGTGGTGGTCCTGTGTCCAACATTTGCACAGAGCGTCCTTCATTCAGCTCTCCGCTCAAACAATGTCCCACTGGCCCAGCCCCAACTACCCCACGACAATATGTACGCGCAAAATTCTAAATAATGTTATATCATAATGTACATTTCCACAGTGCTCATTTCATAAGAGTTTTCATAATGAGTTATCTTTTCTTTTTTAATTTATATATATATATATGATTCTTTGTCTATTTTTTTCAGCTGCCTACCATTAAAAAGAAGGTGAAATGTGAGGATGGACTGGTTGTGTCTCTTTGCAACATTGTTACGCGTTGACAGCATCTGCACATTTTTGAAATGGCAATAAGTAATAAATAATTCGCTAAATAAGTCAAGAATCAAATTTAATTTATAAAGGGCTAAATTGCAAGGCAGACAGGCCTTACAGTGATAATACATCCAAATATGTCCAAAGCTGTCATTGTGTGTGTGTGCGTGCGTGTCTCCATACTACTACTACTACTGCTAGAAATAATAATCATAATCCTATTTCTAGAATTGCAAGTACACTCATAGATATTGCAGATACGTGAGTGGATAAAAAGAAAAGAAAAGAAATGACTTTGTGATGTTCTTGGATATTTGTGAAAATGTCGCCAAACACCTGAGAGCCAATGGAGGGTTTGAAGTTTTAAAAGGTGAATCATAAAAGAAGGAAGTTAGAAACCAAGGCCAAGCCCAGTTCTGATTCCATACTGGATGTTTACCAATGGTGTCTTTTCCAAAGGATCTTGTACAAGACGAGACATTTATTGTCTTTCAAGTCGTCCGACCCTCCCGATGCTCTTCAGCACTTCAGTCATAATCGCTCGTGAAGACGTGCATCGGTTGCACACCAGGGTTATATTGAGCAAGTTAAAGTTCAGCCGGTTGCCAAACGACTCTTCAGCTGTGATTGTACGAGGTCCAGAGTGACCTGCGCGCCTCTGCTCTGAACAACAGAGCAGACCACTGGTCCAGACACTGAATGACTGAGGTGGAAACACAACACAAGTCATTTTGAGAAGAGATACTTTCACCTCACTGCCTCCTCTGAAGCGTTGTTCATTTTCACAACATCAAAGGTGTAGTTCTAAAAAAACAAAGAAGAAAACATTGTGTAGCTAGTGCACATCACAGAGGGCGTTTCAGTCACTCACATTCTATTTGTATGGCCCAAGTTCATTTCAGTGCAAATGTTCAAACACTTAAAATATAAACGTTGATAATGGCTTTTTCCAATTATGAAGATAGATTGTCAATGATAAAAGTGAACTTAAATGCAAATATATCACTTAATTACCCTTTCAAAAAAATCACAGAATCTCTCAATGAGTGCAAAATAAAATGCAATGCAAAATAAAAATAAAATAAAATGCAAAAAAACAACAACAGTCACGTTGTTGAGTCAATGGTGAGCTAAATGCCAAGTTAGAGAGTATTATCATTTGGCATATAGTTTGGCTCACTTATCAAGGTTATGTCCTTGATAAGTGAGCCAAACTCTAGTGGGGCGTTTCCAGACAGGAGCTTTCTGCTTGCAGATGTTATCAAGATCTTCACATTTCCGGGTGTTCCGGGCTTCTCTGCAGCACTGCATGTAATTTGGATTAAAAAAAAAGAAAGAAAGAACCATGCATCTTGAGCACAATCGTTATTAAGGACTGTGATCAGGATCTGATAAGGAGACAGGTTACCCCCCCCCCCAACCCACTCCCACACCTCATTTTCCAGGGAGGGAAAACTGAAAACTGTCCAAAAAAAATCCAAAATGTGTGGTTATTGTCTGTGTTTTCAAAATTGTAGCATGGCAGCTGATAACCAGCTCACCATTCATCTCAGAGAAGGATGGTGATGAAAGAATGATATCAGCCTCCCGCTCAGCCGCCATTGAGAGTCGGTGCGTGCTGGAGCTCTGTCAGGGTCCCTCAGGGATTCCGACACTCTTTAAAATACAAGCCGGGGTTTTATGGCCTCGCATCCACAGCTCTGGACACGACACATCCTGTGTCACCGCCGTGAGAAGAGGCGGCTTTTGTGCTTCCTTCCTGTCTGTCACCACCGCTGAATAGTGCTTAGATGCAGGGATCAAAGAATTTCACAGGGCAGTAAATATTTCTGACAATAGGAGCGACTCCTTCGCCGACCTGATGGAAGTGGCTGCTCGCAAGCTAACCAACATTAACGATTATAATCGTATTTCTCTCGTCTGCTGTGGTCGTTTGGCTTCATTATTTCGATGTAGTTAGTCTTTTTACATGTACAGTATAATAGCCAAAGTGGGCCATTCCAGTTGTGTTGCCAACGTCTGTTTTATTTTGATCATTTGATTTATTTCTTGGATTTATTTTGACTGATTCAGCAGCTTGATGCCCAATACTGAAACTCACATGCAAATTTGTTGCCCCAGCTTAACTCAACATGCTAAAAAAGTAATGTTTTACTGAGCGTGGATCCTTCTAGGCTGAAAGAAGACTGCAAACTGCTAACATTTGATAGCCCACTGTGACAGTGTTGGTCTGCAAACGCAGTCTGGAAGCTAGATGTCACTTTTACCTTACAGTGGCTGAAGTTTTAAGTCAGATTTTACACATGTCGTGCCTCCCCGATGACCTTTTTATACCAGGCTTTAGTTGAGGCTGCACGTTCTGTTGATGGGAAGGTTCGAATAGCAGAACTAATTGGCTATGTGTTGTATGTGCAGTTTGTGGGTTTATGCTGCGGGTGAAGGTGACACGCTGCCAGTCGGGGTTGGTGCGGCTCTTGATAATCAGCCCTGTGAAGAAGCAAGTCCTGTCTGTAACAATGTGATATTTCTATTTAACCTACGGCAGGCAGGTCACCTATGTTTCGTTTCTTACTGCTTCATTCCAGTCTCTGCTGTCTTCTAGCCTGCACTTGGTAGAGCACTGTCTTTCCTCCACAGCGTGGCTCTGATCCATTCACCCAGTGGACCTGCAGCTGCCTGTCGGCCTCGAACTTCCTGCATGTCACAGAGACATGCAGGAAGTACTATCAAGCCGGACGAGTCGGGTTTTAAATCTTAACATAAAAAGAGGAACAATTAATTTCTTTCCATGTCTTTTCTGATTTAAGATGCACATTGTCTACATGCAGCTACATGTAGGAGTGCTTATGTATCATGTAGAGGAGATGCATATCATGTGCATTTATATACATGTTCACTTTTATTCACATTTATTTGCTGTGCTTTTGCTTCTTTACACTGTGCAATCCTCAGTCTCTTTAAAAAAGACCTGGACAAAAAAAAAAAAACTTCAGTGCACTTTCCTGTTGTGCAGTTGGCCCTAAAATCACCATATTAAGCTTTAAACAACACTTTTATCCTTTTGACTGTCTTTTTAAAAAAAAAAAAAAAATCTGACTATTATCATTTTACACTGCCGTTCTCTCGCCGACAGACCCTGCTCGCATGCTTCAGAGTGATGTTTTCCCACACCCCCGCACCCCCCACTCCCCCTCTCCCCTCCCTCCCTTCCTCTCTTTGATGGCCACTAAACTTGGTTGCGCAGGGTTCACGGAGATGTCAGGGTCACAGGCAGGTCAGGTAGCACATGAGCTGTGACACGCTGCTGCAGCAGCAGCCCCGCTCTGCCAGAGGGAGTCTGGCCCAGTGCGGAGTGCTCAGAGGCCCCAGGCCCAATCGCAGCCGAATTACAATGTCAACGTGGCGGCTTCTCTGGGACTAATAAAGTTTTCACCCCGTGTGGTTTCCTACCAGCTGGGAAAGTGGAAATATTGACCTGGAATGACCTCGGATGGGCTTCCTCACTGCTGAAACGCACCTGGGGAGTAATGTAGTGTCGTGTTGTGTTAACCAGGGAGCCGTGTCGGTGCCCCTTTGTGACATCACAAAGGACGGTGCGTTTTAAGCACAAACTTTAGGAGAGGTGGAGCAAACAGGAAGTTGTGTTGTGGATTCCACACGCAGTCAGTTCATGGAGACCAGCAGCACTTTTTTCAGTCGGCTGGTTTTCACCTCAGCAGTGGTGGTGATGTCGTCATCTAATGTTGATTCTCCAATTCAGCAAAGAAATATTTCATGAATGATTTCCCATTCTCACCATTTGTTCACTTCACTGCTTCCGCTGCTCTGATTTACATTCAACCTGAAGTTTTCCACTTGTCTCGAGCACAAAAACTAAAACTTTTCGCTGATATTTCGAGATTTGTTGTTTCTTGTTTAAATTGTCTGTGTTTTCATCCACAAGTTGAAAATCTGTTTAAAAAAAAAAAAGTTGCTTCTTCCCAGGTCCGCAACATCACAGCAAACCAGCCGATGTTCCACAGCTCTGTGTTTGAACATGTGGAGGGTCCATCAGTTCCAGCAGGACGTTCCCCTACTCGTCTTCAGGCCTGGGTTTCACCTCCCTGATGGGCTTGAAGATGATGATTCCAGGGGCAGATCAGCGATACTCAAACACTCCAGCTGTCTCCGTGGTTGAGGGACAGACAGACAGAGATGACAGGATCTCAAAGATGCTAAATACCTCCAGTGATTTGGCAACAGTCATTGCCTGTGGACGCAAGCGGCCGTCGTCCTGCGGCAGATGAGACGTGATACGGCTGTGTGCCTGGAGCCGGGCCGCTGGAACGCGACGTGCTGGAGCTGCGGCTGGAAGCGGCTCTTTGATGTGTCAGACACCTAACCACACGTGCTCGGGAGACGGAGACGGCGAGTCCTGCGGGCCAAAAGTCCCTCCAACCCCCTCCAGTTCCCCGACGCCCCCGAGATTGAACCACGTAACGACTCCGAAGCTCCAGACATAGGGACGAGTAGCCGCGTGGTGCAGCGCTCGCAGTGCCGCAGCGCCGGAGCGCAGGGCCCACTGGGCCTGGCGCAGAGCAAGTTCTGGTGGGAAACTGTCAACAAGTTTCAGCACCTTTAGTGTCATTGCACAGCAGTACAATGGAATTGTGTGCCATTCTGAGGAAATAGAAACAGTGAACGCAAACAGACAAACCAGCTGTGATAAAAACATGGAATATGCTAAAAAGAGAGAATGTAAAAGAGTAAAATAGGAAATAAATAGTACAATAAATACATTAAATAGGGGCAGCACTTGAATTTTCCCATTTAGAGTTATTGAACAGCTTTGAAGCACACAGTGGACTATTGCATGTTAGAAGACTTGGTGATTCTGATGGCATTTAACTAGCTACCATCTGATCACATAGGTTTGTTGTAAATTAGTATAATGAATATAACTGTTTAACCTTTATTTGGATAAACAGTCACATTTGGATGAAAACAAGTGAATATAAAATATAGATGGTGTTTTCTACAGACACATTAGGCCTTTTTTTGTTTTTGTTTTTTCTTAAAATGGGTGTCGTAAAGTGACTCTATTGGAATCCAGGATGAAAAATAAAGATCTAAACACATTTAAGATTGGACCTTTAATTCCACTCAACCTGCTGTAGACCATTAGACCAAGAGGCATGGGTCAATGTGTGTGTGTGTGTGTGTGTGTGTGTGTGTGTGTGAGCTGTTGCTTTTTGTCCTCCTGCATGAGTAAAACCTGCTGGCGGCCGCTACCCTGAACTCCTTCCTGTCGGTCCGCGGCGCATCCATGCATTTTATGTGTTGTTGTAAAAGCAGTAGCCAGGCTGTCTCACTCCCAGTGGCTGACCGATTGGCCCAGTCACACTCTCTCTCACCCTCACCCTCACTCACACACACACACACACACACACACACACACACACACACACGCACACGCACGCGCACGCGCGCACTCCAACGTTATGGCCGGTCATAAACGCGCGGCTCTCCAAACGCAGCGCGAGAGGATGTGGCGGCTGCTCCCCGTGTTTACTTTTCATGGGCCATAGCCCGGGGATAACCTTGCGCGCGCGCGCGCGAGCGAGCGCGAGCGCAACCCCTCTCTGGCCGTCAGCTCTGACCCGGGGTTGAACCCGCGCGCTGAGATATCACTTTTATAATACACACGCGCGGGGCGGAGAAAGCGCAGGTCAAAGTCCCGCCGATTAGGGAAGAGGTTGAAGCCGCGAGCAGCGCGCCGATAGGAGGCGAGTCACACCGAGGCCAGAGCGGCCCGGCCGGCCAGAAACACCCGCAGCAGCGGCGGACATGGACCAGGTTTCCTTGGCGCGGCCACAGGGCGACATCGGGACTCTCATTGACGGGTGGAAAATAAGTGGATATCTGAAATGACTACATTTTCTAATTGTTGCTGTAGTTCATTTTGTATTTATTAAATGTTGTCCCACCACCATTCCTATCAATTAGAGGGCAGCAAATCTTCACCAATGTCAATATTATTATTAATAAACCCACATCAGCTCGTTCCTACAGTCCTAGGATGAGAGTTAGTGTGACATTAAATTTCTTCTTTGAGTGTTTCCACCAAGAACAAAATCCCAGCCAATCGTCAAAATACAGCTTGAAAAGAAATATACTGTGCATCAATCAACAAAGATATGACGTCAGATGAAGACTTTTTGTTAAATTACCCCCCACGTTCTCCTCCCACTACATAGCTCTACTCCTGCGCTGGAATAAGAATAAAAATCAAAAATATATATGAATAATAAATAAATAAATAACGTAAGACTTAGAGGCAAGGGGCGTTTTATTCATTTATCTATTTAATTTATTTATCTATATATCTAGCTCAAAACATGGGGAGTGCGCCTCCTCCTCCTGCGTCCCTGGCCGCCTCCAAGCGGGATGTTTGAGACTGGAGTAGCGGGCTGCGGGCAACAAAAGGCGCCTCGGGACGCGGTGCCATTGTCCCGGGCCGCGCTCATCACCATTTCTCAGCCACAATCCGCGGCGGATTGTGTGCGTGCTACAGGAGGTAGGGGATTAGAAGATGCGACCCTCGGAACAAATGGTTGGGGGAATCAGACGGGGAGAGAGAGGAGGGGGGTGCTGGAGGGGCGGGGCCAGGCGACACCCACAATTAAAGATGAACTTTGAGTGAACTAATTTATCTGAGGGAGGAGAATCTAACAGGCTGCAGCCCCAGTAAAACTATAAAAAGGCGCGCAGGGGCCGCCCGCCCGGAGAGACACTCCAGCCCGGCTCACCTGCGGCTGCTCACCGACCGAGAACACCGCTCCCGATCACTTCGCCTCACTTCATCTCCTCGCCGCAGCCAAACAAAACAGCCATGGCTGTGAGCACGCTGCTGGCCACCTTCCTGTGCACCATGGTGCTGCCGGTGCTGCTCATCCTGGTGGCGCTGCGGCTGTGGGAGGTCTACATGGTCCGCGGCAGGGACCCCGGCTGCCCCAGCCCGCTGCCCCCGGGCTCCATGGGCTTACCTTTCCTGGGGGAGACGCTGCAGCTCATCCTGCAGGTAAACACGCAGCGCAACAGCGCAACACCGGGACGTCGCTTGCTTCTGCTTCCTAACGCTTCTCAAAACACTTTTGGTTCGCCGCCGATCTGAACTCACCTTTGCGCGCCAACTTGCAAAACAGCCTGAATTGATTGTGCCGTTGCGTTTGCGTCGCGAGCCCCGCACGTGCCACGCGAATCGCTGACGTGCTGACGCGTCGTTTCTCCGTTTTGTGCGTGCGCGTCTTCGCAGAGGAGAAAGTTCCTGCGCATGAAGCGGCAGAAGTACGGCTACATCTACCGCACGCACCTCTTCGGAAACCCCACGGTGCGCGTGACGGGCGCCGACAACGTGAGGCACGTCCTGATGGGGGAGAACAAGCTCGTGTCCGTCCAGTGGCCCGCGTCCGTGCGCACCATCCTGGGCTCGGACACGCTGTCCAACGTGCACGGGGCCATGCACAAGAGCAAGAAGAAGGTGAGTTTGGATATTAAAAAAAACAAAACAACTTTAATGAACTAAAACTAACTTTATTTTAAATAATTAGCTCAGGCGTGGGCAAACTACGGCCCGGGGGCCATTTTCGGTTTGAAGAAATGATATTAATAATCAGTAAGTCTTAAAATAGCTGTATTTCATAAATCTTTTACAGTGTTTTGAGAGTCATTTCAATAAAGAGCTAAATATTGTGGGGCCTCAAAGACACATATTTTGTTGTAATTAACATCAAAGCATGTTTTCGACATATCCCATGATATATTTTGTTCTCCTATGAGGTGGGTCACCAAAACACTCCATCCATCTGCTGCTGCTCCAGCCCCTCTGTCAAATGTTAGAACCCATTGTGGCCCCACCAGTCCAAACGTCTGCCCTCCCCTGGATTAGCAGCTCAGGATTGAGGACCTGCTGCCTTCAGGACACGTTTGTCTCACGTCTCACCTTCCGTCCCTCTCCTCAGGCCATCATGAGAGCCTTCTCCGGGAGGCTCTGGAGCTCTACATCCCGGTCATCCAGGAGGAGGTTCGGGCTGCGGTGAAGGAGTGGCTGAGCAAGGACTCGTGCGTGCTGGTCTACCCCGAGATGAAGCGGCTCATGTTCCGCATCGCCATGAGGATCCTGCTGGGCTTTGAGCCCGAGCAGATCAAAACTGACGAGCAGCAGCTGGTGGAGGCCTTCGAGGAGATGATCAAGAACCTGTTCTCGCTGCCCATCGACGTGCCCTTCAGCGGACTGTACAGGGTGAGGAGTCCGCGGCTGTTTTATTGCGAGTTCCTAGTGGGATGTGGCACAAATATCCACATAAATGATGTCTCACCGTGTCGCGCTTTTTGATATTTCATTCATGGAGTTAAAACTAAACAATTAAACACGAACACAGAAATTCCTAACTCATAAACGAAAAGGACAGGAAGAAGAACAATCTTATATTATCTTGCCCCTTTACCAAAAGAAATAATTACAAAAACATCCTCAACTCAACAACGCTCTCATTTTCTTCCCTATTGTCCGTCCTCCAGGGTCTAAAAGCCAGAAACTTCATCCACTCCAAGATCGAGGAGAACATCAAGAAGAAGCTGCAGGAGTCTGATAAAGAGCCTAAGCACAGGGACGCTCTGCAGCAGCTGATAGACAGCAGCTCCATGAACGGGGAGCAGCTCAGCATGCAGGTACTGGACGGGAGCTCCTTCCCCACGTGTGAAAACGAGTTCTCGTGCCCTGGAGAGCGCAGACGTGACGGCGGTGTCTTTCTTGTGTCCCCAGGCCATCAAGGAGTCGGCAACGGAGCTTCTGTTCGGAGGCCATGAAACCACGGCCAGCACGGCCACCTCGCTCATCATGTTCCTCGGCCTGAACCCACAAGTTGTGGACAGACTGAGGCAAGAGCTGATGGACAAGGTAATTCACTCCGGGCCTCAAGCAACAATGCTAAAAATGTTTCCCAGTGTGCATTGTGGTGAAATGCAAGTTTTTTTCTTTTAAATGAAGAATCATTGTAAATATTTAGTTAGTCTTTGTCATCAAAGAGGTTTTTCTAGACATTTCTGCCAGTCACATGAAAAACCCTCTCAGTTTTCACTGAGAATTGTTTAAGGCAGCCACCCGAGCTCCCCCTCGGGTGGCTGCATGCTGCATATTGAATCTATGATCTGCTGTAATGGAACAAACACCTCGAAACAGTCTTTTACCAACAGAGTTGTTTGCGTTTGTGTCTTCCTTCAGGTGGAACAAGGGCTGGACCTCCAGAGTCTGAACATTGAGTCCTTGGAGCAGATGAAGTACGCCAGTTGCGTCATCAAGGAGACTCTGAGGATGAACCCTCCAGTGCCCGGTGGCTTCAGAGTGGCCCTCAAGACCTTCGAACTCAATGTAAGTTAACAAAAACTTTTCCGACAAAATATGCAAGCAGCTGAAAGCTAGCGTTAGCCTCTGCTAACCCTCTGCTCGTCTCTCCTCACAACGCCAGGGTTACCAGATTCCCAAAGGCTGGAACGTCATCTACAGCATCTGCGACACGCACGACGTGGCTGAGATGTTCCCCAACAAAGAGGACTTCCGGCCCGAGCGCTTCCTGAGCGAACCGTCTGGCGACTCCAGCAGGTTCCAGTACATCCCGTTCGGAGGCGGCTCCAGGATGTGCGTGGGGAAAGAGTTTGCCAAGGTCCTGCTGAAGATCTTCCTGGTGGAGGTGGTGACAAAGTGCCACTGGACTCTTCTGAACGGGCTACCGACCATGAAGACCGGACCTACTGTCTACCCTGTCGACAATCTGCCCACCAAGTTCAGCAGCTACGTCTGAAATCAAGACTGATGGGGCTGAATGCCACTAGAGGGCTTCAAATCATTTCTGTTCCCAAGTTGCATCCACAGGAGTACCAGGTGCAACTAGGCCATCGGACATACTGTCTTTTATTATTTACCTTTTATATTTGTAAATATTTTTTATTTTCATATATGTATATATTTATGACAATGACACCCTGAGAGAAAGGCACTATACTGACACAAAACACTTTAACTAGCCCAGATGTTTATCGACAGTGTTATGTACATAATGGGAAGTGGATTCTGTCCATTTCACATATTTGACCTCAACTTATTTAAATGATTTCCCGTATTGTATGAGTTTTTTATTTAATAAAAGTGTTTCATGGACATTTGTTGTTGTCATATTACTTCACCTGGAGATCTGCCAAGTAGTCTTGTAGAGGGTAGTGTAGCTCAGTATTAACAGAAAGTGGTGGGAAGTTGATCAGCACAGCTGAACCAAACTATCACTGTCTAAAGTCACTGGTAAACATTTATGGCATGAAGATAAGAAAAAGGCTGTGGCTCATTTCCACTATTCGAGCCTACAAATGAATACTGGTTAATTGTTGTGGTATTTTTTGGTGTGAATAATTTTACAGGAAGACCAGCTTTCATATTGGTTTGTTACTTCTGCTCACAGCCATGAAATTGGTCAGCTAAACCTCGATATCAGACATGATGATGGTGATGGACTGCACTTGCTTTCCAGCACTTTCACCGTACCCCAAAGTGCTTTACCGACTCATTCACTCAAACACCAATGCGTGACTTCTGCCATGTGGCCCCATTGGGAAAAACTTGGGGTTCAGTGTCTTGCCCAAAGACACTTCAAACATGTGGACAGTTGGAGCCGGCATTGGAACCGCCAACCCTTCGATCATCAATTCCACTCTACCAGCTGAGCCACAGCTGCCATAGACCTCCTCCCAGGTTCCACACCATCACACCACCACCTGCCATTCTTTCATCTTCATCTTCCTGTTTTTCTTTGCGTTAGATTTTCTTGTATTGTATTTTTTTCTTCATACCCATACCTCTACAATATCATGGTTTGCTGCTCCTCTGCAGGTCAGCTGCAGATGAGGTCAGGTCCAAAGCTGTACACACCACCACCAATAAATAGATATATCAAGTGTCTTAGCTCTGGGCTCATCCTAACAAAAACAAAAAGAGAACAAAAAGAGAAGTGGAACCTCAAATAAAAAACACAACAAAATTATAAATGTTGAATACTAATAATAAAAGGAATCTCATCAGTTGCAAAGGATTAGTTTTTTTTTAAAAAAATTAAAAATCATATTTTAATTTAAGTTCTCACTGACAACTATCCCAAACTGTCCCAAACTGTCCCAAACAGCTCTACTATTAAGACTTCACTTTTACCGCTTCTTGCTTCTGGACTTTAAACTTACGTACTTGAACCCACAACCTTACGATTCACGGTCCGTCCATAGACTAAACTAAAAAGAACCAAAAGTACCAAAGTTTAGTCAAAATAGCTCTAGATGTAGATGAATGATTATAAAGTATCAATGAAGCCAATGAGCTGGCTCTTGATTGGCTGAGCCGAGTGATGTGCATCATTATAAGAACTAGGATCTCTACTTGGAGCAGTTTGGAGCACTGTTATCTCAACACAACAACGAAAACCTTCTCCGACCGCGACCTCGAGCCGGTTTTAGACGGATGCAGTGCTCAGAATCGGAGAGGACAGCGGCGCCAACCCTACTTCCAACGGAAATCAACAGAAACAGATGGATGCGTGCGCTTAAATGATGTCAGCGAGGAGTCAACTTCGAACTTGTGAAACACTTTTTCAAAGCGCTTAATGGGTTTTGGCTCCTCAGCACAATCTGTGTGCTGCTGACTGATGGTTATCCTGTGCAGGGACTGGTCATCTCTCAGGTCATCAGTCAGTGATGCTCTCATTCTTCCCACAATATGTTTAGTGTGCGTGTGGCGGGGAATGGGGGTCAGTTAGCATTGTCCTCTTCTTTGTTAGCATAATTTCCCATGTATACGATAACGCTGCTTGATGGCCATGAACAACTTCTATATCAGTATCCAAAGCTGATCCAGAACACAGCGGCACAGAGAAAACTGGCTGCGTTGCAGGAATCTTCACTTCGCTGCACCTTCCTGCAAATAATAAAAACAAAAAATGGCTCTGGGGAGAAAACGGACTCTTTTGATCTACTTGAACAGTAGGTACCAGGTATCCGGAGGCCTCGGGGCCTCTCGTACAGGTTCACTCAGAGTTCCCAGAATTCAAAGTATGCAGGGTGAAGCAGCATGTGTGCAAAAGCATGTCTGCACAGACTGTTTATTCCACTCAGTTCATTGCCATTGACGTCAAGCCCTCCCATATCTGTAATCATTATTTTAATCGTAACAACAAAGATTCTGAATGTAAACTATAGCTTATTTTCCCCCTGATTCTGGAAACAAGCTAGCCTGCCCTCTAATGGTCTGTTCTCACCCGAACAAATCAGACATGTCTGCAGGAAGCAGACATTAGCAATTCCACCTGTTGAAAAGTGCATTTGTCCTCTGATAGCTCTTTCCGTCATGCGCCACGTCTCGTCTCTCACTTGGAATCAGAGCCGTCGGAGGGCTTCACCACCAATCCTGCCGGTGCTCACATGCTCTCACTTACTAATTCTCCACCTTCGCCCTGTTTCTGGACGGACACATGCACACGGCCAGCCCTGTCCTCCGTGACCCCGCTGCCAGTGGGAGTCAGATTCCAGTGGAATGCTCCTCTCAAGCCTTTTGGAGCATGAAAGTGATAGTCCTCCGCGACGTATGGCCGCCGTCACAGAGCGCAGGTGTTGTTAAGGAGACTGCAAGAGAGAACATTGAAAATATTGACCGCTACAACCGCTCCGCTGTTTGGTCTTCCAGCCAGAGCACTGACGTGTCTGTTTCAGCCCACGACTGATGGAAAAACACTGCTGAGTGTTTGTCCCTGCCATGAGTTGAGACCCGGCACAGCGGTGACTGTTGGTACGAGAACAAGCCGTGTTCCATTCATTTAATGCGTTAGTGTTTTGAGAGTCATTTCAGCAAAGACGACTTTAAAGAGATATTTTCCTCTAATGCTTTTACTCATTTTCAATCTAAATCAAAGCACATTTTCTACACATCCCATGATATTTTTTTCCTCCTATGAAGCTTGTCACCAAAACAAACAATCCATCTGCTCCTGGCCCGGACACTCAATGAGTAAATTTTAGAACACATTGTGGCACATAAGTCAAAAAGTTTGCCCATCTCTGGTTAAGACCATAGAAATGGACATTGGAATTATGACCTTTTTTAAAAATTCATTACAAACATTAAAACAACAAACAACAAATACAACAAATGCATATTGTAAAAGAAAAGTAACAAAACAAAAAAAATATACATGAACAAAAGTCAAATAAAAACGACTGAATGTTGAAGTGACATTGTAACCTGGACCATCTTTCACTCTTCAGTATTTCCTTTTCCTCAGTGCCTACATTACTTGCTATGTATTCATTATACTCACCCAAAAATATTGAGATGAAAGTCAGACTGTCAGTCAGTCTTATCCATCAAAGGTGCTTTACATTTCTCTTGGTCATTCCAATGCTCTTGAAATTCCGATATTTATCCTTCTTTTCAAATTGTGCAATTTTTTATTTTTTTTTATTTTTTTTACGGTGTGTGGTTTCCTCACTTTGTCTATTCCTTATATATACACCTATATATTAGTGGCATGCAGGCCTAGTTGCACCATCTGGTTGGGGGTCGGAGTGAAATCCAGAGAGTTGTGACTTTCTCTTCTGTCTGCACTTTGTATGTTCTTCTCATGGGGCTTCAAACTGCATCCATTAATGACAGATAACGGACAGACAGTTGGACAAGTAGATCTTCCACAAGGCCAAACCTGCTCTTCTTGTGTCATAAAGCAGGAGGAGGAAACGGTGGAGAGCGTGCGTGTTGTGGGCAGAGGGATGGCAGCTTCCTTCTTCCTCTGCAGCAGCAGCCAGGAGGCAACGGACAGCAGGCGAGTCATGTGCTCTGGAAATAAAAAACAAAAAAACATTCTATACAACATGCTCTCTGTCACTCCTACAGCTTCCAGACGCTTGAACACACACACACACACACACACACACACACACACACAAAACCAGGCATGCAAAAACGGGAGCCTCTCGTTCATGTGTTAAAGTAGAAGGGGTCGTTTAGGGGACAGAAACACACAGGCAGTCTCTCGTCTGCCCTTCAAACACCCCTTTACCCTCCCAGACACACACACACACACACAGGCACGCACGCGCGCACACACACACACACACACACCTGCTCTTCTCTCCTTCCCCTCTGCCCTCAACTTAAACCTTCACCTCAGTCTTACCCCAGTTCCCTCCGTGTAGCTTTAACCCCCCACCCAACATCCAACGCCCACCGCCTCATTAGCCTCTTCCCTGCTCTGCCAAATCAACCCGGCCACCCCCATCACACACACACACACACACACACTGACACACACTCAGCCGCAAGCACTTCCAAAACACTGAATAGTCAAAATACTTCAATGTCGTCAAAGAGTCAGAAAGTTAGAAGAAGTTAAATTTCAGAGCGCGTCCTCCACAGCGTGCGTGTCCAGACTGGATCTCAGCTAATCTGGCTGCAAAACCGCCCTTAAGAGCCAAAGTCTGTAAATTAAGCATCGGTAGAAGGACTGGGGGAAAAGAAATGTGAACCAAAGTAACGCTTCAAAGTCGTGCGAGTTCAGAAAGTTAGTTCAGATTGATTTTTCTCACTGTGGAACCATTTTAATGCAACGGATCTGGAAGAACTTTCTGAGAGAACAATTAAATCCGTAATCATAGCAGGCTGCAAAATATCTTTGGGCCGTTCCCGTCAGTGGTCGCTGCTGCTGAAAACGGATGTGATATGATGCTTTGAGAATTAAGGTTACACATTCTCAATGTGAAGGTGAAAGTTCCTCACACTAGTCAGAACACATTACACACAACATTGTTTGAAGAAAAAAATTCTTTATTTGCATTTTACAGTGTAGAAGATCAGTTTCATTTTTTTCTAGCTTTTATTAGGTATTTATAATTGCAACAACAGAATCGTTGTTGTATCTGTCGCTGTGCCGGTTGCTAACTGTCGAAAGTATTCAGAGATCCTGGAACCATGCAATCAAAACACCTTCAAGCATGATGACCTGGCAGCTGCTGCAACAGAGCAGCGTTAGCCGACTTCGCAGTCCAAAGTCTAGCAAGGGTTCATGGGTAAGTCACTGTGGATTTTGACAGACTTCTTTAGAAATCCTGAATCCTCGCTCAGGAAGAGGCTGTCGAAGCGCAATCTAAATTGTTCACCACTGTAAATGTCAAAGTGTTTGAATTGAATTCCTTTATTGTCATTATACATTTAAGAACAATGACAATTAAAAAGTGTCTTCATTTGGTGCACAGGTCTCATACATCTGTAAAATCTAAAATAAAAGTAAATAAAATGATAGGCAATAAATATTAGTAAGACATGAGTAAGAAAAAAAAAAACACACACACACACACACACACACACACAAGCCACAAAACACACAGACCACATTCAAAACACCACATTCTCGTGTCTCAGGTCCAACCCGACTTTATCTGGTGACTCAGTCCCAGGCCTACTGGACTCCAGCAGCCCTGTGATCCTGATGAGTGACGATAGAATGATAGGATGGACGGGTTAATTAACTGGATTGTCACGTTAAAATCAAATCATGTCATCGTAAGGAGTGAAGCAGCAGCTCCATCCATCCATTTTCCACCACCGCTTCCCCTCTCGCTGGCACTCAGGGTCACAGGGCCGCTGGGTGGTGAGGGCGGGGCTACAAGTCGGCAGTTGATGGTAGGGACTCACACTCAGTCAGGCTGACGTCCGTGTCTTTATACAGAGGAAGGACCTGAGAGTCCCAGTCCCAGGTTATTGTCCTGCGTACTGAGTGACTAGAACAGCTAATAACTGCTGCTAAATGTTTCTAAATGTGCAGCCGGGCCACCTTGGTACTGACCACATCTCATTCCCACTGGTTCTACGGAAACGTTGGCTCCCCAGTCCCCGGTGGCGCCCCAGTCACCTCAGCAGCCACTGAGGAGGAGTTCAAAAGTTCAGGTAAACAAAAATTAATAAATCAGAGCATTTCAACAATGACAGTGACAAAAACTCAACAGGCACAACAGCCAAATACAATTTGTCGCATGTTCAGTTTAAAAACAGTGAGTGATGTGAGGACAGTGAGGTCGAGGGTGTTTTCTGAATTGTTCCAGTCATTAGCTGCAGCAGCAAACCGGAAGGCTCCCACACACAGCAACACGTATCTGCATATTCTTTTACATTCGCTTCATCTTCAGCCCATAAACACTGAAACACCAGTATATTTCTTGAGGGTTGAATCTGCTGCAGCAGATATGTGAGGCGACCGAGAGCCAATCAGAGATATGACGAAGACAGAAGAGTGACCTCTCTCTGAACTCACTGGGTGAACTTTTGCTTCAGTGTACTCCAGTTAACCTGTCACACGCACGCACGCACGTGCACGCACGCAGGCACACACACACACACACACACACACACAAACACACACAGAGAGTGTCAGGAAGCACAGTTGCAGCTTACATAAGGGAGAGCATGAATGGAGCTGATCCCCGCATTAGTCATGTCAGCACTGGCTGCTGTCTCGGTCTCCCACACACAAACACACCAGGCTGAATATACACTGGAGGCCATGAGTGAGTTCATCTGAAAACAAACAGCAGTGTCCGTCAGCGGCTGCGACATGATGTCAAAGACTGACACTCACAGACAGTTTATTAAAAAATAAACAAACAAAAACCTCTGAGAATGAGTAACATCTCCATTGAGATCATAAACACAAAAGATTCCATTCAGGGTTGATTTAAGGTAGTTGTTCACTTTTCACAGCAGGATTCCATCGGACTGATATAAGGCAGCGCTGATCAGCTTTTACAGCCAAATAACACGTGACTTCTGGTGGAATCCTAGACATATTAGTAAGATGGACATGCCTGAGTTTTGGGCTGTTAAAAGTTTGTTGTTTTTTTGCCCCCAAAAAATCAACATATGCAATTTTTTGACATGTTGAGATTTTGCATTCTATCACTCCATCTCATGCTAAGCTATCATAGGATGGTCATGTCAGTGGGTTTCAGGCTGATTTAAGTGTTTTTGGAATTTTTTTGCCCCAGAAAAAAAATTACATACGTTATGTTGTTTCTTTCAATTTCCGGACGTGTTGAGATTTTGCATTTTACCACTACCCGTCTAATGATAAATTATCATGCAGCGGTCATTTTGGGCTGTTTATAGTACTCCTTGAAAAAAAACACATATTTATTTCAATTTTCTGACATTTTGATATTTTGCATTCTACCACTCTGTCTCATGATAAACTACAATAGAATGGTCATTTTGGTGAGTCCCGGGCTGTTTAAAGTTTTAATGTAACACCACAAGGCTGTGTGCTGAGCCCTGCCCTCTTCACCCTCTTCACTCATGACTCTTTTGCTATCCTCTCCTCAAACATGGTTGCAAAATTTGCAGACGACTACACCGTATAAGGTCTCATATCGAACAATGATGAGACCCACTAGAAGATCTAGCACCTGAAACAGTTGTGTTCAACTAACAACCTAGTCCTGAACACAAGCAAGACCAAGGAGATTGTTGTGGATTATTGGAGGTCCAGGAGAACTGAACATGTTTCTGTCAGCATACATGGCAAGGAGGTGGAACGTGTGGATCACATTAAGTTCTTGGTCATCCACATCCTTCATCTGACCTGTCCTGGTCTCTGAACACTTGCCATCTGGTGAAGAAGCGCCAACATCTTCCTTCTTCCTCAGGAAGCTGAAGCATGCTGGACTCTCCTTTCAGCTGCGTGTGAACGTCTACAGAGACACACGAAACATGCTCCAAATGTCATGAAATTTGACACACACATGGATACAGGTCCTAACTTTCTGATTATGAAAAAATAACTTCATTGGCCCAATAGCACCACCTTCAGAAATAAAAACAGCTGTTTTTGCGCATATTTATTACCATACAATATTAAAATCCTTGTGGCTCCAAAGCTTTTCACTCCATCTTAGTCAAACTTCAGTATGACAGAAAACAAGTTGATGAGCAAAACCCTTCATTGAGTCATTTCACAAATGCACAATGTTTCCGGGTGGGCGGTGAGATATCACATAGCCATAAGTATTCAGACCCCTTGCTGTGACACTTGTATATTTAACTCAGGTGCTGTCCAATTCTTCTGATCATCCTTGAGATGGGCCTACACCTTGGAGTCCAGCTGTGTTTATTTATATTGATTGGACTTGATTGGGAAAAGCACACACCTGTCAATATAAGACCTTACAGCTCACAGTGTAAAGTCAAAGAAAATATTAGGAGTGATGAGGAAAACACACATAATCCTGGGGTGGAGGTGGGGCTGAGATCCTGGGTGCAGTGCCGATGCAGGGCAATGCTCATTGACGGGTAGAGGGGAAGTTGAGGGACAGGGCAGTTTAAATAGAGCACCACATTATGAGGGTGCATTTGATTGGTAGTTGTGGGGAGTGCAGTGTATCACATGTGTGTCAGCTCTCCATCAGTTGGCTGCCTGAACTGACTCTCAGTCCAGCTTCATTTCTTCAATCCTCCTTCAGGCAGCATCGTGAGTCATCCTGAGTGTTGGTCTCCTCTGCAGATGATCCCTCTGGTCCTTTGGTGGAATCATCGCAGTCTTGACCCAGGAGGCTGCTGCCATACCAGGACTGACACTGGTTTACTCATCACCATTATCGTGCAGTATTGAAGAAAATTGCACGCATATTTTTGAATGATAATTATGATGCTTTGAGTAAACTTGGTCATTTCCTCAGCAGAGACTCCAGAGACTCTGCACTTCTGTACTATACAATACTCGACTGTAATGCACTTTGAATTGCCCTTGTGCATGCATTGTGCTATATAAAGCGGCCTTGCCTTGCCTTCTAAACATACATTAAGTGCGCCACCTAGGGGATGCGCTCAAACAGCACAGGTGTCAATGCAAAGGTTGGGGAAATGTTGGACCGTTTGACTTGTTTAAAACAAAGCGAAAAAAAATCAAACAAAATTTTTCACAATATGTCACAGTGAGGCGCTCTGCTTACAGCTTCACTCATCAGGGCATTCTAGACCCACCGAATTAACCCTCTGAACAGCTGCCTTCTAAAACCCTCCTACTCTGTCGGACTTGGTGCAGGTTTGGAAGGAACAAGATACTGAGCAGCAGGTATTGTCAATGATCTGGCAGAGGTAATTGCACACTTTGAAACATCACAAAGGACTGGTTTTCCAGCCGTCCTGAAAATGCAAAACCCACAATAAGTCCAGTGACAGCATAGAGATGTATTTTTGCTCGATAAAAAACAGCTAAAGAACATTTCTAAAAAACCTTGACTTCCCAGAGACGTGGCGTACATTTTCTGGAACGAGGAGCACTGCATGATTTTCTATTTGAAAAATAACTCCAACCATTTGATAAATCCATTTTAATGGAAAATGTAAAACCTTTTGAACTTCAATGTACAAAGCATGTAACACTTGCACTTAAAATTTGAAATTGAAGCAAGCCATGTTTTTTAAAAAAATACCTGTGAATGTAAATATGTATATATTTACACAGTATAGTAAACTTTGTAATTATTTTTATCTTTTCACTTCAAAAGTTCACCATAGTAAAATTTTAACAAACAGAGAACAAGACAAATCATTTTTTCTTAAATAAATTACATTTTTTTTTGTAAATGTCTCCATTTTACAGCAAATACTTTTTTTTTTACATAAAATGTGAGTGTATAAGCCAGTTTGTTCTTTGTATTTTTTACATAATATATCTATACACAGTTTTTTTTTGTTTGTTTTTTTTTTACAAGAGTTTGGCAGTTTACTTTTTAAAAAATGTATTTATGGCATGAGGACTGCAGAGCATCAACATTTCCCGAAATTACAGGCATTTGCTGGTGTTAGTTAGTGTGTGAGTGTGTGGTTGTGTGGTGTGCGCGTGCGTGCACGTGGGTGCGTGTGTGTGTGTGTGTGTGTGTGTCCTCTATCACAGTAGAGCCGTATTTCAAACTGAAAAATCACATAACAAAAGAAGAAACTGTACATGTCACATTGATGTTAATGTTAGCCTTTTTCTTTTCCTCACATTAACATAGCACATTATTGAGCTTTATAATAAATACATCTTTACAGAGGCAATCAAACAGTACGGAAAAACAACAGGACAGCCACAGACGAGTGGGAAACAAAAGGATGAGAACAGACACAAGGTGGGACCGACAGAACGAGGGGGCTGGCAGACATTCTGCCCACTGACCATTAAAAACATTTTCTGCTGCCTTTTTTTCCCCTTAGGTCATCTTTTTTTTTTTTAATCTTCTTTTTCTTCTTCTTCTCCTCCCTCCTAAACATGTGAAGTGTTTGGAACAGCAGAGATTGATCCCTTTGCTGCTTGGTGCTGGTGACGCTCTCGTGCTCGGCGGGAGATTCTCTGCGACTCCGACGCAGTGCCATGCCAAAGAGTTTGTTGCGTTTCAGTGGAGACTTGCGGAGCTTTTCCACTCCAGCGTAGTGGCTTCGATCAGACTCCCAACGATCTCGCCGCCCTTCTTTTCTTCTTCTTCACTCCCACAGTGTAAATCCCAGGAGTCCGCTGGGGGTCTGTAGGCCCTGGAGCTCAGACTTCAGTTCCAGGTTCCTCTCGGGCCTAAAGGTCGTCTCTTCGGGGTCACGTGACAACAGACAGGGAGTGGGTGGCTCCTCTGCTCTGGTTGGTGGTGATGAGTTTGGGGGTGGCGGTGGTGGTGGTGGTGGTGGAGGAGGGGGCTCATCATGAGTTCTCCGCCTCGTCGTCTGCCTCGGAGCTGGACGACTTGAGGGCGCTCACGGCCTCCTTCACACAGTGGTAGAGGATGTTCTTCACCTGGAGAAGACAAGGCCGAGAACGTTAGGCTGAACTGCAGGGTGACAGCTGGGGACTCCACCAAAAAGAGGGGAAAAAATCCAACTCAGTCTTAACTATATGAATATCTACAGTACATATACAGTGTTTTAACAAATGTGTTCGTTAATCTGTCAAATGAGAAAACATGAATATTTTACAAACCTTTTAGAAACTCAAACTAAAAAAAAAAAAATTAGTTATTAATTAAATTATTCTTAATCTTATTATTGACTCAATGGCAAAGATTGCACTCCTGTTTTTTTTAACCTTACATATCTTCGCCTTTTGTGCAACTTGCTCTTGTTCTTTGGTTTTATTTTAATTCAGCAGAGGACTCTTATTAGTGATTGTTGGATAGTTTGTATTGTTTGTTGGTGGTTTTTAGTGCTGCAAAAGCAGGGTTTCCCAATTTGGGGTCAAGAAAGTATATCCATCCATCCATCCATCCATCTACCTAATATAACCAAATAACAACTGGAAACTACTAAACAGTCCATTGAATTCCCCTTTTTTCATCGCATATTGTTATTAGTTATTCCTCCATGAATTTAAGCATTAAAATCATCACATCACTTCCAGCTAAAGAGGTGTATTAACCATAAGAGAATCATTAAAAATGATTTTGGTATTTATTACCAGTGCTGCTGATTTAGAGCAGTTGTGGCACAAACCTGAGTCAAATGAATTTGTCCGCACAAACTGAGAGACTGAAGACTAGAGGTGTCTGCTGCCTGCCACCAGCTAAACTAGGCAGGTCCAAATTCAGCTCGTCAGATGAAAACATCACACCAGTGACAGCTTAATATAAGTGGGCCTTCTTCATATGATTCAATGTGTTCATCACCTGGAGTTTATCCTCGTAGTTGACCTCCTCGTTGCTGGGCCGGAGCTCCTGAGTTAAGTGGAAGGAGTTGGACACGTGCTCCGGAGACACAAAGTCATTGATGACCTGGACGCAGCTGTGGAGGTTCTGGACCTGAGGGAGGGACCAGGACAAGGGTGAGTGAGGATGCAGCACACAGCTGAGACAAACATTCAATATGTTGTTTGCGCAGATGGCGGTGCAAGATTCAATTTACAATTTGCAGATACAGCAAAGCGTCTTTTCCCAGTGACTTGGGTTCAAAGAACAGAGGAGGAGGAGGAGTGATTGAGGATCCAGTGACTGTACCTGGAACATGGCTCCTGCTGGGATGAGCACAGAGTCTCCCAGGAACTGGACGATGGTCCAGCCCTGGACGTCGTGCTCATCCAGCAGCTGCTGGCGCTGCTTCCTGCTCAGGTAGGTGCTCTGCTCTCTGACTGGGTCCTGCTCCAGAGACATGTCCAGCTCCTGCTCCTTGTAGAGCTGGTGGGGACAAAGAGGGACACGTCAGCAAGGTCATCGCTTCAACTCACACTGGTTGGAATGAACCACAAACCAACAACAAGTTAATGTTTTCCACCTGCTATTAAATTCCCTGTATTGATTCAACTCTTGTTTTACCAAATTAAAAATTAAGTTAATGATCACATCCATCTTAAATCTTTTTTGCACTGGAGAAGCAGCCAATCTTTCAATTCCAACAGACTCCAGTCACACTGCATTTTGAACGGCACTGTGCGTTTTCTCTGGACTTGCATGTTCACCACGGTGCTGCTGACCTTGTGCAGAAACTCTCGGACTCTGTCCATGTCTTTGTTGAGGTAGATGTGCCACAGCGCCCCCGGTGTCTCACTGGAGTCTTTCAGCCTCCTGCGAACGCCCTCGTCCAGATCCTCCTCCTCCAGACGCTTCAACACCCCTACAAACACACACACACAAGTTGCAAGGTCGTTAATGGACTTCTTTAAAAACAAACAAAACAACTCAATGTCAAGAAGAGATTTCAGTCCCAATACAACAGTTTGGCTAAGATGAATTTGGTCTCTGTAGGCCGTTAAATGTACTGGAACTCAAAGTTAAGAACCTCAAACCTAAATGCAAAGTTGACCATACGAGGAATTATAAACGTGCTGCATAAAGACAGCTACAAACTCTGTTGGACCACTCTTCTTCTGCACTAACCAACATTATAAAACTAAATATTAAACTTAAATAACTAACTGTTGATGGAGGTGCAGCTTTCACCCATCAGATTCTTTTGCTCACAACCTCCAACAACACTGAGAGGTTTCTTCCAGTGCTCACCAGTTTTGGAAAGAACTCCATTGCCTTTGGCCACGCCCACATAGACAAGGACAGAAACCACATCTGACACTTCAGCGTGGAGGTTGGCCGTCCCAAAGTCCTGGTCCTGAGATGCTGCTACACCTGGATGGAGGATGAGCAGATGGACATTTGAGATGAGGCTAGGATGTGAGTTGACGTGCATGTGTGAGTGTGTTGGCTCTACAGATGGCAACGGAGAGAGCGAAAGGTCCCACAGGTGGTGTTGTGGGTGTCCAGCGTGTGGCGCTCTCCTCCATCCAGCTGCGCGACATCAACTGGTGATGTTTTTACAAATCTAGTGTTTATAGTGTTGAACATTTTGTCTGCAACTGAACAGCTGAAAACTCAAACTGAGTTCACAACCATCACAAACTTCATCACAACCCTATACTGTTTGGCTTTAGAACAGCGTTTCTCAACTGGTGGGTTGTGACCCAAAAGTGGGTCACAGAGCTGTTTTAATTAGGTTTGTGGGCAGTTTCCCTTTTTTATTTAGAAAAAGGCATTTTAAAATATATGTATTCATAGAGAAAATGTGGGCCATTTATTTTGCAGGACACACAATTCAATTCAATCAATTGCTTCTATAATTTATTTACTGGACATGATAGAAAGTCATAGCGTTTTTATTTTTGCAGAATAAATTTGAGTGCTGTGCAAAGAATTTGGGTCGCAACTTCATTATAAGGAAAAACTCATGTCAGAGAAAGTGTTTGTCAAAAATTTATTCTTCTTCTTCTCTAAGTTAAATGAGTGTTTCCTCCCTACCGTAGGCGCAGCAGAGTCGTGGTCCCAGGTCTGGCCTGACGAAGAAGGACGGCAGGTGGGATGCCAGGTTGAGGTTTCCCTCTGGGTCTGAATACTCGGGCAGAGGCAAGTTCTTCATCAAGTCATCATATCTGGGGGAAAATACGTCCGGGCGTTAGAGATGTAAGGAAATAATCCACAGTTTAGGATGAACACAGTGCAATGTGGAGGTGGTTGGTGGTGAGGTTGGAACCTTGAGGGCATCAGGGCCATGAACTCTTCTCCAGACGGCCAGTCCTTCAGCCTGTAGACCACCGGCTCTCCGTCCTTAGACTTGGGTCGCTCTGCATGGGTAACAGGCAGGGTTCAGTCAGACCACCACATCCGCACAATCTGATTCACCATTCGGTCGGCTGCGCCTACTGGCAGCGGATAACGCGGATGATCTTACTTGTGATGTCCTCGAAACCGTCCCAGAACTCCTTGATGTCCGAGTTGGTCACCACCTGGTCTTTGCAGTTGAGAAGGTCTCCCTGATGGTCTGCAAACTCCTGGTTGAAGGAGTCGGCCTTCCACAGGCTGGCGTTCAGCCGCTTATGGATCCCTGACACCAACACCGGCTGCACAAACACAAGGGTATCAACCTGCTGCAACCACTCACAGCTCCACTCTACGCCCTCGGCTGGTGCTGCTTCCACCAACACTGCTGACTCGTACCTGTCCTTTCTTCCAGCACTCTCGAAACAGCTTCCAGTTGTTCTGGTTGCGGTGGTCCTTCAGCCACAGCAGCCGTTTGTTGTTGAGCCAGCAGTGGGAGATGTCGGGGTACTGGCTGGTCAGCTCCTCCAGCACGTCCGCGCCCACGGATCTCTTCCTGTCGGCCTTGGCCTCCTCTGCCGCTGCCGGGGTCGGGTGGTTGTTCTTGCCCGGGGCGACGGGCTCCTGCTTGACGGGCACCTTGGGGGCGATGGGCTGCCGGCTGGCCGGGATCTTGTTCTCCACCACCGAGGCAATGATGTCGTCGAGTATGTTGGGCATGCTCCGCCCCCCTTTCCCGGTCTGAAGGGAGAGAAGCACAAACAGAGGACGACGACATCAGTCGGTGGATTCCTTCAAGTCCACAAAGCAGCATCCGGGAGTTGAGAACGCAGAGAAAACGATGGGAGGCTGAACAAGTGAACAAGTCATGTGATACCACATTAATAAAACCATTATTCAGTGTTTATTGTGATGTACTGGGGAACAGGGATGAGTAAATAAAGACAACTAGAATTTAACTATGTATTTACATAAAAAGTATAGATATAAATAACATCCCAAAACATCTCATCATTATTTCCCTTCAGAAAAAAAGGAAAAGCGAATCAAAAGCTGCAGGAGGAACGATGCCATCATATTTGAAGTTCTACTTTTTTTGTTCAGACAAAAAAAAAAAAAATTAAATGGCTATCTCAAAGTTTAAAACATATGGGTTACAGCCCACGCGATTCAGCCTCAGCCTTCATCACTACTTTTTTTGTTTTTTGGAATCAAAGAGCTCTGGGTCTATATTTGGCGCTGGAGCAGTGCTTTTTCAATCACTGTGCCACAGCACACTAATCAGTTATTGTCAGGTGTGCCGTGAAAAATTATCCAACTTCACTTCATTGGTCTAAAAATAATAATAACACTCCATTGTGTAAGTGCCTGTGCTCTAAAAGGAAGGTTTGGAAGACAAGTTTCCTCCCTCAATCCCTCCCAGGATGCACCTAAACAGGCCCAGGTTTCACACTGAGCGAATGTAAATAAATGAAGAGACTAGATTTTCATTATTAGGCTAAAAATGGTCATTTTATATTATTTTTGGTTGGTGGTGTGCCATGTGATATTTCAATGGAAAAAATGTGCCGTGGCTCAAAAGCGATTGAAAACCACTGCGCTAGAGTTCTCATGCATGAACCCATCAAACACAGGCAGCAACACCAGCAGTATTCTAGTCAAAGTGCAGGTAGGCGGAGGGCTTGGACACAGGAAGTGTGAGCTTCTCTGTGTCTGCCCTTCATAGCCGCTGGCAGTTGATTTGTGGGGGCCCACCGCAAATAAATAAACGCTTGCAAAAGGTTGAATCTCTTTTACTGATGTCACCAGCAGCCCGTCCATGTACCTGTGAGGCGGCGGAGTAGACGGGTGCGAAGGCGATGCCGGCGTCCGTGGAGCCCAACTTGAGCTTCCCGGCGGTGGTGGTGAGCAGGTCTCTGAGCGTGGAGCCTTGTTCAATACTGTTGGCCAGTGAGGTGGTTTTACACTGGTGCAGGACCTCCAGGCTGTCGCCCTCCTTCTCCTCCTTCACAGACTTCCCCAGTGGAACCGTCTCCTTGTTTTCTGGGAGAGACAGAAGCACCGAATCATAAATACGTAAACGTGTAATGAATGAATGGCTGAAAAAATAAAGACCTAGAAGCACTGTAAACGTCCTTACACACCGGGAGCGGATTTGCGAGGCGAATAATTCTCTTTTTTTTTTCTTTTCTTTAAAGCTCTTGAAGTCGATGCAACCTTCCACACCGGCAGCGAATTTCCACGGAGCGAAAAAGCGGCCGCTATTTCTTCGCTTGAACTCGCCAATCTCCTCTCTCAAAAACAATGTTGGGTGAACCCAAAGACTTCTATTCTTTTTCTTTTTTAATCCAACCATCACCAGGTCATCATCACTTTAGGATGTAGTCGACTCCATTGTTTCTCCTTTGGCATGAAAGAAAGAGCGCCAAGCTTTGTTCGCTTAGCAAATTTTATACGCATATTCGCCTTGTGCTTGGTGTGTACAGAAAAAAATCCCTGGCGAAATTCATGAATTTTATTCACGCTGCTTGGCCTACTGCAGTGTGTAAGCACCTTAAAGCTGCACTGACTGTTCAAAAACGGCAAAATCAACACGTGCTCACCTTTCTTTTCCTCCCTGGATTTCTGCTCTGCCAGGTCAGCCAGGAAGTGCAGCGGGGACTGGGACTCGGGCGGGGTGACGGGGGAGCTCTCCGACTCGCTGCCTGAAGTGCTCCCTCCACGGCCGCCTCCGTTGGTCTCCGCTTTGATTCCTCCCTGCTCCAGGCTCTGCTGAGAACCCAGCTCGGCTTTGACCAGCGACAGCTTGTTGCTGTGGTTGAGGACGTTCTGCAGAACCTGACACAGAGAGGCGGATTGTTAAAGCGCTGCCCTGCACGAGGACGGCGGCCAGAGGGAGAGGAAACACTGACCACACCTGTTGTTTTTGTTTATTTCCTCTATTTTAGAGTGAACACGCCAAAGCATCAACACCACATCATTGCTTCACAGTGACTGAGCACAGCGAAAGTCCAAGGCAACGATATATCGTAGCTCTGCACTGATTCCACCACCTCACTGCACTTCACTCACTTTATTTAGAGGTTTATGATGAAACTTGCACTGATAAGGGTTTAAAAAACAAACAGTTCCTGCTATTTAAGTGCAGAGGGCCTGTAGCGTCCTGGCTGGTGAGACTGCAAAGTACCTGAGACACTCCGTTGGTGGCTGGCAGTTTGTTGAGGAGGTTCTGCTTGTTGGGACAGGGACAGTGGAACTTGATGTTGTGTTTCTGCCTTAGCGAGTGCATGGACGCCACCAGCTCAGTCAGCACTGAAAAACACCACAAAGATTCAACTCCATTAAAATGCGGCAGACAAGGCAGCTGAGTTTCATTCAGACAGTACAATTTATGCGAAAGAAAAAAAAAAATCTTTCTTCTCAACTTCACTCTCCTTCATACTTGTGGAATGTATGTAAACAGCTGATGTGATCTAAATGGAGAGTCTTGACTGTACCTGTGCCAGGGATGATCTGCGTTGGCATCAGGTGCTTGTGATCGTGCGGCTGGCCCTTCACGCACTTGAGCCAACCGTAGAGCTCCTTATCTGCTTTAATAAACAGAGAAACAAGTCACTTACTCCGATAATGTCCACGAAGATCCACAGACACAAACCACAAGCAGATGAACGGCGATAGGACACAAAAAGCTCATGTCGTTTCCCTCCAGCTGGAGGGCAGATGATGCGCCGTGCGTTTTGCTGATAAAGACTCGGCTGAGGCTGCGTAGACAGCCGACCTGCAGCCATACACAAGCCTTGCTCACGCACAGTATGCTCATGCAGCAAACTGTATTTGCCTATTAATGTATTACGACGTGGTTACTAGCAATAGCCAGCCTCAAATTAGAAATCAGGCCCAACATTTCCCTGATTGGGCCACAGTTTCACAGCGTCAGGCTGTCTCTGCTGGGCGTGTGTGAAACATCCACACCTGACCTTTAAGTTGGCTGTCAAACTCAAGACAAGACTAACCTTTGGAGTTCCTTTTCTCCTTGGCCTTGTAACAATCCAGGCAGACGACGAAGCCGCATTTCTGACAGACCCAGTGGATGTTGAAGAGTGTCGCTTCGCAGGCGTCGCACATCTCCCTCACGCCCCTCACCGCTCGCTTCCACACCAGCTTGACTGAAAACGTGCATGGAGAAGACAGGTTGAAAAAAAGGCTGCGGGTCCGACTCGTGTGTCGCTGACCGTCGAAAACGCCTTCGGGGCTTCCTACCGTCCTTCTTGACCGAGGAGGCCGCGGTGTTCTCAGTGAGCACCATCTGACAGAACTTGTCCCCGATGAAGCTGAGGATGTACTTGGCCGTGGTTCTGTCCAGGTGGCTCTCCTGCATCACCCCGGGGTCCCACAGAGCCAGGGCCTCGTCGTCAAACTGGTCCGGAGTGGAGAACCCGTCCATTCGGATCACGCCGTTCTTACTGAAGGAGAGCCTGGAGGCAGAGACAAGGGGGTTGACGTGGGTGTGAAGTGGATCAATAACGACGAGCACCTTCCTCACCGGGTCGTTCGACAAGGCAATTAAATGGCGACACGATGAGATGAGTGCGACAGATTAACTGTACGTGAGACCATTTACTGCTCAGTCAGCAGAGCTAATGCTTCTTTCCATGTGTGAAACATTCTGTTTAATGATGTTGAATGTCAACACATAACTACTCTACTACTCCATCCATCCATTTTAAATACCAGCATCTTCCTGAGCTCATCCCAGGGTGAAGGCAGGGTTGCAAAAATATCAGCCAGTAATTGGTTCAAATAACCAATATGATAATAATAATAATATAATAAGTTACCCTATTTATTATATTATTATTATTATTATCATATATTTAAAATGTAATTTTAGTGTAACTATTTTGATTACATGATCAATGTATTGTAACTAATTACATTTGATTACTTTTTGATTCATATCAAAAATGTTGGATAAACACTCAGACTGCGCTCCAGAGAGAGACAATTCAACTGGCAGGTGAGTGGTAATTACGCTACTTGACAGGAGAACCAATCAAAGCATCAGAACAGTTTCAAACTTTGCTCCGTGGAGGGAAACAGAAAAGGGGGGCGCTCGTGCCAAGCTAGTGCACGAGAAATAACAACCACAAAATGATTGAACATAAAGCCCAGCCTTTCATGTAGAAATTGGTCAGATGTAATTAAAATTGTAATCACGAATAAATAAGTAACTACACTTTAATTGCATTTATTTTTCCACTAATGTAACTGAATACAATTATCATTACTTTGTAATTTAATTACATGACGACGTAACATGTAACTGGTTAGCTCCCCAACACTGCTAGCAGCTCACTGCACAGTAATGGTGTGACAGCATTACAGTGAAAAAATAAGGTATCTGAAAAAATAATTACAATAGTGAGCTACACGATCCACCTCTTTGCACACTGAGTGTTGTTGAAAGACTCCATCAGCAGACATGAAAGCGAGTGTCTATAAAAGTGGAGTGAGTCAACTGCACTAATGACTCCAGAGTGCTCCAGACTTTAACCCTCGTTGACTTGGAGCCAGCAGAAACTGTGGCTGCACTTTTGGAAAAGATGAATGTTGGGAGCATCACCTCCTGAAGTAGTAGAAGCGGCAGAAGACGGGAGAGTGCGCCGGCTCCTCGCCCTTCTTGCTGCGGATCACCCGGCACTCCCGGCACTTCTGCAGGTTGGGGCCGATCTCGGCGCACGAGTCGTCCTGCAGGAAGGACTCGCCCGTCTGCTTCAGCTTCTTCACCTTCCTCCAGTCCTTGAGGATGGATCGAGGGATTCCATCTGAAAAAGAAAGAGGAGCGGCCGACATTAACGATGAAGAGCTGCGATGTTGAACGCCTTCACACCAGCGGAAATGGCATCATCGTTAACTACACTCCACCAATTTCACACATTCTGGAATATTTTCTCTAAACAAAAGCACAAAAGACTGAAGGCAAAAAAGGCAGAAACAAAGTTTGTAAAAGAAAAAAAATTGGCTGACAAAATACCTTGTTGCCGTTTTGTCAATTTACATGTAAAGGTCCAGTGTGTAGCTTTGGCTTAATTGATGATCTTTATATTGGTAAAAGCTTAACATAGTGCCCACAAATACATTAATAAGAGTATACACTTGCAGTGCAATAGAAGTCATTTTGGTTTGAACTGGAGGTTGAAGCAACTGGATGTACCCAGGCTACATGAACTAACATGGAATACACATACACACGTGTTCAAAAGTCAAAGTCACTGACTGACTGATTTAACTCCATTATAACTTTAGCTTTATGAAATAATCTACTGGAATGCTCCAGTGCACAAAAATTAGTCAGGATGTGCTGAACTCATTATGGGATGGTTTTAAGAGTTGTTGACTTGAATGTCTCATTGAATGTGATTTTAGAGCGTGCAATACGCGGCTATCATTAAAGAAGTTAATGCTTTAAAATTTCTAAATCAAAGCTTTGCATTATGCAAGTGATGTGGACTACACTATATAAGAGTAAACAAAGTATCATGCTTTATATTTTTAATCTCTGTCACTTTTAACTAGATGTTGGAAAGGGTTTTCATTCAACACTAAAATTCCCCCTATACTTGTTAAGCACACCTCAAGTGATTTTTGTGCCATTATAATGACTTCAGAGCATTCAAGACCATTATTTCAGAAAACTGGTTACAATGGACTTCAAAGGCGAAATGAGTCAGTGACCCCAAACTCTTCAACACGAGAGCGAATCAAAGGCTGACGAGTCAGTGAGACTTACTGCTGCTGGCCAGCTTCAGCTTGGTCTTCTCCCTGGCCGACCTGAAGATGCCGTTGGGCTTCACGTCGTCGTCGTCTTTCTCGCTGTCGCCTCTCTTCTTGGCCATGTCGTTCTGCTTCTTCTTGTACGTGGGCTTGGGCTGACGCTTGGCTCGACCCTCGATTTTGGTCTCGCTGGCGTCCGAGTCGTCGCCGCCGCTCTCCGATGCCGACTCATACAGCCGCTTGTTCGCTCGCCTGGGCGCGAGGGCGGCCTTCTTCTCCTCGGCGGCGCCAAGCTTCTCCTCCAGCTGCCTGCTTCTCTCGGCTCTGCCGCCGCCGTCTTTGCTCATCTCCACCTCGCTGGAGGTGGAGGCGCTGAGGTTGACCGTGCATGGCTTGATCATCTCTGAAACGGCAGCGGCGCTGCTGGCGCTAGTGGTGGTGGTGGTGGTGCCGCTGGGCTTCTCGGGTTTGGAGACGGTGGTGCTGGTGGTGGTGGAAGTGTTTTTGTCCTCCTCCGAGTGGCGGGTCAGCCAGGCTTTCTTCAGCTTGTGGTAGTTGTTGGGCTGGCTGCCGCCTGCTGAGGCCGAGCCGGAGGCATGGCCGTTGGGAAGGGGGCTGCACTTGCCTGGGGTCGTCCTCCCGTCAGCGGAGAAGGGTGAAGCCTGGCTGCAGGAGGGCGAAGCAGCAGTAGGAGGAAGAGGAGGAGGAGGAGGCGGTGAGTTGTGACGCGGCATCTTCTCAGCGGTCTCGGCAGTCGGAGGGTTTCCAGTCGCGATGGACGTCGGCGAAATGGAGACGTTGCTCCTGGACTGCGCGGCTGCCAGGGCGGCTTTGTGCTTCTTGGGGTGGACGAAAGCGGTGGAGGTGGCGGCGGCGGCGTTGGTGGTGTAGGGCTGGCTGGGGGCGGGTGTAGAGGGGGGCCCGGGGTTGGGGTTGGGGACAAGGCACAGGCTGGGCCTGGCCGTCCCTGCCGGACTGGGAGGAAGAGGAGGCAGGAGAAGAGGACCCCCCCCTGGAGACGTAGTGCGAGAGGCCGAGCCGTCCTGGTGCTCCATCAGGAAGCCGACGGGTCTGTGGGGGGGGAAGTCGCCCCGCGCCGACACCAGGTAAGCCGCCTCGGAGAGAGACGGGCCGCTTTTGAGGTGCGGGCCAAAGGCAGAGGGAGCCGAGGCGGCCATCCTGCACGCGAGGTCGGCGCTCCCTGGATGGCGCGAGCGAAAGACTTCTTGTTCTGGATGTCGTCCAGGTTGGAGTTGTGCTGGATGATGCGGCCGACGCTGGCGTCCTTCATCCGCTCTGCCCGCTCGCAGCCCCCCTGCAGGCTGGAGGAGTTGAAGCGGCCCTGAGGGAACTCCTTGTTGAGCGTGGCACCCACCACGCCGCCACCATCGTACTTGACGGAGGAGGACGGCCGCACGATGACTGACGCCATCGCCGCCTGCAGCTTCCCCCGGGGGGCGCCGCGGTGCTCCTGCATGGCCTCCCCCGCCGAGGCGAGCGCGTCCCTGCCAGCGGCCGAGGCCACGGGGGAGAAGATGGCGGCGTTGCCGTGAGCCTTCGTCACGTCCCTGAGTTCGGGCATCAGCGTGGGCGGCTTCTGCTGCTCGGCCAGGGTCTTGCTGCCCGCCGACGCAAGGCTGACGGGCTGGATGGGCGTCAGGGTGGGCGGGGACAGGCGCCCGCCGTAGGCCGCCCTCTCGCGCTCCTTCTCACGCTCGGCCGCCTCCTTGCGCTCCAGGGCGTGCTGCGTGGGCGGGTGGAAGACGGGCGCCCGGTGGAGGGACGGCATGGCCCGGAGCTGCTGCTGCTGCTGCTGCTGCTGCGGCTGCTGCTGGTAGTGGTGGTGGTGGTGGTGGTGGTGGTGGGGTGGTGGGGGTGGTGGGGGTGGTGGTGGTTAGGCGCAGTGGCGGTAGTGAAGGAGGTGGAGGAGGGAGGGACGGTGGGGCTGGAGCGCTCCAGCCCTGCGTGGTGCTGATGCTGATGCTGCTGCTGCTGCTGGACGATGGTGGCCTGCTGGCTCAGCTGCTCGGTGATCTTGCCTGCCAGGCCCTCCCCTCCCTCGGGCTGGTGTTTGATGAGGGGGGGGGGTTTGCAGAGGGAGGCCTTGGAGCCATAGCCCCCCAGGGACAGGACCCCCTGGGCGGCCGCCTGAGTGCCGGCCGAGGCCTTCTCGTAGTAGGAGCTGAGCTCCTTGGAGGGGTAGAGCCTGGGCGGCTCGTTGACCACACTGTTGGACAGCGTGGTGTAGTAGTTGCTCTTCTCCGACTGGATGACGTGAGGGTGAGGGTGAGGGTGAGGGTGAGGGTGGCCGGGCTTGGGCCCCGGGGAGGCCAGGGCCGGGATGCGCACGGGGAAGGCCGGGTCCCTGCAGCGCTCCCTGTCTCGGTCCATCCCCAGCTCGCTGGTGCGCTGGATCTTGGCCGTGAACGGAGCCACCTCGATGCTCTCCTTCAGGATCTGCCTGTTCTCCTCCTTGTATTTGCTCGCTCGCTCCGCAGCCTGAACTGCGTCCTGCGATAACCACAAAAAGAAGAAGACACGCTTGAACAGGATCAAATTTCGTTGGATTTTAATGTATAGAGGCTGCAGCATTTTTAAGTCATGGGAGTGCCACAATGACCAGGAGAGACCAAAGATAGTGAATAGGAGTGCATGTTTACAGGTTGTCAGTCCATCTCCCTAATAAAACTCAGGTGCTTACATGTGTCTTTGCAATGTGCTTCATTATTCTTCTCCTCATTGTCAAGAGTCAGCAAAACAAAATATCTGTCTGAACAGGCTGTTGCTGAGTACAGCTCAGCTATGCACATCTTTTTATTTGTAGCTTTTGTTGTAGCAGTGATTTTACATTAAAACTAGTAATTCGGCAGTGACATGGGAGAGATTATTTGTACATGTGGATTCTCTTTTGGATTCTCATTTGTGATATCAAAAAAGTTTCAATAAAAAGATCTTGAATTAAAAAAACAGGCTGCTGCACAGGTTATCACACTGAACGAAGAAAGTCTTTGAAACTGAAAGCTATTGTTCAGTATCACCCACACTGACCTCAGCTGCGAAATGTTTCACCTACACTAGGATTAGCAGAACATGCTGTATCATATTTTTTGATGATGGTGTGTCCTGTATCTTTATCTATACCAACTATTATTAGTTAGTTATTATTTACGAACAAATTTGAGGTTCATTGTATTGTACTACCTCAAATTCAAATATTCAGACTTAGATTAAAATTAAATTAGATTAAATTCATGCTAAAATGTATAAAGAAACACCACACCAACGAAGGAACACCACTTTTATGAACAAGAACAATTCTTATTCTTATTCGTTTGTATTTTTAAGAACAATAGTGCAGGAATTGTGATGATGTATTAGATGTGTATGATACCTGTGTGTTGGCCAGGCGAGCTTTGCTGTGGGGCTCCAGGTAGAGGCGGTGCAAGCTGATGTCTTTCCCGGTCGGGGTTCGACTCCTGCCGGTCTGATCCTGCTTCAGCTGGGCCAACGTCAGCGCCCTCATCGGGTCCGCAAACACTTTCTTATCAGCGTCTCTGCAAACAGACGGGGGGAAATATTGACGTGGCTACACTTTACACGGCCGGTTTAGTTATTTTTTCAATGTGTGGTGGACAAACATCTCCCGATCAATAAGGCATGTGAGGCAAAGCGGCCTTCAAAACATTTGTCAAAAGACTATCCCCATTCCCCAATCCCCATTCGACCGCGCAACCTTTCTTCTCTCTCGGTCGTCTCCACCGCTTGCACAACTTGACAGCCAGGAAGGAAGCCAGAACTTCCTTCCCCACTTTAGTTCTCTCTTGTTTTTCTTTGATTGTTTTCCTATCCTGTCCAGCACCGTGATGCAATCCACACAACCAGTGGCAGTTGCGCAGCAGGGGAAAGTCCAAACCAATCAACAAAACTGGTCTGTGTGTCAAGTTGTGTGGCTCCCTGGTGCTGTACAGTCGTGTTGGTGATGGTGTGTAACTGGCTGTCCCTGCACTTCCTCTTTTAGTCTCATTCACCACAGATGCGCAGACATGACTTTCTTCTAGTGCGCTTGAAAATGCAGGCCAAAAAAACAAAAAGGTCAAGACAGGAAGGCACGTGATGGCAGAGAAGAATGACTTAGGGGCAAAATTGGTGTTGAAAACAACCTGTGAATGGCTAAACCTAAGAAATGAAGATATTTTAGAATCCAATCTCAATCCTTGAGAATATGTGTTATATATTATTATGTTATTATTATTATTATATATGTATACATACATATATACATATATATGTATATATATATATATATATATATATATATATACGTATATATATATATATATATATATATATATATATATATATATATATATATATATATATATATATATATATATATATATATATATATATATATATATATATATATATATATATATATATATATATATATATATATATATATATATATATATATATATATATATATATATATATATATATATATATATATATATACACACACATATATTTAGATACTATCCTCAATACAAACACAGCCTAACTCAAATATTTTCCCTTCAACACAGGCAAAAAAAAACCAAGTGTACAAGTGTAACTCCAGACAATGGTACTGGACTGTACTATTGTCTGGAGTTACACTTGTATTTAAAGGGTTAGGGTTAGGGTTTCTGAATGTAGACGCAGCAGTGAGAACTCAACAGGGTGTTGGACTTTCCACTTACTCTTTGTGGGATTCCATGCTGGCCTTTGAGAGCGGAGGACTCAAGTGCGTGCTGATCTTGACAGGGGGCCGGTGAGGGTCTGCGCTGGCGGGGCGAACGGGGAGGTGGCTCAGCAAACCCACACTGTCACCTGCGCTCCCGGCAGACTGGTGCAGCCATGGACTGGCTGTGTTCTGCGCAAGACATCAATAAAATTAAATCCCAAAACAACTGCAAGAGAAATTCATCCAACCATGTCAATCCACCCCACATCCATCACGTGACTGACTTGTGAGAAAACGTGAAAACTCGCAATCTTTGTTTCTCCGGACGGTTGCAGGAGACTCAAGAGAGAAGAGTTGTTTTCACGCTCGTATAGAAAACTGTGCCTAACGCACTTTCATGGAAATGACACAAGAGGCAAACGTGTCTGGAAACAAATGAGAAGTAATTACAGCCTCTTCTCATCTTGCATTCTTCACACACAAACGTGCAGTTTTGTAGCCACGAGATAATATCAAGATTTTGCATTTATATTTGACCCAGTCCCTCTGATTTATTGTTATTATTCAGCATTAGCGCCAAGAATTCACTACACGAGGGCATAAATCATCCCTGGAAGTCACTGTGGTGCACAAGCCACACACCAATATTAAATTAACATCGCAGATAACGCAGATAAAAACACTGCAGCGATACTTGAAGCCACTTTACATAACCATTAATGTTTGCCGTGGAAGATAAGTGAACTTTGATAATGGCTGATGGCCAAGAGCAAGCGCTGTCACAGCATTAAGAATTAGCATTCATTAAAAAAGGGAAAGAAGGCAGCACAGTTCAGCATCTAGACGCAGCATGAAGGCACAAACAGGTCAAAAATAGATACCTACCCTCCTGAGAGAGACCTCCGAGTTCACGCTGACGGGATTTTCAGGGTGGACCCACTTTGCTGTTGGAGGCAGGTTGAGTCCAGGTGGGTAAGGAGTAGGTGTGCCATTGGGATACTGCCAGAGGATGGGGTACAGGCCCAGGCCAGCGGCCCCACCGTGAGCCTGGGCCAGTAGAGATGGTGGAGGGGGGGCCTGGCCCTGAGAGGGAAACAAAACCCAGACAGATGAGTTGAATTCCTTTATTTTTGGAAAAAGATTGATATGCAACAATCTACATCAGTCTTTCCCCACTGAACTCAACTCTAAGAGAGTGTTTTTTAACCAGTGTGCCGCGGCACACTAGTGTACTGAGAGATAACGTCAGGAGTGCTGTGAAAAATTGTCCACTTTCACTTAATCTGCCTAAAAAAATAATAAGATTCCATTTTCAAGTGACTGCGCTTTAAAAGGAATGTGAGCCTGTTTTCCTCCCTCAATTCCTCCCAGGATATCAGCTTTGTGTGCATCTAAACAGACCCAGGCTTCACACTGAGTGAGTATAAATAAACTATCATTAGGCTTTTGGTTGGTGGTGGCTGCCATGGGATCTCTTCAATGCAAAACAGGTTAAAAGCCGCTGCTCTAGGACACGCACTGCACACAATCACATGGACCAGTGAAGCCCGGCCGCTGTCCTACCGGCAGGAACTGCTGCTGGTGAGCCGCCGCAGGGTGAGCCAGCGCCAGGTGTCCCAGCCCTCCGGGCGAGTCGAGCCGTGGGTGGCTCCCGAGGAGCGAGGCGGTGGGCGACTGCATGGCCTGCAGCACCCCGGGGGGAAGCAGGCTGGGATGAGGTAGGCCCGGGGTGGGCGACGGGGCCAGGAGGTGGGAGGTGGCGTGTGGGAGGCAGGGCGAGTGGGGGGACGGCGAGTGGAGGTTGTGCAGGTGCGGGTGGAGAAAAGCCGCGACATGGTTGGAGGAGACGGCGACGGAGGCGGAGTTCTCGGCGTCGCGGACCAGCGCCGGGTCCCTGTAAACGGTGAAGGTCTCGTTCTTGTCGATGATCAGCGGGCTCTTGGTGCTGCCGCCGCCGCCGCCGCTGACTCCGCCCGACTCTGAGCGAGTCGGCACTGGCTTGAAGCCGCAGCGCAGGGGTTCCGTTATTTCCACTTTAGTTGACAAGTGGCCGGTTGGGGACGACGAGGAGTCGCAGTACCTGGCTATTTTGTGTTTGGAGACCTCTGGGGAGGTGTTGGGTTTCGGTCTGGACAGTTCCAGCTGGCTCGGCTGAGGCTTCATCTTAAGGGGGTCGGCTAGGGTTGAGTTGGGGTACGGGAAGCAGTTGGAATTGCTGAGCTGCTGCTGCTGCTGCTGGTGGGGTTTCAGTTTCATGGAGTCCAAATGGGCAGAGTTTAAGCTGGGAGTCATTCTGGACTTGGCCAAGTCGGGAGACATGGCTGCATTTGTCTTGTGAGCAGGCAGCTGCTGCACTGGCTGCTTTCTCGTCTCCTCAGCCAGAGGCGGGCTCTTAATGCTGGGGTGGACAGATGTGTAGTGTAGCTGTTGTTGTGTGAGCTGCTGCTGCTGCTGATGATGATGATGGTGATGATGATTACGGTGATTTAGAGGGTTGCTTTTCTCTTTGTCCACCAGCACCATATTTTCAGTCACTGCCGTGATCGGCCTAGGGAGAAAAAAGAAGGATATTGGTCAAACACTGGCCATTAATAGTTGAATTATTGTTGCAATTGTTGAATTAGCCAAACAATCTTTGGCTAATCTCTGTGTCTGTTTGGGTTTTCAAATTGCTTTCTTTAGTATTTAGATATTTGCGATTTAAAAGTGTCCCATAATACTTATTTTTAAATTGGTAATGCCCAGGTAGACACAGAAATTTGCCAAAAATTGGATGAAAGTGAAATCTCCCTTTATTTTTGCTAAACAGTGATTCGTCAGTCAATATAAATGCTCTATTTTTAGGTTTGAAATGTCGGAAAAACTACATAATTTATTTTGTTCACATGCGCACAACCACATGGTAATGCAATGCATTTTTTAAAAAACTTTAAAACAGGCAAAAAGACATGGTGAAAGTATGTCGGTCTTTTGTAATGTTTCACCAACACCGCTAGAGGGCGCATCCCTGTGTTGGGAACGCCACACTGCAATAAAGTTGGGCAGCTTCAAATGCTCACAGAGAAGGAACATGTGTTACTAATTTAACCGAGGCAACGACTTTCCAACAGAGAACAATGTGAGGGCCCTTTGGTTGTCGCTGCTGACTGTGAGTGAGTGAGTGAGTGTGTGTGTGTGTGTGTGTGTGTGTGTGTATGTGAGTGTGTGTGTGTGTGTTTTTGAAATTCAAATACTAAAACAGATGACTGGGGAGCTGAGAAAACACAGCAGTACCAAGGAAGCTCATAGACTTGGAATTTATGTGAATCCTTGAACAATGTACAACCTCCTGCTGTCCTGCTAGTTAAAGTCCAATCAAAGACGACTTCTAGCAGGACAACAACACCCCTCCTCTCACCTGATGACATCAGAGGGGGCAAATTCAATCTTGCTCAGGATCCTGGTCCCCGCCGTCGTGACGCCGCCACCTCCCACGATGCCCTGCGGCTGCAGTGGGGGTTCCAGGTCCGCCCTGCGGCCCCCTTCAGAGGGGGAGGGCGACGGGGGGACGGGAGGCGACGAGACCGGCGAGGGGTTGAGGGGGAGGTAGGGTGAGAGCGACGTGGACTCGGCCTTCTGGGCGGCCAGCAGCGCCGACACGGCCTCGGAGCTCTCCTGGTGCACGGTGGCCTGGGCCTCGTCCGTGATGTCGATAACGCCGCTCCCACTGCCACTGCTGCCACTGCCACTGCCACTGCTGCCGCTGCCGCCGCTGCCGCCGCTGTGGAGGTGGCCCAGCGAGGGCGTCTGGGATCGAGGGGATCCTAGACCGAAGAAAAAACAAAGAAACCAACACATGAACGATATGAACGACAAATAAATGAGGATAAAAGCAACAGGTTGGACCTTTCACACCTTTCACAGTGCTCTTGGTGCCGTCTATGACGCCGGCCTGGATGTTATCTGGCGCGTGAGGCGTCTGCTGCCGCGGCGGCTGCGTGATCTGCGTGACGGCCACCAGCTCCTCCTCCTCCTTCGTTATGGCTTTGGCCGTCTCCACCAGCACACCCTTCTTGCCGTCCTCCGCCGCCGCCGCCTGGAGCTCGGCCCACGGCGACATGCTGCCCACGAGGGCCGAGGAATCGCTGACTTTAGCGCCTTGTGGGAGCGGCTTCTCGTCCTCCTCCTTCTTCGGGCCGCTGGCCGCTTTCGCGTCGCCGCTGCGAGTCTTTAGCTCGTTTTCTGAGTTGGGCTCCGACGAGGAGGAGGACGAGGAGGAGGTGGAGGAGGTGGAGGACGAGGAGGAGGACGAGGAGCACGACGAGTGCGCCGTCCTCTTGTTGTGAGGGTTTTCCGAGTCGCTGCTTTCGGAGAGGTCAGAGGTCATGTCGGTCTTGAGCCTCTTCAGGCCAGCTTTCTTCTCATCCTCCTCGCCCTTTCGCCGTTTGTTCACTGACTGCTTAGCCTTTGACTTGGAGTCTGGGAAACAAATAGAATAGAAGAATCATTGACACACTGAGGGTTCACGCTGCAAGCAGTGAAAAGCACTTTTCACACAGTGGGCAGGAATCACCTTCCATACCACTTGAAGCTTCCTGGTTGTTTTGTGTGAATGAAACCAAGCGGTTTGAGGGGCATGAGTTGATTTGCTAACTTGCCAGCTGAGGAGGGAGCGCCAGCGTCCTATCAGAGGTGAGTTGACATTTCCCACTTATTCTTTGTTGAGTTCTATGAGAATAACAAAGGCGGACTGACTGACGCCAGTCTTCATGATAACTTCAATCACTAAGGACCAGGATGATTCCAAACTCTCCTGGAACAGAATCCTGTCTCTCACAGCCACTCCCATTAAAGAGTTGCATGCCTGCAGTCCCTGGGCTGCTTTGTTCAACGTTCAGAGTGCCATCAGTGTTAGAAGTGGACTCGTCCTCACCTCTTCCAACAGTTTCTTCTCTCCTGTCTTTGTCCTCCTCCGGAACACTGCTATCCGATCCTTTCCTCCTGGAGGAGCGAGAGCTGCGCTGCTCCCTCTGCTCCCGTCCGCTGCTGCCCGGCGAGTTGTGTGATTGGCCGACAAGCAGCTGGCTTTGCTGTGATTGGCTTTGTGTTTGGGAGGCGAGCGTCCCCTGGGAAACTTTTGGGTTTGGACCTGATGAGGTCATAACGGGGCGAGGGCTGTTGGCTTGGGCTCGCGTGAAATGGCTCTGCAAGAACAAATCAAGACTCGCTTTCAGATCAGGGAGAGAAAAGTGGAGATTTGAAAAGGTCCCGCATTGTGCGAAATTTACTCGCACTGGGTTTTCTCAACCGATGCCACAGTTCCCTTTGTGAAAGACCTGCAGTCAGCCAGGTTTCAAAGCATTGTGGCGCCTTTGAAAAGTAAAGTAGGTCGCCATGCTGGTGCTTTGAGCCCAATACTCACCTGAAAAGACTTGCATTATGCAAAATTTACATTAGGGGTGTTTGCAAACAACAGTACGTGTCTTTAGTCTCACAGTGAGCTCCCCAGGTAAAAGAAAAGGCAAAAACCATGCAGGCCTTGATAAAAGCCCTTTGTGACATCACAATATTCCTTAAAACCTGACCATCTGCACCAGTTCTGATTATTGCTTCAATCACCTCAGTGACATTTATAGTCTCTTTCTATGAGCAGAGTTTTATATTCCACAACTTCTCCAGTGTGTATCATTAAATATACTACTGGATAAACAGTGGCACTGTTTGATGGCTAAGCTCTACATGAACTCACTGTAGCTTTAAACTGTAATTAATCTAAAGGGAAAAATGTGATAGTCAAGTCTCTATTTACAGTGATTTCTCACCAACTAGCTGGATGTGAAATGATAGACTGTGAGCAACTCATTTAGTCATTTTGGAAAACTCTTATTTCTGTATAAACAGAGCAATTAAGGCCATGAAGGAAAATTTTAAGGAAAAAAAAAGATCAATATTTAGAGGCAACTCAGAAAAGAAAGCGCGAGTCTACTTGAGCTTTGGGTGTGCTGACAGAATGTCAACTTGCCACTGAGGTTAATTGCTACCCCATGTTACTCACAGTCTGGGACAAACGCATTTTTGTGTCACCTTGTCGAATTAACATTTAAATGAGACACCCAAACTGACTCTCGAGAGTCTAAATTACACCATGGTGGAAAAACATCTTGTGCTAACAGACAGTCAGTTGCAGCGAGGTTGCGGTTCTGAATAGAATTAAGATCGGAACAAGAAGAAAAACACTGGTTCTTTTATAAACAGCCATTTCTTAGTCTGCAAAAAGCAATACTGTGTGAAACCCTCGCCAATCACAAAAAGCACCATAATGGGGTTACTCAAACTTTTTCTAGTATATTAACTACTGACAAGGAAAACAAACTGTACATGAGTTTATTGATAGTAGGAGAAATAATATATGGCTAATTCCTGTTGAGAAACCAATGAACAAAAAAAACCCTACATTTTTAAATTCTTTTTAATGTGCTGTAAATGTGTATGTGTATATATTTAAGGTTGGAGGATGGTGGTGTGGGATTGGTTACCTGAGTGTTGCCAGTGGTCCCACCGGTTCTGCCTCCTGTGATCTGAAATGTGAAACAAATAGATATAAGTTAATATCAGATGACAGCAAAAGTTAGAAAAAAAACCCATAGGACTCGTACTATCAGAGAAAACGGCCAACTCATAGGATTGCCTAAATGTAAAGTACAATATAAATGAAATGTATTATCATTATTATTATTATTATTATTAACATTATTAATAACAGATCATTTGACCGATTATTTCAAATACGCTGAACAAAGTTAATTACATTCAAAATTTGAATCTCTGTATTCCTCAAACGCTCTCAGTGTCCATACTTACATGTGCGGTGTTGTTGTTCTGACTGGATCGTGACCTACGTCTGGAGGTAATGCCAATGTTTTCTCCTTTCAGCAGGGAGTGGACCACATCATCCAGAAAGGTCATCTGGATCATAGACGGATCCACATTCTGGGGCTCCAGCACCTGAACACACACAATAGATCCAGTTCTTACAGTCTGCGAGCAGGTCTCAAGAACTCAAGGACTCATAAACTATTGCTTCAAAAATATAAATCCAACCTAAATGAAAAATGAATGTGGATTCAAAGGTGAAGATGCATTTTATTCCCGTCTGAGGGGGGAGAAAAAGCCAGCGGGGTTGATGTGGGGGATGCAGCAGTCTCCTTTTATTATGGGGGGGCTGCAGCAATCATAACGTTTAAGCCGGCCACAAATTCAGTCACCGGAGAAGTCTACTGCGATCTCGCTTGCCAAATGTGTGGAAAACCGCTGCAGCAGCACCGTGGGAAGCCTCATTGACCAAAAAAGGGGAAATATGGCATTTTCACAACAGCATATGATTTAGAGTGAACCCAAGCTAGCGATAATCAGAGTATTATCTAAGTTTACTGAAAATCGACAAAGGAAACTTTGAGATAAAAATGAGTCAAACAATGTGAGCCGTAACTTCCATTTGTCTTCATCTATAGTTATACATACAAAGAGAACAGTTCAGTTTTGAGTAGAACTCCATGAGAGGAAACTAGATCTTGCACGGAGACCTAGTTTCTGTTTTTCCTTATTCTGTAATTTACACATGAAATTTATTAAACATCCATATGAAGACTATTTTCATCACATGGCAACAGTTTGTTCAGGCTTACCTGGTCATTCATAACAACCATGTTTCGACTGAAGAGGTCGTGGTGTGTGATGATGCCGGTGAACCACTGGGTGGCCGAGTCTTGTCTGTACACACGCACGCGGTAGCCATTCAAGGAGTAGGGTCCTGGTGGTAAGAAACAAAAGAAGAGGATCATTCCACTGTCGCGATTGCGCCACTTACGCTAGGAAGCAGACGCTCGGTTCCTCGCGCTACTTTGAGGAACACAATAGAACAGTGAGTGTCATTATTGCATGTACTGTACGACAAGAATGTGAGTCCACATCGGCAATGAAAATAGTCCCAACATTATGACCGACGCATGTCTGCGAAGCCAAGAAAAGGTCCGTGGCAGCACTGACGTGACGTGGCCGGCGCACTCTCACCTTGCATAAAAATTTCCTGAACTTTCTGGCCTTTGAGCCAGCATTTGATTTCTTCGTGGAGCTGATGGTTGTCTCTTAATACTGGGTTTTGACTGTCCACTTCATCCTGCAAGAGATAAGACACAATTGTCAAATTCACGGCCACGAAAAGACAGATTTGGCCAAGAATTATGACATTTTCCACAGGAGATGCAACTCTTTTATTTTTTCTTTGTGTTTTTTTCCCCCTTAACAGTTTTGTGAGTTAAAACCTGCAGACACTGTGATTAATCTGCTGGGTCAGAGCGAAAATAAATCTTCCTTCTTTGCCCTCCTGCCTCCGTCAACATAAATCTGCTTTGTCCTAAAATAACTACACACACATTTTTTTTTCTTTCTGCCTCTAAGCAACAACAGCTACCTGGCAGCTAGTGCTTGGCTTGACGACAACCTCGCCTGCGGTAGTTTTTAAAGTAATAACCTGCTCCAAGTCAAAACATGTATTAGACGCAATCAAGTGTTCTATTCGCTGTGTCATGGGCTACAATAAAAAGGCACCCTTTAGCCGCAGTCTGAGAGAAAGTCCCAGAGCCCGGGGGAGCGCAGCGGCAACGCTGGCGAGGGACAGCGGTTGGAATTCAGCTGTGCAGCTGGATACAATCAGTGGCGAAAGGCAAACATATAAACACAGACAGAGACTCTCAATAGGGCCGCATTCTTCTGAAAGTAACCCACGGATGGCTTTCACAATGAAAGCACTGCAGGGCCGAGACGCCTCGCAGAGAGACAAAATGCGCAACTTTGTAAAGTCACATGAGGCAACCAGGCTGAGCAAGAGCGAGGACGCGGAGAGGAAATGATCAAAAACACAAACGGCAAGAACACGTGAGTCAGTGAGAGTGGCGCCCCCGCGCTCGGCTTTGTGTGGGACAGTGTGTGTCTGACAGATGATGCATCGCCGTAGTTCATTGAGCTCATTCTTGGTGTGGTCGGTGTTTTGACCGCAAAGGTGCAACGCGGTACGAACAGAGCAGCGAGTCAGCCACACACCCAAGCCAAACCACCTTCCCTCCACGCACACTGGAGTTTTCCACACTTTGCAGCGTTCTTACGGTCACTAAAACATTTGTTAATAACGCGGTGACATGTCAGAGCGCGCACACCGACGTGTACTCAGCGTGATGTTCGTACCACAAATAGGAAGTCCAAGTGGAGGGTGAAAAGTAACCTCTCCGTCTCAGCTGCAGCTGTGGCTGTGTTCTACTTTCATAGCCTTGTTCAGCTCTATATAAAACCAGCATACACCCAAAAATAGCACAGAGGAATGCAGTGCTTCTAAGGCCAGCGTAAGACACTCAAATAGACTCCCAATTTTCCTTTATGCAAATTCTAAAAGGGTAACTAACACTTTAAGTACACAATAATGAAGACGGCACATCTAGAATTTATGTTTCCAATATTATATCCCTGACAGAGCGTCCAAATATACTGCGTGATAACTACTGCTCAATAACTGGCTTTTATGAAAGGTGACATGACCGTCCTGAGATCTGATCAGACCAGCAGATGATTTTATTTTGACTATTTCTGAGATATTCCTTAATTTAATATGAAAACAAACAAACATTTGACTTGCTTTTTAACCAGTCATCACCTCCAAATGCCTTCTTTATCATCCTACATCCAACAGTGAGCACGGACATTGCCTCTGGATTATTATCAGCACTCAACCTTCTAGCCTGCACTGCCTCACTGCTTGGGGCTGGAAGCTGCAGGGACTCCCAGTGCCTCCCAGTCCCAATGATGCTGCTGTAGTATAGATCTTAGCTGAGCCTTAAAAGACTTCCACTGGGTGACATCTTTTTGCCGACTGAATAAGCGTTGCTGATCAGATCTGCTGATTAAAACAAAACCTCAGCCAGAGTTTCGATACTCTGTGTGAGCAATAAATAGGTGCACTTTGAACTTCTGAATGTGAAATACCCTTGAAACCACGGAAGCTCGGAAACTACCTGTGGCTCTTTGAAGACGCAAACAGCGCATGACAGGGAAAAAAACCTTGCGCTTTTTGGATCCCGTCGAGCCATCTTTACATACTCACAAATGGCTGCGACACACAAAACCCACACAGACTCTGTTACCACGGCAACGGAGTTGCCATGACCACAAATCAATCTATTTCTATCACGATAGTGAGAATAAAAAGGATGAGGGCGACATCACCTGTCGGAGAGCAACAGCAAGGTAGAATATAATGCATTGAGCCTTTAATGGGTCAAACGTTTATGCTCCTCCGCACTTGTACAACAGCCTCCTGTCATGTTGATGACACACCGTGAGCACAAACAATCTCGGCTGGGTTTGAACAAAGTGATGCATCGCGACAAGGTGCATTTCTAACTGTGCACACAGTGAAAGAAAACTCAACACATTTTCATGGACATTTGTCGCGTAGTAAACGAGTCCCATGGAGATGTTGTACTAATACATATTGTATTTGTTCCCTCCACCGCCACTGAGCGGCACACAACAAAGAGCTGCAGCAGCATCAGCAGACACATTACAGTGGGACGACGTGAGGACATCTTGTCCAGCACGCTGCTGCACGGCCAGCGAGGCCGAGCTGCTTCGCTGTCTTGGAGATTGTTTCAACGCTACGTAAAATTGCAGAGCTCCACTCGCCGGTTTAGCAAGATGAAATTTTAAACAACCCGGAGGAGAAAGCTATTGTCGGCGGCCGGCGGGCCGGCCAGACCCCTGGCGTGTAAGCGTATTCCTCTGGAGCGAGCGCCGGCGTAAAGTGACACCGCCGGCTATCTGCGCGAGGCACGTGTCGGGGCGTGCGCCGGCGTGCACATAAGACGCGGCGGAGGTAAGGTTACGGCGAGATGGGTGTTGGATGAATGAAGACGTGACAGCAGGGGGATGGAAGAGGCGAGGCGACGCACGGCTGCGGTTTCAGACTGGAATTTCAAAAGGGAATCCAAGAGTTGAAATAATGGCAATCGAACAGCAACCGTGTGTGAATCTAAAGGGGAAAGCTGACAGCCAGTCAGGGAGCACACATGGAGGAGCAGGGAGTCACTGTGAGCAGTGGGGAAGCTCGGCAGAGGGAAGAAAATAAAGATTTTGACAATCCTCTCCGCAGAAAATCAACTCCACATATTTTGGTCTCGTCCATTATTCTGAGCTTCTCTGGCGGCGCTCGCACAGTTCCCTGTGTTTACACAGAAGTCATTTAAAGTGGACGCTCCATTTAAGCTGGAGAGCTTGTATTTAGGGCAGGGAAGCTCTGGCCCCTCCCCCCTATTTTTCCAGTTGGACAGGAACAGCATAGGAAGGAAGAGGAGGGGAGAGAGGGAGGGCGCTACAATCTGTTAGGCATAAACTGTACAATGAAGTCACTGTGTGGTGGGCCAGCCTACTCCTCCAGTCTGTGTGTGTGTGTGTGTGCGTGTTTCTCACTTACACTTTCTGTGTGGCTTTTCAGAAAAAAACAGCAGTCAGGTTACGTCGGGCTGCAGTCACAGAAATATTTCCTGCAAGTTTGTGCGATGTCCGTGGAAGTATTCCAAGAGCTAACTCACTGTGTGTGGTTGCAAGTGTGGGCACAAAGGAGGAGTGTGGGCTCGGGAGTGAGTGTCTTCTGAATGTGCAATCTGGCCAAAACTACTAGTGTGCTTTTGAAAATGACACTGAATATAAATATTTGAAAAAAAGGCCAACATTGAATATAACTGAAATTTCAAGGCATGAATGGCAGTGCACTGTAAGTAGTATGTAGTGTGGCACAAATGCAGAGGATCAATAAAGTTACTTTACTAAATGGTAGAATTCACAAAAAAGCCAAAAAAAATACACAAAATTGTTGCACTGTTTTGACATTTTACTTCGCCTCTTCCAAGACTCCATCAAGAATAGAAAGAATCAAAACTTTATCAATACAAATTGTCATTTGGAAAATACTCTGGAAATCTGACCAGTGTGTGATGTTGTGCACGCAGGAGTTGTGCACCAATATCAAAGTCCCCTGAGGAGGCGACACACTGTTGGTGTAAACCAGCCTCCATTAGCCAGCAACACTGTGCACCACTAGAAAAAAAAGGCATTTTCCTCCTGATTGCCTTTGGTTGACAGTCACAAATATCAGGAGAGACAAATTCTGCTTGGCTCATTTTGAAATCAAACATTGTCTTTGCAACTCTCTGCAAAAAAAAAAAAAAAAAAGTGTGTGATTTATTTTCCGCTGAATGAGCGACAGACCTTGTGTGACTTTCTGCTGCCTGAGTTTGGCTTGCATCCAACATCTAACAGTCAAGTGCAACAACTGATTCCACAAGAGCAAACGCAACTGCAGGTGTGAAAGCGCCTGATACTCACAAGGTCCCCCGTGCTTGAAAATCAAAGGCGAGAGGATGAGTGACAAATGTCTCAAAGTGATAGAACCTGATCCTTTCATCAGAGAATCAGTGCAGAAACTTTGACAACAGTTTTGTCAAAACAGTGGGAGTAAAGCGATCAGCCCGTCCATGCTCACATCATATGTAAAAAAAATTCTTCAAAAAAAAAGAAGAAAGAAAACAATCGGAACCCTTCATATTTGTTGGCAACAGAGCCGTGGCTTCATTAGAGATTTAGTAAAAGCTCTCTAGATGGTAATGACTCAGTTCCAGTCACAGCAACACTATTCAGTAATGGCTGACAGCTGAATAAGTGATTTGTTCGGGCAGAACGCTTCAAAATTCAGATCATTTCACCTCAAATTTATCCTGATTTCTCAAAAAAAAAAAGATATCTGAAGTGCAAGAGCCACGTTTGTCAACAGTCCAGTATTTCTAGCTGATAGTTATTGTAACAATGCTCTTACATCTAAAGACCAGTAGTAGATGTGTCTCACTTAGGGTCAACCACAATGGTCAAACGCTACATAAACTACAGAAGCTACTGAGCAGACTTGCATGATTCATGATTCACAAGATGACACAACCAGGGACTTTAGAAAAAAGAAAGAAAAAAAAATCTAATCAAAGAAAATCTAATTCCATTTCTCTTATTAGCGAGGCATTTTAACGACACGCAGCCTGCTGGTGAGAGTGCAGAACAGGCTCTGCGAACAGGCTCGGGTCGACACAGAGTGGGACACCGAATGGGACACAATGTTCCGAGCCAACGCCGCGCAACTCGCTGTTCTGAGCTGCGCTGCGCTGCACACGTGCATGCGATCATGCACGCACATTGCAAAAATCACACCATGGAGAGCCACCGTCCTCGCAGCCTGCGAGCTACTGAGGATCAGAAGGCTTCGGCGGGCGGCAGGTACAATATTATGTGTGGATATGTGTGGGTGCGTGTGTGCGATGAGGCGGAGAGGCCGCTGCTGCACGGCTTGGCTTCACGTCCGCGGTGAACGCTGTTCCGTGCATATGGAAACATTTAGTGCCGCTGCAAGTGCCCCGGGAAGCGGACCAATGTGCAAGCTGGCTGCATTTATTTTAGCACATCAGGCCGGACAACCTCCCACTGCAGTGATTTATACCCAGCTGAAAAACTGTGAGGGACAATCGCAGCAGCTTGTTCGATAAGGGGCAGAAGGACGGCTGAGAGGCAGTCACCTGACACACACTCAGCCTCACGGAGGCCAGGCTGTCGCTGCTGCTGCTGCTGCTGCTGCTGCTGCTGCTGCTGATCTTTACAACCAGAAGTTACACATTAAAAACTAAGCTAAACAATTGCAGCCGTTCTGCTTTAATTTAAAATGAAACACAACATTCCTATGAAGTCTCCTTCAAGCCACAGGACATATTTACTCACTCATTCAAAAGGCAAGTTTGACAATCAATGACCAATGCCACATTCCAAGGCTCTGATTGGTCCTACATCGAGACACTTGCACTCTGGTGTGTTCTGGTCACCGTACTATTGTTTTGCACATCAGCATACAGCCAGAAGGAAGTTGAGAGAATGAAAAATAATCCAAAGCCAAGACATTTAGGTTGAAATGAATTCACCTTTGTGAAATGTGTACTTTATCTAGGCAGGAGGGTATTGGCCATTGCCAGTTTGACACATTCTGATGATGAGCATCTGTGCAGCTAAACAACATGAGTGAAAGCCACTCCCTACTTTCAGAAGGTAGCCCACTGGAACCTGCACTGCATCACCGTGGACTTAGTATCAGTACTACTGCTTGCTAGCTGTTGGTGGCCTTTATATCCTCCACGCTGATGTGGCCGTGTAACCAACTCTTTCGCTGTCTAAGAGGGCCCTTGCACTGCGGAAACTATTCTCACTTCCTCAATCTATTTGCGGAGCCACTAGGTTCTTGGTACTACAAGGGACGGAGGCTATTTTAGTTCCGCAAAAACAATATTTAAGGGACGCGCTCGTGCTTTGGCGATGGGACTGTCTTCCACCACGGGAAGCATGTGATGTATGAGCACGTCGATTGGCCCCTTCAATCACGTGAACAAACGTCATAGTTTAGCCATTGCTAGCAGGTTTTCAAGCAGGTAAAACCTGCTCGCAATGAAAAAGACACACTGTGTTTTCTTTTCTTTCCTTCCTATTTGTGCTACATTTCAGAACTCATCAATGTGGGTTTCTTAGCTGGACACAGGTTGGACATTTGTGCTGGAATTTCAAACTTACAATACAAAGCCCTGAGAAAACAATACAGCCATAGACTAATTGAAACATGAAATAAACTCATATCTCAAGTTGAACTAATTCAATAATAAAATAACAGTGACTTTATTGCTGCTTTGAAATTAATCAAACGTTGAGAGAGATCATGCTGAAAGGGAATAACATTTGATCAGTGGTCAAATGTAAGCAGGCCACAATGCTGCCATTCAGCCTCAGAAACACAAGTGCGGTCATCAGCAGCAGCACTTGTCAAGTTTCAGCTCCGTGAGTGGAATCAGACAGCAGCCTAGTGTTGGCGTGGCAGCTGCTGTGAAAGGAGGAGCTCAGCGCTGCTGCCACACGTGTCACACATGTACGTATGTCTGTATGTCTGTCTGTATTTGCGAGTGGAAAGTGGATCATTACCTGATATGGCTGGCAGGCCGAATGGTCAGAGAGGAAGTCCAGCTGTCGGTCTAATAGGAACTCCACTGCCGTTACTGGTGACAACAGATTCTTCCCAACCACTGGCTTGAATGCCTGAGGAGAAGAAGAAAAACACGACAACAACAAAGAGACGGTCAACAACTGCAACACAAATACAAATCAGCGGCGAACGCTGCCGAGCAACTTGCATGAATTCATACTGTTAAAACACAGGAGTCAGTTGGTGTTGCCCACCATTTGACAAAGGTATCAAGCGAGGAGATGACTGATAACATGAATGAGATATGAGGGGAGAGGGGTGGGGGGTGTGGGGATGCAGGAGGAAGGATAAATTGAGACGGAGAGGCAGAGAGGGATGGAGGGAACGCGGCCTGGCAGTGCAACGACGGAGAGCTCAAGAGTGATGAATAAATTAATGGGGAGAGGAAATCTGACAGATCAAAGGCAGCGTACTTCACTTTGATGCTGCCTCCCATGCACCAACACTCACTCCCTGGTGATGTCTTGTCAGCCTGCACCCCGGAGTTAGGAATACGCACACGTCGCAAAAAAAAACACCAAAGTTCCTGCGTTTCCCCCGCAAAGCCACTTAAGCCGCCTCGCACCTGCAGCCCTGCTCGTCCAGTGTGTGTGTGTGTGTGTGTGTGTGTGTGTGTGTGTGTGTGTCTCTCCATCACTCTTTCACTGCATTGTTTGCTGGTTGCTGCTTGGATGTGTGTGTGATCGGGTGTGGAGGGTTTACATCATTCAGCCACAGTGGGTCCAACAAAGCAAATAAATACAGATGCTGAAGAGAGGAGATGGTGTCTCTCTGAGTGCAGCACGGCGCTGCTGCAATTCACAGTTACATAACGAGGTCAGTGTGATAGAATGGAGAGATTAGAGGTGAGAAACATGAGCGATGTTAACCCAACACACACACACACACACACACACACACACACAAATCCGGACGCATACATAAACCATGAAGCAGAAGCAAACTTAGTGCATGCTGTGAGTATTTTTTCTTTTTCTCATTTCATTTCAGTTCGTTAAAGTGACCACTTGCTGCGGCAGGTGCAACTTTCAGCTGAACCACCTGCACCTTCAGAAGTCACGCTAAAAGGACATGAAAGACAGTCGCGCACACAAAAAAAACCCTTCCTGTGGGTGCTGGTGATCTCTGCGGGGGGGCGTGTCATGCGACAACGTTGTCATGCTCTGATGTGGAGATACACAACGGGTTTATTTATAAGTATGTCAAGACACATGAAAAAAGTGACTAGTTTCCACACAAGGTAAGAAAGCATGAGACTCAGTGAGTGGAGCGGAAAACAATCTAGCATGCGACCGATACCAGTCACAAGAAACTTTATTTGCATATCAAGTTGCGTGATCAAGTCGTGTTCACATTTATATTGGATCAAAGGGAGATAATTGGCAGGCGCAACACGGCACGCAGTGCACCTGCCAAAACCCCGAGCTGCTCTCCACTCTGTGCGCTGCTCTCGGGGCGCCGACTGTGACAAAAACCTGCGCGGCAGAAACACAGGGGGGACTGGCTGCTAATTATCCAGAAACACTGTTTCCATCGCAGTCGCAAGGCTTGATCTGAATCCAGCCACTAGTACGAGGAAACCAGCTGGAGCGACTTCTCGTCCAAGTGTCCCGCACATTTCATTTCCCAGGGAGCAGAATCATGATATTTACAGGGTTCGTGTTTTCTCTTTCTCCATGGTGATGTAGACCCGTCTGCCTCAGCTTCCCATTCCCTCGGTTCACACAGTTGATCCCACAGCAATACGCAATGATACCAATTCAATCCTACATGAAGCTGACAAAACTAGATGGAAGACTGTGAAGACACATACGGAGATATATGTATATATATATGTATGTATGTATGTATGTGTGTATATATATATATATATATTTATATATATATATATATATACACACACAAAAAAAAATTCTGTGTGTATATATATATACATATATGGCCACACGCACGCACGCACACACATGCGCACGCCTGCATTAGAGGTAAGGGAACTATGCAGAAAACAATTCACGGGCAACCGGAGCTACATGGTAGAACAACATATGGACGGCTTTCATTTCGCCCCTCTGTGGCAATTAGCAGTTAGCTGCTGAGCTAGCGCGCTGCGCTCATGAATGCGGACAGACGGAGAGGATTTATGTTTTTATTTTGTTTACATTCTGTTGGCTTAACAGGTGGTGAAACTTGGGGCTTTCAACTTGCAAAGGGTTTATTGCACATGCCCACAGTCACCAGAGGCCTAGTAATGCTTCTTGTAAGAGTGTACGTGTGTGTGTGTGAGTGTGTATTTATGTATGTGTGCGTGGGTGCCGGTGGAGTCCTTAAGTGTAAATGCAGTAAAGCTCAATAACAGATGGTTTAACAAGGCAGCGCGCTAATAAATCATAGGGGAAATGCCCACTAGGGGCAGGGTAACCTGACACTGCAGATGATTCTGATGTATAATAAATCCGCGGGACATATTTCACACATCCGTCCAGGAAACAGGGCACAGACAGAAGGTGTGGACCTTTGAAATCTGATTCAACAGCAGCAGGGCCAGTTGGTAGAAACCAGAGCCTCCCATCAGCAGTCTCTTGCCGTTGTCACATCTCAACCCCACTTGTTGCCGACGCCTCTTTCTCTATTATTCACACTGGTTGCCATGGCCGTATTCCAACTGAGTGAAAACAAGTCAGATTGAAGGTTTTCGAAATGAACAAAGGCGACGCTTCGAACTTTAAAAGTTCCATCGATTGATGAGCCTCGCAAGGTTGAGGACAGAGCAGAGGCAGTGCAGATTGTGGATGGCACCTTATTATGGTATGAAGCACGCGTAAAGAGAACACAGAGTACCATGTTGCCATGGCGACCACCGAGAGCACGGTAAGCCAGTAAAAGCTCTGTAGAAAAACCACATGAAAGAGCTCGAGAGAAGGGATTGACTGGAGCTCGGTTGAAAAACATATACACACAATGAGAAAACACGAGACGCTATCGAAGACAAAAGGACATTTGAAAGTGCGCGGCAATTGTTTACGCAACACATGTATGTGAACTGGATAACAACTAAAACAAATTAGACCTGTTAAGTCTCAAGCATAGGAAGAAGAGTTTAAAGCAGAGCAGAGCTACTGTGAATTTCTGCTCTATTATCCTGCAACATTTCAATGAATGTGAAAACAGTGACACATATAAAAAGGCAGAATTATACAGTAAGTGGGGGAAAATATCTGGAAATGCTTAGTCTTTTTGCTCGGTAGCATTTTCTCACATTGTGCAAAAAGGCCAAAGGGAAATACACACAACCTATTGCTAACTAGCATTGCGCACCAAAATTGGATGGTTTCCTTGTACGACCGTGTTCGTTTCCAGAAAATAAAACCCATCCGACAAAAATGAACCACAAGCGAAACAACTCAGCATTACAGAAAGTTGGTGACAACAGCCGCCCCACTGGAAATACCAGCAATTGTTTTTAAGGGAGGGAAATTTACAGTCATTGTAGTGAAAACGTGGCTGAATGGTGCGTTCCAATGACCTCGCAAGGCGGAACTCAAAGTTAGGCATGACATCACTACCGAGTTGACAAGATTCCATTTGTAAGCTGGCATGGCGAGATGGATGTGTCAGTTAGCGTTAGCGCATGCCTGCGTGAACCACCGCATGACAGCTTGCGCACCAAGGCACAAAAACAATATATTTACACTAAAACATTGCGCAACACTGTCAGTGGGACTGATAAACAGTGTGATGCAACGTTTACGCTCATGACTGACAAAATGGTGCAGTAGATCCACGGACCTTCTTACTGACCTGAAGTTGTGACTGACTTATATGGGAAAGCTTCATAGTTCCCCTCTTTCACATTAAAAAAACAACTGAAAGAATAATAAGTTAAAAAAAAGAAAGAAAAATCTTATTTTCTATTCCTCTCTAAAATGACACAACACAACAATGACATTTCAAAAAAAAAAAAAAGGCCAAGAAAAAGCATCCCATAACTATGAACTGTAAGGCTAGCAGAGGGACTCACTCACTCACTCACAAGACACACATTATAACAGCTGTAAAGAATGGAAGCTAATGCAAATGTTTGCCTCAAAGACAAGAAACAAAGACATAAATAATGAGAGCGCACAAACAAACACACACACACACACACACACACACACAGGCTGCAGGGCAAAGTCATCATCTGTAAAGGAGGAGACATGAAAAAGAAAAACAACATTTGGAGAATGAGATGGGCAGATGGCAGCCCTCCCCCAGGTGCGATTGTGCACTTAGAATTCTGTGTGTTGATGGTGAGTGAAGAGACGCACGCACATGCAAAACACTCAAGACATGAAGATCTGATCTGATGAATAAGGCCTGAAAAAAAAATGGAAGAGGCGATAAAATTGGACACTTTTCGTTCCTGACAATCAGTGTGAACTGCACAGTGGATTTCAGCTCATATATTTAAATATGATTCATATATTTAATGTCCAGGCTTCATTTCAACAGGCACATGTGACACACGGATATGAAGACATAGAGGTGAGGCTGTATAATCTGCAGCTTCAAAATGAGATGCCTACCGGTGTGATATGTGGGCTGATATTATTCCCATGCTGTGCTATCAGCTGATATAAGCTACATCCACTGTAATCAGACTGGTGAGCTGAGTTACCCATCCTGCAGAACACAAACGCACATGCAAGACACTTAGGTCTCAGCAGCAGCAGCAGATTCCATCTGGGAGAGGCTGCCTTGACACCACTTCTGCTTTTTGTGATGTGTCACATTGTCTCATATGGTCTTAAACAGCAACATTACATTCCAAACCCCCTGAAGCTCATCTCTGTTTCTATGGCTGAAGAGGGGATCAATAAGTGGTGCAACCATTTAAAGAGAAGGGTCAAAATAGAAGCAACATTTTAGTTTTTGTCTAATAATTAATCCCCAAACCCACTAAATTGTAGGTGGTTGGTTGAAAAATGAACGTTGTAATCCTTCCACAATTAAATCCAGAGATTTTCTGACGCAACATCAGAGTCAAAATCCAAATATTCAAGCAACCAGTAAACCCATTATATACATGAGGTACATATTCAATGCACGCTATAGAAAATAGGCCAAACAGGCTGATCCGGTGTCTTAGCGTTAGTCTAATCTCAACTCTGGTTTCAGAGGAGGATTTAAATTTCCGAAGTTAAAAAGATTAATCAGTTTTTTACTCTGAATATGGCATTCCTGAGTGGATCAGTGCCTTGGGTCGAGCTCTCGCACATCTCTCTGCAAAACAACAGCAGGTTTCGTTCAATTTTGTCAGGAAATGATCTGGAGCGAGAAGAGACAACAAGTGGGTGTATTTGGACCACAAGAGCTTCAGTAGGAACCCTGTGGGGAATGGAACACATGAATCAGGCACACACACACACACACACACACACACACACACACGGTAGCACATACATGCCAGCATCAGCACATATGTATTTGGAATCAGCTCAAAACGGAAAAGTGCAACGGCTATAAATAACCTCAATGTAGCAAAATGCCTCCTTCCTTCCCAGCGCTCAACTGCCTCACACTGCAGACAAAATATATAAACACGACAATGTCTACACAATTTAGCCAAGTCATCCACAATGAGTGAAATAGATCAATTGCAGCTAAACTACCTGGTGCGAGGGACTAAATCAGTATTTAGCGTCACTCTTCCGGCCTGTGGGCCTCTAACCATATTTTTCAAGGCTGCAAATTACACTCTGTGTCGGAGGCAGTTGTGGTGCTCACCGCTCCGTGTGGTTATTTGTGTGTTCTCATACAAGCCATGTGTGTCTGCGGGAGTTCCCACACTGTCTTCTGCCTCTGTTGCTACTTCTGGCAAGAAAAAAAAAAAAAGAAGAGGGGCCGTGGGTGGGTGGGTGGTGGGTCGAGTACGTTTGGTACGACCGTACGCTTGGTGTCCCGTTTCTGCGCCACAGACGCCTTCAGAACACAGTTGTCGGTGATGTCACAGCGCGGTCTGACAAGTGAACACATAACAGGAACACAACAAGAACACAGAGTGGCAAGTACCAAGCTAAAAAAAAAAAAAAAAAAAAAAGCCCCTTCTGATATGTATTTTTGCTTCTGGAACAGTTTCACTGCCTGAAAGGCTTTTACAACACCTGCTGTAAATCACTGTGCTGCTAATTGTATGCATGACTTAACTGTCCACGCACACACACACACACACACACGTACACACACTGGTGTAGAACAAGTGAAAACGCCTATACCTTCTATTCTTGGAAAGATGCCCACAGCTGCCAGCGAATTAGATTCCAATCTGCTCCCCGAAGCGCCGTGAATCAAAGTGAACTCGACTCTTTGAGCTGCGAGAGCCAGAGCATCCCGAGTGGCGGCGGTGTTAGATATGAAACTGTGTAACGTTACCTTTCCTCCCAAGTCTCCCTCTGCAACAACAAGGAGTAGATGCCCGCCCCCGCCCCCCCTCCACCCCCCAGAAAAAAAAGATAAACTGATGAATCGAGCTTCGACCTGAGAGCCGGTGGTGGAAGGCAGCGCAGAGACGAGGAAGGAGATCGCCAAGCGGGGAAATAGAAAAAAAAAGGGCCGAGCTTACAGGGTATTTTTCAAGTAGGGAGAAAAGGCAAATGGCCAAGAGGAAAAGAAAGCAGAGCAGAGGACGAGCCACACAGCCGACATTTTAACTGCTGCTGACGCAAGCAGCAAGCAAGACGAGGGAGGGAGGAAGGGAGGGAGGGAGGGAGGGAGGGAGGGAGGGAGGGAGGGTGGGAGGAGGGGAGGAGGGGAGGGACGGCAGGGCTGGCCAACAAACACTTCCTCTCTCTCTCTCTCTCTGTTGTGCAGGCACTCACACTCCTCCCCTGTTCTCCAGCGCGCTCTCCTGCTCGCTGGCGCTCGGCTCGGCTCGGCTCGGCTCAGCTCAGCTCAGCTCGGCCGCACGTCAACGTCTCGCTCCCTCTCCTCCTCCTCCTCCCGCGCCCCACTCAGCTCGCTTCATTCAGCTTTACTCAGCGCTCGCTCTTGGGAAACGAGGCTTCCCAACTGCTTTTAAACAATCTCTTAGCGTAAAATGATATAGAAATAAACATTTAAGGAAGCAAAATTATTGAAACACAGAACAGAAAACAAGTGCCCTATTTTAAAAGGTGTGAGAAGAAGCTCTCTCTACAAATAGAAATAAAGGATTTATGTGTATAGATGTGTAAACAGAAGATGTGAATATATACATATATATGTGTATATATTTAGATATATACACACACACACACACATATATATATATATATATATATATATATATATATACACTTGAACGCACACATATACTGTATATGTACATACCTACATTTACAAACCCGCATACATATATATGTGAACCTACATAAACATATGCCAAGACCATCTTCCTACCTACACACATACATACTGTATGTACATATATACACATACAATCACGTTCACATATGCTCATCCATCTCCCATCAGTGTCATTGGCAATGCAAGATACTCAACTGTAACGAGCCGTAGTGCATGATAATGAAAATGAACCATGATCCTTTGTATTTTTTATAAACAGATTTTTGTATTTTTATTTTAACTGATTGATATTTGGACTTCAATTTGACACTGGTTATAGATATGCAGAAACTTTTCAAGGCTGTTGGTATGTTTACTACTTTTAAGCTCTGTTCCCCTCACCACTGATAGCCTCCCTCCCACTTCCTCAACATATTTGGGATATTCTCTGGTAATTGTCTGTGTTTTTGCCTTGAACATGACGATTGCTGTTTGCTAGGATACAATGTCGGTGAATTTCAGTAATTGTGATTGTAAAAAAAAAGAAGTGGATTTGTGTGTTCTAAGTAGCCGACGTTGTAAATAGCTCTTATGCTAACTAATTATTAAACTCTCGACGGTCCACAAAGCATCTGTCCGTTAACACTCAGTCCGTGCGTGACTTTCCAAACACCATGGTGACCCGCTGGGACGGCTGCCTGCACTCGTTTCACTGCCGCTTTATTAACTTACGCTGCCATTGTTTTGCGCGCATCCATTTATTTGCGGTGGCCCACCACAGCAAACATCACTGGCCACATCTTTATTTTTTGCCTGCGCTTCTCGTGCGCTCCTATGCACGTCAGCAGTGAATGCTGCAGTTTGGCGAGTCACAACAGGTTTTTGCACCGTCAGTGGCGGCGAGCCAAAAGGCCATCCTCTTACGATGAGTAACACGAGGCGTGTCCCACCCTGCATACTTGCACGCTAAACTACTCCAGAGGCAAACACACACACACACACACACACACACACACACAGAGTGTGCAGCGCAGCCACTATTCAAGCACTCAGAACAGTCACAATGGACAAACACTCGACTGGAGTGTGCTGCTAGTGTTGCACCCACCCACCTACCTGGCTGCTGCTACAGTTTTGGCATTAATGTTGCCCAGCGCTGGTTGGTTTGCGTGGGATGAAGTGTTGTAGGTGTGTTTAAAAAAAGAAAACACAGCAAAAAAAAAAAAAAACATAGCAGTTTAAAACTTTCAAGAGTTCACTGAAAAATGTGTCAATGCACCAAATTTGTGTGCCACACAATGTTTGCACAACATTTATCAGACAAACAAATGTCCCAGAATGTGGGTAGACGGCGCTTCCACTGACTCTAATCCCAGTGTGGAGGCGGCCAAACAGAACTGGCTCCTCTTTTCTTTTGCTCCACTCTCTTTCAAAGGGAAAAACCAGGAGTTTCTTGGCCAGAGATGTATTTCGTCTTCACCTTAAGAGGCACCTGCACATCAGCAGGTCCAGCGGCGACGCAGGCTGAACAGTGAATGAAATGAAATTTGCCAACTTTGGCAAATCTTGAAGTAGATTCTGGTGTGAAAACCTGGACCTGTGCTGGTTTCAACTCCATTGAGTGGACTGTATTCAACTACAGTATGTACTGTATTTAACTACACAACGAGAAGAACAAGGTAAGGGATACTATAGTTGCTTCACTATTCACCAGGTTGATCAATCATCCACATTCTACACCTAAAAATTGACATTTTAGTGAGTTACACAAACATGTAGGTTTCTGATTTTGTCCATGAAACTCGCAGATTTTTTTTATATTTGACCTTTAGTTATTTAGATCAGTCCCATCATTTGCCAATTCATTACTTTAAAAACAGAATAGAAACAACATTATGAAAAATTGCTCACTTGCACATGGACACGGTCGACTGCAGTGATTTCACCAGAACTCTGCATTCACTCAGTGAAAGAGACATCCCAGCCATACCTAAAAATGCTTTCTCACTCAGTTCAGTCCTCAAACAATGGGAAACATCCAGAAAGGCGGCGGAGTCGTCTGCCCTCCTCAAACATCAACACACAAATTTGCAAACCCCAATTTGGCATCAGCATGTGAGCTGACCACAGAGCAGCTTTGATTAAACTGTTCATCACTCAGCAGATTTACTCCTTCCTACTGTATCTTCACACACACACACACACACACACACGATGGTAATATCCTGTCCAGTCCATCTGCCACACCAATGCAGGATTTAAACGACACACACACACACACACACACACACACACACACACACACACACACACACATCACAAAGCTACAGGAGGCAGAAGATTACACCAGACTAGCTCCATCTGGTCAGGGGGGCAGAGACGAGGGAGGAGGGGGACAATTGTTCTCATCCTATAGCTGTTGAAAAATGACTAAATGAAGAAATAAATACGATAAAACAAACACAAACACACACACATGTATATATGATATGCATATGCTTTGGTGTACACTTTGCTTCCGATCTCATGAGCGGGGGGGCATGCACCACAGATCCCATGTGTGCTGGTGCACGCACCCCGGCGCTCCAAACAACAAACAAAGAGGCGCACAGGGGCCACGCATTACAATGGCCAACACAGTTTAGACAAGCAGCCTTGAACAGAAGGCAGCAGCGAAGCCGCCGGGGCCGAAAACACATTTGCACAAGCAGCAACCTCGCACCGTCGTTTCCGGTGATCGACCATCAAAAAACCACCGGCAACGGTAACAAGCGTTCGTCCACACAACACAGCACTTTTGAGTTCCATTTTTGAATGTTTTTAAAAATATGTTTGGTGAAATGGCCAGATGAGTCTGGAAGGTCAGGCGCTCTTCAGGTGATTCTCCAATCAGAACGTGGATTCTATGCATCGCTGCAGCAATTTAGAAAAGCTTTCAACCGTTGTCACTTTGCGGCTCCGTAGCAGAATGTATTGCGCGCTCGGTGGTGAAGCGTGTGGGAGTTTAAGTGGTGGTTGTACTCCAACACTGGCGTGACACTGATACATCGTTCTCGGCTGATGGCGAGGCAAAGGAGAGACCTTTTTTCCATTTTTAGTGGCCCGAGACGCCCGGCGCGCTATCTTCTTCTGTGTTCCGAGTGTGCTAGCGTACCAACGTGTGTGTGTGTGTGTGTGTGTGTGTGTGTGTGTGTGTGTGTGTGTGTGCATTTTATTCGACAAACTAGGCCACTGTTGCTAGGTAACACAGCAGGACTTGAGCAGTCTGAAGCCAGAAAGAGAAGTTAAACACTGCACACTTTATCCCTCAGCAAATGCATCAGTCCAAACTGGCTCTTTGTCTCACGCTGGTCGGCATCCTTTTGTCTTTTTGTTGCACTGACTTGTTTGATAAGTGTTATTCTATGAGTGGAAACCAGTATAACCTTCTTCTTTTCTTCTGAAGGAACACTAGCAGGGCCTGACTGTATTAGAAAATATAAAACATGGACGGGGGTTAAAGTGTTATACCAATCCAAATATAAGATTATTCTTCTTTCTGCTCTCTTTCATTCAGGAATTAGGAATGTTTGTTGTTTGTGTCAGTCTCTGTCTTGTTTAACTCAATAACTGAAATAAAACATTTCAAATTTGTTACAAATGGTTCTGCAAGCAAGAAAATACGTCTTTGTCAAGCACACACCTCAAACTGCTACGCTGTAATGTCGATTTTGTCAAAATCCAAAATGTAATTTTTATAACACAGATTGACAACACAGTGTTGTGACTTGCAGCTTTTAAGCGTCCACGCGGCTGTGTGATTTTCATCTGAAATGGAAAAATCAATGAGCACTGAAAACTGACAGCAGGGTGGGGAAGAAACTGCCTTGTGTGTTGTTGCAGTGTAACGACCGGAGCCTGTTCACTTTGCCAGTGGTTTTTATCAGTGAGGCTGAAGGTGTTGACACACAAAACTGGAGGCCCACATCAAAAGTAAACAAGTGTTGCAACAGACGTGTCTTAGCCAGCAGCCTCGGCTGGATAGTCTTTAATAGATGCAGAGGAGGACAAAACAACTGTAGTATATTACATATAATAGCAGTATATATTAAAGTATAATTATAAGATTATATTCCACAGGATCTTTAGGGCTGAACAGAATCTGATTAGAGTTGAATTCTGTGTATTGGCTCGGACTGTTGTGAGGGCTGGTTGGAATGGAACACTGACCAATTGCAGAAACCTGCACTTTGAATGACGCACAGCTGGTGACAGCAACTATCCAACCTGTCCACCGGGGCTACGGATATAGAAATGATCAATTCACACAGACTATTTATTTTCAAATTTGAAAGAAGCCAGTGTCCTTAATCAATGCACTTCAATTCCTCCAATATGTCTATTTCACATTTCTACTCTCTTCCATTTGAGAGGAGAAAAACTCATTTGGGTCAAGTGTGCCATGTGGCGTACACTACGGCAAGACTTAGAGACATATTCTCTGTTAAATATATATTAAATCCAACTACTTCAGGTTTAACCTTGATTGAAACTTGCAGCATGCCATTAAACAAAAGTGTCTAGTCATTAAGCTGGAGCTGAAAACCTCTACAAATGAAAGGACTTCTGTTTAACAGCATTTGGATAAGAGAATATATAAGCAGACTGAGTGCACTTGACATAGAACATGAACCATGAGAGTTTCTTTTTATAGATACAGATGAAAGAACGTCAACATATTTTGCACTATAATAATTGGACTGCATAAAATATGTCCAAACACAGGACTGCTATTCATAGAATTACAGCAAACCAAAGTCTTTTTTTCTTCGCTGTAATGCGACACTGGGTGTCTATGAAGGAACAATAAAAGCTATGTAGAAATCCTCTGCACTTGAGACGACTCCAGACTGACTTCCCTCAGTGTGAAACCTTTGTAACACACAATCTCAAGAGAAAATCTTCAGGGTTTTTTTTTCCCTTTGCATAAACAAGAGCAGTGAAATGACAGCCCGGCCGTCCTCTGGCGGTGTTTCTCTCTGAATTCCTGAACCAAGAAAGCTCAGCCAGATAATGTTGGTGCAGAGCAGCATGCGGGCTCTCATCCAGCACGCAGCTGTTACAGAATGTGTGTGCTCAGAGTGTGCCATTAGACGGGCCGCTGGCTCCGGACCAGTTGTGTTCTTTACTTAGGTGGCAGACAGACACAGTATCATGTGGCCTGGCGGTTATTTCGGCACTCTGTCCCCACTGACTTCACAACTCTCATTGCTGAACATTTGGGCCTCGCCGTGACCTTTTCGCTTTTCTCTTAAAAGGTTTATCCATTTATTTCATTGACTTGCTGCTGAAGAAGCTTAAAGGAGGTTGACAGGCAGTGTGTTGCCGTGTTGTTGACCCGACTAGATGTTATTTTGTCTCCCAAATGCCGACAAAGTGAAGAGAGGTTCACCCTCGAGCCTGAGACGACTCTTCTAAACAACACTGCTAGTTAAGTTAAAGCTGATCAAAGGCCAAGACGCTTTGCAGAACAAGGATATATCACCAGAACACTTTTGCTAATCGGGCCTTTAACTAATAACGAGCCTGCAGCTCCATCAGCCAAAGGTTTCCAGTTCTTAAATGATTTTTTTTTTTCTATGAGTATTTTGTCACAGTGTCACTCCCATGAAATTACTAGTCGCATTAATATGCCAACAGCCTGCAGCGAAAACGTTAAAGGAGTACAGTAATGCTAAAAATACACCTTCAATAAGGATGCTGAGATTTATCGAAAACCAATAGTCTCAGGCTGTTTGTCATTTTTTAAAATGGTTCAAATGAGGGTTGACATCAATGCTAACCAGAAGAGTACGTAGTTACACACCATCCATCTGCTAGTATCAGGAGGTGTCCAATTTTAAAACAATATCATGGACACTTTGGTTTCCTCTTTCTGACAAAGCAGCCAGAGATCAAATCATTTCCAGGGAGGCACACAGGAGACGTTGTCGGTCCACGTTAATGTGTTACTTGTGTATATCTTTGCCCCACCCAGCCATTGTGTTTGTTGTCAGAATCACCAGTGTGGGTGAGCTGCTCCCATGTCTGTCATACACTTCACACTTTAAAGCAAAAGGAGTGTAAAAAAAAAAAGAAAAAAGAAAAAAAAATCAGCAGAAAACCACAGAATTTTTCCCCTGCTTGTTTAGTCATTGTCTGCCTGTGTATAATGTCCCAGGAGCTACACTCTCGTGGTCTACACACATGCATGACTTTTTTCATCTCTTTCATGTCTGTTTTTCTCTGGTCGTCTCTCATTCTCGTTCATTCATTATTTCGGTCCTTAATTGAAACTTATGCCTTTAATGGCTTGTCACAAGGCGTAACGAACCCTGGAAGACAGAGATGATGTAAAAGCTGAATCGAGAATGAAATGGCACTCACAAGACCCATAATAAAAAAAACACAAACAGTATCTATCCATCCCTATTTGTTAGTCTTTTCTCATCTGGAACTAATCTGACAACTACAAAATCATAATAATCTACCATAATCTACCATCCTATTTGAACAATTTCAAAAAAAGAAAACAAAACTGGAGAAAGTAAACAGTTTCTGCTTCGTTGCCGGCACATTTAAACTGAAATTGCGTCAGTACCACTCATCAATGATTCAAAGAATTCATTGCAAGGAATTCTGCAAAGATAAGCTCTTCACTGACGTGTCTACTCCTAATTGACGGGATTGTTTGCTTAACAAAAAATAATCATATAAAAATGGGGGGAAAAAATCAACTTCCTTTCACGTCATGAGGCTATCTCACTGAAGACACGACATGCTGTAAGATGCAGCTGGAGCTGGTGTGAGCTGGAAGCCCCTCTCAACCTTCACTTCTCCAAGGGCACTTGAAAGGCTCAGAGTCGCACCTGGAGGAAGCACTTGCAGTGGTAAAGTTTGTTGGCAGTTGTGCAGTAAGGCAGCAGCGTTGTAGCAGAAACCACTGCACTGTAACCAAGGGGACATGTTTGAATCGCCTGTTGTGGGAGAATGGTGGAGACTGGTCAGCGACCCAGAAGGCTGACTCCATCAGCTGGCTGTCAGGTGACTACAGCTGGGGCTTATGATGTCTTTGCCCTGCAGGAACTGAAGGGCTGCTTCGTGGAAATAAGTAACATTTTAATAATAACTTTGAAATAAACAGTTTTTTAAAGATTATTCTTCTTTAGAATGAGTCTGGCCAGAAGTCATAAAATAGAGGCTCCTTTGAGGCAATGACAACCAACCCAACAGTAACTGGTTCAGTAACACAACCACTATCACCTTTATGGCCTCATGTAATCAGTTAATTGTATATCAGCTCTGAGCTTGGGCTGCTTCTTCAGTCAAATATAAAGCTGAGGTGACAAGTTGTCCTTCCCACTCAACATCAATTAAAAATATGAAAATAAGCAACATTTCAACACAGCCTTTGAAAAGAAATATCAACGTAATCATCTTATTTATACTAACACAGATACAACCACAGGGTAACTAATCAGTCCTGAGCAGCCGAGTTGGACTCGGCGCAAATACAGATTTAACAGGTCATCTCAAGAAAACTCTGCCGTCACGTCAGGCAGAGTCATTTGAAGTTGGTAAAAATGAGAAATACTAATTCCAAATTAGCCAAGTAAATGACAGAAACACCAACAGTGGCATCATTTGCACTGACGCTTATAGATACTCCACTGCTCAGCCAATGAGTTTCGGGTACAACAAATGAACGTTACTCACTCAGCACCCAGCCCCTATTAGTCACAGTGTCCCAAAGGGTTTGTATGGGTCTGGGTAACACAAAACGGACATCTGAAAAATTGTCAGCAGCCAACAAGAGAGGATTAAAAGACTGGGCAGGATCCCTTCAAGCTTTCTACAGCTTTTGAAGGAATTTGCCAAGTGATCCAGTGGGGTTGTGTTACGCCCACCATGACAGACGCCAGGCAGTGCACATTGGAAAGGACAGAGGAAGGTTAAAGGAAAGGCTGTGTCGTTTATCTTAAATTTTATTCCCAAAGTTTTCCTGGAAAGCAAGAGCAACGACATAACAAAAAAAAGATTAAAGTTAAAACTCATCAGATCAGAATTAAAGGCTGCTTCGAATTTTACTATTGAATAAACACTGCTGCACAAATCTAATTTAGGGTGTCGTGATTAATCTATCAGACCAAGAAGTTAACTGCCTCCAGCCGTGATCCTCCCTGAACAGCTGGTTGAAACAGTTTCACTGCAGTGATTAGGTAAGTGATAAAGGTACGACTGAAATTCAACATTGACACAGTAAGATGAAAGTTGAACTGTTTGAAAAGATTATATCCAATCTCTGCACACTGCACCAGCATCAGGATCAGGATGAGTCATATGGGGGGTCAAGAAGTGGAGCAGGGTGACATTCTGAAACTCTCTCTCACTCCAACTGTATCCCTCTCGCTCATGTGCAAAACACATAAATAAAAGGTTGATTCCACTCGTTGTGCAAACGTGACGATTCTCTCGACCAGTCCCCTGATTGCAGCGTGTGCAGCTCCACCCAGGGTGCGCTGCACACTTCAGGCTACAATCTGTGGTGGGAACAAGTCAAACTGCGTCTGCAGCCTACCTAAGCCATCCGTGGTGGAAACACGACATATACCATATGGCACAACCACTAAAAACAAATGTGTATTAAAAAAAAACATCAAGAATGAACTAATTCTTGAAAAGGCAGGGCCCAGGGTTACGTCTCAGCGTCTTGGAGTGGAGACAGTTTGAATCCTGGACAAACCAGCAGTTTATCACAGGGCCAAACTCATTTTTATACATATGGACAATTTACAGTCGCCATGTGCAACGTTGGGACTGTGACTAGACGCTGGAGCACCTGTGGGGAACCCACGCAGAGGCAGGAAGAACATGCAATCGCATACTAATTAGTTGCTGCAACTAAAGTAATGAATTGCTAAACTTTTTTTTATTCCTGCAAAAAAAACTGCTCAGGTAAACAGAATTTTCAATTGTGCACCTGAACAATTATGAAATGCAGTCAACTTCACAAAACTACTAACATACAACCACATCAGAACATGAGAAAATATCTAAGTAAATGTTGACATCAAATTCATATTGCGTACGTAAAGGTGTAATGGCGAGTATGTGATAGAGATGAAAAATGTGTTATAACAGGCCACATGTCAATCCAAAGATTGACCGATGAGAATATCAGAGGCAAGATAGAGAGAGGGAGGGTAAAAGAGAGAGAGAGTGAATGAGAGCCCAGGTCACTGCATGCGTGTATTGAAGTGAATTTAGCAGGAATCATCCATGGATGCGCTAAGCAACCCTGTGAGCCTCAGTGCGCACGTCGTCTGGATGATTTTATACGTGACAGCTCCTTTGTTTGCAGAAGTCGGGAAAACAAAGGCAGCTAACAAACGTCCAAAGTTAACAGAGTACTCCACCAACTCATTTGAAAATTTGTTTTGGGGTTTTGGGAGATTCGACTTTGAAGGCAATAAAACTGCAAAGACAAATAACGTATTTTAGACCATGTCCTGCTGTTGTCTGTTTGACAAAGGGCAATCTAAAGCCCATTGATGTATTGATGCTTGAGTTGTATTGCATCGAGTAGTGAAAAGAATAAAACATATACTTTTATTACATAGTATTATATTATTACTTGCAGTTTGTATGTTTTGCCTTGTCAAACAGTTTGTACCAAGAAAGAGGTTCACATAAGGATTTTTTTGCAGTGTGATTTCTGCATTCTGTGCTATTTAATGCAAACTAATTATGGGGGACGGGGGGATCCGGTGTGTTAAAATCTTCTTTGGCACAAGGATCAACACCTTGTCCAACCACAGATGAAAAAGCTCCCTCGGCAAGTGACAACCCAATTATTACAGAGAGAGATAAAGAGTCACTGGTCGTTGCTGCCACACAGCATTAAGGCTTCACGGCGCTGGTGAAGGCAACTTAAATGGCCATGTTAGAATTCGTGAAGGGTTTTCATGGCAAAATAATATTGCATAAGTTCTTATAATTACTGTAGAATCAACACTTCTCTATTCTGCTCTGTATTCTTCTTGATACAAAGTCAGTTGTCGCTTAAAAAAAAAAATGAAAATAAAGACTCCTTGTATGCCCTTGTCTCCCACACCACACACACACACACACACACACAGTGAAAGGTCAGTTTTATGTGAACTCAGCAGAAAAGAAAACAACCACGGCTCGACTGCACACATGCGTGCAGGTGTGTGCTCATCCTTTGGATTGACTTGCTTGGAATAGGCTGTTTGAACAAACCAAATTCACAAACAATTTTACTGGGTACAAAGTTTCTGCAGTTGCCGAATGCAGTTTGATTGCTGAAAGCGTTAAATCAGAAGTAGCTCTTAAATAACTGGGCAGAGCTCTTGTCCTCAATGTGCAGTTAGATTTAATTGTTTGGGGCTGTTTTGAATAGAAATGATTAAAGAGCTTTTGAGAAAAGGTCAAAATCACCATCTTTGTGTAGTATGTATTGTTTGTCTATGAGCCTATTTTGCTGTTCTGTGCTTGTTTGTTTTTAAATAAATTGAGGAGCTCGAGCATTGGTCTCCTCTAAATGTTCCATATCAAAAAACTAGGGCACACAGAGAGAGGTTCATGTTGCTAAAACAAGAACATGCAAAGTTCGCCGACCTCATGCAGGTTTGGTCATAGGTGATACCCAAAATTTAAGTTGCAGGAGTAAAAGACAAGGTTCTTTCTGTCATCCCCATTGACAACCACAAATGTTAAGTGTTCAAATATTTAAGGTATTTGGATGAAGAAACATCTTCAGAGTTCACTTTGCAACAACACAGCATTCTAAAAACCAAGGAAAGGTTTCATCTTACAAAAAAAACACTTGTCTGTTGAAGTAAGTTTTATGCAAGTGTACAGAGCAAATATTCTACTAATGTTAGCAGAAGAGTGAGACAGCATTGATATTAGTTCTATTGGAACCTTTGCCTCGGAGTGATTAGCAGCTGTATTGCAGAGCGTTGTTTGCAAAGTGTTGTGCATACAAATTAGAAATAATTGAGTGTGATTTTAAATGTGTGCTTAACGTATGCAGTAAGTAAGTAGTGTTTTGGTTTAGAAAGACACAAACGCAGCTAATGAATGCATCTGTGTTCGTGTGGACAGTGAGTGCATTTGCAGATTATGTCTGTGACAATCAGAAGAATGGGGCTGTGGCTTGACGGGAAAAGTATTAAAAGTGGACTCGGCCAAAGGGAGGGAAAAAACAAAAGAAAGAGTGCATGTGTGCGAGTGTGTGTCTGTCTGTCTGTGCGCCTTTTAAACTCCTGCGTTCGGAACGTGTGCCAGATGGCGCTGTGCAATCTGCTATTACATAACCAAAACACTGATTCACATTTCCATGCACACGCTCTCAGACACCAAAGCACACATGCAGAGAGGGACCCAGACGGCTCAGAATTCACTGCCGTCGCTGACACTTCCACCAAATCCTTCAGAGGAGAATGGGCGAGGAGCGACGCTGATTGAACAGACACACATCGCGTCTAGAGCCACTCGCAAAATGCACGGAGCCTGTGCAGAGGCACGCCAATCACCTCCCGGCGTGGCCGCGGGCAACGGAAACACCAGCACAAAACCAACAATGGCAGAGACGCACGCCTAACACTGGGAAGCAACACCAACAGCACCTCCAGCCAATGACTGTTTAGCTACGGCTGCTCGGTCGCTCAGTTATTTAGTTACCCTGTAATCAGGCAACCCCAATCCAGTTTGAATCCTGGACAAACCAAGCAGTTTATCACAGGGGCCAAACTCATTTTTATACATATGGACAATTTACAGTCGCCATGTGCAACGTTGGGACTGTGACTAGACGCTGGAGCACCTGTGGGGAACCCAGCAGAGGCAGGAAAGAACATGCAATCGCATACTAATTAGTTGCTGCAACTAAAGTAATGAATTGCTAAACTTTTTTTTATTCCTGCAAAAAAAAACTGCTCAGGTAAACAGAATTTTCAATTGTGCACCTGAACAATTATGAAATGCAGTCAACTTCACCAAAACTACTAACATACAACCACATCAGAACATGAGAAAATATCTAAGTAAATGTTGACATCAAATTCATATTGCGTGCGTAAAGGTGTGTAATGGCGAGTATGTGATAGAGATGAAAATGTGTTATAACAGGCCACATGTCAATCCAAAGATTGACCGTGAGAATATCAGAGGCAAGATAGAGAGGGAGGGTAAAGAGAGAGTGAATGAGAGCCCAGGTCACTGCATGCGTGTATTGAAGTGATTTGCAGGAATCATCCATGGATGCGCTAAGCAACCCTGTGAGCCTCAGTGCGCCACGTCGTCTGGATGATTTTATACGTGACAGCTCCTTTGTTTGCAGAAGTCGGAAAACAAAGGCAGCTAACAAGCGATCAAAGTTAACAGAGTACTCCACCAACTCATTTGAAAATTTGTTTTGGGGTTTTGGAGATTCGACTTTGAAGGCAATAAAACTGCAAAGACAAATAACGTATTTTAGACCATGTCCTGCTGTTGTCTGTTTGACAAAGGGCAATCTAAAGCCCATTGATGTATTGATGCTTGAGTTGTATTGCATCGAGTAGTGAAAAGAATAAAACATATACTTTTATTACATAGTATTATATTATTACTTGCAGTTTGTATGTTTTGCCTTGTCAAACAGTTTGTACCAAGAAAGAGGTTCACATAAGGATTTTTTTGCAGTGTGATTTCTGCATTCTGTGCTATTTAATGCAAACTAATTATGGGGGACGGGGGGATCCGGTGTGTTAAAATCTTCTTTGGCACAAGGATCAACACCTTGTCCAACCACAGATGAAAAAGCTCCCTCGGCAAGTGACAACCCAATTATTACAGAGAGAGAAAGAGTCACTGGTCGTTGCTGCCACGCAGCATTAAGGCTTCACAGGCGCTGGTGAAGGCAACAAATAGCCATGTTAGAATTCGTGAAGGGTTTTCATGGCAAAATAATATTGCATAAGTTCTTATAATTACTGTAGAATCAACACTTCTCTATTCTGCTCTGTATTCTTCTTGATACAAAGTCAATTGTCTCTTAAAAAAAAAAATGAAAATAAAGACTCCTTGTATGCCCTTGTCTCCCACACCACACACACACACACACACACACACACACACACACACACACACACACACACACACACACACACACACAGTGAAAGGTCAGTTTTATGTGAACTCAGCAGAAAAGAAAACAACCACGGCTCGACTGCACACATGCGTGCAGGTGTGTGCTCATCCTTTGGATTGACTTGCTTGGAATAGGCTGTTTGAACAAACCAAATTCACAAACAATTTTACTGGGTACAAAGTTTCTGCAGTTGCGAATGCAGTTTGATTGCTGAAAGCGTTAAATCAGAAGTAGCTCTTAAATAACTGGGCAGAGCTCTTGTCCTCAATGTGCAGTTAGATTTAATTGTTTGGGGCTGTTTTGAATAGAAATGATTAAAGAGCTTTTGAGAAAAGGTCAAAATCACCATCTTTGTGTAGTATGTATTGTTTGTCTATGAGCCTATTTTGCTGTTCTGTGCTTGTTTGTGTTTTAAATAAATTGAGGAGCTCGAGCATTGGTCTCCTCTAAATGTTCCATATCAAAAACTAGGGCACACAGAGAGGTTCATGTTGCTAAAACAAGAACATGCAAAGTTCGCCGACCTCATGCAGGTTTGGTCATAGGTGATACCCAAAATTTAAGTTGCAGGAGTAAAAGACAAGGTTCTTTCTGTCATCCCCATTGACAACCACAAATGTTAAGTGTTCAAATATTTAAGGTATTTGGATGAAGAAACATCTTCAGAGTTCACTTTGCAACAACACAGCATTCTAAAAACCAAGGAAAGGTTTCATCTTACAAAAAAAACACTTGTCTGTTGAAGTAAGTTTTATGCAAGTGTACAGAGCAAATATTCTACTAATGTTAGCAGAAGAGTGAGACAGCATTGATATTAGTTCTATTGGAACCTTTGCCTCGGAGTGATTAGCAGCTGTATTGCAGAGCGTTGTTTGCAAAGTGTTGTGCATACAAATTAGAAATAATTGAGTGTGATTTTAAATGTGTGCTTAACGTATGCAGTAAGTAAGTAGTGTTTTGGTTTAGAAAGACACAAACGCAGCTAATGAATGCATCTGTGTTCGTGTGGACAGTGAGTGCATTTGCAGATTATGTCTGTGACAATCAGAAGAATGGGGCTGTGGCTTGACGGGAAAAGTATTAAAAAGTGGACTCGGCCAAAGGGGAGGGGAAAAAAAACAAAAAGAAAGAGTGCATGTGTGCGAGTGTGTGTCTGTCTGTCTGTGCGCCTTTTAAACTCCTGCGTTCGGAACGTGTGCCAGATGGCGCTGTGCAATCTGCTATTACATAACCAAAACACTGATTCACATTTCCATGCACACGCTCTCAGACACCAAAGCACACATGCAGAGAGGGACCCAGACGGCTCAGAATTCACTGCCGTCGCTGACACTTCCACCAAATCCTTCAGAGGAGAATGGGCGAGGGAGCGACGCTGATTGAACAGACACACATCGCGTCTAGAGCCACTCGCAAAATGCACGGAGCCTGTGCAGAGGCACGCCAATCACCTCCCGGCGTAGCCGTGGCAACGGAAACACCAGCACAAAACCAACAATGGCAGAGACGCACGCCTAACACTGGGAAGCAACACCAACAGCACCTCCAGCCAATGACTGTTTAGCTACGGCTGCTCGGTCGCTCAGTTACTTAGTTACCCTGTAATCAGGCAACCCCAATCAAATGATACGACACAATCTTTAACCGCATGCTTGGATGAGAACTTCAAACATAACTGGGTCAGAGCTGCTCTTAAATCTACAACACTTGGCTTGAAGTAATAGGAGGTCTCTGTTGGCGATAGTGGCTGCACTCACCGCAATTCAGGTACACATCAGCCTCGTCGAACATGTGAAGGGAGACTGCATATGTTCTCATTATGACTGTAGAATGAAGGTTTATTCAGAACTCTATTCTGATCTCTATTTGCCTCCACGCAATGTTGGTTGTTGCTTAGAAAAGAAACAACACATCAACCTCTTCAAACACGTAACGTGTTCAAACAGTTGCGGTTGCTCTTTTGATCAATCCAGCAGAATGCATTGATGACGGCTTGAAAACACCCCGAAAAGTTCTTTCCGTTCATTCTTACATAATACAGCCGTGTTGCCAACATTATCACAGCAAAGTTCCATTAAACCAGAGCACAAGGCTGTCATCACGACCGCAGGCGACACTCATCAAAGCAATCAAAGCAATAAAATAAAAAAAATAAAAAAATCGCCTGTACTGCTCTCCTCGCTTCAGAGAAATTAAAATTTAGCAGATTGGAAGAGGTGCAGCAGACTCTGAGTAAACAGTGCGTCTCGACACCCCCAGACCAGAGTTGGTGCAGGCTCTACTCGGCTACTGACCCGTTTCACAAGAGAGCTCGCACGTATGTGCACCGCGCACATTGTGGAAACACCTATAATACATGAGAGGACTTACCAGCGCGGGCCACTGTATTTGTTTGGCCTTGGTCCCCTGCAAATGGCCTCCTGCTGCTCCACCTGCTCCTGCTCCTTCTATCCTCTTGGCCCAGACCAGCTGGTGCTCCAGCAGGAACAGCTGGAAATCCTCATAGACCTTCACCCACTCCCTCTTCTCCCACTCCTGATCATCAAACTCGACGTACACCTGCAAATCAGAAAGAGAGCTTAGTTTAAAAAAAAGGCTGTCAAACAACAAATTAGATAAAATACAAGATAGCAGAGGATACAAGATAATAAAACAAAGAAGTGCGTATCACACAAGTCTTTAAAATCAGGGCCACATTAAAACACTTGTTTCTGTAAGTGTGCAGTAATGGCTGAACAAGAAGAACCTTTCAGACTTTGGACCGAAAACAAAACCTAAGTGGAATTTCAAGGCATTTCACAATCCTGATAAGTACAGGCTTCAAAATATGACAAAATGTGTAACCCTTGCCTCATGCTCCCTTTGGAAAGGTCCGGCGTCATGCAAAATTCAATTCACCAATGGTTTCTAAAAATAAAATTGTGTCTCGAGGCTGTCAGTGAACTTCCCTGAAATGAGGAAAATCCATCGCTGCCCTTTAGTTCTGATGCACTGTCCATTTCTTGATTTTTTTTCTTACAGCAAGCACTGAAGCACTGAAAAACTGCCCTCTGTGATGTCACATAGATATGAGAATGTCTTACAGATACCTCTCAAAGCCCGGAGAAAAAACATCCTTTTTTTTTTAATAAGTGTACACGGCTGCTCCACTGGAGCGCAAGATGAGACGTGGAGACCTGAATATTGTACCTCCACACCTCCCTGCTTCCCACATAATCACAATCCTGAGACTTGTTACCGATACACCTGTTTACCCCCTGCTGTGTTCCAACTAGGTCCTTGTGAGCATTTCATTAATTACACATCTCTTTGATATATAATTTAATTATGAAAAATATAATACAGTGCATTATTTTATTTATTTATTATTATAATAATTTTTTTTACAGACAATGCAGATTCACGATCTTTGCAATATAAAAAAAATACACACACAGGAACACATGCACAGCTGCAGCCTGAGGGACATCTGTATTACAGTATACATATAATCCTCTGTGTGACTGTGACTTTGTGTGTGCCTGTGTGTGTATGGGTCGGCCATCACTCATGTTCTCCTTACTCCCGCTGCCCTCATTCCCCCCTCTATTCAAGCGGCGGCGGTGGCGCCCCTCCCCCACGCGCTGCCTTCCACACAGGCACGGAGAGGAAGAGGGATCACCGAGTACGTTTCTCCTCACACAGCCTCTAACCCTCCCCCCCTCTGCCATAATTCACCGCCGCAGTCAACAGAGAGCGAGGCAGGCAGGCAGGCAGGCAGGCAGCCACTCACTCGCAGCCTCCTCCTCCTCCTCCTCCTCCACCACAACCACCTCCTCCACCTCCGTCGGCGGCCCTCCTTTGTTCGTTGCTCCCACTGCAGTGTGTTCGTGTTCCGTACGCGCCGCTCTTGCTAGCGGTGACCCCCCCGACTGTCCCCTGCGCACTCGGCGCCTCCAAGCCTGATTTCCCGCCGACTCGCCCCCCTGGTCCTCGTTAAGCAGAACAAGTCGCAGTCGTTCCAGCGCACTCCTCACTTCGCCATTCTCAAAAATTGTTTTTTTTTTTTGTTTTTATTATTATTATTATTATTATTATTATTATTATTATTTATATTATTAAGGTGGCGAAGGTGAATTATTTCTGCGTTATTGTCTTTCTTCGTTTAGGTTAAGTGGTTTGCGCTATGAAATAAATAAACCAAGCCAATATTGTGTTTCCGCTGCACGAGTTACAGAAGGAAACTGCGTAACACTAATACTCTTCCACGACGTCTGTACACATTGTCTATATTAAATACATATTTACAAAATGATAACAAGCTCAGTAAAAATCCTACTGAGTGGGTAAACAGAAATTCCTTTACCTACCATGGAGCCAAAAAAATAAAAATAAATACATTACCCTGTGATGTATTTAAAATTTTAAAACCTGACAGAAATAGGAGGTCGCTCAGCGCTCTCCATCACCTGGCCCTCTTTCTGTAGACACAGTCACAAAGACATATTGACAATGTGTACTGACTTGTGGTTGATGCGTCATTGTGTTTAATGTGGTCCTGACGTGACCCAGGGGCAGGTCTCGTATTCCATCCAACATCAAATTTTGGAGCAGCTATTTCCATTAGGTTATTGTGTGTGTGCGTGGGTGCGTGCATGCTCAAATTCTAACTCTAAACACAGCTATCAGTTAAGCAAATGAAAACATGGACAGACACTCGTGTGTGCGTTACGCCGTCAGATGAAAGCCAGTGTGTACACATCAGTGCAGATCACTTTGTCTTAATCCAAAAACCATCCACGCCCCACTGGAACTGCAGCACACAAGGCCACATAGGGCACAAGTGAAAACAACCAGGTGCTGCACACGACGGTCACAGAGTTGAGATGCATATGGGCTTCTGTTTGGCATCTTGTTCTTCACTTCCACTCAGTTTGCAACACAACTGCACAGAGAATTCCACTTTGTGCTGCTGATATTTGTTTGCATTAAGGTAAAGTTTGTGTATCTATATTGTTCAGTAGTCGTAGAAACAAAGTCCTGCTGCCAGTCTATCTGGTTATTATTATTATTAGGCTATGCTGGAAGAGTTGCTCCTGTGAACATGGTCTTTCTATTAGCTGTAACAAAACATTATATAAAGGGGGAATTTTGGAGGGAAAAACCCTAATGCATGAAACGCACAAAAAAAACACCTGATATTGGTTAAAATTGTCACTGGCAATCATCGATATCCATCCAACAGTTGGAGTAAAATCAGTACATGTTAAGTCTGTGAGATGAAATCCAATTAGAATTTCCTTGTTTTTTGTATTTCAACACAACCCAAGAAAGAACAAGAAGCGGCGCTATAATGAAAGACAGCAGCTCAGACTGCTCTATACGGTAGGTGAGCTGACTGCTGAGGTTAAGCCCGGTCTCCTCCGTTTGAACAGAACTCACAGACAGGAGGGTTTGTTGATATATTTATTTCTGCTTTAGCTGAAATGGCGCCATAAAATATCTTTATGGTATGCCGTTGTGCAGAGACTGCCACTCCTGGGGTACAAGCGGGGAAAGTGAGGACAGTAAGTGTAAGGGACTAAAGAAAGATTTTTTTTCCAGACAGGAAACATAAAACAGACGAAGAACCTGGAGCAAGTCACCCAGCTCCGCCGGCAGCGGGGCTCAGTGACAATAATTCAGAGCCAGGTAAGAAAATAAGCAGGCAGCGGAGTTGATATTGCCGGGAGGCGGCCGACCTGCCCTCACCCTCATGCAGTGACTGTCTGGCCGGTTGAGGGGAAGCCTGAGTCAAAGCAAACAGACTAATCGATTGGACAATGTTGAAATATTTGAATCGATGCCACTTCAGTGTGTGTGTCTGTGTTGCTTTGTGCAGTACTCTGCTGATCACATTTGGCTGCGTGTTATGTCATGTTTTCTATTGATGGGCAAAGCCGGTTTTAGTGACCTTGTGACCATATGACACCGACCCGCTATCAATAGGGAGCGGAGGGGCGTGACCGCGAAGAGCAGGACCGTTGACTGATATCCCTGGGCAAATAGTGGTGACAAACTAATCAGACCGTGAAAACAACCTGACTAAAGGTTGAGGGTTCCAGTTTGACAAGAGCTGTGAGACGGGAAGCTGTCTGCGCCGGCTGCACTCTACCTCAGAGGGGGAAGTTGGAGCATTTTACTCTGTGTTCACTTGCAATGGGAACGTTTTCGTGGTTGATATAATGGGAGTCGTTCGCTCCAAATGCAACATTCTGCGTCTGACTTTTCTCGCAGCAAAACATGAGTCCGTCCGTAACACGTGGAGATCTGTGAGGCTGCACCGCATCAACCTCCAACGGTTTCTAGTGCAGGGGTGGTCGAATTTTTTGACTCGTAGGCCACAATGGCTTCTAAAATTTGAAAGAGGGGCCGGAGCAGGAGCAGATGGATGGAGTGTTTTGGTGACCCACCTCATAGGAGGAAAACATACATTATGGGATTTGTAGAAAACGTGCTGTAATATAATGATCATGAACAAAATACGTGTCTTTGAAGGACCCACTGTGTTTAGCTCTTTACTGAAATGACAAAACACCGAAGAAATTGGTGAAATACCGCTATTTTATGACTTACTTACTATTTATATAATGTCTTCAAGTTCGGCAGGCCGGATTAGAACGCTTAACGGGCCGCATACGGCCCCCGGGCCATAGTTTGCCCATGCCTGTTGTAGAGAACAGATCCAAACTATCATCGGCACAAGCACCTTCCAGTTGATACTACACACTCTTGTTTATGTGAGGACACCCTGCAGCACCAGTGCACTCTGTATCTAGTCTGCAGCGTCTCCTCCGGGCTTGGCTCTGTCTTTCCGTGTCAGTGCCGCATACACAGGCGCTACTGAATGAGAGCTGGCCTTGCTGTGAACAGGTGACAGCTCTCTGTATGTTGTCTAACTGTTCAGCTCATTTATTCTTTAAAAAAAAAATGGTTATGTCCGTCAAACTCTCACGGCTGCTGACTGAGTAAAGCAGCCCCAGCGGACCTCTGTCTCTGCTGCAGACTCAGCAGCAGCAGCAGCAGCAGGATAAAGAGAGGAGAGGATGAAAACGCTGAACTCGGTCCTATATTTTTAAGAGCAGGTAGACGGCCAGGATAATGTAGAAGAAGCGTCAAGCGTCTTATTCAGTTGTTGGGATGAATGCGTTATTGTACATTAACCATTATGTGTATGGATGCACCGATACCACTTTTTTACAGAATGAGTAAATGAGTGTTTTATGAATAAGTACTTGCATTTCAGTACTCAACAATACCAAGTACTTAATAAGGCCATTAGACATTATAGAATTGTTTGGATTTTTTTTGGTTCTGTTATTTGAACAACATTCCTCAGCATGTTTTTTATAGAACATGAGGCCACACGTTCTAGAAAAAACACAAAATTTAACAAAATTGTCATATACATACATATACAACTATCGGTTCGTAGTATCGGCATGTATTTTACAAGTACAAGTAGAGTGTTCAACCCTGGAATCAGTACAGATACCCAGTACTGGTATCAGTATATCTCTAATTATGTTGGAAGTCCGCTTTATATTTAGACTCCACTCTGATGAAGTCACATAAATACAGCGAGACTACCTTCCTGCCGCCTTGAACTCAACTGTTTTAAAATTAGGAGCGAGTGACGCCGAAGAGTGTAACATATTTGAACACGTCACTGGTGAGCAGTGAGAATTGCGTTGTGGCAATGTTTGCAACAAGCACAAATAATGGCGTCTTAAGATGCCTATTTATGAGGTAGTCATGGACAAGAGATATAAATGAAGGCAGCTGTGCACGCTGGGTAGAACAGGAGGGATTTTCCCATACTGCCTCTGTAGTGGCTGCCCTAGATTCCACCGCACGATTGTCTCAACGCAACTTCGCTATTATTAGAGCTGATTACCAGGAGAGATTGCGGGAGAGCTCTGCGAGACAGAAAAAGTGCGGAGAGAAAGAAAGAAAGAAAGAAAGAAAGAGCGGCCGAGAGGAAAGAATAGCACGTCTCGCTTTCCTCCTCCCAGATGAGTCTTCACCTTCCGCTGAATATTCAACACGTTGTCTCCTTTTGTTTATTTCCATTCAAAGGAAGTCTCTGTCTGTGGCTGGGTTTACGTGGAGCAAAATATTCCAATCAGAATCGGTTTACACGTCCAAACCAGCTGAACATGCTCTGTATAAACACCTCATTCGGAACAAACGCGGCCATTCCGAACCCAATGTCATTCGGTATCAGAGGGGGAAGAATTTTCCTCTTCTCAAACAGTAACGTTCTATCATGTAAACTGCAAAACGGAATGTTGCGTGGTTGCATTCTTTCTGCGCAGGCACCGTCTTGACGTAAGTGCACGTGAGGCTCCTTCACACTGGCAAACACAGCGGCTTCCAAGCGGAACGAAACGCTACACTGGAGTACGGCCAAGAGTCTTTTTGTTTATTAGATGTTTTAAGGATTAAAAAGGCCAAAGACGGCAAAAGAAAATGATCGTGCAATCAGACGGTCGCAAGACTCGAAATAGTGAACTATTAAAAGAAAATCCCGCACCCAATTGATTGAACGTTTCAATAGCAGCGTGAGAGCGACAGCTATTGTGCTTATCAGAAGAATTTAGAGTCACGTGATGTTTCCGTCAATCTACACATGGCACACGTCATAAACGCAGTGACACACGTGGATGGAAATAGATCACGTAACATGTAACCAGTTGACATGAAATCCTCATTTGGAGGATTTGAATCAGCATGGAATAAAGTCTGCATGGAAATGTGCCCTGTGTTATTTCTCATGAGAGACTCTTGAGATTCTTGTCTGAAATTTCCCAGTCAGTGGTGGGATGATGCTTTCAAAAGTGTTCTTTTCTGCTGGTTCCTGTCAGTGCAACTACAGCAGCCCACTGTATAAAGCTGAAGCCTCTCTGAAGATAACCACAAATAAGTTTGCAGCCTGTCAGTGGACTCCCTCGGGTGCGAAAGGCTCATCCTCCACTTCTTTTACTTGCTTTTCAGAAAGCGAGCGCAGTGAAACGGATTCCGCAAAACACTGAAACCAAAAAAGAAAATAGCGAGATAAGAAAACTAAAGTATCTGCACGTAAAAATTACGCAACGGCATTATGATATATCATTCAAAGTGCCCTTTCTTCTTCTCCTTCAGTAATGACTGAAGGAGAAGAAGTAATTCTCCTCCTCCTTCAGTGATGACTGAAGGAGAAGAAGAAGTTTCTCCTCCTCCTTCAGTGATGACTGAAGGAGAAGAAGAAGTTTCTCCTCTTCTACTGACCGACTTCCACATTTAAAGCTGCCAGCGGTGGCCGGGCCGCACTGACGGCACACACGGAGCGTATCATTAGCATCGTGCCAGCGCCGCCGCCACAGACGCTGCATTAGTCATTGCTTTTCTGAGTTCCGACGTAGTGTGCAGAACCCGGCAACAGTGCTGCACCGGAGGGGCTGGGGGGGGTCGCAGATCGGAGAGTGTGACGCTGGTTTGCATAACGACACGGCGTGTTTCTGTGTGGATGTCAGACAGCCAAAGCGACGTGACGGCGGCAGGCGGGCGCAGCAGCAACACGCTGGGTCTCGTTGACAACTGTGCTTTAGTCGCAGAGTGTTGTTGGTCCTTCTCCTAGACCAGGAGTCACCAACCTTTCTGGGCCTGAGAGCGACTTCATGGTGCCTCAGTCATATCAAGGGCTACCGGTTTGCTACACTCTGCCAAAATAACAACCTCTCTCAGTTCTATATTATTATTAATGATGCTGATCAATGCGAAGACACTGATCACGTTAATGAGTTCTCAATAATGATCAACAATGACTTAACAGGGTTGGATAAAATTGAATTTTTGGCGCAGCTCAGCCTGGCCTTTCCATTTCACTCACTTTATTTTTACAAAGCAGGCTTGTTGTAGAATGCTTTGGTTTGGTGCGGACACTGAATTGCCCGACACTGAGCCTTTTTTTAAGCCTGGAAATGTGGAGCAGCTGCTGCCAGCAGAATTCATATGAACCCTGTTTCCCAGGTTGGTGACGCACGCAGCCCTGCTCAGGCGTCCAGGCTGCTCCGTCTTCGTTTTGTCAAACAAAGCATCCGTTTTAGCAGGTCGCTAAAACCCAGTGTTCAGTGGGAGGTTGTGAACGGAGGTTCTACTTTTTTTTGTTGTTGCTAATCAATCTTTAAAGGTTGCTCCACATCCTTCCTGATGTGAAAAATAGTTGGGTCTCCAAACTGAAGAAAACAACATGTAAAACAATGTGCCACTGGTGTTTTCCAAAGCACACAATTTCTTTCTGCCGGGATAAAAATAGTAGCTGGCTTGGCGCTTTGCAATTTGTTTTTCCTAGGGGGAGAAAATGCCATCCGATGTGAAATTAAGCACTTCTTAAGACCCAAAAGGCATCTTCGGCTTTTCCCCAGCCCTTCATCTTATACTAGCTAGCACACAGACCTCTGTCGACCTATTGTCCTCCTCCACCCCCCAGTTATAAGATTTCAAATGCCTCCAAATCAAGTCAATGATAATAAATTAAAAACAAGTGGAAAATAGAAAAATACAGTAACATCAATGTAATTATTTTATATAATACATTGCACAGTTTCAAAATTGAATCAAATCTCTCAAATTTAAATGTTTTTTTTTGCAGGCAAGTGGCATCTCGGGTCCGTTTATGAATCACATGTCTGTAATGTTCCCTCTGCACAGTTTGGAGCAAAGTACCAGCCACCTAAAAGTTATTACCACAGCAATGTCTATTTAAAGCTGCGGTCGTCATTATGCCACCCTCCTGAAATATCACAATATCAAATTTTATATTGGAAGCATAGATTTCACTGGCACTACTGTAAGCGGATGATATGGCACACCCCTAGTAAACAGGCGATAAAGTTCTGGCTGGTTACTATGGAAGGCTTTATTGCGCTCACTGACAGTAACTGACAGTGCATAAAACAGGGTCGACACACACACACACGCGCGCGCACACAAAGCAGGGGAGGAGAGACACACAGAACCAAACGCGGGGGGATTTTGGAACGGATATGGAAGAAAGTGAGATGAAGTGATGGCAAAAAGACAAAAAGCTTGATTCTCACGACTCACGTCTGACACACAGGATATCAGGACTGAGGAAGACTGGAGGGAAGGAATTTGTGTCTTACAGCTGCACATGGCATTTTGGGGAAAAACTAGGGAATAGTTGTGTACCACGCAACGCACACACCGAGTAGCTTATTTGTTTGTTGTATGTAGATTGACTTGACTTGAATGTTTCTTGTAATTACTGTATAGTTCATTTTTTGTGGGTTTTTTTTTTTAGTGCTGCAACAGTGTAGTTGCCATATTTGGCATCAATAAAGTACATCTGTTGTATTCTATTCAACCCTGTTTGTCCACTCCAGTACTAGATCTATGTTTCTTGGTCAACATCAGTGTTGAAACCGAAACCTATTTGCAACATGGCAATAACACATGAATATATGCCAAATCTTAGCATGCTAACTGTTTTTTTTTCCTATTAGTCGGACTGAGACTGTGTTGTTCATACGCGTGGCAGCGGAAATGACAAGTGTTTGCCATAAACATTGTGCTTTTGGATATTTACCTTCTCCTCACTAACTCCAGCCATCATCTGTCCCAAAGGTATTCTCCTGAGCGCACTCTTTAAACGAGACCGAGGAATCAGGATAGGAGTTTTGCGTCACACCGCGCCGCTCCAGGCTCTTCTGTTTCACGCACGTGCGCTCACCCTATTTTTCCTTTGTCCGTTACATTTGTTGTCCGGCAAGCGGCTGTTCTTTGCTTCCGTTGTTCTTCGTCACGACTCTGAGAGGTCGGAATGTGCGTAGCGGATGCGTGCCACACGCGTTTCCGCACTTCTTCCGTCTGCGATGGGATTTTAGGGGAATCTGGCGGTGACCTTTGAGGAGGGTTGATGTCGAAACCGAGGCTGTCATTAGATATTACTTCAGCTCATGTGCTCTCTTATTCCATCGCTCACCCCTTTTCATTATTTACACTCTGGTGAGCCAAAGCGAACAGAGCATCACTTAGCATCCCTGCGCGGTGGCTGTCTGACTGACTGTGTTGCCTGGTTAGAGCAACATAAACTCTCACTGCATTTTTAAACGAGTAGAATCAAACGTAGCCTGAATATATCAGGTTCAAACAACATGACAAACACTAGAAATACAACTAAGACAAAGAGAAATATAGATAACTGAAAAGAATGTTTGTATTTTCTTTAAGATATTAGGCAAGACTAAAATATGCACAGCTTTTGGGGCACAGTTCACAAATCTTCTGAAAATTAATTTGAAAAAAAAAATCTATTTTAGGTTTTTATTCCCAAAAATGAGAAGAGTTGCGTTAGCTTCACTGGCTAAGCGTCACCCAAGCGGCTGGCAGGAGGCTGACTTTGGATATTGACGGAGTTCTGTCTGATCAGAGATGACAGCAGCTAGAAAAATTGATCACTGTAGTCCAATCACACACACACCACGCACGCGCACTCACACACACACACAGGCAACTCTGATTATCCTCATGTGAACGCTGCCATTGTGTCAAGCCACGTTCAGACATGTGAACCAAAGCCTGGCTGGGTCTTACTCATGTGACACCACTAAGACTTAACTCCACCCGCCCTCCCCTCCCCCAGGGCACCAGGGGGGGACATTAACTACTGAGAGCACTAAGGAACAATCAGAAACAATGGACCCAAACAGTGAGGGGTTATTCGGGAAAATGCCCAGGCGTGTAAATTGTCAGTCCACTGGTGGGAAGCGTCAACACTTGAAAAGTGTTTTCCAGATTATGTTTCACTTTGTTGCTGGATAAAGCAAAACAACTGCAGCCCTTCAGCGACGATGGTGTGCGGTTTGAGTCGTGGGCTTTGTCATGACAGTGAATGTGGAAGACAGGCGAGCCACTATCACCAGCGACGGTAATATCTGTTTCAACTGGTGTTTGGCTCAAAGGAATGAAGCTGGCCATTTAAACTGGTTTCTGAGCTCTAAGCTGATTAGAGTCGACTCTGCTGCAGTGCTGCATGTGCCCTAGTTTGGCTCTGTACGTGCGGCTGCAGCGCTAAGTTGCTCCACATCCTTCCTGATGTGAAAAATAGTTGGGTCTCCAAACTGAAGAAAACAACATGTAAAACAATGTGCCACTGGTGTTTTCCAAAGCACACAATTTCTTTCTGCCGGGATAAAAATAGTAGCTGGCTTGGCGCTTTGCAATTTGTTTTTCCTAGGGGGAGAAAATGCCATCCGATGTGAAATTAAGCACTTCTTAAGACCCAAAAGGCATCTTCGGCTTTTCCCCAGCCCTTCATCTTATACTAGCTAGCACACAGACCTCTGTCGACCTATTGTCCTCCTCCACCCCCCAGTTATAAGATTTCAAATGTCTCCAAATCAAGTCAATGATAATAAATTAAAAACAAGTGGAAAATAGAAAAATACAGTAACATCAATGTAATTATTTTATATAATACATTGCACAGTTTCCAAAATTGAATCAAATCTCTCAAATTTAAATGTTTTTTTTGCAGGCAAGTGGCATCTCGGGTCCGTTTTATGAATCACATGTCTGTAATGTTCCCTCTGCACAGTTTGGAGCAAAGTACCAGCCACCTAAAAGTTATTACCACAGCAATGTCTATTTAAAGCTGCGGTCGTCATTATGCCACCCTCCTGAAATATCACAATATCAAATTTTATATTGGAAGCATAGATTTCACTGGCACTACTGTAAACGGGATGATATGGCACACCCCTAGTAAACAGGCGATAAAGTTCTGGCTGGTTACTATGGAAGGCTTTATTGCGCTCACTGACAGTAACTGACAGTGCATAAAACAGGGTCGACACACACACACACGCGCGCGCACACAAAGCAGGGGAGGAGAGACACACAGAACCAAACGCGGGGGGATTTTGGAACGGATATGGAAGAAAGTGAGATGAAGTGATGGCAAAAAGACAAAAAGCTTGATTCTCACGACTCACGTCTGACACACAGGATATCAGGACTGAGGAAGACTGGAGGGAAGGAATTTGTGTCTTACAGCTGCACATGGCATTTTGGGGAAAACTAGGGAATAGTTGTGTACCACGCTACGCACACACCGAGTAGCTTATTTGTTTGTTGTATGTAGATTGACTTGACTTGAATGTTTCTTGTAATTACTGTATAGTTCATTTTTTGTGGGTTTTTTTTTTTAGTGCTGCAACAGTGTAGTTGCCCTATTTGGCATCAATAAAGTACATCTGTTGTATTCTATTCAACCCTGTTTGTCCACTCCAGTACTAGATCTATGTTTCTTGGTCAACATCAGTGTTGAAACCGAAACCTATTTGCAACATGGCAATAACACATGAATATATGCCAAATCTTAGCATGCTAACTGTTTTTTCCTATTAGTCGGACTGAGACTGTGTTGTTCACTCTGGCGTGGCAGCGGAAATGACAAGTGTTTGCCATAAACATTGTGCTTTTGGATATTTACCTTCTCCTCACTAACTCCAGCCATCATCTGTCCCAAAGGTATTCTCCTGAGCGCACTCTTTAAACGAGACCGAGGAATCAGGATAGGAGTTTTGCGTCACACCGCGCCGCTCCAGGCTCTTCTGTTTCACGCACGTGCGCTCACCCTATTTTTCCTTTGTCCGTTACATTTGTTGTCCGGCAAGCGGCTGTTCTTTGCTTCCCGTTGTTCTTCGTCACGACTCTGAGAGGTCGGAATGTGCGTAGCGGTACGCGCCACACGTTTCCGCACTTCTTCCGTGCGATGGGATTTTAGGGGGAATCTGGCGGTGACCTTTGAGGAGGGTTGATGTCGAAACCGAGGCTGTCATTAGATATTACTTCAGCTCATGTGCTCTCTTATTCCATCGCTCACCCCTTTTCATTATTTACACTCTGGTGAGCCAAGCGAACAGAGCATCACTTAGCATCCCTGCGCGGTGGCTGTCTGACTGACTGTGTTGCCTGGTTAGAGCAACATAAACTCTCACTGCATTTTTAAACGAGTAGAATCAAACGTAGCCTGAATATATCAGGTTCAAACAACATGACAAACACTAGAAATACAACTGAGACAAAGAGAAATATAGATAACTGAAAAGAATGTTTGTATTTTCTTTAAGATATTTCGCAAGACTAAAATATGCACAGCTTTTGGGGCACAGTTCACAAATCTTCTGAAAATTAATTTGAAAAAAAAAATCTATTTTAGGTTTTTATTCCCAAAAATGAGAAGAGTTGCGTTAGCTTCACTGGCTAGCGTCACCCAAGCGGCTGGCAGGAGGCTGACTTTGGATATTGACGGATTCTGTCTGATCAGAGATGACAGCAGCTAGAAAAATTGATCACTGTAGTCCAATCACACACACACCACGCACGCGCACTCACACACACACACAGGCAACTCTGATTATCCTCATGTGAACGCTGCCATTGTGTCAAGCCACGTTCAGACATGTGAACCAAAGCCTGGCTGGGTCTTACTCATGTGACACCACTAAGACTTAACTCCACCCGCCCCTCCCCCTCCCCCCAGGGCACCAGGGGGGGACATTAATACTGAGAGCACTAAGGAACAATCAGAAACAATGGACCCAAACAGTGAGGGGTTATTCGGGGAAAATGCCCAGACGTGTAAATTGTCAGTCCACTGGTGGAAGCGCGTCAACACTTGAAAAGTGTTTTCCAGATTATGTTTCACTTTGTTGCTGGATAAAAGCAAAACAACTGCAGCCCTTCAACGCGACGGTGTGCGGTTTGAGTCGTGGGCTTTGTCATGACAGTGAATGTGGAAGACAGGCCGAGCCACGCACCAGCGACGGTAATATCTGTTTCAACTGGTGTTTGGCTCAAAGGAATGAAGCTGGCCATTTAAACTGGTTTCTGAGCTCTAAGCTGATTAGAGTCGACTCTGCTGCAGTGCTGCATGTGCCCTAGTTTGGCTCTGTACGTGCGGCTGCAGCGCTAAGTGCCCCCAGCTGCAGAGTCGCGCGTGCGCATGTGTGTGAGCAAGAGGCAGACAGACAGACAAATCCAACACATGAAACTAAAGCTGGCCTCTTCTAAATTCACTATAAATAGTGCGGCCTATTTAATGGTGTTGCTTAATGATCACTTCACGGATGCTGACTTTTGTTGGGGACGACGTGTCCTGGATAAACTCCCCATCGTTCAAACAGGAGAACAGTGCCGACGCGCTTTGAAGACAGTGAGCCCAAAAGGCCTCTCAACAAACACACACACACACACACACACACACACACACACACACACACACACACACACACAAAACAAGCTCTCTATTGGAGAAAAATGAATTGTCTGAATTGACAAACATGTGAGTGCTGGTCTGCTCCGAGTTGCCACTGCAACTCCAAGTCGTGTCTCCGCACTGCGAGAGACAAACTGTCCCTGGCTAAAGCAGAGCAGCAGCCTGGCACTGGGCAGCAGAGGCTGAGAGGAAGATGAGGGAGGGAGGGTGGACGGAGGGAGGGAGAGAGGAGGGAGGAGCTCAGTGCTGGTGACCTCAGATGCCTCCCTGGCTGCTAACAGCCGCCCACCTCCACCAACAAACAGCGTTAGGATCACAACACTTGGCTGTAAATACAGCCCTGCTCAGAGTTTCTCTCGCCGGCCGACCAGACAAAGTGCTACCGTCTGCGCTAACGCTGCAGTCGTGCCTTCAGTCTAACTGTGAACCTTCCTGTGTTTTGATGAACGTTTAACCGGAACCGCAGTATCCCTCCACATTTGGTTGAAAATGGCCGAGGAGTGACGTTGATGGACATTCAGACTGGAGCACGAGTGTGACTCTTTCCTTGCATTAATACAGTCGTGACAGCAACAGCATGGAGAGCCATATTGTAATTTGAACAATTGTGTAGAAATGATTTGTTTGACTGCAAACAAAGCTGTGAGTCAACTGCCTATTTTTTTTTTTTTTTTTTTTTTTAGAACCAGCCTAATATCATATTTGGAAGAAGGTATAATGTGACGAATTGACGACTCCCACACATTTTGAAACAGGGAGCACTTGGTAGGAATAAATCACCACACTTGGCCACGACGTTCTGAACTCCACTGCTAAAAACACCACAACACTGAGCAAAAGCTGCCGTCTGAATTAACATAATACGGGTATGAAAAGTAATTGCGCTACGGTCTGTAATATGTCTGTAGGAATACTAATGAAATACTCCATAATGCATGAAGGTAAACTGGAATATCATCTTGTGCAAAAATGCCCCGGTTGGATTATTGGCGCCTGGTCACTGAGCACCTAAACCTAACTGCCATCCAACTGCAGTCAATCATTTATCAACTGAGTTGCAACCAGTTCTAACAAGACTGGTCCTTGAAGAACACACCGACAATTCAAACAGTAAACACAAGTTCACTCCACGTCGTGTGTAGGAGTCCAATACTAGTCTAAATAAGAGTGCTGGGCCATACATCAATACCAATATAAATAGATGCTGATGATCCTCGGATGCCCTTCCAGACTGCGGCTGCACAGTTAATCCTAAAAAGATATCTTAATCTCAT